>ML661325.1:662351-1262351 GCA_007570785.1 Antilocapra americana
TGGGTTCAGCTTCAGCCTGCAGCTGCCTGAGCGGTGGGGTTGCTGGATGGAGGACAGCTGTGGGCCCTGACCCTACAGTTCTCTGTACTCAGCCAGCTCCTTGTATGGGACTGGAGTTGAGAAAACCAGGGCTGCAGAGCTGGGCTCATGCCCAGTTTACAGATAACTGTGCCCTTTGGGAGAATGGCGGGCAGGGCCTTGCTGAGCAGAGTACAGTTCCAAAATACAGAGATCTGTGCAGTCTCAAACCTCCTTCTCATGTACCTTTCAAATGCCATTCTAGCGCTGCCTCTGAGACTCTGGGTGTGCAGGCCTCCTAGTGCTCTGCACTCAGCCCTCTTCTCTGCCTCCCAGAATCGCCTTTATCCTTTAGGACCATCAAGCTCCCTTCTTGGGATGTATCCTGGCTCACAGGGCGCTTTCCTTGGCTGACTCCTGCAGCCCCTGAGCACTGCCCCTAGACTGGACTGAGCACACCCTGGTCTGCAGTAACATTCATGGGTCTGTCCTCCAGGTTGGAAACCCCTTGAGAGCAGGGACCATGTCATGCAGTCATGAGTTCATCTGTTTGTTCAACAAATATGGGATTGAGTCCCCGTTACTTTGAGGGCCTTGTTCTGGGTGCTGGGGGTTTGCATAGGGAGCCAGGCCTGAAATCTGGCTCTTGGCTTCTGCTTGGCCTAGTGCTTTTTCCAACAGACCCTACCCCTTTCCACCTCCCCCAGAGCCCAGCCCCCCAGGGTGTCCTTTGGGAGGGGTTTAGTGTTAAGGACCTACCATCCTCTTAGCCCCAGCAGGCAAGCCCCTGTCTTGGGGGGCTCTGGGAGGCCCCTCTCCACCTTCTTACAAGTTTTAGCTGTGTTGTTTGAAATACAAATATGCAGATTTTAATCAGTGAAAGAAATCTCAGTTGTGTTTTTTCACTAGGAACTGAACCTAGAACTTTTTCACACCTCAATTAGACAGAAAATAAAACAGAAACTCAGAAAAATAAATAAACTATAAAATTGGCTGCTGAGAGAGCAAAGACTTTTTACAGAGACCTGTACAGCATCACACCAAGAGGGGCAATGTCTGGCAAGAGTTGAAATAGCAGTGTCTTGCTTTGTGCAGGTCAAGCACTGGTATAAGCCCTTCATGTGTATTAACTCATGTCATCTTCACTGCCACCATATGAAGAGCGTACCTTTACCACCCCCCTTTTCCAGATGATAAATATGAGAGAGAGAGGTTAAGCAACGTGCCCAAGATCATACAGCTAACAAGGAGCCATCAGAAAGCAAAAGATACTCCGTGCAGCTGTTATACCCCTGATCACCTCAGCGATGGCTAGGGTAAAAAGGTGAGCCTACAATATGTGAAGCAGAGCATAAAAGACATCTAACATACCTAGGCACCTTCCCAGGACACCCAGCCACCCTGGGAGCCAAGGCTATGCTGTTTCATGCTCCATTTGGGCCCACTGGGCTGTTCTGCTTGGTTTCACGAGGGGGTGGTCCGTGTCCTCTCTTTTGCATACACAGGGCTGCTGGGGAATTCTCCCAGTTTGCCTGAGCCCACAATCACTTGCCATTCTTTGAAGTAAAAACCACAGCACTCACACACCCCCCACATGTGCATAATCAGATTCCCAAATAAATATGTCTCCATGTGTAAATTTCCTCCAAGACATTTAACTCTAACCTCTTCCTAAACTGCTTATGACCGTTCAGAATGCCACATCCCATCCTGCTTCAGTTCTGAGGGTCAAAACAGAGGCAAGCAGCCAGAGAAATGGTGGGGCTGGGGGGCAACTGAGGACAGCTCAGCCCCCTGGGGGATTTCTCAAGAGCCCACAGCATCACTCAGGGCTCTTGGTGGTATAAACATAGAACCAGGAGGGCAGGATTCATGTCTGCTGTCTCACCTCTGAGATTCTGCATAAGATTCCATTTGGAAGGAGGTTCTGTGTTCTAAAAATAAAATTTGAAAGGTACTGGGCTAGGTTATTGCTAAGATCTTCATGGTCTCCTATCTCCTGGAGCTCATTTGTTTATTCCGCAAAAATCACTTGAATGCCAGGAGCTCAGAGGCACAGAAGATCCAGTATAGATAAAAATGTTATGGTCTCTGCCCTCATGGAAGTCCAAATCCACTTGGAAAAAGACAGCAAGAAAACAATGACTAAATAAAATAATTATACAGGGTGGTGGGTACCATGAAGGGTACCATATGCTGCTGGCATCTGAAGTAAACTCGGGGGGTGGGGGCGCTTCTTTAGGAAGTTTAAGCTGAACCCCAGAGGATAAAAGGAAAGCAGACCTGGAAAGAAGCAGGAGGAAAGCATTCCTGGTGTAGGGAACCACAAGTGCCACGGTCCTGTGGCAGAAAAGGTTAGCTTCTACTATGGCTGCAGCTGAGAGAGGAAGAAGGATGACCTCAGTGAGGTTTATTCTAAGTGCACAGTCATTGAAGAGCTTAAGCAAGGGGGAGACGCTATCCATTGAAAAGATCACTTTTCTGCTGAGAGAAGAATGCCTTGCAGGAGATCCGTTAGGAACCTGCCGTAGGAGGAGCGGTAGATAAGCTTCATCAGAGTTGGCTGGATTTGCTGAAGGACCTGGCATGGGGGCAGGTACAGGGGTGAGACTCATGTTCTGAAAATGTACGAGAGACCTCATTTTCCCACCTGCACGGTATGGGTGTTCCTAGAGGTGTCTTCCCTGGTGGGTCAGATGGTAAAGAATCCACCTGCAGGAGACCTGGCTTCGATCCCTGTATTGGGAAGATCCCCTGGAGGAGGGAATGGCAGCCCACTCCGGTATTCTTGCCTGGAGAATCCCCGTGAACAGAGGAGCCTGGCAGTCTGCAGTCCGTGGGGTGGCAAAGAGCTGGACACTACTGAGCGACTGGGCACAGAGGGGTCTCCCCCCTTCCTTTCGCTGTCTGGCGGTCTCTCCGCGCTGCATCACCTGCACACTGGTTTCCCTGGCTCTGTGCTCAGGTATGCCTGCAGACCTTTGCAGTGCATGCAGTGCCTGGGCCCTGATCTCCGCGTGGTTAGTACCTGCTTTTCCTGTGGGCTTAGCTCAGCCATCCTGTCCCCTACTGTACCCCTACCCAGACCCCCTCCACCCGGACAGTATCACCTCACCCTATTTTATGTTCTTTACTTTCACTCTCTGAGCGGAGCTTGCCCATTTATCTGCTCGTCCCTTGCCTCGCCTGCCTCCCCTGGAATGTAAACTTCATGGAGGCAGCAGTCTTACCAACCGAGGTGCCCAGGTGGCTGGGGGCGGCCCTGCAGTGCTAGATCTCCCCACACGAGGGCGCCTATAAATTTCCTTTTCAGTTTCTGGCTGAAAAACTCTCCCAGGAGTGACACTAACAGAACCTTAACTGAAGTTTCACAGTTTGCCTAGGATCTGTCGAATTATACCTATTGTCATGTATCATGGTATTTCGTGTCTCTGAGAGTAAAAAAAAAAAAAAAGTTTTCCTGTGGGATTTTGAGATATTGCCTTGAGACGGGGAAGGGAAGTGGCATGGGACCCTGTCTCCCTCCCACACCCCTTCTTGTCTGCTAAGCTTACACCGACTCTTGCTTGGGGTGACTTGTTCGTATGTCTCCACTGACTGAAGCCAGAGACAGATTATCTTCAGACAGATGGCATATAAATTAACATTTTCTTGATCATAAATATGTATTTGGCCATTCCCCAGAGATTTCCGAACCGACTGGGTGAGACTAAGGAGATGTCTGTTCAGATCGATGAAGGCTGGGAAGAGTTTGACATAACAAGGGAGCAGAGAGTGTTGCCTGGTAACTGATCGTTGCTGTCATTAGAGGCAGCCGCGGGGTAGTAGAACATGCGCCGGGCCAAGGCAGGGTCGCGGGGGTGGGCCCTGTCTTGAATCCCAGTTCTGTTGGCTTCTAGCCACTTTGTGACGGCTCCGCGCCTCCTCTGTCTGTGAGAGTGACGGTGCTTTGGCAGACAAGGAGAGGCGCTTTGTAAACAGATACGCAGGTGGCGATGGTGGGGGGGGTGGGGTTATTAACTGCTGCTAGCGCAGCCGCGTTCGAGACCCCTCACCTGGGACAGAGGGGCCCACTATGGAAGAAGGTCTCCTGTGGAGCTGAGAGGGGATGCGAGGAATGTCTGGGTGTGTCACTTAAATGAGGAGGAGGGCCCAAAATAGGAACTGGGAGCTGGGGAAGGGAGGTGGGGAGTCCCAGAGCTGGGAGGAGTAGCCCAAGACAGGACGGGCCAGGTGGAGAGATGATTCTGGAAAAATATTTTCAATAACATTCCTTGCTGCTGACACAGGGCAGGTGTGAGCAGGCTGCATTTAATGACCAGGGAGGGGGTTGGCTTCAATACAGGAAGCTGGGGAACTTGTTTATCATTAGTGGCACTTAAAAAAAATCTGTCCGGTCATTTCTATAGTCTCTTACTCTTTACTCACTTTTTCTTTTCTTTTTCTTTCTTTAAGCATGTTCAACGTAATTGTTCATTCGTCTCTGTCCCGGTATCTGAAGTTTCTGTGGGCTGGACTCTGCAGTGTGCTGTTCCCGCTGTCTCTTGCTCATGGTGTTCTGTCTTCTTGGATGCACTGAGATTTGGACTGTGAGGCCCTTTTGGAGGTGGTTTCCTACGATAACTGTGTGGTTTGGCTCGAGATGCATTCCTGCAGGAGGACTTGTGACTGTTTCCAGGCATCTGGATATACAGTAGGTCTCAGTCCGCTTGAAATTTCAAGCATCATTAGAGAGGTTTTTAAGGGCAGGCTGCCTTGTCATTTCAGACTCCTGCATCAAGCAAGGTCAGCCTGTAGCTCTCAAATCTCAGAGGACAACTTTTTTTCTCCAGCTCCCCCAAATCAAGACTGACCCAGACACTTTTCCTAGTTTTTGTTTCATTTTGTGGTTGCTGCAATTCTTCTCTCTCCCCAGTGTTCCTCAGGGTAGCCCTTCCTGAATCCTGGCTTTATGTGGAAGGGTCTCCAGTGTGACTCCCCAGCCTGCACGGGTGTAGAATGAAGGCTGCGAATCATCCTCCCCTCTTCCTGGCACAGGTGTGTGCGTGGCAGTTGTGGGCACGAGGTTGTGCCAGGCTCCCCGGGAATGTGACCATTTTTTCACATACATCGCTCAGACTTGGGTCTGGCTTCACTCCTGGCCTGAGGTTCCCCTTCCTTGATTTAAAGATATGTTCTAAAATATTTTCTCTAACATTTTGGCATGGTTCATGGATGGGGAGTTTCAGGAAGGCCTCAGCATTACCTGGGAACTCATTGGAGGTGCAGAATTTCAGGCTCCATGCGGACCCACAGATTCAGAATCTGCGTTTTTATGTAACCCCGGGAGACTGCATTGAGAAGCATGACTTAACTGTATTACCCCAAACAGAGGGACGTCAGGCACTTTGTATGGATAATTCCAGGATAGGGAGAAAATGAAACTATTCTTTACCCTCCCCCCCAGCTTCTCCCTGGATCTAATGGCTCAAATGAAGAAAGGCTATGATTAGTATGATGTCCCTGTCAGTGGCTGCCTTTCTCAGTTTCTGCCTGGGCCCTCAGAAACCCAGGGCGGATGGACTCAGACCCGAGCAGTTCCTGAGCTGGGCATGACTCCTGAGGGTGGGCTCAGAGGTCCCAGAGCTGCCCCTGCCCTGTATCTGCAGGGCCAGGCAGTCCTCATGCCTACAGAGTTTTATCCATCTGCCACCCCGAACCCCCACTCTGGCTGCCCTCCCTGATGTCCCATCTATACCATTGATCTTCTGCCTTAGTTTCCCCACTCTGAACAGTAGCCAGATGGAGCTGGCCCTGCACCCCAGCCTTGACCCCCTTCTACTCTTAAAGACAACGCAGTGGATCTAAAGGGACAGGACTATCCCCCTCAAGTTCAAGGGTCTATTTCCCTGGGAAAATAAGTGGACAAAGGAAATAGCCCATGGAGTCCAGGGTGAGAAACCATAGCCTTAAATAAAATTACTTGAAATTCTACATAATGTCCACTGAACTGCCTGAACTTGGCCTGGCACTAACTTCTTCACATATTCAGCATCCCTAACTCTTGCAGTGTGGCTCCCACTTCCTCAGGATTCATGCTGAGTGAGGCCCTGGGCTCAGCACGCGTTGTGCATCATCTTGTTTAACCCCCACACCATCCCCGTGCAGAGATGAGATGAGGGAGGCTCAGTCCGCCCACTGTCCAGGGACACCAGGTTGGTAAGCATTTGGATTAGAAGCCAGATCTTTGAGACTAAAGCCCACTCTCTCTCTTTTTAAAAAAGAGAGAGACTGGGCTTATTTTTATTCATCTATTTATTGGCAGCCCCTGGTCTTAGTTGCAGCACATGGAATCGTTCACTGTGGCTTATGGAATCTTTAAGTTGGAGCATATGGGATCTAGTTCCTTGACCAAGGATTGAACCCAAACCCCTTGCACTGGGAATGCCATCTTAGCCACTGGACCACCAGCGAAGCCCCTCCATGCTCTTTTTATTCCTCTTTTCTGCTCCTCTATGTGCAGCACCCAGCAGAGCAACTGACCCAAAGAAAGCCCTCAACACGTATTTCTAAAATGACTGAATCTTGCCATGTAGAGACTACTGACATGGAATGCCCATTCTGTGCAAGCACGTTCTGTATGTTAGTTTGGATCTTTACAACAATCCAGAAAGGTACTGATGATTATTTTTTGTTTTAAAGATAAGTGCACAGAGGTTCAGAGAGGTCAATTAAATTTCCCAAAGTCATACAGCTGATGAGTTTTTGATGGAGTTTTTGATCTTAAATTTTGGAAATCAAGCCTTTCTTTCTGATGCCTAAAGCCGTGTCCTTTTGCTTATATCATTTCATCCCCCTACTATGGGGTTAGTCTTGGGAAGGGGTGTCTTAGAGTTGACACGATACCAGTGGTGCTGGAGACTCTTGAGCAGTCAGTGAGAAGCAGCTGGAGGCAGACGGTGCTTGGAGGGTGTCTAACAAGGTGAGGGAGTGAGTGCCGCGTATCTGGGGTATTAGATGGCTCTCCCTCCAAGAGGCCCAGAGGCTGACAGAGGGCAACCTGGGTGTTCCCTTATCTCTGACAGTTGGAGGCACAGTCACGCTCTCAGTCAGCCCTGGAAATCCCTGGAGAGGATGACTCTGAGCCATCTGTCGGGAGCAGGGTAATTCAGAAGAACACAGTCCTGGTTATTCTAGTTTCTAGGAGGTGGTTTGGAAAGTCTTGATTGATGAGGAAATCACCCAGAGAAATTAATGACACGTGGCTCATCTTCTTTCCTCCTCTGCCGGCCTCACCCAGTGAGTGGCCTTTCACAGGGGCTGTTTTTTCCCACATACAGAAGCCGAGAATGTGACACAGCAGGTTCTGACCTTGGGTCTCAGCTGGGAAAAAGTTGAAACCTGAAATAAATGGAACCCATTAGGTTTACAGTTGAATTTCAAAGGTCCCCTAAAGTGCCTTCTTCTAACCAAATAATATGAGCTCAGAGCTCTGAATGTACTGAACCGTCCTTCAAAGGCAGGTAATATATATTGTCCCCTGCCTGCCATGGGTGCTAAGTCAGTCTTCCTGAAGCCCACTGCCAGCCTGGGACTTCCAGCCACTTCCTTTATCACACTGAAGATCTTCAAAGCTATCAGTAGGAACAGTAATGATTTGTATTTATACAGAAAGTTGTAGTGATAAATGTTCATTCCCATTTGAATCTCCAAAGACCCCTTTTGCAGTAAAGGGGCAAAGTGAGAAGTGTCATCTCTGTTATCCAGACCAGGAACATGGGACTCTGAAGGCAGAGAGCTTAAGGGACTTGAGCAAAGGTGCCTGGATTCTAAGAAGCAGATCCAGGACCCCAGTCTAGATTTCTTGATTCCAGATTCAGCTACAGCTACTGACCTCCCTTCTTGGGGGAGATCATGTGCCTTACATCAGTATAGCCCCTCAGAATAAAGAATCTTACATGAGGAGAAGAGTGTATCCTTCATGACCTCGAAGGTAAAAGTCCTTCAGGGCATCATCTCAGGCTATGACTGCCCCCACACGCTCCATCACTCCTTTCCTGTTTCACGGCAAAGACTCCACTGTGGTTGTAACAACGTTCATGTCTCTCTTCACAAGAGAAAGCAGTGTCTCATAGTGCCTGGGAGCACGGGGTTCAAGTCTCACCTCCTCTTCAGCTGTGTGACCTTGGACAAGTTAGCTAACCTCTCTGAAACTTGATTCCTCATGGCTGACCTCATGGGCATGGTGATGATGATCGAATGAGATAAACCTGGAGAGCTTAGCATAGTGTTCAGCACATAATAGGTCCTCATTAAATACAGATTGAAGGTACCAATATAAAGCAAGGACTGTGGGTCAAACCCTGGCACTGCCAGGCTCATTATTGGATCATGTCTTCCAGTAGCATTGACTGAACACATGCTCCATGCCAGGTGCTTCTGTGTGCCTTGCTCACTGGCTCCTTACAGCACCTCTGTGAAGCAGGCATTGTTATTCCCATTTTACGCATGAGGAAACTGAGGCTTACTTGCCAACTACTGTCTTTCATATGCATTGAGCTAGGATTTGTACTCAGCTCTCTCTGACTCATTCCACGGCTCTTCTGTGCAATAGAAAGTGATCAGTATACAGAGATGAGAAAAGGTGCTTTATTGATTAGGATTAGGGTGACAGGAATCCCCTAATTGGGGTATACAGGGACTGGACATCCTGGGCTGTAGCTCTGGCATTTGCTGTGCAGCTTTGAGTTGGTCACCTTGCCTCCCTGGGCCTCCCTGTCTTCATCTGCATACCAAGACAGCTGGACAGATCTCAAAGATACTTTCCAGCTCTGGACGGCTACAATGTGCCTCAGATTCTAGTCTGTGATCCTAGAATGGAGGAAGCATAACAGTGGCCTCTGAAATCTCAGATCAGTTTAGCCTTGTGAACCCATGTGTTTCTGCATGAATTCAGAATCTGCCCGAGGAAAACTCTCTAATTATCCCACAGGGACTAGGCCAGCTGGTAATTACCCCTGTTATTTTTAATTGTATTTTATAAGGTGCCTTTCATCCAAGATCTCAAAGGGCTTCTCAAACATTCATTAGTGGAGTCCTGCCTGCTTCTCTGTGGATATGAAAGGCAGACAGATTTTAATGTCAGAAAGAAGAGGTGGGGGAGAGAGAAGTGGACTGGGATCCCAGGATTAATTTCACCTCTGAGTTCAAAGGAGACAGGAGCAGATATTTGCCAGAGAAAGCCTCCCCTTCAGGAGTTCAAGAGATATTCAATGAAAAGCAGATGGATCAGGAAATATTCCTTATTAAAAAAGAAAACCAGTTCTCGTATGCCTAGGAGAGATCATTCCATTTGGCTCTGTTCAGTTTGGCTGCTTCATTTCAGTGTAAACTTGTCCACCAGTTGTCCTTTGAGCTGGTCTCCAGTAATCAGGCCTGATGTGAAAGACAGAAGAGAAGCACAGGTTTCCGAGTGCACCCACTGTAGACTTGGGCACATTGGAGTAAGTAGTAGGGCACAGGAACCTCCCAGGAAAGTCCTGATGGATGCTTTAAACAAATGGCCAAGGCCAAAGCCAAGATGCCTCAGCATGTGGCCAGTGGCTGCCCCAACACCTCCTGGGCAGTAGGTGAGGGAGAGAGGAATTTGGGTCCTCCCTGAATATGCTAAGTTCAGGGACTTGATTGACAAATGATGTGGACCATTGTGAGCAGTGCATCGTGAGGCCACTCTGTTCCTTTTCTCCCCACCCCCCTGCCCCATAACCGAGACACATGGGTACTTGTACCAAGTTTATCCCCATCCCATTGACTGGATAGAAGGGAACACGAAGGAGCATGAAAAACTCTCCCAGGATTAGGGGAGGGGCCAGTGGTCTTTCCTGCTGGTGTGTGAGCTCCCAGAGGACAGGCTGCCCGGACTGCCATTCACCACTTTCCCCAGAACATGTTCTGGGCAATGAGTGGAAAATGCTCAAAACATGTCTGTTGGTAGCAGGCATAGGTCATGAAGCTGCCACTCTGTTTCTGGACTTGCAAGATGGTCCAATATAGAACAGAGAAGGAGCCTTCCTCTCTTTGGCTTGGAAATCGTTGGATCCAAGGGACAGCCAGGGTCACATGGTTCCAGTGACTGCAGAATGAAAGACATAAGTCACCGATAAGCTAGGGGTGAAGGTGAAGGTGCATATGGTGTGGTGACCGAGGGCCCAGGGTGAGGTGTGTGGGAAGCAGGGCCTGCAGTGCGAGGTAACAAAGAGGAGGGCTGTCCTGCCTGCTGGGAGCTTGCCCATCCTTCAGCAAGAAGCCTGGGACCCGTGGGGTAAGGCTGCCAACGCTTCTGCTGATGGGGGCTCCCAGGCCCCAAGATTGGAGGGATGCAGAGACAGGGGGAAAGGATGAGGCCTGGCCTCGCCCACAGGAACAAGTAGCTCTGTTTCGGAGATTAGACTTACACACAGAGCAATTCAGAGAACAATGCAGGGTTTGCCACTGACTATATTGTGAGTTTCCTGTGCAAGAAGGAAGGGTCTTATTCAGGGCAGTCTTTCTTGTTGGGCCAGACAAAGGTCAAGGTACTCTTTCTCCTCCAGATACACCCAATGATTGGCTGTCATGTCGGATCACAGGAACGTTATGTGGCCGAGGTCAGAAACAGGGAGGAGTCTGGAGGCCAGAATGTTGGGGAAAGCTTCAAGAGGGAGGAGGAGCCATGGTAGTTACTATTAAGTGACCAGTGAAAAGAATTACTGCCGCCCCATCACCACCTGGTTAGAGGGCAAAGTCTGTGTGGTAGGAGTCATGGGGAGAAAAGTGAGAGGTTCTAAGAGGCAGAGGCACTGACTTAGAGCTCCCCAGAAGTGAAGTGCTCAGTCGTGTCCCACTCTTTGTGACCCATGGACTGTAGCTTACCAGGCTCCTCTGTCCATGGGATTTTCCAGGCAAGAGTACTGGAGTGGGTAGCCATTCCCTTCTCCAGGGGATCTTCCCGACCCAGGGATCAAACCCAAGTCTCCCGCATTGTAGGCAGATGCTTTACCATCTGAGCCACCAGGGAAGTCACAGAGCTTCCCTATGAGAGGGCATTTGAGGACTTGCCTACTGGGGATCCATTCCATTTCTCCCTATCCTCACTCTCTGTCTGCTGGGGTTCTCCAGGGCTGACATCACCTATAGACTTTGTGGGTGGGCCCAGAACTCAGACTCAGTGCTGGACCCTCCTGGCCACGGGATCTGTCCAGGATGGGGACCTGACACCTGCTGAGCCAGTGAGAATCCCCTCAAGGACTTTTTCTAGAACTCCTGGGGATAAGGCACTCTCCTCTTTTGCCAAGCTAGAAGAATGTAAGCCTGGAGTTGCTGGGGGTGAGCCTGGTCACTGGATGTTGAAAGATGAAGCTAACACAGAAGAAACCAGAGCTTCAAGATAAAGGGGGACTTTTGCAAACTCTTGATAAGTTTTCAGATACAAAAATCAATGTACTTCTTTTTTTCTCTCTCTCTTAAGCTGTTAGATTTAAGTTTCTATCACTTGTAAGAGAGAAAACCCTGCCTTATATGCCCAGCTGATCAGTGAACCAGATCCTGGGTCTCCTGATCCATCCATCCATTCACACACATACATTTAATAAGCAAGGCAGTCGCTCAATGCATTTTTTGGATGAATTAACAAATGACTAATTTGTCATGATGTGCTTGATGACAAAGATACATCTAGTTCCCTTTAATCCTGGTGAAGATTTGTCAACAAAGGGCAAACCTAGTTCTGAACTCAGAACTTGGAAATCAGTCAGGAATTCGGTCCCCTAGGGCAGTACTGACTTTGATCAGTGTCTTCAGCAACATAGCCGGACATGATCTTTCCTTTGCTAAACATGAGTCAGTTGTGCTGGTGCCACAGCCCACATGGGAGGGCCCAGGATGTCACTGACAAGCATGTGGGTCTTCCTGTTGGAGCTGATGCCAGTACTATGAGCTCTGCAGTGACACGAGTGTGAATTGCCAGGGAGGACTTATTTGCTTTGCCTCATGGGACCTGTTTTGCTTGTTGTATGTGCTGATCACACCAAGGGCAGAACTGCCCAAGAACCTCAGAGATGGTGCCAACTTTCTCAGGATGACTCTGTAAAAAAAGCTCGAGTCAGAGGACATAGAAGTAAACCGGTCACAGATCTCAAAACTCCTGTTTTTCCAAGGAAAACTGTAACTCTCAGAGAAGAAGGGAAGTGGCCAAGGACACTAAGGGAATAAGGAGAGACTGGATCTGGACTCCAGACTCCCAGTCTGCTGCTCTTCCTACTAAACCACTTTCCTTCCTTGGGCCACAGCCCTAGACAAGTCCCTGCTTTGAACAGTCTCCTGTTCTCCCTGTCCTCATCCTCCTAGGAAGGGCTTCTGGAAAAACCACCTGAAGGGGAGCCAAAACTAGGCCAGCCGGATGCTCCTCTGGGTTCCCTGGATGACTTCCTGAAAGGGTTTTCCCTTCCTGAGCCTCCTGGAGTCCTGTTTCCTGGGCCACAGCAGGGCGCAGGATTCATTATTAGTTTTGCCATACCCACTCCCCAAACACTCACCACTTTAATCATCTCCATCTTTGGTTCAAGAGCGCTTGGCCCCTCCCTACCTGGAGGAGAGTCTAGCCCATTATGGTTCCAACCTACCTTTAGAGCATTTTCTCTCAATGTTCACATGCAGAGAGTCTCTGCTGTGACCACAGAGTCTTCTTTTCCTTCCCTGGGTCTGCCTTCAGTACTTTTGAGTTCTGCATCTTTCTTTACCCTCCTAATGCAAGGCCTTACTCGTCTCTCTAGCAGACATTCCCCCACCCTTCGAGGTCTAGCGGTAGCCCTGACTCTTCGGTGAAGACCCACCTCTGATCACCCATTCCATATCCTCTCTTCCAACAAGGCTACACAGTTTTTAAAGATGGAGCCAGAGTCCCACCTCTATTTTCCACACCAAGCCACACACCCATCATAGGCCAGTGAGTAGCCCCTGGTGCTTGCTTCTCATCAGATTTGCTGGTGAAGCTGGGTCACGTGTTCCGAGACACAGCTTGTTTGCAATTGGAGATGAGTCAGCAAGGGCCTCATCAAACCTGTTTCCCCGGCTGAGGTTCTGGCCCAGGCTTGTCCCCATTGCCCAGGACACCCCAGATCTCACTGGGGGGTGTTGCCTCAAATGTTCAGGGAAGAGAGACAGCTTCCTGGCAAGACAGAAGAGTATGGGCATGCTTGGAGTAGACTGTCAGGCTCCTGAAGGGGATGCTACTGTCTTCTGATCAAACGCTCTCCAGAGTTCAAGCATCGTGTGATTAAAGGTGGGAGGGGGCTTCTCTGGTGGTCCAGTAGTTAAGACTCTGAGCTCCCTCTGCAGGGTTCAGTCCCTGTTCAGGGAACTTAAGATCCCATATGCTTCAAAGCAGAGCCAAAATATTTTCTTAAAAATAAAAAATAAGTTAAAGGTGGGAGGTGGAGTGACTACCCGGAAGAGGAACCCATGCCAAGAGGGAAGTGGTTGTAGGAACTAGGGATGAGTAAATTGAAGAAAAAGCTTGAGAGAAAGTGATCTGTGTCAAAGGGCTAGTGTGACCAGCAGAGGTGGACCCATCCAGTGTGGCCCCTCAGGGCCGAAATTGGACTGGGGCAGGGAAGTTAACAGGGAAGCAGGGTTCTGCTCAGACAGGACTATCAATCATAGAAAGATCACAATGGGGAAGGAATAAGCGGGCTCCTCCTCAGCAAGAGTGTCCAAGCAAAGGCTCCAACCTCAGCTGGCCCCTCAACTCACCTCTGCTTCTCTGCACGACTTATCTCTCCATTTCTCAAAGAGATCTTTCAAGCTTCACCTGCTCTCCTTGAGGGCGGAATGGATGGAGAGGAGCATGGAAAGATATACACCACCATATCTAAAATCGATAGCCAGTGGGAATTTTCTGTATGACACAGGGAGCTCAAACCGGTGCTCTGTGACAGTCTAGAGGTTGGGAAGGGGAGAGGGAGGGGACATATGGATACCTATGGCTGATTCATGTTGATGTATGGCAGGAACCAACACAGCATTGTAAAGCAATTATCCTCCAATTAAAAGTAAATTAATTAAAAAAAAACACCTTATCTTCTCTCCTTAAGCCTCAGCACCAACTCTGGTGTAAATGTATGAGCCCATCTCCACTTTCCCCATTCTGGTTCCCACAGCTCTTGCAACAGTCTCGTAACCAGTGCCCCAGCCAGCTGCTCAGGTTCCCACCAACCTACCTCCATGTTGCCAGAGTGAGATTTCTACAATGCAGATGCCAACCTTTCAGGCTCCTGCCCAGAGCCCTGCAGGGGATTCCTGGTGTCCTTAAGAAATGGCTGAAATTTCAAGGCCCCTCTTGGTCTGATCTTGGTAGCCTCATCCCTTGTTTCTTCCCATAAGCACCAGCAGTTTTGGACGATTAGATCCCTGCCCCACCGCACGCACTCCCACCTCTGGGCCTTTGCACATGCTGTTCTCCCTCACCTGGAAGCGTTTTATTTCTCATTACTGTTTCTGCTTCACCCGCTTCATGCCATCTGGCTTCTCTGCAACTCATTCACTAGGGTCTCAGGCTCAGCATCACGTCTTCCAGGAAGCACTACTTGGCTTCCGAATTCTGGTTGAGATGTGCCTGCCATGCATTCCTTCAGCATCCTACTGGATCCTCAGCTTTTGGCACATGGTAGTGCACTCGCGAGCATGTGTGTGTGTGTGTGTGTGTGTGTGTGTGTGTACACCACCCCCTCCCCCAGCAGAGGGCAGAGACCATGTCTATTTTTGTCTGTTTTGGGTCAGAGACCTAGTTCCTACTCAGAATATGTTGGTTGAATGAAAGAGTGTCCTTCTTTGCAAAGAGGCTGTAGAAGGGATTCTTGCTTTGGGCCCTTTCCACCCCTGGGACCACTTTTCCATAAAACACATCCTCTCCTACCCTTAAGTGGTATGTTATAATGTCAACAGAAATTTTCAACATTCAATTCCTGTTTCAAACAGAAATTCACTCTAGGTGATGGTGCAAG
Organism: Antilocapra americana; assembly: GCA_007570785.1. Classification (NCBI taxonomy): domain Eukaryota; kingdom Metazoa; phylum Chordata; class Mammalia; order Artiodactyla; family Antilocapridae; genus Antilocapra; species Antilocapra americana. The sequence continues at coordinate 677,387 of ML661325.1, forward strand.
GGGCAACAGGAGACTCCTCAGAGATCCAACATGACCAGTATTGGGTTGCATAATATGATTGCAGGAGGAAGTCTCAGTGGTGAAATGTTTGTTTCCATAGCTTCAAGCTCATTCTCGGTAACCAGAGGAGGGGGGTTAATTTTCTGGAGGGACTGTTTATACAGCCTACCCCCCTGGATAGTATCTTACTTCCATGGCTCCTGTAGAACTTGGTGCTGTTATGTCACTTGGCAGAAACAAACGAACAGGACATTGATGGCCTTGATCTACACCTCACACCTTGTACAAAAATAAACTAAAAATGGACCATGGAGCTAAGTGTAAAATGTAAAACCATAAAACGTTCAGAGGGAAACATAGGAGAAAAGCTTTGTGATCTAAAATTAAGAGAAGAAATCTTAAACATGGCACCAAAGGCGCAACCTATGAAAGGAAAGACTAAACTGTTTAGATTTTATTAAAATCAAAAACTGTTGCTCTGTGGGCAACTCAGTGAAAAAGATAAAATGGTAAGTACCAGTTGGGAGAAAACATTTGCAAACTACTTGACAAAAGGCTTGTTTTCAAAATAAAGAACTCTATACTCAACAGTAAGACAAATAATGCAATGAGAAAATGAGCGAAGAACTTGGACAGTTTACTAAAGAAGATACTCAGATGACAAATGAACACATAGAAAGTTGTTCACCATCTCTTGCTGTTAGGGTATCACAATGAGATACCACTACACGCCTATTAGTATGGTGAAAATAAAAAATACTGATGAAACAAATGCTGGCAAGGAAGCGGAGAGTTTAAACTGGGTCTTACACGTGCTCTTGGTGAGCATGTGAAATGGTAACAGCCATTCTGGAAATCTGCCGAGCAATTTCTCAAACCATTAAACATATTCTTGCTGTGTAATTCATGAATCACAATCTGGGGCACTTATTTCAGAGAAATGAAAACTTGCTCACATAAAAATGATCATGGCACATGCTCACATAAAATGTCCTATATGCAGAAAAAAGTTCAGAGAAGCTTTATTTGTAGTAGCTCCAAGCTGGGAAACAACTCAACTGTCCTTCAGTATGTGAACGTCAAACAAACTGCAGTACATCCATCTCATGGAGCACTAACCAGCAAGCAAGAGGAGTGAATTATTGATACATGCAACAACTGGGATGTATCATGAGGCTATTACACTCAATGAAAAAATGGCAGTCTTGAAAGGTTAAATACTGTATTATTTCTTTTATAAAACATTCTCAAATTGACACAATTATGGGGAAATGGACAAGGGAGAAGTGCTTGCCAGGGGCTTTGGAAGGGGAGAAGGGATATAATTATAGAAGGGAAACACTACACAGCTGCTTTGTGGTTCTGGGAAGTTCTGTGTCTTGATGTGGCAGTGATTATACAGATGAATACATATACAAGTTTTGTAAAAAAGAGAGAGTGCATGCAGACACTGGTCAGACTGTTGTGCTGATCAGTCAGTAATGCACTGGAGGTGTGTAAATTATCACAGCTGCAGGTGGCTAGAGATACCAAGGGAAAATTTCATCCAAAGATGGGCTCAATAAAGGACAAAAATGGTATGGACCTAACAGAAGCAGAAGATATTAAGAAGAGGTGGCAAGAATACACAGAATAACTCCACAAAAAAGATCTTCATGACCCAGATAATCATGATGGTGTGATCACTCACCTAGAGCCAGACATCCTGGAATGTGAAGTCAAGTGGGCCTTAGGAAGCATCACTATAAACAAAGCCAGTGGAGGTGATGGAATTCCAGTTGAGCTTTTTCAAATCCTAAAAGATGATGTTGTAAAAATGCTACACTCAATATGCCAGCAAATCTGGAAAACTCAGTGGTGGCCACAAGACTAGAAAAGGTCGGTTTTCATTCCAATTCCAAAGAAAGGCAGTGCCAAAGAATGTTCAAACTACCTCACAACTGCACTCATCTCACACGCTAGTAAAGTAATGCTCAAAATTCTCCAAGCCAGGCTTCAACAGTACATGAACTGTGAACTTCCAGATGTTCAAGCTGGTTTTAGAAAAGGCAGAGGAACCAGAGATTAAATTGTCAATGTCTGCTGAATCATCAAAAGAGCAAGAGAGTTCCAGGAAAACATCTCCTTTTGCTTTATTGACTACGCCAAAGCCTTTGACTGTGTGGATCACAACAAATGGTGGAAAATTCTAAAAGAGATGGGAATACCAGACCACCTGACCTGCCTCCTGAGAACTCTGTATGCAGGTCAAGAAGGAACAGTTAGAACTCGAGATGGAACAGACTTGTTCCAAATCAGGAAAGAAGTAGATCAAGGTTGTATATTGTCACCCTGCTTATTTAACGTATACACAGAGTACATCATGTGAAATTCTTGGCTGGATGAAGCACAAGCTGGAATCAAGATTGCCAGGAGAAATATCAGTAACCTTAGATATGCAGATGACACCACCCTTATGGTAGAAAGTGAAGAATTAAAGAGCATCTTGATGAAAGGGAAAGAGGAGAGTGAAAAAGTTGGCTTAGAGTTCAACATTCACGAAACTAATATCATGGCATCCGGTCCCATCAATTCATGGCAAATAGATGGAGAAACAATGGAAACCGTGACAGAGTTTATTTTTAGGGGCTCCAAAATCACTGCAGATGGTGATGCAGCCATGAAATTAAAAGACACTCCTTGGAAGGAAAGTTATGACCAACCTAGACAGCATATTAAAAAGCAGAGACATTATTTTACCAGCAAAAATCTGTCTAGTCAAAGCTATGGTTTTTCCAGTAGTCATGTACAGATGTGAGAGTTGGACTATAAAGAAAGCTTAGCGCTGAAGAATTGATGCTTTTGAATTGTGGTGTTGGAGAAGACTCTTGAGAGTTCCTTGGACTGCAAGGAGATCAAACCCGTCAATCTTAAAGGAAATAAGTCCTGAATGTTCATTGAAAGAACTGGTGGTGAAGCTGAAACTCCAATACTTTGGTCACCTGATGCGAAGAACCAACTCATTGGAAAAGACCCTGATGCTGGGAAACACTGAAGGCGAGAGGAGAAGGGGATGACAGAGGATGACATTGTTGGATGGCATCACCAACATGATTGACATGAGTTTGAGTAGGCTCTGGGAGCTGGTGATGGACAGGGAAGTCTGGCATGCTGCAGTCAGTGGGGTCGCAAAGAGTTGCACAAGACTGAGCGACTGAACTGATGTGCCCGTAGTTTTTCTGTTCATTCAATATGTTTATTGGAAGCCTTCTGTATACCACACACTAGGCCTGAAAATTAGAAGTAAACAAATGATTTTGCTTTTCTGATAATTACAGTATCCCTCAGGAAGATTAAATAAGTTGCCCAACGTCACACAATGGTAATAGATGGAATTGGATTCAAAGCCAAGGCTGCCTCTAGAATTTTTTAAGTACCATGTGACCATAATATATTTATGCTATTGGTTTTGTCACTTAAAAAAAAAAGCTATCTGCAAAACAATTATATTGGGAGGTGATTTTTCATCAAATCTCTAGAGGATGTTTTTTATTCTATTAGAGGATTTGCTACAGGGTTTCTTTATTTAAAAGACATCGAGTTATTGGGAAATTAATCAATGTGTCATCCTTTTTTTTTTTTTAAATTATGGACTCAAAAAACACTGAGAAGAAAGGAAGTGAAAAAAGGAAACTTTCTCCTCTCAGTAAGTTCACTTGGGTGTCCAGTGACTTTCTGGGCTCCCCTGACCCGGATGGTTGTGGGAGAATTGGCCTCTCCATTTCAACCCCAAGATGGAATTGCAAAGCCCCTGTACCCACTTCTGCCCACTCCCCTGGTGGTAGCAGGATTTCTGAAGGGGCAATAGGACTATGGGGCTGCCTGAGGACTAAGCACAAAGCACCATGCCTTTGGAGCCATGTGAAGGCCGAAAGTATACCTGGGGTGGTGTGGGGGTCTTCAGTGGAGCCGCTTCCTTGAGATGGATCACATACATACTGGTGTGGCCATTAGCATCTGCGGGCTCCCTGAGGATCTACATCTCTCTCCTGAGTTCCTGGATCACGCAAGATCCAAATTTATGTACCATTACAGCCGATGGGGAGCAGCACTCAAAATGATCAAGATTGTATCTCCTGGCCTTGCCAACCAGGCAGATGGAAGCCAAGCAGGATTTGTGTCAATTTAGAAAAATGTAAAAAGTGATGCTTCTTCCATTTGAGTCTTGTGGTTTACACTGACTTTGTGTGTGTAAATATGTGAGAGAGACAGAAAGAGAGAAAGAGAGAAATGTGCCCCTTGTGCATTTAACCCAGCACTTGCTGTACACGTCACCTTGTTGGGACACATCAGTTATGTAAAATGAGGGAACTATTGATTGGATTTTAGCACAAGTGCCCTTCTTGTGCTAAATGCTAAAATCCATACCCTCTATTTTGAATCTGTTTTTAGAATATCTGTATTTGAGAACTCATATGTGGTGGAGCAGCATGTGCTTTGGGTCTGGCTGACCCCAAATCCCATCACGCAGCATTAGAGTGAAGTTAATTCTCGGGGCTCTAATCCCACATTCAGAGATGCCTGCCTTTACTCCTGATGGCAGACTGGAAGGGGAGATGGACTCTTCCTCAATCCCTGCTCCATCGCACATGCCTGGGCTCCAGCCCGACTCTGTTCCTTAAGCCCAGGGTCTCTGTATCAGTCTTTGTTTTTATTTTATTTATTTATTTACCCTGGAGGAAGGCATGGAAATACCCACTCCGGTATTCTGGCCTGAGAAATCCCTTGGACAGAGGCTGCGCTGGGTCTCCAGTGCTGCACACAGGCTTTTCTGTAGCTGCAGCGAGAGGCAGCTGCTCTCTAGTTGTGGTGTGCAGGCTTCTCTTTGGGGTGGCGTCTCTTGCTATGGAGCACGGAACCTTGACTTTAGGCTCAGTAGTTGTGGTGCATGAACTTAGTTGCCCTCTGGCATGTGAAATCTTCGCAGACCAAGAATTGAAACTGTGATAACGGATTCTTATCCACTGGACCACCAGGAAGTCCCCTGTACTTTTATGCATGACCACCTCCCTTGACAGTCATTCCATAAAGAGCCCTAAGTCTTTGCCCTTTGAACTGATGTTAAACTCCATCTCCCCAGAACATCCTGGCACAATTAATAATGCTATTGCCAAAGGCAGGACTTCAACACTGTCAGGTTTGCCTTTTCTCTGACCAACTGTCCCAGCCTTTCTAGCACTGAAATAGAGTGTATTGTGGAAAGATGTTGGAATAAGAAGATATTTTTGTTTCCATTTTTTTATGCAGGACTTTGAACCACTTGATTATACTTTTAGAATTGTTATTGTTGTTGGAAGTTGGCTTTCAACAAATAGTTCTGTAAGTCAAGAATGAATAATTATTTTACAGCTTCTATGAAAATGATATATTTGTTTTAAAAATAAAGATTGTGGTTTTTTTATGCAAGGATGTTGCCCATCTTCATGCAAGTCTGCATCTACTGGTGTGCGAACTTTCACAACTTGCTGTAACCTATATGAATGGGAGTAACTTGAGATGCTCAGAACTGCTTCCCTGTTTGCATCCTGATCTGGTGTATTCATGGAGCCCTCAGCTTGCTTCATCTGGGAAGATCCACTTCTCCTGAGACCTGCCTGCCTGAGCCTTGAGCCCCCTCTCCCTGATAATTAAGTGTGTTGAGATGTCTGAGTGCTGACGTCAACCTGACACTCAGGATGGGGTGAGACCAAGGCGGTAAATTCATTAACACCATTAGGATTGATAACAAAATAACTCAAACAGTTCCAGTCATCAGGGGAGACAGAAAGGGTCTCCCGGGCCACCACCCAGCGTCAGCAAGTTGTTTCCTTCTTCCTGAAGTTTCTCTTTCCATTTTCCTTTCCCAAGACGGTGATAGCTTTGTGGTATTTCCTGATTATAATGCAATAAACATTCTTATTTCTTAAAGTGTAGAAAGGCACAAAAAAGAGATCAAAATCAACCATAATTTCACTATTGGAGTAGGAAATGGCAACCCACTCCAGCATGCTTGCCTGGAAAATTCCATGGACAGAGGAGCCTGGTGAGCTACCGTCCATAGTGTTGCAAAGTGTTGGACCTGACTGAGCACCCACGCAATGTCACTCTATCTTTCCTGATATTATAACTGTAGCCTTCCTTTTTCTAGACCTCTGTAGCAGAAGGCTTTTTATCTGATAGTATTGGGACTGTGCTTAGTGAATTAAGGAAAAATGAGCTGAAATAAGAAATGATAACAATAACAGGGAGAACAAGATGGTGGAGGAGTAGCTGAACGTGGAGTACATCTCTTTCCACGGATACATCAGGAATACACCTTCAGACTCAGAAGTGCATGCAGAACACCAGCTGAGAGCAGACCGCAGTACCTGGCCAGTGGAAAAGAATATATAGAGCCAGGCAAAACTCAGTAGGAGGAAGGAACTAGGGGGGAAAATAGGAGTGTTAGTAGAACTGGACCTGCCCTTAGCAGGTGGGGGAACCGAAGCAGGGGTCCTGTCCCCACACTGGGGCAATTGTCTGAGTCAGAGGAGAAACATTTAAGGCTGAGAGTGAAACAGCTGATCTGTGGCAGCCTAAATGGAATGAGACTCAGACAGTCCTTGCCGCAGCCATACATACCCAGGTCCCCTGGAAGGTGCAGTGTCTGGGAGCTGGAGTTTAGGGATTGTGGAGCAATCCCAGGGTGAGGACTGCTGTTGACTGTGGAGAGATGGATCGAGGGGATATGAGGGAGGAAATTGTCATGGGAAATGCCTGTGGAGGAAAGCAGGGCAGCCGTGGAAGCAAGATGATAGGGCTGAGTCATGCGTAGGGGGTAGAGCCATCACCATAGCCTCCTCCCCCCACATGCCAGCACTGGCAGCTGAACAAAAGGGAGGCTGGCCCATCAAACCCCTGACACACTTAATTACAGAGCAGGACTGCACCGAGGGTGCCCCTATAAGTGCCCAATGCGCTAATCTACAGAGTAGGACCCCAGCCATGGGGGCCCCTCTATGTGCCTGATCCACTGAGCAACAAAGAAGAACCTCAGGCAAGGGAGCCCTCTAAGTGCATGAATGGGTGGAGCTACAGAGAAAGACTGGCCAAAATGGCTTTCCGATGCCAGCTACAAGAGGGTCCAAAAAAGAGTCTGATAGGGTCATAACTCCTGCAGCAGAGGCAGTCCGTGTCCCTGGACACTTGGCGCCGCCAGGGTCCCCACAACCCAAGCAGCTGTGCCACCTTCCTGCTCAACTCTCACTGGGGCAGAGCTACCACAGGCTAAAACGTCTCGTGTCTATGTGTGCAGGGTTGCTTTGGTAGTGTCCAACTCTTTGTGATCCTGTAGACTGTGGCCAGAAATGGTATGGACCTGACAGAAGCAGAAGATATTAAGAAGAGGCAGCAATAATACACAGAAGAACTGTACAAAAAAGATTTTCATGACCCAGAAAATCACGATGGTGTAATCACTCACCTAGAGCCAGACATCTTGGAATGTGAAGTCAAGTGGGCCATAGGAAGCATCACTATGAACAAAGCTACTGGAAGTGATGAAATTCCAGTTGAGCTATTTCAAATCCTAAAAGATGATGCTGTGAAAGTGTTGCACTCAATATGCCAGCAAATCTGGAAAAGACAGCAGTGGCCACAGGACTGGAAAAGGTCAGTTTTCATTCCAGTCCCAAAGAAAGGAGATGCCAAAGAATGCTCAAACTACTGCACAATTGCACTCATCTCACACGCTAGTAAAGTAACGCTCAAAATTCTCCAAGCCAGGCTTCAATAGTACACGAACCATGAACTTCCAGATGTTCAAGCTGGTTTTAGAAAAGGCAGAGGAACCAGAGATCAAATTGCCAACATCTGTTCGATCATTGAAAAAGCAAGAAAGTTCCAGAAAAACATCTACTTCTGCTTTTATTGACTGTGCCAAAGCATTTGACTGTGTGGATCACAGCAAACTGTGGAAAATTCTTCAAGCAATGGGAATACCAGACCACCTGACCTGTCTCTTGAGAAATATGTATGCAGGTCAGGAAGCAACAGTTAGAACTGGGCATGGAACAACAGACTGGTTCCAAATAGGGAAAAGAGTACACCAAGGCTGTCTATTGTCATCCTACTTATTTAACTTATATGCAGAGTACATTATGAGAAACACTGGGCTGGATGAAGCACAAGTTGGAATCAAGATTGCCAAGAGAGATATCAGTAACCCCAGATCTGCAGATGACACCACCCTTATGGCAGAAAGTGAAGAAGAACTAAAGAGCCTCTTGATGAAAGTGAAAGTTGGCTTGAATTTCAACATTCAGAAAACTAAGATCATGGCATCTGGTCCCATCACTTCGTGGCAAATAGATGGGGAAACAGTGTCAGACTTTATTTTCTTGGGCTCCAAAATCACTGCAGATGGTCACTGCAACCATGAAATTAAAAGATGCTTCCTCCTTGGCAGAAAAGCTGTGACCAACCTAGACAGCATATTAAAAAGCAGAGACATTACTTTGCCAACAAAGGTCTGTCTAGTCAAGGCTATGGTTTTTCCAGTAGTCATGTATGGATGTGAGAGTTGGAGTATAAAGAAAGCTGAGCGCCAAAGAATTGATGCTTTTGCACTGTGGTGTTGGAGAAGACTCTTGAGAGTCCCTTAGACTGCAAAGAGATCAAACCAGTCCATCCTAAAGGAGATCAGTCCTAAGTGTTCATTGGAAGGACTGATTTTACAGCTGAAGCTCCAATACTTTGGCCACATGCTGTGAAGAGCTGACTCATTGGAAAAGACCCTGATGCTGGGAAAGATTGAGGGCAGGAGGAGAAGGGAACGACAGAGGATGAGATGGCTGGATGGCATCACCGACACAATGGACATGAGTTTGGGTAAACTCTGGGAGTTGGTGATGGACAGGGAGGCCTGGCGTGCTGCAGTCTATGTGGTCAGAAAGAGTCGGACACGACTGAGCAACTGAACTGAACTGAACTGAACTGAGACTGCGGCCTGCCAGGCTTCTCTGTCAGGGAGGGGGTTTCTCCAGGCAAGAATACTGGAGAGTTTTGGGCAATACTGGTTGCCATGCCCTTCTAGAGCACCATATTTCCTGCTGCCCTAGTCGCCAACTCCCCTGAGTACCTAGTGCTGCCAGAACCCCTGTGACCCAAGCAGCTGCACCACCTCCACACCTGGCCCTCACAGGGGCAAACCCAAGCCCTCCAGGGCAGCCTCAGGAGCAGACCCCAGTGGACGACCCACATGCAGAGGTGGAAATAAAGCCACAATTGAAATCTAGAAGCATTGTGACTAAGGAAGAAGACCCAAAACCTTCCCACCAGCTGTACACGCTGCAGATTTAATCCACACGATCAACTAGGCAAACTCTGTGTCTATGGAATATACAGTCATCGAGAGCTCCCACAAAAGAAAACACACGAGTTCTGATAGCTGTGGACATTGGAGGCAAGAACACAGAGGAGTAGGACCAGAGGAGTAGGACCAGATTAGAATCTGAGCTGCCCCTGTAGCAGGTCCAGAGATCAGCACAGTGTTGGAGGGCATCCTAGGGAGGTGAGGTGGACTGTGGCTCCCAGCGAAGGAAAGGACTCTGACAGCAGTGACTCAAGAAAAACATTCATTATTCTTATGTTTTGACTTGTTCTGTAGATTGTTTTGGAGGTTTTTTTTTTCTTTTTCTTTCCCCTCTGTTGTAGTTGTTAATTTTATTGGCACTATGAAATCTAAATAAGCTTTTGAGCTCTTTTCTTTGTTTTCTCAGTCATTTTTTTATTGTAATTATAAACTTATATTGTATTATAAACTTCTGCCTCTACTTTGGTTTTTTGCAGTTCTGGGGAGTTTTCCTTTTTTTTTCCTCTCTCTTTTTTTTTATTTTAATTTTTAAAACCCATTTATTATTTTTCTATATTTATTCCTTTGTTTGCTTTTCCTACTGTTCTTTTCCCCTTGCAGTTAATCTTTAGCATATATAAATCTTCTTTACCTACCTCTCTTTAACTTTGCATATCTATTTTTCTTTCTTTTCTTTCCTCTCAACTTATTTGTTAGTTTTATTTTCATTGCTTCATTCCCCACTTGATACCTTGCTTTAGTTTTGTTTTCCACCTTGTGCCTTAGTTTTGTTGTGGTAGACATAATTTGTGGATTCCTTTTTTCACTGGGGCAATCTATTGTACTTCATTTTTGTTGGACTGTTTTGATTTTGCTTATGGGTGTATATGTATATGCGTATATTCACACTTTTTATTGTTATAAACCATCTACATCGGGCTTTGCAGTTCTGTGGAGTTTTCCCTTTTTTCCCATATTTTCTTTCTTCTTCCTTTTTCTTTTTCTTTTCTCTTTTTTAGAATTTTAACTTTTAATTTTTTAAACCTATTGTATTTTTCCTACATTTATTCCTTTGTTTGCCTTTCTTGCTGTTCTTTTCCCCTTGCAGTTAATCTTTAATGTATGTAAATCTTCATCTACCTCTATTTAACTTTGCCTATCTATTCTTTCTTTCCTTTCCTCTCAACATATTTGTTACATTTGTTTTCATTGCTTTATTCCCTACTTGGCACCTTGTGTTCTAGTTAGTGTTGTTCTTAACTAGTAAATACAATTTTTGATTTCCTTTGTTCACTGGGTCAATCTATTGTACTTCATTTTTGTTGGACTGTTTTGACTTTGCTCATGGGTGTATATGTGTGTGTGTGTGTGTATATATTCCATTATTTTAATTATTATTTGCCTGATTCTGTAACTGCCATTTGTCTGGGGTTTATCTTTGGTTTCTTGTTTTTGGATATTTGTTTTAATCTCACTTAATGCCACAACAGACCACTTGTGGAATCTTTGTTCCTGACCAGAGATCAAGCCCTGAGCCTTTGGAGTGGGAGAACTGACTCCAAGAGCCTAGGCTACCAGAGAACTAACCCTAGGGAGTATCAAATAGTGAGAACTCACACAAAAGAAACCACTTGAATACAAGACCTGGCATCATCCAACCACCAGTAGCACCCTGTCCAGGATGCCTCATGTAAACAACAAACAAAACAAAAATACAAACCCATTCATCAGCAGACAGGATTACCACCTCACTCAGCCTTGACCATCAGAGGAAAAACAAAGCCAAAAACAAAAACTTGGCAAAAATCTCACCCTATAGATTATACAGACCACTGAACCAGTCTTAGGAGGGCAGAAACCAAGAGGAAGAAAGAATTCAACCTTGAAGGCTGGGAAAAGGAGACCTCAAATACAGTAAGTTAATAAAAAATAATGAAATGGCAGATAAATACTACACAAATGAAAGAACAAACTAGAAACACAGAAGCCCAAATAAACAAAGAGGATATAGGCATACTGCCTGAAAAATATTTCAGAATATTGATAGTAAAGATGATCAAAAACCTTGAAAAGAAAATGGAGAAAATGCAAGAATCATTTAACAAAGACCTAGAAGAATTAAAGAATAAACATACAAAGAACACAATTACTGAAATTAAAAATACTCTAGAAGGAATCAATTGCAGAATATCTGAAGCAGAAGAACAAATCAGTGAGCTGGAAGATAAAATGGTGGAAATAACTTCTGAAGAGCAGAATAAAGTAAAAAGAATGAAAAGAACTGAGGATAGTCTCAGAGACCTCTGGGACAATATCAAACACACCAGCATTCGAATTATAGGGGTCCTAGAAGAATAAGAGAAAAAGAAAGGGTACAAGAAAATTTTTGAAGAGATTATAGTTGAAAATTTCCCCAACATGGAAAAGGAAATAGTTGATCAAGTCCAAGAGGCACAAAGAGTCCCATACAGGATAAGCCCAGAGAGAAACACACAAAGACACATACTAATCAAACTAGCAAAGACTAAAGACAAAGATAGAATATTAAAAGCAGCAAGGGAGAAGCAACAAATAGCATGCAAGGGAAACCCCATACACTTAACAGCTGATATTTCAGCAGAAACTCTGCAGGCCAGAAGGGGATGGCAGAATATATTTAAAGTACTGAAAGGGAAAAATCTACAACCAAGATTACTGTACCTGGAAAGGATCTCACCTGACTTTAGGCTATACTACAAATCCACCAGTCATTAAGACAGTATGGAACTGGCACAAAGACAGAAATATAGATCAATGGAACAAAATAGAAAGCCCAGAGATAAATGCACGCATCTATGGACACCTTATCGTTGACAAAGGAGGCAAGAATATACAATGGAGAAAAGACAATCTCTTTAACAAGTGGTGCTGGGAAAACTGGACAGCCACTTGTAAAAGAATGAAACTAGAACACTTTCTAACACCATACACAAAAATAAACTCAAAATGGATCAAAGATCTAAGCATAACACCAGAAACTATAAAACTCCTAGAGGATAACATAGGCAAAACACTCTCCGACATAAACCAAAGCGGGATCCTCTATGACCCACCTCCCAGAATATCGGAAATAAAAGCACGAATAAACAAATGGGACCTAATTAAAATTAAAAGTTTCTGCACAACAAAGGAAACTATAAGCAAGGTGAAAAGACAGCCTTCGGAATGGGAGAAAATAATAGCCAATGAAGCAACGGACAAACAATTAATCTCAAAAATATACAAGCAACTCCTGCAGCTCCATTCTAGAAAAATAAACGACCCAATCAAAAAGTGGGCCAAAGAACTTAACAGACTTTTCTCCAAAGAAGACATAAAAATGGCTAACAAACACATGAAAAGATGCTCAACATCACTCATTATCAGAGAGATGCAAATCAAAACCACAATGAGGTACCACTTTACACCAGTCAGAATGGCTGCCATCCAAAAATCTACAAGCAATAAATGCTGGAGAGGATGTGGAGAAAAGGGAACCCTCTTACACTGTTGGTGGGAATGCAAACTAGTACAGCCACTATGGAAAACAGTGTGGAGATTCCTTAAAAAACTGCAAATACAGCTGCCATATGACCCGGCAATCCCACTGCTGGGCATACACACCGAGGAAACCAGAATTGAAAGAGACACGTGTACCCCAATGTTGCCGCATTGTTTACAATAGCCAGGACCTGGAAGCAACCTAGATGCCCATCAACTGACGAATGGATAAGAAAGCTGTGGTACATATACACAATGGAATATTACTCAGCATTAAAAAAAATTCATTTGAATCAGTTCTAGTCAGGTGGACTAAACTGGAGCCTATTATCCAGAGTGAAGTAAGGCAGAAGGAAAAACAACAATACAGTATACTAACGCATATATATGGAATTTAGAAAGATGGCAGCGAGAACCCAGCATGCGAGACAGCAAAAGGAACACAGGCGTATAGAACAGACTCGTGGACTCTGTGGATGAGGGCAAGGGTGGGATGATATGGGAGAATGGCATTGAAACATGTTAATTATCATATGTGAAATCAATCGCCAGCCCAGGATTGATGCTTGGGGCTGGTGCACTGATATTTCCCAGGGGGAGGGAATCAGGAAGGAGGAGGGAGGGGGGTTCTGGAGGGGGAGCATATGTAAACCCATGGCGGTTTCATGTCATTGTATGGCAAAACCAATTTAAAAAAATCATTAAAAAAAAACTGATGGAGAAATAAAAAGATTTTCAGACAAGCAAAAGTTGAGAAAATTCAGTACCACCAAACCAGCTTTACAGCAAATGTTAAAGGGACTTAATATAATCAAGAAATAGAAGGAAAAGGATCTACCAAATCAACCCCAAACAATTAAGAAAATGACAATAGGAACATATATATCAATAATTACTTTAAATATAAATGGATTAAATGCTCCAACAAAAAGACACAAACTGGCTGAATGGATACAAAACAAGATCCATATTTATGCTGTCTACAAGAAACCCACTTCAGACCTAAAGACACATATAGACTGAAAGTGAGAGGAGGTAAAAATATATTCCATGCAAATGAGAAGCAAAAGAAAGCTGGAGCAGCAATCCTCATATCAGACAAAATAGACCTTAAAGAAGCTTATAAGAGATAAGGAAGGACACTACATAATGATCAGGGGATCAATCCAAGAGGAAGACATAACCATTGTAAATATCTATGCACCCAACATAGGAGCACCTCAACTCATAAGACAAACACTAACAGACATAAATGGAGAAATCGACAGTGACACAATAATAGGAGGAGACTTTAACACCCCACTCACACCAATGGGCAGATCTTCAAAACAGAAAATGAATAAGGAAACTTAAGTCTTAAACAATACATTAGATGAGATGTATCTCACTGATATCTTTAGGACATTCCATCCAAATGCAGAAGAATATACCTTCTTCTCAAGTGCATCTGGAACATTCTCCAGGAGAGACCACATCTTGGGTCACAAATTAAACCTCAGTAAATTTAAGAAAGTTGAAATTATATCAAGCATCTTCTCTGATCACAATGCTATGAGACTAGATATCAATTACAAGAAAATATCTGTAAGAAACGCAAACACATGGAGATACCCAGGACCAGATGGTTTCACAGGATAATTCCATCAAACATTTAGAGAAGAGCCAATGTGTATCCTTCTAAAACTCTTTCAAAAAATTGCACAGGAAGGAACACTTCCAAACTCATTCTGTGAGGCTACCATGACCATGATACCAAAACCAGACAAAGACAACACAAAAAAAGAAAAGTAAAGGCCAATATCACTGATGAACATAGATGCAAAAATCCTCATCAAAATTTTAGCAAACAGGATTCAGCAGCACATCAAAAAGCTCATACACTATGATCACTTTGGGTTTATTCCAGGAATGCAAAGATTCTTCAATATACAGAAGTGAATCAATGTGATACACCATATTAACAAATTAAAAGATAAAAACCATATGATCATATCAATAGATGCAGCAAAAGCCTTTGACAAAATTCAGCACCCATTTATGATTAAAACTCTTCAAAAAATGGGCATAGAAGGAACCTACCTCAACATAGTAAAGGCCATTTATGATAAGCCTACAGCAAACATTATTCTCAGTCAGAAAGTGGGAAAAAGACCTAAACAGACATTCCTCCAAAGAAGACATACAGATGGCTAACAAACACAAACATCACCCATTATTAGAGAAATGGAAATCAAAACCACAATGAGATCTCACCTCACACAGATCAGAATGGCCCCATCAAAAAGCGTACAAACAAATGCTGGAGAGGCTGTGGAGAAAAGGGAACACTCTTGCACTGTTGGTGGGAATGTAAATTGATACAGCCACTATGGAAGACGGTATGGAGATTCCTTAAAAAACTAGGAGTAAAACCACCATATGACCCAGCAATCCCACTCCTAGGCATATACTCTGAGGAAACCAAAATTGAAAACGACACATGTATCCCTTTGTTCATTGTAGCACTATTTACAGTAGCTGGAACACGGAAGCAACCTAGATGTTCACTGACAAATGGATGGATAAAGAAGTTGTGGTACATATACACAATGGAATATTACTCAGCCATAAAAAAGGAACCCATTTGAGTCAGTTTTGATGAGGTGGATGAACCCAGAACCTATTACACAGAATGAAGCGAGTTAGAAAGAGAAAGATAAATATCATATTCTAATGCACATATACAGAATCTAGAAAAATGGTACTGAAGAATTTATTTAGAGGACAGCAATGGAGAAACAGACAGAGAGAATAGACTTATGGACATGGGGAGAGGGAAGGAGAGGGTGAGATGTATGGAAAGAGTAACATGGAAACTTACACTACCATGTGTAAAATAGATAGCCAATGGGAATTTGCTGTATGGCTCAGGAAACTCAAGCAGGTGTTCTGTATCAACCTGGAGGAGTGGAATGGGAGGGAGATGGGAGGGAGGTTCAAAAGGGAGTGGGTATATGTTTACCTATGGCTTATTCATGTTGAGGTTTGACAATAAACAACAAAATTCTGTAAAGTAGTTATCCTTCAATAAAAAAATAAAAATAATAACAATAACAAATGATGTATATTATTTAAAATTTCTATTTCACTTAAAATATATCAGTGTTTTAGTATAGCTTTTTAAGTTACTGTTACTCTGCTAAAGGGCATTCACCTTTGTCTTATATAGACAGCAAAATATTTTACCTCCAAATTCTTGTTTTGGCTTCTTTGAAGAAGAAAGAAAACTTAAAAATATGTGGAAGCATTCTGAGAGCAGACTCTTGAACCTTGACCATTATCCCCCTCCCCCAGCCCATTATAGCTCCCTCACTACAGTAACACTTGTGTTCTTCAAAGCTCTCAACTTAATTTTTAAAATACATTTCTCTATGTTCACTCATTTTTCTGACTTATGTAACATTTAACAGTTAACAGACTAACAAGTAAATTGGAATCAAGAGGCGGGAGAACTATAAAACACTCCTGCTAAACACATCAGCTGTCTGGTGGGAACACAAGTGGGTGGGCACAAAGTCACACAGCCTTCCATCCAGAACCCTCAGTGGGCCTGAGCATCAGTCCTGGAGGTTTTCCAGGTAGAAGGGGTGTATTGACTCAATTGATGAGCCAGCTAGATGGTTGGATATCAATTAGGAGAGTTGACACTGTAAGGAAATACACACAAACACACAGTACACATTAATATAATCTGTTTACAAAATTTGAAATGATACTGTCCATATGGCCCATTTTTTTTTGTTTACCATGTTGTTTGTTTAGATGGTAATAAATATGGTCTGACATTATCACTTTGGGTGATTGCATAGTACTCCATTGTATGGATATGCCATCTTTACCCAATCCCTTACTAAGACCTTTTAGACTTTGTTTTCTTTTCCCTTTTTCTTTTGCACTTGTTTGTATTTTTGTATGCTCATTTGATTATTCCCTCAGGATAAATTTCTAGGAGTGAAACTGCTACATCAAGGCATATCCATATTATTAAGATTTTGATACACATTGCTACCAACACTCCAGAAAATGCATACCAACTTACATACCTCCAGTAAGATCACCCCCAGATTTTCCTATGGGCCCCATCACTGCTCTTCTCTTCACCCAGCCTCTCTGAGCAATGAGGACTCTCAGGAGGAAAAGGTTTGACAGATGTGAGATGAGGCTTCCCCATAGAGATGCCCAGTGGGCTGAACAGTGGTGCCAAAGTGGTGAATCCGTCAGAGATAGAAAATGCTCAGGGAGGGGAGGAAGTGGCGTGTGGGACTACCGCTTCCTTTCATGGAATCTCAGGACAGCATCGTGTAGCAGAGAGCACCAAGGACCTGGTTCTGATGGATACCTCTGTCACTTAACAGGTTGTGAGACCTTTAGGCAAGTCATTTAACCTCTCTGAGTCTCAGTTTCTTCATCTATACAATAGCATTATCCTCGATTACAGCATTTATTTCAGTCTGCCTTGCCTTACATAAAGCTGGACAGGTTGCAGCTTCACTCTCACCAGTGAATTGCTGCCTTAGTGCAAGGAAGGAGATGACCTTGGACTTCCATGCTTACAACCTGGGTTTTGTTTCTCTTCTAAGAGCAAGTCCTTGCTTGCTACCATGGTTAGGGTCTTCGTCTTGAATTTGATAACCACATTGCCCATATTCTTGATTCCTGTGAAGCTGGGTCCAGAAACAGCTGGAGACTGAAGTGGGGGTAAAGGGAACAGGAACAGGGATCCAAAGGTTTAGGACAACTTCATCCTGTGTGTCGATGATTACCATTAGGTTTATTTCAACACAACCTACCTAATCTTGAACCTCAGGCTGAAAGATCACCCTTCCTGAACCTGCCTGCTTGTGGACTCCCTGTCTGGTCTCATCTGTCTCTATCCTGCCTCGTGCACCTCATTTGACAATCCCATTTCTTTCAACTAAAGCATTTCCTTGAAAATAACAACTCCCACTCACAGGTTGTAAGCACATATTAGAAGTCAGGTACTGAGCTAAGTATTGTATGTGTATTATCCCTACTGACAATCCCAGAAGGTAGGCATTCCCATTTTACAGGTGAAAAAACCATCTCAGCAAACTTAGCAGCTTTACCACAGTCACACAGCTAGACTGTGAATGAGCTGAGATCTAAACCCGTTTATATGGTAACCAAGCCTGTGTTGTTAGTCATTGCCAACAACCAGGAGAGGCGGGGAGGACAGTGTTCACCTCTCTTCCCATTTTATAGAGGAGCAAGTTGAGTCTTAGAGCATGTCAGAATCACACAGCTGGTCTGTAGCAGAGCCAAGCCTAAAGCCAGATCTCAGTAAAGGCAATCCGGAAGGAGCTGTCACTCAGAGAGGTCATTGAAACATTGAGAGATGGTCTTCTGGTACCTAAAGTGGGAAAAAACAGGAGATACTTTGAAATTTTTCAGAGAGATTTAAAATATTCACTTAAAGGCTTTTTGGCAGAACCCAAGAAGCATCTGTGGAGATAAGGATGAGTTGTCCCTGTCCCTGTCTACGGGAACCTTGAAATGCAAATGCAACATGACAGAGTTGCAGATGGAGTTGGCAAGGAACACTTCCTGTTATATCAGGGAAGACTTCCTAGAGGGACGCATTTTCATTAGTCCTTCAAGGGTTGATATAATTAGAACAGAGTTGGTGGTGCCTGCATACCTGGTGAGCATACAGTCCTGACCTCAGACTGACATGTACCAGATGGCTCTTGTGAGCCAAGCAAACAATAGAGCAGACTTTACATGCTTCACGATGTTATTTTAAAAGTTATCCTTACTAATGTGTGGACTGTGTTTGCTTGTTATGTTGCTGGATGAAATAAAGAGAATGTCCTATGTTGCAGACCTATGCTCCCTACCCTGAACTTGAGTTTCACAGTCTCCTCGCTTTAAGAGCCCTCTACGTAGCTTTTTAGGCAGGGATCTCTCAACAGTCTTCCCATGAGTTCCTGTTGAGGACATATCTTCTTTAGTCACCTGCTTTAAGTGTTCATTGGTGCTTTCCCATCCATTATGTCATTTAATCCTTACACTATTCTCAGGAGGAAGATATGCAGAAAGTATTCGCATTTCACAGAAGAGGAAATTGAGGACTCAACATAGGGGTGACAAGTAGGCTTCAGTTCATATCAGCTTCCTGGACCACTGTTTTGAGGGCTCTGAGGGGAGGTCTAGGGGTTCACTGAAAACTAATGCTGTGATCAATTAGCGATAGCTTACAGTGAGCGGTGTTGGATTTGTGATCTTTGAAGAAGATTTAACCTCGGGACCAGGGACTAGGCTTGATTACTCAAGAACTTTGCATAGCAGTTTTATTAAAGTATAAAAAGGGAGAAAGCTTCTGACATAGACATCAGAATGGGGACAGAGAATGCACCCCCAGTATTAACAAGGGAGTTATTTACTTTTTAAATTGGTTATTACAATAAATCAAAAGAATGTCTCAAGGTTGTAAAGATCTTACTAGACCCACTCCCATAATTTACATTTTAAGATAACAGGCTTAGCCAGAAGATTTTCAGAAAGGAGAAACTGTCCTCAAGCAGGATACATTGTTGTTATATAATCCTTCAGTTCAGTCCCTCAGTCATGTCCGACTCTTTGGGACCCCATGAATCGCACCTCGCCAGGCCTCACTGTCCATCACCAACTCCTGGAGTCTACCCAAACCCATGTCAATCGAGTCTGTGATGCCATCCAGCCATCTCATCCTCTGTCGTCCCCTTCTCCTCCTGCCCCCAATCTTTCCCAGCATTAGGATCTTTTCCAATGAGTCAACTCTTCACATGAGGTGGCCAAAGTACTAGAGTTTCAGCTTCAACATTAGTCCTTCCAATGAACACCCAGGACTGACTTCCTTTAGGATGGACTGATTTGACCTCCTTGCAGTCCAAGGGACTCTCAAGAGTTTTCTCCAACACCACAGTTCAAAAACATCAATTCTTTGGCACTCAGCTTTCTTCACTGTCCAACTTTCACATCCATACATGACTACTGGGAAAACCATAGCCTTGACTAGACGGACATTTGTTGGCAAAGTAATGTCTCTGCCTTTCAATATGCTGTCTAGGTTGGTCATAACTTTCCTTCCAAGGAGTAAATGTCTTTTAATTTCATGGCTGCAATCACCATATGCAGTGATTTTGGAGCCCAGAAAAATAAAGTCTGACACTGTTTCCACTGTTTGCCTATCTATTTCCCATGAAGTGATGGTCCCAGATGCCATGATCTTAGTTTTCTGAATGTTGAGCTTTAAGCCAAGTTTTTCACTCTCTTTTTTCACTTTCATCAAGAGGCTTTTTAGTTCCTCTTCACTTTCTGCTATAAGGGTGGTGTCATCTGCATATCTGAGGTTATTGATATTTCTCCTGGCAATCTTGATTCCAGCTTGTGCTTCTTCCAGCCCAGTGTTTCTCATGATGTCCTCTGCATGTAAGTGAAATAAGCAGGATGACAATATACAGCCTTGACGTACTCCTTTTCCTATCTGGAACCAGTCTGTTGTTCCATGTCCAGTTCTAACTGTTGCTTCCTGACCTGCATACAGGTTTCTTAAGAGACAGGTCAGATGATCTGGTATTCTCATCTCTTTCAGAATTTTCCACAGTTTATTGTGATCCACACAGTCAAAGGATTTAGCATAGTCAATAAAGCAGAAGTAGATGTTTTTCTGAAACTCTCTTGCTTTTTCGATGATCCAGCGGATGTTGGCAATTTGATCTGTGGTTCCTCTGCCTTTTCTAAAACCAGCTTGAACATCTGGAAGTTCATGGTTCATGTACTATTGAAGCCTGGCTTGGAGAATTTTGAGCATTACTTACTAGCGTGTGAGATGAGTGCAATTGTTCAGTAGTTTGAGCATTCTTTGGCATTTTCTTTCTTTGGGATTGGAATGAAAACTGACCTTTTCCAGCCCTGTGGCCACTGCTGAGTTGTCCAAATTTGCTGGCATATTGAGTGTAGCACTTTCACAGCATCATCTTTCAGGATCCTTAGTACAGTGTATAAACTGAGTTGTTGTGTAATCATCAGTTCTAGGCTTAAAGAAAAAAAGTTTTATGAGACTAAGCCTAAGGAATGTAGAGAAAAAAAAATAATGTTTGTTCTTTGCTCCTCCTTGAGAATTCCAGACCCGTATCTCCACCCTGAGAGCCCCAGACCTCTTTCTCCTCCTCAGGGACCCCAGACTTCTTATCAACCTGCCTGGGCATTGACTCTCATTAGCAGTGTCTGCCCTGGACACAGATATGGAGGCAGGCATCTATGCTGGTGAGTTAAAGGTCTTAGATTTCCTAATTCCCAACCGGGGGTTTTTCCCGCCACATGTTCCTCATAGAGGACTTGTGGGAGGAGGTACAGGTATATAGATACAGGTAGGAAGTGGTACAGAGTAAATGCTCAATGTGGTAGACTAAAAATCGTCTTCCAAAAGATATCCATGTCCTAATCCCTGGAACCTGTGTTACCTTATATAGCAGGAAAAAAAAAAAGTGTGTGTTGAGAGTCCTTTGTGAATGTGATTAAGAATCTTGAGGTAGGGAGAACATTCTGGATTATCCAAGTGGGCCCTAAATGCAGTCATGTGAATATTCATAAGAGGGGGCCAGAGAGAGATTTCACAGAGGAGAAGGCAAAGATAAGGCAAAGAGAGTTTTAGATGTTTCCACAAGCCAGGGAATGCTGACAGAAGTTGGGAGTGACAAGGAATGCATTCTTCCCTAGGGCCTTTAGAGGTTGTGCAGCCCTGCCAACACCCTGATTTTGGCCCAGTGGTGCTAACTTCAGATTTCTGGCCTCCAGAACCGTGAGAGAATATATTTCTGTTTTTTAAAGCCACCAATTTTGTGGCATATTGTTACAGCAGTCACAGAAATGGCTGTACTCAGTTATATATTTGTATTGAGCTATAGTTGATATGCAACCCTATGTTCCAGGTATGCAACAGTGAGTCACCACTTTTAAAGGTTATACTGTTTATAAGCATAATAAAACATTGGCTAGATTCCCTGTGATGTGTAATATATCCCTGCACCTTATTCATTTGGTACATAGGAGTTTGTACCTCTTAACTCCCTACCCCTCTCCTGCTCCTCCCCTACTCTCTCCCCACTGGTGACCGGTGGTTTGTTCTCTATATCTGTAAGTCTGTTTCTTTTTTGTTATATTCACTAGTTTTAGTTTTTAGATTCCACATGTAAGTGATATCATACCATGTTTGAGTTTGACTTGTTCCACTAGGCATAATACCCTCCAGGTCTATCAATGATGTTGCAGATGGTAAAATTTCATTCTTTTTCTTACAGCTGAGTAGTATTCCATTGTGTGTGTGTGTTCCCTACATTTTCTTTATCTACTAATCCACTCATGAGCACTTAGGTGCCTCCATAGTTTGCCTTTTGTAAATAATGCTGCTATGAACTTTGTACACTGAAAGCAGAATAATTTTCCCTCTCTTTGAAATTTTTCTGAGCTCTGGAAAATAAAGTGCACAAGTATTGTGCAACAAATAATATGTATTTCCATATAAGTCTTATTATCAATAATAAGTATCTTATTAGTATCTATCCACTATGAATAGATACATTTAAAGCAGAATCTAATAAGTCTATGAAGATCATGCTTAGATGTTTATTGTATAAGGATGTTTACTCTACATGGATACTAATTAAAAATTAATCAGTCTGCTCCATTTTCTACCAGAACAATTATTTGCCCGACATTTTCTGCAGTTTATCTTCAATAGCCTTTGAGTGGGATAATAGCTTTGTGAACAAGTGTGAGCCTTTCATTCTAAGGAAAAGGTTTGCCTCAGTATTTTAAGGGTGTTTCTTGATTGATTTGAAGATGTTAGGGGCTGGTAAAGATGCAAAAATTCGGCCTGCCATGAAATTAGCACACAGGCAGGCTGAATATCCAAGGTCAGCAAACTGAAGGCAATAAATCATGTCATCTCAGCACCTAGCCCATGGAGCTTAAATTAGAAAAAAACATCCATTATGAGAAATGAAATTCTTAATAATGAAATCCTATTCATGAATGGATGTATGCTGGGGAGGTTATGAAATGTGACTTGGAAGAGGTTTGGAATGTTAATATCTGAGAATTCAGACGATGACTGTCATAGATAATTGCAGTGCAAATAATAAATTGTCAGTCACTGTGCTGCTTTTTTTTTTTTTTTTAATATTCTACTCATGTCACACTCAGGAGAAAACACCTGCTACAGGACGATGCAGAAGACATGGAGCCATTAGGAAAATCACTGTCAAAAGAGCCTCAGTGAAGATTTTCCCCAGGCTGGACATCCTGGATGTGTTCCGGGTGCCTCACTGGGCTGATGGGATTTAATCCCATCCCACCTCCATCCCCTTTCAGAGGAGCCTGAGTCTCTGAGTTCTTGTGCAGTAAAAGCCTTACTCCTTGTCCTCTGCCCTTTCTTAGTGACCACACTGCTTCCTGGGATGTACACCACTGCCTTGTCAAAGCCCAGCATGGGCCTTATCTTCAGCCTCCCTTAGGCACATGCTGAATCAAGTTAATCTATAACTGGTATTTATTGAGTGGAATTAGGAAACGGGCTGCTTTACCCTTGGCTGGGTAAGAAAAAAGCTGTGTTTAGAGTGTGTTGATCTGGTTTCTTAGGCCCTACCTGAGTTATCCCAGGGAAACCAGGTTCAAGTTGCCTTTGGAGCAGAACAGACTGGACTGAGCAGGATTTCAGCAACCCTTTAGTTAAAACAAATCTTCTCTGGCCTAGAATAACCTCAAATCACTGCTGTCTTTATTTACAGAAAGCCTGGAGGAGTCCCACGTGAGCTAATGTATCACATCACACACTTTGATTACTACCCAGCACCACCAAACTCTATCCTAAGCAAATGCAGTATTTAATCCCATAAACAAAACAGGTGGGTTTCCTGTTTTTGAGACTGGGTAATTTATTTTAGTGGAGAAGGCACTGGCAACCCACTCTAGTACTCTTGCCTGGAAAATCCCATGGATGGCAGAGCCTGGTAGGTTGCAGTCCACGGGGTCGCTAAGAGTCGGACACAACTGAGTGGCTTCACTTTCCCTCTTCACTTTCATGCATTGGAGAAGGAAATGGCAACCCACTCCAGTGTTCTTGCCTGGAGAATCCCAGGGACGGGGGAGCCTGGTGGGCGGCCGTCTATGGGGTCGCACAGAGTAGGACATGACACAGAAGCAACTGAGCTGAATTTATTTTAGTAACTGCAAAGTCCTGGAAAAAAAAAAGATTCCTTTCTCAGTATGGCTCTGAGAAGCCCAGTAGAGGTATAGCTGGTGAAATGCCTGCCTGCCAGCACAGGTGGTGCTTGTGAAGAGCCCGCCTGCCAGTGAAGGAGACGTGAAAGATGCGGGATCAATCCCTGGGTCAGGAAGATCCCCTGGAGGAGGGCATGGCAACCCACTCCAGTATTCTTGCCTGGAGAATCCCATGGACAGAGGAGCCTGATGTGCTACAGTCCTTGGGGTCATACAGAGTCAGACATGACTCAGGTGACTTAGCACACGCAGGCAGTCTAAGACCTATGGAGCTTCCATGTCTCCTCAGAGGCAATTCAGCTAGTAGCTGGCTGAGTAAAGACTTGAAAGCTGTACCTCTTGACTCCTCACCCAGCTCCTCATGCTGTGCCATGTCCCCTTCAGGCTGCCTGGCATCGGTGCTGGTGAAGGAGGAAGCTGAAACAGGGAGAAATGGGGCTCTTGCCTCAGACCCTCGGTGGGACTGATCACAGCTGGAGGCCTGGCCTCTAGTGCCCTGGATTCAGTCACAGGTCTTGATTCTCTCTGAATGTGCCCCACCCTGGGGGTATCCCAGTCCTGTGGGCAGTTCCTGGTTGGGTTATGTGCGGCCTCCACAGCCTGAGATAGCTGTTGGGGTGTGCGCCACGGGCTTCATCACTGCTCTCCATAGCAAAGGTGACCCGGGATGCTGTGCTCCTAAACCCCTCCTGAGAGAGGCAGGGCACCTGTGGAATGTGGGTACGAGTCACCCGACTAGCTGAAATTAGGAACCGTGATGAACCTCCGATGTATCGCCTTTTCTCCTCGGTTGGCTTTAGGCTGGGGCTCCTGACAGCCTTTCTTCCCTCACTGGATGGAAGCATCAAGCGGAATTGTGTGCTCGCGTGTTGTATGTTCTGTTGGCCCTGGAGTTGCAGCAGTGAACAGAAAGGACACGGCCCCTTCACTCAGAGAGTCACAGACTGGAGGCACAGGCAGTTACAGTCCGGTAGGGGAAGCGCCGAGCTCTAAAGCTGTGGGGTGTGGGCAAGGACAGTCCCTCCAGCGCGGGGGGCGGGGGTTGGGGGGTGCTGGGAGACTTTGCACACACATCCCATCTTGCTCCTCCCATCTCCCCACCTCCTCTCTCACTGAAATCCCCTTAGTGCCTGTTATTTAAGAGATGTTGTTCCAGGTGTTATGGGGAGTCGGCTCCAGATTTCTGTGACCCTCAGTTCTGGACTACTTTTTAAAACAAGTAAATCTTACCTCCTCCCATTTCCTGATGCATTTGTTTCCCCGCCACTGAGGAACCCAGTTCCCTTCACTGCCTCCAGGGTGTCCAAAGTCCCTTATCATCCCACCTTCCTGGCCTCTCCCTCCAGGAAGGGCCCCTGATCTTAGCATTTCCTCCAGCTTATGTCTGCCTGTTCCCAAACCAAAACTGCTGTTTTCTCAGACAGAGGCACCTGGATTAGATGAATTCTCTTTATTTTCCCTCTGTTGTGGGTTGAATGTGTCCACCTATAAACTATATTGAAGTCTGAACTCCTGGCACCTGTGAATGTGACCTTATTTGGAAATGGGGTCTTTATAGAGACAATCAAGTTAAGATGAGCTCATATGGAATCAGGGTAGAACCTAATTCAATGTCTTTATAAGAAGAGGGACACACAGAGAGACACAGGGAGAGAATGCCAAGAAGAGGCAGAGATTTATGTGCTCACAAACCAAGGAATAAGAATTGCCAGCAATCACCAGAAGCTAGGAGGAGGCAAGGAGGACTCCTAGAATGCTTAGGGAGAGCATGGCCCCGTGTACACCTTGATTTAGGACTTCCTCCAAGTCCTAAATTAGGACCAGTCCTGATTTAAGACTTGCCTCTAGAATTAAATCAGACAGAGGATGAGATGGTTGGATGTCATCACCGACTCAATGGACATGAATTTAAGCAAACTCCTGGAGATAGTGAAGGGCAGGGAAGCCTGGTGTGCTGCAGTCCCTGGTGTTGCAAAGAGTCAGAAATGACCAAGCAACTGAACAACAACTAGAATTAAGTCACCCAGTCTGGTGTTTTGTTATGGCAGCCTTGGGAAACCAATGCATCCTGCTGAATGTGTTTACTTATAAGGACAAAGGCATCTCGAATTCGTGGAATTTCAGGTGGTGTATGTCCCCTTCTCTGTGAATTCTTCCCACACACAGTCCTTGCTCAATCCCTTCATGATCATGCCAAAAGCAAGCTACTCCATCACTGCCAGCTGGTCAGGATAGATAAGCAACCCAGAGCCATCTAAGCCCTTCAACAAGAAGAACCGAATAGATTCTCTTTTTCAAAATTCTGAATGAAGAGGCACAGAGACGATGCTAAGCAGGTAGTGGGTGCTGGGACTGTAAACTCTTACAGAGTCAGGGCTGGAGTCAATGTCACAGGCAAGCAGAAGTAGTGGGGAAGCAGGAACCGTGAGAAAGCAGAGGGCCCTGCTCTACAGAGAGGAGAGGACCAATGTCCAGAGGACAAACATGAGAGGGAAAATAGTGACCATGGTTACCTTAGTTCTTGAGAGTATCTCAGTGCTAAACTCAAATCCCACAAAAGACTTTCCAGCAGGCGGTAGGGAGCCACAGAAGATTCAAGGGAGTGGCAGGGTTTCTGTCTATCATTTTATTTGGTGTTCTGCCTCTTCTACCGTCTCACCCACTACTGCCCTTGCCAAATATCCATCTCTCTACTGGTCAGATTCATCAGAAACTCAGTGGCCTTGGGAATGAACTCAGTCCCTCCTGCTTAGGAAATCCAGATTTTTGTCTGGATTCACCATCCAATCAAAGCACAGCATGGAAATTTTTCATTTAGAAGCTGAGATGACAACCAGTTCAGCCTCTTATGATCCCTTCTGTATTCTTGAACAACTTGCACCAGAGCAAGCCAGCTTAGCCAGTTACCATGGACACCACTCTGTCACTATAATCAGAGCAGACAGGCAGCAGCTAAGAGCAGATTTAACTAGTGTCTTGTCCTCTAGGGAAGGCACAGCTGAGGGAAGTGTAGCTTTTCTCACTAACATAAACAATTCAGTGTGCAGAACAGGGAGGTGAAGGAAAGAGGAGGACAGTTCTATTAAATGTCACAACCCAATGTCCTTTTTGAAACAGGGAGTAAATACTGGCTGGGGGAACCCTGAGCATATTTGATATAAAGTCAGGAATATTCCAGAGTTGGGTCATGATCATTGTTTAGGCTGAGTTTTCCCTAAGATCTTAGGTTTTCTCAGTTTCCATTGTACCTAGTAACATCCAACATTTATACGGCACTTATTATATGCACATCACATACATTCATTCATTTAATCCCTACAACTACTCTGTGGAGTAGGTTTTATTACTAGTCCCGTTTTGCAGATGAGAGTGGTAAGGTCTCTTCCACAAGCTCTAGCCTGATGCCCCTGGGGTCAGTTGGCTTTCCTCAGGAAGTGATGTTTAAGTGTATTCCAGGAGCACAGAGACTAGGGGAGGTGGATATGTAAACCAACAAATACAGGGCTCTGATGGATGGATATAGAAGGTAGAGAAGGGGCTCTTGCTACACTAGAGCCAAGGTAGATCTATTACCTAATCCTGAGTGTTGCTGTCATGATTTGGGTACAACCAGAACATTTTCCTTAGGAGCAGGTATTTAAATGTGGGACTGCAATCAGGTGACTAAGACTCAAAACAGCAACCAGCAAAATATACTTCCTGCTTCACCTTCTTTCTTTTCCTCTCTCTACTCTCCTCCCCACTCCACACACACCCATATGAATCTGGTTAATCTGGCAAGTAAAGTATAAGATGTGTACCATGTCCTCCTAACTCAGATCATATTAACTGAGGTTTTTAGAGTACCTCATCACCAGATCTTGATAAATAGTATATAAAAGGAAGTGAAAGAATCACTTTCAGTTTTTAACTGTGAAGGTTTTTCACAGATAGAAGACACATAATCGAGCAAGACTTCTAAGGCAATCCCTGCCCTGTCCCTCAACCCCCAGATCAGAAAATCTGTGAGATAGGTGGTATTTAGAAAGCTGAGACCGCCAAAGGCTGGTGAGATAGCCGTGATGGGTCAGGAGAGTTGCCCTAATCCTATCTCCATCAGTAACTTGCAGGGTGATCTTGCGCAAGTCACTTCCCTCCCTGAGCCTGAGTCTCCCCATTTATAACCAGAGGGAGTTAGAAAAGTCCTTTGAGCTAGTTTATGAATTATGAAAACCACCCTCTACCCTACCCTATCCCCACCCCCGACCCCTGCCCAGGTCCCTAGGGTACATTCTTGGTGCTTTTCCTTGTTAGCACTTACCATTTTACTTCTTCTTTTTTTTTAAAAAAAATTGATTTATTTGTCTCTATCAGCATTTGCCCTCTCCAAAATACTTGAACTCCAGAGGAGCAGCACTTGTACTGTTCACCACTATACTTGTGTGTTTTAGCCTGTGTGTGGCATATATTAGGAACTCAATAAACATGTGTTGCCTGAAGTGTTCCTAGCAAATACTCCTCCTCACCCCAGCCCTGCTAGCCTGGTGCCAGAGAGCAATGGGGATTCCTAACTGGTGTCCGTGGGAATCTCTGTGCTAACAAATGGGTGGGTTTTTTTGGGTTTTTTTTGTTTTTTCCTTCTATTGTTATTGACATTGCAAAGGGTCACTTTGATGCCAGCACTGAAATGATTACAATGAGACCCTGTTTCAAAAAAATTGCCCCATCCTTTCCAGGTCTATGGAAGAAACGAGAAGGCCAGATTCAAAAGTTGAGTCAGAATGAAGTCAGTTGCTGCCCATAATGTGACGATAAGGATTAGTAAACCATAATGTGGAATTTTTTTTCAAAGTTAAGCATTGTGCAGTCAGCACTTCTTAGAGTGATTTATGAAGTTGAATAATTTTTTATTTCCTTTGGAAAACCATCACTTGAGCTGTATTCATTCAGCAGTTCGTTTGTTTGGACAGCACTTCTTTTTTATGCTTTAGCACATGCCAGACCTGGTTCAAAGCATGGTGAGGGACAAAAAGACCATGTGTGCCAGAGCCCATGGCCAAGCAGAGGGTCTACCCAAGGACTGCAAGGCTGACTCTAAGAGGTCAGTGTTTGTGAGTCCATTTGATTGAAGTCTGTCTCTTGCTGCTAGACAGTAAGCCCCAGGAAGCCAGGGGATAGCATTTTGCTCTTGCTCCATACTGAATCCCCAGTGCTAAATGGTGCCTAGTCTGTAGTTGTTGTTGTTGTTCAGTCGCTCAGTCGTGTCCGACTCTGCAATCCCATGGACTACTGCACACCAGGCTTCCCTGTCCTTCACTGTCTCCCCGAGTTTGCTCAAACTCCTGTCCACTGAGTTGGTGATGCAATCCAACCATCTCATCCTCTGTTGTCCCCTTCTCCTCCTGCCTTCAATCTTTCCCAGCATCAGGGTTTTTTCCAATGAGTCAGTTCTTCCTATCAGTGGCCAAAGTATTGGAGCTTCAGTTTCATCGTCAGTCCTTCCAATGAATATTCAGGGTTGATTTTCTTTAGGATTGATTGATTGATCTCCTTGCAGTCCAAGGGACTCTCCAGAGTCTTTTCCAACACCACAGTTCAAAGGGATTGATCCTTTGGCACTCAGCCTTCTTTGTGGCCCAACTCTCACATCCATACTGGAAAAACCATAGCTTTGACTAGACAGACCTTTGTCAGCAAAGTGATGTCTTTGCTTTTTAATATGCTATCTAGGTTTGTCATAGCTTTTCTTCCAAGGAGCAAGTGTCTTTTAATTTCATAACTGTAATTACCATCTGCAATACTTTTGGAACCCAAGAAAATAAAGTCTGTCACTGTTCATCGTTTCCCTATCTATTTGCCGTGAAGTGATGGGACTGGATGCCATGATCTTAGTGCTTTGAATGTTGAGTTTTAAGTCAGCTTTTTCACTCTCCTCTTTCACTTTCATCAAGAGGCTCTTTAGTTCCTCTTTGCTTTCTGTATTTAGGGTGGTATCATCTGCATATCTGAGGTTGTTGATAATTCTCCTGTCAGTCTTGATTCCTGCTTGTGCTTCATCCAGCCCAGCATTTCCCCTGAAGTACTCTGCTGCTGCTAAGTCGCTTCAGTCGTGGCCAACTCTGTGCAACCCCATAGACAGCATCCCACCAGGCTCCCTGTCCCTGGGATTCTCCAGGCAAGAATACTGGAGTGGTTTGCCATTTCCTTCTCCAGAAGTACTCTGCATATAAGTTAAATAAGAAGGGTGACAATATACAGCCTTGACATACTCCTTTCCCAGTTTTGAACCAGTTTGTTGTTACATGTCTGGTTCTAACTGTTGCTCCTTGACCTGTATACAGGTTTCTCAGGAGGCAAGTAAAGTGGTCTGGTATTCCCACCTCTTTACAAATTTTCCAGTTTGTTGTGATCCACAGAATCAAAGGCTTTAGTGTGGTCAATAAAGCAGAAGTAGATGTTTTTCTGGCACTCTCTTGCTTTTTCTATGATCCAACGGATGGTGGCAATTTGATCTCTGGTTCCTCTGCCTTTTCTAAATCTAGCTTATACATCTGAAAGGTCTCAGTTCATGTACTGTTGAAGCCTAGCTTGAAGGATTTTGAGCATTACTTTGCTAGCATGTGAAATGGGTGCAATTGTACAGTAGTTTGAACATTCTTTAGCATTGCCCTTCTTTGGGATTGGAATGAAAATTGACCTTTTCCAGTTCTGTGGCCACTGCTGAGTTTTCCAAATTTGATGGTCTGTAGTAGGCACCCAGTATATATTTGCAGAATGATAGAAGGAGTGTCATCTAAAAGAGATTAAAGAGGCTTCCCTGGTGGTACAGTGGTTAAGAATCCACCTTCCAATGCAGAGGACACTGGTTCGATCCCTGGTCAGAGAACTAAGATCCCACATGCCCTGGGGAAACTAAGGTGGAAGGCTGCAACTAGAGAGAAGCTGTTGCCTTCCACAATGAAGATCTGGTATGCTGCAACTAAAAACCAACACAGCCAAAAAAAAGAGAAAGTATCTATCCTTATAGAAGTCCTATAAGGAATTCTACCATATACTTAAAGGAGTATATTTTAAAAATGAAAGAGGTTTTAAAAACATGTTATGGGGGTTGGAGCGGTAGAGCTTAGTCTCAGCTGGATATATCACCAGATCAAAACCTGGGGAGGGGAGGAATGTCAAAATTATGGTTAGTGTTCCCACTGTTGCTCTCAGACCCATTTTACAGATGATGAAACTGTCACAGAGAGGGAGAGGGATTTGCCCAGGGTCACATAGTGTTATTCTGTCTGCCCTCTGACTGATAAGGATAAGAGGTTTATGGAAGCTTCCTGATGGGAGAGACTGACTGTGGGGGAAACTGGGTCTTGTTCTGATGGATGCAGCCATGCTCAGTAAATCTTTAATCCAATTTTCTGTTGATGGGCGGGGCTGTGTTCCTTTCCTGTTGTTTGACTGGAGACCAAACTACCATGGAGGTAATGAAGGTAATGGCGACCTCATTCAAAAGGCCCGGTGCACGTACTGCCGCACTCAGTTCTCCCGATCCTGAGGCAAGCCACTGCTGACCCACGCCTCTGCCGGAGACTCCTGGCCACTCACAGGCAAGCCTGGGTCAGTCTCATGGGGTCCCTGCTCCTTTCTCCCGGGTCCTGGAGTGCACACAAGGTTTTGTTTGTGTCCTCCAAAAGTCTTTCCCCAGACCTGTGAAAGTTCTGTCGTCAAATCCCACTGGCCTCCAAAGTCAAATTCCCTGGGGGTTCTCCGTCACTTTGCCAGATCCCCAGGTTGGGAAATCTGTTGTGGGTCCTAGAACTTTCTTAACAGTGTGAGAATTTGTTTGGTATTGTTCTGCAGTTTGTGTGTCGTCTGCTCGGTGGCTCTATGTTGGGGTTGATGGAAACCTTCTCCAAGAGGGTTTATGCCACACCCAGGACCGCTGCACCCATTTGCCCCTGCAGCAGGCAACTGCTGACCTGTACCTCCGCAGGAAATACTCAGACCCTCAAAGGGAGGTCTTGTTCAGTCTCTGTGGAGTTTCCTGGTGCACACAAGGTTTTGTTTGAGCCGAGCGTCTCTGGCGGGTATGGGGTTTGATTCTAAATATGATTTTGCCCCTCCTACCATCTTGCTAGGGCTTCTCCTTTGCCCTTGGACGTGGGGTATCTTTTTTTGGTGGTATCCAACATTTCTCCTGTCTATGGTTGTTCAGCAGCGAGTTGTAATTTGGAGTTCTCGCAGGAGAACTTGCCTTATCTAATTCAGTGAAACTATCAGCCATGCTTTGTAGGGTCACCCAAGACAGATGGGTCACGGTGGAGAGTTCTGACAAAATGTGGTCCACTGGAGAAGGCACTGAAAACCCACTTCAGTATTCTTGCCTTTAGAACCCCATGAACAGTATGAAAAGGCAAAAAGATATGACACTGAAAGATGAACTCCTTAGATAGGAGTTCTGGGAGAAGAGTAGAGAAATAACACCAGAAAGAATGAACATGTTGCAGCAAAAACAAGACCAGCAGCTGACTAAGGCTCAGATCATGAACTCCTTATTGCCAAATTCAGACTTAAATTGAAGAAAGTAGGGAAAACCACTAGACCATTCAGGTATGACCTAAATAAAATCCCTTACAATTATACAGTGGAAGTGACAAATAGATTCAAGGGATTAGAGTTGATAGAGTGCCTGAAGAACTACGGACAGAGGTTCTCACATGGTACAGGAGGCAGGGATCCAGACCACCCCCAAGAAAAAGAAACACAAAAAGGCAAAATGGTTGTCTGAGGAGGCCTTACAAATAGCTGAGAAAAGAGGAGAAGCTAAAGGCAAAGGAGAAAAGGGAAGATATACCCATTTGAATGCAGAGTTCCAAAGAAAAGCAAGAGAGATAAGAAAGTCTTCCTCAGAGATCAATGCAGAGAAATAGAGGAAAACAATAGAATGGGAAAGACTAGAGATCTCTTGAAGAAAATCAGAAATACCAGGGAAACATTTCATGCAAAGATGAGCTCGATAAAGAACAGAAATGGTATGGACCTAACAGAAGCAGAAGATATTAAGAAGAGGCGGCAAGAATACACAGAAGAACTATACACAAAAGATCTTCATGGCCCAGATAACCAGAATGGTATGATCACTCATCTAGAGCCAGACATCCTGGAATGCAAAGTCAAGTGAGCCTTAGGAAGCATCACTATGAACAAAGCTAGTGGAGGTGATGGAATTCCAGTTGAGCTATTTCAAATCCTGAAAGATGATGCTGTGAAAGTGCTACACTCCATTTTTTAGCAAATTTGCAAAACTCAGCATCATCCAGTCCCATCAATTCATGGCAAATAGATGGAGAAACAATGGAAACCATGACAGACTTTATTTTGGGGGGCTCCAAAATCATTGCAGATGGTGACTGCAGCCATGAAATTAAAAGACACTTGCTCCTTGAAAGAAAAGCTGTGACCAACCTAGACAGCATATTAAAAAAGCGAGACATTACTTTGTGAAAAAAGGTCCCTTTAGTCAAAGCTATGGTTTTTCTAGTAGTCACATATGGATGTGAGAATTGGACTATAAGGAAAGCTTAGTGACGAAGAATTGATGCTTTTGAACTGTGGTGTTGGAGAAGACTCTTGAGAGTTCTTTGGACTGCAAGGAGATCCAACCAGTCCATCCTAAAGGAAATGAGTCCTGAGTATTCATTGGAAGGACTGATGCTGAAGGTGAAACTCCAATACTTTGGCCACTTGATGTGAAGAACTGACTCATTGGAAAAGACCCTGATGCTGGGAAAGGTTGAAGGCAGAATGAGAAGGGGACGACAGGGGCTGAGATGGTTGGATGGCATCGCTGACTTAATAAACATGAGTTTGAGCAAGCTCTGGGAGTTGGTGATGGACAAGGAAGCCTGGCATGCTGCAGTCCATGGGTCACAAAGAGTCAGACACGATTGAGCGACTGAAGTGATAAGAACTGAACTGAACTGAATGTAGTATTACAGGCTGTATTTTGCCCCTCTCCCCAATTCATATATTGGAATCTTAACTCCTAGTACCTTAGAATGTGACTGAATTTGGAAGTAGAGTCTTTAAAGAGAGAAGTTCAAATGAGGTCATTTTAGGGCCCTAATCTATTATGACTAGTGGCCTTATAAGAAGAGGAGATAGGGTGCAGATAACACACGCAGAGGGAATGTGAAGACACAGGAAGAATATAGCCCTCTGAATCCAAGGAAAGAGGCCTTAGAAGAAATAACCCTACTGACACCATTATCTTAGACTCTGGCCTCTAGAATTGTGAGAAAAATAAATTTCTATTGTTTAAGCCAGCCAGTCTCTGGTACTTGGTTATGGCAGCTCTAAGCCAACTAATATAGTTGGTAAATAATGGCAAAGTTCGGACTAGAAGCCAGGTCCGCTGAGTGTGTGTCCTCAGCCCTTGACATGGCCACCTCCAGCTGGTCCATTTGGTGCTCTCTCCACCACCCACTGCTAAGGACAGTGACAATGACAACAGCAGCCCACCCAGATACAGGGCCTGTTAGGTTTCGTGCACTCCTCTAAGTACTTTGCGTACAGCGGCTCATTTAATTCTCCCAACAGCCCTGTGAAGTAAGTACTATTATTTTCCCATTTTTATATTTACAGATTACGAAATTGAAACACAAAGAGATTGAACAACTTGCCCAAGATCATATGACAACTCAGTGCTGGCACTGGGATTCAGGCCCAGATGGTCTGCTCCAGGAACATGACCCCTACCATTAGGCTATTCTCCAGTGCAATGTCAACATGCTAAGCCAGAGGCATTTTCAAAGATGAGAGGTAAGGATGGCATTTCAAGGCCTCACTGGGTTTGCTTTCCTTCAGCCACCAGCTACGGATATACTCATCCCAATCTGAAGTAGCTCAGTAGAGGCATTTAAAAAAAAGGGGGGCAGACCTGAAAGTGAAACAACCAAACTGCTTCTGCCAAAGCACTTTGCAATAAATAGACATGGGTTAGAATCCTTTCTCCACCACTTACCAGCTGAGTGATTTGGGGTTTATGGTTTCAGTCTGAACCACAGTTTCTCCTTCTGGAAACATAGTAAGTGATCAATAAACAGAGCTTTTGTTAAGCGAAATGACCATGCCCAAAGGCTCTCTCCTCTGTGAAACCTTGCCCAATGTCTCATCCTAGGGTGTTCAAATTGATTGCTTGCTCCACTGGCTCTCAAGGGAAGTTGCTTGCACTTCTGTTTGCCACTTAATTTGCCTTCCTTGTATCATAGAAGTGTATGATACACATATCCATCCACCCATCCACTCAGTAAAATTGTACCAAGCATTTTCCATGTCCCAGTGCTGTGCCGGGCCCCAGGAGTTCACAGGTGGATAAAATAAGGCCACAGCCTTGAAGACCTTGGGCTTTTGGGGCAACTCATGTCTGGATGTTCACAATAGGTAGCAGCACTATAATCATAATAATAATAACAGTCAGTTCAGTTCAGTTCAGTTGCTCAGTCGTGTCTGACTCTTTGCGACCCCATGAATCGCACCACGCCAGACCTCACTGTCCATCACCAACTCCCGGAGTCTACCCAAACCCATGTCCATCGAATCGGTGATGCCATCTAGCCATCTCATCCTCTGTCATCCCCTTCTCCTCCTGCCCCCAATCATTCCCAGCATTAAGGTCTTTTCCAATGAGTCAACTCTTAGCATCAGGTGGCCAAAGTATTGGAGTTTCAGCTTCAACATCAGTCCTTCCAATGAACACTCGGAACTGATTTCCTTTAGGATGGACTGGTTGAATCTCCTTGCAGTCCAAGGGACTCTCAAGAGTCTTCTCCAACACCACAGTTCAAAAGCATCAGTTCTTCGGTGCTCAGCTTTCTTCACTGTCCAACTCTCATATCTATACATGACTACTGGAAAAACCATAGCCTTGACTAGATGGACCTTTGTTGGCAAAGTAATGTCTCTGCTTTTCAATATGCTGTCTAGGTTGGTCATAACTTTCCTTCCAAGGAGTGTCTTTTAATTTCATGGCTGCAATCACCATCTGCAGTGATTTTGGAGCCCAAAAACATAAACTCTGACACTGTTTCCACTGTTTCTCCATCTATTTCCCATGAAGTGATGGAACCAGATGCCATGATCTTAGCTTTCTGAATGTTGAACTTTAAGCCAACTTTTTCACTTTCCTCTTTCACTTTCAAGAGGCTTTTTAGTTCCTCTTTAGTTTCTGCCATAAGAGTGGCAGAATCTGAGGTTATTGATATTTCTGCAGAAATCTCAGAATCTGAGAATTATGCAGAATCTGAGATTATACAGAATCTCAGAATCTGCATATCTGAGGTTATTGATATTTCTCCCGGCAATCTTGATTCCAGCTTGTGCTTCTTCCAGCCCAGCGTTTCTCATGATGTACTCTACATATAAGTTAAGTAAGCAGGGTGACAACAGACAGCCTTGACATATTCCTTTTCCTATTTGGAAACAGTCTTGTTCCATGTCCAGTTCTAACTGTTGCTTCCTTACCTGCATACAGATTTCTCAAGAGACAGGACAGATGGTCTGGTATTCCCATCTCTTTCAAAATTTTCCACAGTTTATTGGGTCGTGAAGATCTTTTTTGTACAGTTCTTCTGTGTATTCTTGCCACCTCTTCTTAATATCTTCTGCTTCTGTTAGCTCTATACCATTTCTGTCCTTTATTGAGCTCATCTTTGCATGAAATGTTCCCTTGGTATGTTTAATAACAGTCAAGCTTTACAATTACACTATTACAATATTTATCACAAGGAAAAGCAGCACTGTGTTTCCTTTTTAGACATTTATTTTATGGTTTAAAACTATTATAGTAGAATAGAGGAGACATAATTCTTTCAATCCTTTCCAATTTAACTTCCAAAGGTTTGATTTGGCAACAGATACATTAAGGAATAATTGCAAAGACTGTATTAAGTGCTGGGCTAGAAGAAGCCCTAGTGTTTTCTGGAGGCTGAGGTAGGAGAGCCGCATTGCCCCAGTGGACTCCAAGGGCGAAGCTAAGTCTTTGCCTAGCTTCATATCTGTCCTTCAGGCTGAATAGAGGTTAGGTGTCAGCTACTTCAGTGCAGTTCACAAAAGGGCGTGGGGAGCGCGGATGGGGGCTCTTCCCAACCCACCTGAGCGACAGAACTCATGTATTTTTCCTTTTGCTGAGGAAACAAAGCCCCAGAGGTGAAAGAGACTTGCCCAACATCACGGGAACAGAGAGTGGCAAATGTTTTAACAGTTAACATTTATTGGTTTCTTCTTATGTCAAACATTGGCTAAGGGGCTTTCATGCTTTATCTCGTTTAATCCTTCTGACAATTCTGTGAAATAGGTACCCTCGTTTTCTCCATTTCACAGATGTGGAAACTGAGGTTAAGTTAAGAGAGAGTTTCACAAGGCCATCTAGCTATTAAACAGCCAAGTCCGGATTTGCACTCGGCAGGTGGTGGTTGACGTTGGAATAACAGCCAGACCCTGGACCTGTACTAGCAGCAGGATGAGGCATGCGGACAGGTGGACAGCAAGCGGTACGCAGCCTTGGCCGGCGGCTCTGAGCACCCGGCGTGGGCGGGGCCTCCGACTCGCAGTTGTCCACTAGCCTCCCTGGCAGCGCTAGAGTCCCGCCCCCAACCGAGAGGCGGGCAGGGATTGGCTCTTTCGAGGCCGATTGACGGCGCAGCGCTCGAGCCGGCACGCGGTGGAGGCGGAGTCACAGAAGGAAGTGGGAGTAGAGACGGCTCGAGGCGGGCTGGCCACCGGGCCGCCGCCGCCACTTTGTCGAGTCGCCGCCGCCACTGGGGAGATGGAGGGGCCGGGACTGGGCTCGCAGGTGAGTGCGGTTGGGCGCGAGCGTATCAGGGGCCCGGCGAGTGGCCGAGGCGATGAAGAGACGGAGGGCTTGGGTGTGAGGTAGCTCCCAGAGGGGCCTGAGGGAGCGGAGGGGCAGGATCCAGGGAGGGGGAAGCCTGGAAACGCCGAGAATGATGCAGGGAATTCTCTCCGAGGCAACCGGGAAGAAAAGGCGAAGACGTAGGGGTGAGTGCCATACCGGCTCTCCCGCATCCCCCCTAAGGCCGGGACCGCTGTGGGGCCTGGGAGGGGAGGGAAGCCGTTCCTGGGAGAGGTGTCAGGTGACACACCTGAGTTGGACCAGCCCTTCCTGACCTTGGCCTCTAGTCTGTGAGGTTCTATTCATTTCTTTTGGGGCCAAGCCGCCTGGGAACCTGCCTTCGCCCCACCCTGTTTTCGCTCCCTGTTTCCATATCCTTGCTTACTCCTTGACAGATCTGAGGCTGTTTGTTTAGGCCGGAGAAAGCGGGGTGGAGAGGGAGGTGCGTGATAGCTATCTGCAAAATCCCAAAGGACTCTGTGTGTGGCCGAGGTCGTGCTGGAAGCTAGATGTAGTTTCAGAAAACAGAAGAGGTACATGTTAGCTCCAGGAGAACTAGATTTTTTGTCCTTTTTGTTTATGGTCCTGACTGGCATATTATAGCTGTTTACTTAGTATTTGTTGAATATATGAAAAATACTCAGGTTCAGCCAGGGTCTAGTGAGTTCTTAGCATATATATGCCAAATGCTTTTGTGTGCATTATTTAGTTACAGAATTGAAGCATCCTTAAGAAAGTGATAGAATCCCCATTTACAGATGAGAAAACTGAAGCTGTCTCCAGCTGGACTGAATTGGGTAGTGGATTTTTCTGTCCCTAAGTGGGATTCAAGCAGTTTGAGATGATTGGATTAATTGGCCTCCCTAAAAAAAGTCTTTGCCATCTTGAGAATGCTCCTCATGCTCCCCCTTTCCCTCCGTTCTTTCAGCAAGCTGATGTAAGATTAAGTGAGGGACAAAACAGGAGGGAAGTTGTCAAATGTTCTTGCATTTTGATAGAATAAAAAAGGTTTGCAAGGATACCAGATATTACAAAAGAGTGTAGAACCTTCACATGGAAACTGTCCTGTTTGTTTTTTCCTCCTTAGAGTTTCAAGGAAAAGTTAGTAGGAGTAATTATCATATCTTAATTACTACCACTCATTTACAGAAGCCTTTAAGTGCTTAAACTTTATTACCTGGTACTTCAGGAAAGATTGCCCAGCTTGAATTCCCTACCACATGGAGGGAGAGCGCGATTCAGAGGTTGAGATTAAATGGGACAAGGTAGAGATCATTGTTGTTGTTAATAATAACTGCTGTTAACTTTTTCAATAATAACGTAAAGATCTTACCTGTATATGATGCTCTACAGTTTGCAAAATACTTCTGTATTCTTAATCTTCAGTGTGACTCTGTGAGGTGGGGAGCGATTGTTACTCCAGTTTTAAAGATTAGAATTGAGGCTCAAGAAGTTGGGAGTCATGGAATTTCATTGGTGGTCCAGTGGTTAGGACTCAGTGCTTTCACTGCCGTGGCTCAGGTTCATTCCCTGGCTGGGGAACTGAGGATCCTGCAAGCTTTGTGGTGAGGCCAAAAAAAAAAAAAAAACCGAGGAGTTATTTGTTAAAAGTCAAATAGCTGTTAAGTGACAGAGCCAAGACCTCATTCGTTCTACCAGGGGTTAAGCATTGTTACAGGTGCTGGAGATTACTTGGTGAACAAAACAGACAGGAACATTCCTGCTCTGGTT
Organism: Antilocapra americana; assembly: GCA_007570785.1. Taxonomy (NCBI): domain Eukaryota; kingdom Metazoa; phylum Chordata; class Mammalia; order Artiodactyla; family Antilocapridae; genus Antilocapra; species Antilocapra americana. Next base: position 717,193 of record ML661325.1, read on the forward strand.
GAATTTGGTTCCTCTGATTCCAGCTGAAAGGTTTTTTTTAACCAGAATTTGCCTTTACTCTCTGGCCCCCAGTTTCCTCTCTGACCTCATTTTTTATTAATACTGCTTTCTTGTTCAATCAACCAGAGCCACACTGGCCCCAAGGCCTTTGTACTTACTATTCACTCTATCTGGAAAACTCTTTTCTCATATATTCACATGGCTTACTCCCTCCACTTTAGTAAGGTCTTGACACAAATGTCACAGCAATGTTGGCAGGCCCTCCCCATCATAACCACTATTGGCAACATTCCCTAACCTCCTTCCTTCCTTTATGTTTCTTCCCAGCATTTAATGTCATTAACATTCTCTGTCAATAATTGCCCAGTGAATAAACTTGGATACTTTGTTAATACAGAGTACTTGTTAATACCATGAGAAATTTTAATGGCTATCTGTCGATCTCTCTTTCTGCCTTTGGTTTATTTGATAATCATCAAGATTTTGAGCCTCATGAGAGTTTAAATACAGTTTTCTAGATCTTGGTTTTCTCTTTAGTTAATTAACTCTAATAGTACTTATATACTATGTAGAAAAAGTAATTGGATTCAAGATATCTCCATGTGAGAAATACCTCTTATGTCTTAACTGTGTTCCACTCATCTACTACTGTGTAACAAATCATCCCAAATCATAGCAGTCAGGATTTTGGCCAGGGCAAAGAAGGGGTGGTTTGTTTCTGTTCCACCATGTCCGGAGACTGCTGGAAAGACTTGTCACCTGGGATGACTCAGGCTGGTGTCATTTGGTGGTACCTTCAGACACATGTCATGATGACTGTGAGCAGGGACACCTGCACTTGGTCTGGGCTTCTGGGCAGCATGGCGGCTGGCCTCTAAGAGTGAATATTTAAGGAGACAGAAAGAGGAAGCTGCCGGTTTCTGAGGCCTGAGCCTGCCGAGTATCATTTCTGTGGTATTTTATTACTGAAGTAGTCAGAGAGCTCAGGTTTGTGAGGGAGAGACATAGCTTCTTTCCTTTTGATGGAGAAGTATCAAAGAACTTGGGGACTTTGTTATAACAGTCACCACAGATGTATTCATAGCTGTCTTATAGAATTTGATAAAATCTTCTGCTTTTTCTGCTCCTGGTGGCGGAGAGTATTCAGCTAGCTACAAGTCTTTTTTTTTTTTGGTATCCCTGCCTCCCCTTTTCTTATTTTGGACTGTGTCTGTTTTGTTCAGGGCCATATCAAGGTGTTTCTCGAACAGTGACTGACACATAGTAGGCATTCAAGAAACACCTGGTGAATGAATGAATGGATTGTAGCAAGAATTTTGTCTTGTTCATCCTTTATCCCTAATTACCTAGTTCCCTGATTGGTATATAGTAGGTGTGCTTTGCATTTCCTTGCTGCTGCTGCTAAGTCGCTTTAGTCGTGTTTGACTCTCTGCGACCCCATAGACGGCAGCCCCTGAGTGAGTGATTAATGAAAACTCTTATGAGTTTGCTGGTGTCATAAGAATTTGCTCAGTCTATGCTGTTACCTTCATATTGTAGGCAGCCATATAGCAGTTAGGCTTCCACTGCCACGAAGGGTGTTTGTTTACGCAGTGATGCCTTTACCAGTACACGTGTCAATAATAACTACTGTAACAGTTCTTCTTAGAACCCTAAACATGGATTTGGAAAGAGCTTTATAGCTACATTGATCTTTCATTTTACAAATGTAGAAACTGAAATCCAAAATCAGGTAGATGATTAGCTACTATATCATACAGCCAACCTGAAATCTGAGACTTGGACCTTGTTCTCAAGGAGATTACCTTTCAACATGGTAAAAAGGAAACAACTAGAGAATTCTTAAAAAAATATTTTATTTGCTACCCAGCAAGTACTTTCTCAGAAGGATGTAGGATCGTGACAAACTTTGCTTTACCCTTTGTGTTGAGACTGCATGGTTGTTTTCTGTAAACATTTTATGTGACTGTCTCTAAGTTAACCTCCCCCCAAAGCAGATCATCTCCTTTCTCACCTGTAGTTCTTAGGGCAGAATTTTGAGAGGGAGTGATATCTAGAGCAAAGAACATAGCTTACAGCTGTGTCCTCTAAGCTGTTTTGATCATGCAGTCCTGTCAGTAAAGCAGTTTTGGGCTTGCACCCCTAGAGTAAACCACCCTGCAATGTGAAAAGCAGGAATTAAAATCTTCATTGTTGCGAAATGTCCTATATTGTGAGATTAAGGAAATGATGAGAGGCGTGTGCGCTGCAAGCTGGCTGGAAGCACAGGCCTCCAGCTGCACAGTCCAGATCATCCAGATACTGCTGGCTTCAGTTCGCTGTCCCTTGTTGGCCCCTGACCACTTAATTTATGTGTTAACAGGGACGATCCCCAGACGTGAAAAGTTCAGCTCCCTTTGTTTGATGTGCCTGGGGCCTGTGGGGAAGGAGCCAGTCTCCAAATCCATATTGTCATGTTATTACTGGATTTGACAGTATGTTTCTAAATTGTACTCGTAGTGAATAGCTCAGCATATACTCATGGTAAGGTTTTGAATTAAAAATACTAATTATAAGATCAGCCTTTTTGATAATTTGAAAATTTTTTTGGAGGGAGGCTGGCCTTTTGTTCCATCAGATTAGGCCGCCTCTGTTTCACTTCTTGTGGCCAGTGAAGAGCACCTGTTATGACAAGTGTCAGCTCTGCCATTTTCTTGTTTGCTTGTATCAGTACTACTGTTATTATTTCAGTTCATCATTTCTTTGGAGTAATCAGTGTAAGCCACTTGCTTATTTTGGGAAGGATAGTTTTAAAGTTAGTTAGTAGTTTAAAACTAGGTAATATACCTTTAACATTCCTTAGCCTGATGAATGCTGCAGTATGGTGATGGCCCTATTGTAACCCCTCTGGGTGTGGACTTCTACACTGCCCCCAAGTTACCTTGTAAACAGACCTGCTTGATACACAGATCACATGAGTCTTCCAGGACTAAAAACTCATAAAGCTTAAAGAAGACAAATTCATAAGCTTCTGTGGCTTTCCCTCCCCCCTTTCTAAAAAATACAAAAGTCATTATAACAGCAGCTTTAATATTTTCTTCTGTTACTGAACGGGTCACTGAGTGCCTGGCCTTGAGTGCACTTGCCTCGCTTTGGAGACCCTTGGCTTTGGAACCAGGCTTTGAGTTTCTGTAATCATCCTTAGCTTTTACTCTGATTGGGATTTAGGCAAAAACGACATGAAAACAGGTACCTCCTGTTGTCTACTCTTGGTCACCAATCTTTGCCATTCCCTCACATACTGCTTCAGTTATCACTTGAAGTATCTCTTTGTCTCTGACTTAGCTGCCCCATTAGACTTAAGCTCCTAGAGGATGTTCACCGACGTCCTGTGTTCCTAGCATAATGCTTTGCACATCATAAAAACACAGTAATTCATTGCTGAATAAACTGTTCATAATTAATAAACACTCTTAATATTGAAATGTGTAATCCTCCTTAACTTTCTGCATGAAGAATGAAACCGATGTCCTTACAGCCTTAAGGCCTAATGAGAAGTAATACATTTGTATCTATGTAATATACAACATTTGTTTGTGATGAAAAATCTGTATGTAAAGAAAGGCTTAATCTTAATGTATAAATGGAAAAAAGATACATAACCCCCTAGAAAGACTATGAGAAGGCAACCCACAAAAGAGAAAATATGAGACAATAAACAACTAAGGGCATACGAAATGCGAAGCAAGATGCCGTGTTTTTTTAGCCATCAGATTGGAAAGATCGTAAAAAGATTGACTTGCTGCTGGGAATGTGAATTAGGAAGATAATTGGTCAGTATCTGTTTTTGTTTCGAATACATTTTTTTTTTTGACCCAGCAGTCCTGCGTTGGTGAATCAGTGTTAGAGAATGTATATGATGTTAATTATAGGGTTGTTTAGGAGCAACAGACGTACAAGAAATCAGCTTGCACGTCCAGCGTCTAATTATGCTAGATCTTTACAATGGAATAATATTCAACTATTGCTTACTGACCTGCAGGGCTGTACATGATATATTGTTAGGTGAGACAGGCAAGTTGATGAATAATTATATAATCAAATCCCATGTTTGAAGATGTTTTGTTAAATATAAGAAGAAAATCATAAAAACCTGTGTATGCTCTAAGGTGTTATATATATTAAAGTATATACAGATAGTGAGGAAGGATATATACCAAACTGTTAATAATAGTATCTCTACTGGTACAAGATTGGGAGGGAAAGAGTCCAGAATATCAGCTAAAATGTTCATGTCTGTATTGCTGGAGCTTTAAAATGAGTATGAATTATTTTATGATTTAAAAAATTTTAAGTTTTATATAAAAAGCAGACTGATTTCTCTGTTATCTACATCTGCTATTTATTGAGGCTGTAGAGATTCTGAGTAGAGTTTAACTCTTTCCTTGATCCCTTGTTGTCTTTCAGTTGGAGGTAGTTATAATTACTGTGATATGGTGAAGAGAATCCCGATGTCCTTTTGATGTCTTAATCTCACTATGTATATGTTCATTTTTATCTGGGTGAATGTGTGCATGTAAAATAAGAGTGTCATTCAGTGAGGTTGAATTTACCAGAGAAGTCAGAACTTGTGTATTCAAAAAAACATTTGTGATTCTAGCTCTGGCTAAGAAGAAGCAAAGAATACTCCACCCTGTCTGTCCCCTTGAATGAACTGGTTAGAATAGAATGCTCTTTAATGATTCTCCAAAGAAAACTGTAGCAGGTAGAGCAGGGGGAAAGACCACAATTCAAAAAACCACTGAACCAGGAGCTAGTTTGCCTTTTTCCCATCTGAGTCCCCTCCTCTCCTCCACCTCCACCCTGGGACTTGAACCCTGGCAGTGAGCATCCCTGCAGACAGGAGTGCTCGTGGAGAGGCCCTCTAGTTCAGCTTCAAGGAGCAGGAAAGTGGTCTCCTCGCAGCGCAAGCACCTGAAACCCTGAGGGAGGAGAATTTCCTCTCTGAGCAGAGGAGTTGCGGTCCCAAGGCAGTGGTTGTTAGAAGTGACAGCAGAAGCCTAATCCATGAAAGAAAGAAAAAAATTGCTACATTATACTTCATTAAATTAAAAATATTTGCTGTATGAAAGAGACTTAAGAAATGGGAAGATAAGCTACAGATGGGGAGAATATATTTACAAATCACATATCTGACAAAAGACTTACGTATGTCTAGCATGTGTAATGTAAGGAATTCTCAAAACTTAGCAGTGAGAAAATAGCCCAATTAAAAAACATGAGTAATCAGATGGACGAAACTGGAGCCCATTATCCAGAGTGAAGTAAGCCAGAAGCAAAAACAACAATACAGTATATTAACACATATATATGGAATTTAGAAAGACAGTAACGAGAACCCAACATGGGAGACAACAAAAGGAACGCAGATGTATAGAATAGACTCGTGGACTTTGTGGATGAGGGTAAGGGTGGGATGATATGGGAGAAGGGCATTGAAGCATGTTAATTGTCATGTGTCTATTCAATCGCCAGCCCAGGATTGATGCTCGGGACTGGTGCAGCGAGATTTCCTGGGGGGGAGGGAGGAGGGAGGGGGGATCCGGAGGGGAAGCATATGTAAACCCATGGTGATATCATGACAATGTATGGCAAAAACAATAATAAAAAAAAAAAAAAACATGAGTAAAAAGACAGTTCACCAAAGAAGATATACAGATAGCAAATAGCACATGAAATGACGCTCAGCCCCCGTTAGCCACCAGGGATATGCAGTCTGAGGCCCCGATGAAACACTGCTACACATCTGTTATACTGACGAGAGTATCAGTGCCAGAGGATGCAGGGCAAGTGGAACTCTGGTAATTTGCTAATGGCAATGCAGAGTGGTCCAGGCAGTCCGGAAAACGATTTGGCAATTCCTTATAAATGTAACATCTACTTACCAGACGGTCAAGCAGATTTCACTGTTAGAGAAGCAAAACATATGTTCACACAAAATGTATGTTTATAGCAGCTGCATTTATAATTGCCAGAAGCTGGAAACAACCCAGGTGGGTTGTTTGAATGGATGAACTGATACATTCATGTAATGGAATACTCTGTAGCAGGGAAGGCATTATTAATAACATACAGTAACTTGAATGAGTCTCAGCATTATGCTGAGTGCAAGAAGCCAGTCTTAGAAGATTATATTTTGCATTATTCCATTGTTTGACAGTCTGGGAAAGAAAAAAATTAAGTAGTGAACATATCCATGGTTGCCAGGAGCTGAGGTAGTTGAACTAGGGATGTGGTTTAAAAGGAATATCCCAAGGGAGTGTTTTGAGGTGTTGGAATTGTTCTGAATCCTGATTTTGGTAGTGGTTACAAGACTGCATATGTGTTAAAATCCACAGAACTATACACCAAAAGGTCAATTTAACTGTAAGATAACTTAGAACAAAAGTACTGACCCCTTATGAGTAACCCATTGAGGGTTTATGAACCTCTTTCAGTAAACCTATCATTTCTTTAACCTTTTTTCTAACTCCTGGAGAATTGAGGTAAACACATTTCACCTATCTTCAATTTTCTATTCTTGATGTGTATTCATCCTTTCAGAGTTGTTTTTAAACAACTCGAAGTTGTTCAGAGACAGGTCTGGTGAATAAGGTGGATAAAAGTCTGGTAACAGCTTTATAGTATCTTTACCATAGCTGGGATTATAAAATAATAAGCCAGTTTGGATTTCTAGGAATGATTTGCTAGATATTTGATGTGAGCCTCTCCCTTAAATGCAACTAAACATTCTGGATACAGTAGAAAATCTTTTTAAGTATTTTATATTGTATATGCTATTATAAATTTTAAAAAAAGATTTCTTTGGGTTTTCTGTGTATATGATCATATTGTCTGCAAGTAAAGGTGGATTTACTTCTTTTCTAATTTGTATGCATTTTTTTCTTTCTTTTTATTTTGTCCAGGACTTCAGTACATTGTTGATTACAAGAGGTGATCATGGGCATTCTTGTTTTGTTTCAGTCTTTATAGTTAAAGCATTCAGTCTTTTACTGTTAAGTGTGTGGTAGTTGTAGATTTTTTAAAAATAATTTATTTTTGGCCATTCTGGGTCTTTGTTGCTGTGTGTGGGCTCTTCTCTAGTTGTGGAGAGCAGGGAACTACTCTTTGTTGCAGTGCGTGGGCCTCATTACGGTGACTTCTCTTGTTGCGTTAGGCTTCAGTAGCTGGGGTGCGTGGGCTCATGCAGTGGCTCCCGGACTCTAGAGCTCTGGCTCAGCAGCAGTGGTGCATGGGCTTAGCTGCTGGTGGCATGTGGGACCTTCCCAGACCAGGGATCATACCCATGTCTCCTGCATTGACATGTGGATTCTTTACCATTGAGCTACCAGGGAAGCCCTGTAGATTTCTTATAAATGCTCTTTATCAGGTTGAGGATGTCCCCTTCTTTGCCTAGTGTGCAAAGAGTGTTTGTCATGCATGAGTGTTGAATTCTGTCAAATGCTTTTGTTCTGCTGAATTCAGTATATTTGTTTTGTGAAGGTGATGGATTGTACTGATTCCTTTTGAAATGTTTAAGCTTGATTGTAATCTATATTATCCTTTTTATGTTTGAGTCACTGAATACAATTTTGCTGACATTTCATTAGGATCTTTACATCGTGAAGTGTATTAAGTCTGTAGTTTTACTGTGAATGTCTGTTGGTTTTATTTTGGGGATCATTCTGCTGAAGGAGTTGGTATTTCTTCCCTGAATGTTTTCATAGTGTTTGCTGGTGAAGTTATGTGGGCCTAGAGTTGTTTTGTTTTTGTTTGATGGGAAAGTTTTGTTTGTTTAGTATTTTTATTTATTTACTTGACTGCACCAGGTCTTCACTGTGGGATGTGAACTCTTCGGTGAGGCATGTGGGGTCTAGTTCTGTGACCAGGGATCAAACCTGGGCCCCCTGCATTGGGAGCACAGAGTCTTAGCCATTGGACCGTGAGGAAGTCCCTATTGGGAAATTTTAAAATTATGAACTTAATTTCTTTAATAGGTAGAGTGCTACTCATTTCTCTTTAATTCTATTTTGATAACTTGTGTGTTCTGAGAAAATTTTTTGCATTTCATCTAGGTCATTTGTTTAATGGCATAAACATGATCACAGAAGTCCCTTATTACCCTTTTAGTGTTTGCAGAATCTATAATAGTGTCCTCTTTTTTAAACCTGCTATATGTCATTGACATCTTTATTTTTGATCAGTCTGGAGGTTTATCGATTTTATTGATTTACTCTTTCCAAAGAACTAGCTTTTTAAAGAAAAACTTTACACTCTTTTTTTTTTTTTTTTTTGTAATTTTTTTTTATTTTGGTTGCCCTGGGTCTTCGTTGCTTTGATGGTCTTCTGAATTTCAGCAAGCAGGGGCTACTCTTCGTTGCGATGCATGGGCTTCTCATTGCAGTGGCTTCTCTTGTTGCAAAACACAGGCTCTAGGCACGTGGACTTCAGTAGCTGTGGCTCATGGGCTCTAGAGCGTGGGCTCAGTAGTTGTGTCACACAGGTCCAGCTGCTCTAAGGCCCGTGTAATCTTGTGGACCAGGGAGGGAACCACGGACAGATTCCCATCCACTGCACTACCAGGGAAGTCCCAAGAACAGCTTTTGGTTTCAGTGATTCTGTATGTTTTTTCTTTTTTATATTTCATGGATTTCTTTATCTTTATTGTTTCATTCATTCTACTTTGAGTTTATTTTTCTTCTCTAGATTCTTAAGGAAAAAGGTTATGTCATTTATTTTTGTTTCTTCTTTTTTCCCATTGAATTTGGTTCAGTCGTTCAGTCGTGTCCAACTCTTTGTGGCCCCATAGACTGCAGCACACCAGGCCTCCCTGTCCATCACCAACTCCTGGAGTTTACTTAAACTCATGTTCATTGATTCAGTGATGCCATCCAACCATCCCAACCATCTCATCCTCTGTCGTACCCTTCTCCTCCCGCCTTCAGTCTTTCCCAGTATCAGGGTCTTTTCTGATGAGTCAGTTCTTCACATCAGGTGGCCAAAGTATTGGAGTTTCAGCTTCAACATCAGTCCTTCCAATGAATATTCAGGACTGATTTCCTTTAGGATGGACTGGTTTGATCTCCTTGCAGTCCAAGGGACTCTCAAGAGTCTTTTTTCCCATTATAAGCATTTAAAGCTAAAAATTCACTGTATTTACAACTGTGTTGTTTAGTTTCCAGATATTTGAGAATATTCCATATATCCTTTCATTATTGACTTTTAATTTATTTTAAGCTGTGGCCAGAGAACATACTGTGTATGAATTCAACCCATATAAGTTTGTTAAGATTTGTTTTATGGCCCAGTATATTATCTGTCTTGAAGAATATTCCATGTGTACTTGGAACACATATCTATTCTGTTGTTGGGTGGGATTTTATGAAAAGGTCAGTTGGATCCAGTTGGTGGGTAATGTTAAGTCTTCTCGGTGGCGCAGTGGTAAAGAATTTGCCTGCCAGTGCAGGAGACAGGGTAGATGCGGGTTTGATCCCGGGGTTGGAAGATCCCCTGGAGCAGGAAATGGCAACCCACTCCAGTATTCATACCTGGAGAATCCCATGGACAGAGGAACCTGGTGGGCCACAGTCCACAGGGTCCCAAAGAGTTGAACGTGACTGAGCGACTGAGCACGCCCACATGCATCTGTTTCTGATTTCTCTCCTTTTCTAGTAGCTGAAAGAAGTATTAAAATACTCAACTATAGTAATGAATCTTTCTGTTTTTCTTTTTTGCTTCATGAATTTTGAAGTTCCTTTTGGGTGCACCTGTATTTAAGATTGTTATATCTTCTTGATAAATTGCCTTTAATATTTTGAAATGTCCCTTATCTCTGGTAATATTTCTTGTGTTGATGTCTTCTTTGTCGTATATTAATATAACCATTGGATTGCTTATGCTTATTTTTATTTTTTTGCATGGCATATCTCTTTCTATCCTTTACTTTTAACCTATGTATGTTTTTGTATTTAACGTGAGTTTCCTGTAGACGACGTGTAGTTTTCTTGGTGTTTGCTTTTTTAAAAATGCAGTCTAACAAACTGTATTTCATTTGGTTTTCTTTAGACCATTAGTATTTAATGTGATTATGAATTTAGTTTAGTATAAATGTATTACCTTAAGTGTTTTATTCCTTCTTTGTTCTTTGTTCATTTTCCCTCTACTTTTTCTTGCAGTTTGAAAAATACTGAGTATGTTTTAAGTATTTTTATTTCTGCTATTGGCTTATTGCATGACTTTATTTATTTAGAAGTTGCTCTTGGGTTTACTTATCACTGTTTATCTGCAAATACTATTTTAAGAATCTCCTGTAACAATATACTTCTGTTTATTGCCATCAGGAAATTAAAAAATGTGAAAAAGTCTGTTATGTTGATCCACATAATTATACATATTTACCCATGTGGTTCTGTCACTCTTTATTTCTTTGTATTGATTCAGATTTCTACCTGGTATTATTTTCCTTTAGCCTGAAGAACATCCTTTATTATTTCTTGTAAGATAGTGTCTGCTGGCAGTTTTCTTAGCTTTGATTTGTTTGAAAAAAGTGTTTCTTTCATCCCTGTTTTTCAAGAATATTTTTGTTAGTGTTTGCAGGTTAAGTTTTTTCTTTTAGATTTTTAAAACTGTCTTGCTTTTGTATTCTGGCTGGTACTTACTGATAAGAAGTCTGAGTTCATTCTTATCTTTGTTTTTTGGAACATAATGTGTCTTTTGGACTGCTATCTTTATCATTGGTTTTGAGTAGTCTGATTATTAGGAGAAGGCAGTGGCAACCCACTCGAGTACTCTTGCCTGGAAAAATCCCATGGAGGAGCCTGGTGGGCTACAGTCCATGGGGTCGCTAGGAGTCGGACATAACTGAGCGACTTCACTTTCACTTTTCATTTTCATGCACTGGAGAAGGAAATGGCAACCCACTCCAGTGTTCTTGCCTGGAGAATCCCAGGGACAGGGAGCCTGGTGGGCTGCCATCTATGGGGTGGCACAGAGTTGGACACAACTGAAGCGACTTAGCAGCAACAGCAGCAGTTTGATTATTATATGCCTTGGGGTAATATTATGAGCCTTGTGCCCCTAGGGTTTGTTGAGCTTGTAGGAGCTGTGGGTTTATAATTTTCACCAAATTTGAAATATTTTTGGCTGTTGTTTAGTCAAATATTTAAAAGTATTTCCTCTTCCTCTTCTGGGACTTCATTTATACATTGGGATGTAGCCTTAAAGGTGTATTCGCCATGACATCCTGAAGCAGACGCCTGGTGACCTTCCTGCTGTCAAGAGCCATGACCCTCCACCTATTACAAGTAACAGAATACCTTGGTGTCTTTTGCAGATGGCCTTTGTTTTATAACAGAAATATTTGGTTGGTGCAAATGTTATTGTGATTTCAGACCATGAATGTTATATCATTATAACTAGGTTCAAGCACATCTTTATTAATCAAAATAGGAGCCATTACAATCAGCACATTTTTGCCAACAAGAATAAGTTTGTTTATTCCTGTAGTGTAAACGTCTTTGCTTTGCAATTCAACAAACTCTTGAAAAGCATTTTCTGTCTCCTGGTTTTGGAAGGGTTTTCCCTGAAAAAAGTTGTCGAGATGCTTGAAGAAGTGATAGTCGTTGGGTGAAAGGTCAGGTGACTATGAGGGCTTCCCTGGTGGCTCAGATGGTAAAGAATCTGCCTGCAGTGCAGGAGACCCAGGTTCGATCCCTGGATTGGGAAGATCCCCTGGAGAAGAGAATGGCTACCCACTCTAGTATTCTTGCCTTAGAATTCCATGGACAGAGGAGCCTGGTGGGCTTTAAGAGTCCATGGAGTTGCAAAGAGTCAGACTCAACTGAGCCGCTAACACTTTCACTTCAGGTGAATATGGTGGATGAGGCAAAACTTGGTAGCTCAGTTTGTTCAACTTTTGAACTGTTGGTTGTGCAGTGTGTGGTCGGGCAGTGTCATGGAGCAGAATGTGTTGACCAGTGCCAGCTGCAGGGGTTGCAGTTTTCTGTTCATCTCATCGATTTGCTGAGCATACTTCTCTGATGTAATGGTTTCACTGGGGTTCAGAAAGCTGTAGTGGATCACACTGGCAGCAGACCACCAGACTGACCATGACCTTTTATTTTGGTGCAAGTTTGGCTCTGGGAGGTGCTTTGGAGCGTTTTCTCAGTCCACCCACTGAGCTGATTGTCCCCGGGGTTGTATGGAATCCACTTTTTGTTGCACATCACAATCACAATCAACAAATGGTTTGTTGTTGTTGTGTAGAATAAGAGAAGATGACACTTGGAAACGACAATTTTTTTGATTTGCAGTCAGCTCATGAAGCACCCACTTATTGAGCTTTTTCAGCTTTCCAGTTTGCTTCAAATGCTGAATGACCATAGAATGGTCGATGTTGAGTTCTTTGGCACCTTCTGTAGTGGTAAGAGGATCAGCTTGATGATGGCTGTCCATTGGTTGTCAACTTCTGACGGCTGTCCACTGCGCTCTTCATCTTCGAGGCTCTCGTCTCCTTTGCAAAACTTCGTGAAGCACCACTGCACGTGCTCTTCGTTAGCAGTTTGTGGGCCAAGTGCACTGTTGATGTTGAGAGTTGTCTCTGCTGCTTTATGATCCATTTTGAACTTGAATTTAAAAAATCACTGGAATTTACTTTTTGTCCAACATCATTCCCATAGTCTAAGATAAATATAAACATCAGGTAATAAGTCATTAGCAAAAATACATAGTGAGAAGTATGCATTAAAGTGATGTATAACATAACCACATTTACTTAAGAATGTATTCCAGTGTTGAATGGCAGAGTTCAACAGTGCAAAACCACAATTACTTTTGCACCAACCTAATGCATAATTTGAAATTTTCTAATATTAAGCATCTGATCCTAGTGAATAGAATTAAAATGAAAATCTTCTGTAGGATATAGCTCTAAAACTGAAAAAAGAATCATTTAGTCGATAGATGTTGTTGATAGCACCAGTGCTTTGTGATGTAGTTGAATGTGACACTGACTCTCTTACTGCGCCTTGTCAAATCGCTCTTACTCTTCAGTGCAGGAATCACAGCCGTGGCCCCTACCCTCCAGGATTTGGTCGACAAGGAGTCTGTGCACATGAAAACAAAGAACTTGCCAAGGCGAGAGAAGCTCTTCCTCTTATAGAGGATTCTAGTAACTGTGACATTGTAAAAGCTACCCAGTAAGTCTTCCTAATGCTTTGCTTTATCCTTAGTTTCTGTTGAGTTATAATAACCTATGTGCAGTTCATGGCACTCCCATGTACACCTTCCTCCCTTAATGCTCCAGTGATGGTATGTTTATCATACCAGCATCAGAGCATTTGATACAGTGCACGTTAGTTTTTTATTAATGATCTCTTCCATTAGATTGTGAACTTATGAGCAAAAGCATGTCTTTTTCATCTTTATAACCCCAGGGCATATGCACAGTTTCTGTCTTATATTAGGCACTCAATAAATGTTCATTGAGTGAGCAGATGGTTTTAAATGACACTCGTGCTAGACTCTGAGTTTGAAACACACATCTTAGGCTTTAAAAATGTACTATAACCTAAATATGAAGATGCGATAGAAGAATACAACTCACACATTATGGGTATTTTAAACATTTATTGATTACTTTCTATGTAGCTATTTTGTTGGGTGCACTAGAAGAAAGTCAGTGAAACAGAAACAGGTTTTCTGACCACTTGAAACTATAGTCAGTTCTTTTGCTTTCACCGAAAATGAAATGTTTCGTTTCTCCTTAAGATTTCCACCTGTGGGTATTTGCATTAAATCATTTCCAACATTTTCACCCTCATGGATCTCACTGATTGTTAACATCTACCACATCTCTTGCCATTGAATATGTTTTGAAATATTTTACCTGTCAAAATATGTTAATTAGTAGGCCACTTTATTAGTAATCAAATGTAGGCCTGCCTGTCAGAGCTTCTAATTTGCATGAAAGAAATCAATGTGACTGCACAAACTTGATATAGTTTCTGTCAAAAGAGAAGATGTTTGATGATTAGTTAACCTGTTTGGCTTTCGTATAGGCTAATATATTGCTTATGTTGGTTAAAAAGTAATTGACGATTATTTGAATATTCTAATTACTAATTTACGTGAATTCTGGAGGCCCTGGGAACCACTACTCTAGTTGAATATTATTTGAGAATGTTTGTGTTGTTATATTTATATGAAGATGAGAGTGTTCTTAAGGTAAATAGATATTTGCTTTAATTAAAATGGAAACATTTAAATGTTTCACTGCTTTCAGTCAAGCTCTGTTATAATAAGTGTGAAAAATTAGGCTACATCACAGGGAATCTCAATAAAAACTCATATATCTTTCACAAAAGTTTCTTCAGGTCTTGAACTTTCTTAAGTGGTTGTGAGAAGATATTTAGGTAGTGTTTGGGAAGGGTGAAAAAGAGCTAGTTAAGATAGGTGCTTTTGTATTTTCTAAATCATCAGTGTCCTTAAATAATTTGTATTCTTTATGTTTCTTATGTAAAGGGAGTATCTCTCTTTTTTGATTCCCAAATTATTTTTTATTAATTAAAAAATTTTTTTAATTGGTGGACAACTGGTTTACAATTTTGTGTTGTTTTCTGCTGTACAGCAACACGAATCAGTCATAATTACATATATATATATATATATATATATATATATATATATATATATATCCCTTCCCAGAGAAGGCAATGGCACCCTACTCCAATACTCTTGCCTAGAAAATCCCATGGACGGAGGAGCCTGGTAGACTGAGTCTATGGGGTCGCTAAGAGTTGGACACGACTGAGCGACTTCACTTTCACTTTCACGCATTGGAAAAGACATTGGCACCCCATCCCAGTGTTCCTGCCTGGAGAATCCTGGCGGCTTGCAATCTGTGGGGTCACAGGGTCGGCCACGGCTGAGCGACTGAGCAGCGGCATGTATCCCTTCTGTCCTGAACCTCCTGCCCCTCCCCACCCCACCCCTCTAGGCCTTCACAGGGGAGTATTTCTTTTCCAATAAAATGTTAAAGTTGATATTTAAAAGATGGAGAACATAAATATATACGTGTATCATTATCAACAACTCATTTCCTCATTAATATCTTCACTTCGCATTGTCAAATAGGTATCTCTATCTTTTAAAAAATGCCTTAAAGTCAGGCATGTACACATTTTGATGAAGTGTAAGTTATTTAATTTAATAGTGTGGGAAACAGACATTCTGCCATTTGATTTGATTTTGACCCTTGAAGGCATAGTGAAACATTCAGGTCCCTCTAAATAAAAGTAAGTTTCAAAGAAACTGAATGGTCTAGTAGGACTTAATAGTTTCTGTTGAAAAGAAATAGAGCTAATGAATGATTTTGAAAATTATTTTAGCATTAAAAAGAGAGATTTCTCTCCTGCTTTTCATTCTGATAGTTAAGTAACTCTCTTAAATATCCCTTCAGTCTTTCTCTCCTTTTCCATCCTTTTTACCTGAGGCTCCCTTTGCTGGTCACCTGTCTCTAATACAAGAGCCTCTAAACTGGTCTCAGTCTTCACCTCAAATTAGCTTCCATACTGCACTAATGTGATCTTTCTTAAGCCCAAAGCTTGAGTGCTTTCTTCTTTTAAAACCTGCACTGGCTTCCCCTTGAGCCGTAAAGTCTAAATTTCAAAGCATGGCAGAGAAGGATCGTGCAGGCTTTGCCTGCCTCTCCTAGCCTCATTTCCTGCCATTGCCTTTCTTATGCTTTATGCTTCTGCAGTTTTAAATTGCTTATTATTTCTCCAAACATCCGTATAGTTTCATATCTCTGGTTTTCGTACATGCTATTACCTCTGCCTGAAATGTTTTCCCTACATAGCCTGTATATCATGTTCCATCTACTTAAGGAAGGGCTAATCATTCCTTCCTTTTCTGTACCTATACCGTGTCCATGTTTTATTGTTGAATTTATCCCATTCCAGTTTGCTTTTTGTCTTGCTCCCTTATTGTGAAATCATTGCTTGGGCTTTGTTTGATTCAGGGATAAGATTATTGTCCAGAATCAGCACCATGCATTCCTGGTGCGTAGTAGAAGATCCAGTGAAACTTATTGAAAGAGGGTAACTGAGAATGTTAAACGTTTGTTTCAGAAAATCAGGTTCAAGTCCAAATAGATATATCTATCTGATTAGCTAGTAGCCAGGTTTACTTCTATTGCTTGGCTTTACATTCCATCCTCTTTCTGAATAGCTTTGCTAATTATTGTATTTCTGTGTTGGCTGAAAGACACACTGGATAAAGACATAGTGAAAGAAAGACATTTTGATAGCTGAAATTATTTTAATGGTATCAGTTATGCCTTTTATTTTCCATCTTATTGCAGATACGGAATTTTTGAACGATGTAAAGAGTTGGTAGAAGCAGGATATGATGTCAGGCAACCAGACAAAGAAAATGTGTCTCTTCTTCATTGGGCTGCCATTAATAACAGGCTGGATCTTGTAAAGTAAGATGGGATATATGTGTATTAATTAAGTGTGTGTTTTATAATTCTGAACCTTTCCTTCATTTGTCTTTTCTCTTTTCAAATGCAAATATGTATGTTGAGCCATCTCTAATCCTTCATTATAAATGAATGCTTGAACTTTGTGCCATGCACAGTGGTTATCATAGTATTGAAAAGGACCTCAGAGATCATCTGGACCAGGACTCTCATTGGCCCAAAAATAAAAATTAAGAATGAAGTCACAGTTCAGGTAATGAATCTGAACATTTTTGGACATGGAACAACGAGCTGGTTCAAAACTGGGAAAGGAGTACGTTAAAGCTGTATATTGTCACTCTGCTTATTTAACTTATATGCAGAATACATCGTGTGAAATACTGGGCTACATGAAGCACAAGCTGGAGTGAACATTGCTGGTAAAAATATCAATAACCTCAGATAAGCAGATGACACCACCCTTATGGCAGAAAGCAAAGAGGAACTAAAGAGCCTCTTGATGAAGGTGAAAGAGGAGAGTGAAAAAGCTGACTTAAAATTCACCATTCAAAAAACTTAAGATCGTAGCATCCGTTCCCATCATTTCATGGCATCTGTTCCCATTACTTTATGGCAAACAGATGGAGAAACAGTGGAAACAGTGATGGACTTTATTTTCTTGGACTCCAAAATCACTGCGGATGTTGACTGCAACTTTGAAAGTTTTAGAAGACACTTGCTCCTTGGAAGAAAATCTATGACAAACCTAGACAGTGTATTAAAAAGTAGAGACATTACTTTGCCAACAAAGGTTCGTATAGTCCAAGCTATGTTTTTTTGCAGTAGTCATTTTTGGATGTGAGTGTTGGATCATAAAGAAGGCTGAGTGGTGAAGAATTGATGCTTTTGAACTGTGGTGCTGGAGAAGACTCTTGAGAGTCCCTTGAATGGCAAGGAGATCCAACCAGTCAATTCTTAAGGAGATCAACCCTGAATATTCATTGGAAGGACTGGTGCTGAAGCTGAAATTCCAATACTTTGGCCACCTGATGTGAAGAACTGATTCAGTGGAAAATTTTTCCTGATGCTGGGAAAAATTGAAGGCAGGAGGAGAGGGGGATGACAGAGGACGAGATGGTTGGATGGTATCACCGATTCAATGGACATGAGTTTGAGCAAGCTCCAGGAGATGGTGAAGGACCAGGAAGCCTGATGTGCCGCAGTCCATGGGGTCACACAGAGTAGGACATGATTGAGTGACTGAACAGTAACAACACGTTTTTCAGAATAGAACAGATAGTTTCACTGAGTCTAAAAGAATCACTGAAATTGTTACATTGTAATAATGCCAGGAGGAATGGATGGCCAGGAAAATAAGTTAATAGCAGAATTAAATATGGAATACATTTTAGATTAGGCATGTATTGGATTGTATAAAATTATTCCCCTACAGAAAGCACTACTGTGGTTTTCTTTTGTTTTATATCTTAGCATGTAAAATGTGTATGTGTACATGAATGTGTATATGTTTTGTATTATACACATTTAAAGTCCTTGAGGTTTAAGAAAGTAAAAATATACTGAAGATTAGAATAACGAGATATACTCACAGCCATACTCCTTTTCTGTGGAAATAAGCTGGTGTATTGTTTAGATAATATACATGAAGCACAGCTTTGAAATAATGAGGCTAATTCCTATAAACCACAGAAGAAAATAAGTCTCTTTACCTTATAGTTTCACTTTATACAATGTACCCCATCTGTGCCTTCCAAATAGAGAGCGAAATGCTCAAAATGTCTAACTTTTCTGGGAGAATTTTGAATTGTTTTTTTGCTACCTACTTTTAACATCGTTATTTCCACATAGTAATTCTAACTTTAAGCCATCAGTTGTGACATAGTTTCACCTTTCTTCTCGCAAGTTAAGTAGAACATCTGTAGTAGAAACCTTTTGAATATAAACCATTTCAAGAGTTTTGTGGTTAGAATAAGCAGAGAGTAGTTATTATGTGTTTAGTGTATAGTTGTAAAGGAATACTCATGGCAGCAGGAGTAATGACTTACATGATGAGAATATTTCACCAGGAATCTGTTTGATGCTGTTATGTGGACCTTTCAGACTTCTGCAGATCTGAGTGTTTTTAGAGAGGGGCATTATTATAATTTCTGTTTTCAAATACATTTAATCCTAAGAAAAATTGATGTTTTCTTTCTTAGTATGAATTTTAAGTTTTAAATCTTATTTTCATTTATGTCTGCTCTTAACAGGTTTTATATTTCAAAAGGCGCTGTGGTAGATCAGTTGGGTGGAGATTTAAATTCAACTCCTCTTCACTGGGCCATCAGGTAAAGGTTTCTTTAAATACTGAAATTGCTGTTCAGAATCAAAACTGACTTACTTATTTTCTGAATATTACAAACCAGCACTTTGCAATAGAATTTTCTGTGAAGATGGAAATGTTTGTGCTGTCCAGTAAGGTAGCGCCACTAGCCACATGTGAAATGTAAAGTGTGGCTAATGCCACTAAGGAATTGCGTTTTTAATTTTAGCTCATTTGCATTTAAATAACTATATATGGCTAGTAGTTCATATTGGAATTGCAGTTACAGACCACTTGAAAGACTTTCATTTTTACTCCTTCATTAAAAAAAAAATACAGTTTTAAAGAGTTTCTGTAGATGATGTTTTTGTGTTTAATTGAGGGCCCCAATTAAATTATATATATTTTATAATCGAAGTAAATATTTTTAATATTTGATCACATGGACAAATATTACACATAGTGAGTGTAAACTCCATCAGTTCTTTTCTCTGGTATGTGTTGGCATCTGAAGCTGAAGTTAGTAAGTGTCTATTTGGATACCTAGCAACTTCTTCATCTTTCATTTTAACTCCATTCTCTCTGATTGGTTGAATTGATACGAACCTGAAAGTGAAGTGGAAATTGTTTATTTAAGGCAGGAGTTGAATCTTTTCTCTGAAGTCAATAATTTTGAAGAATCTGGGGTTAGCTCATCCCCTTAAGCTACAGTGCTTTACATAGAAATGAGCCGTATTCAAAGAGAAATATGTAGTTCCTAAGAACAGTATTATCACCTGTGGTCTGGGAATTGTTACCCTTCATTCAACATACCTGTTTCACGATAATTTTTTTGTTTTTAAAATAACAACAGCAAAATCCAAGTGATTTCTAATTTCCATTTTTATTGTTAGTTATACATGGTAGTAGTCTTACACATAAGATTTAAGGTAGATTGGGAGGTTATTATTAATAAGCTTATTACCTACACTCAAGAAGGATTGTCCAGATAGTTCTAAGTTTGGAATGTCTGTCTATGTAAAAGATACTTAGAGAAGCTCCAGTGTTTTAAACTCTGTGCACTAAGAAATACTCTTTATATCTAACCACAGTCCCTCCTGTCTTAGGAATATTAGTTTCTCCCTAACTTTTTCTCTTTTACACTATAGAGTACAGTATAATTTTTGTTCTCTCTTTTTCCAGACAAGGGCATTTGCCTATGGTCATATTATTACTGCAGTATGGTGCAGACCCCGCTCTCATTGATGGAGAGGGATTCTGCGGCATCCACCTGGCAGTGTTATTTCAGCACATGCCCATTATAGCATATCTCATCTCTAAAGGACAGGTATGTTTTGAGAAGTATTTTGTATTCCAGCTGTTGTAAATCTGAAAGGACTCAGAGGATCATTAGTAGCAGTCCTCATTTTTAAGGTATAAAAATCATTTTTAGATACCTCAATGTTCAGATACTGGTCTCAGTCAGTCCAGCTAGTGAATACTGCTTTTCTGGCTTCACTGGGGCAGAAAGGATAGGTCATTTAGCCCAGAAACATATAATAGTTGTTTCTGAAACTCGTAAGCTTATAATAGTTTTTCTTGTGATCCCAGTAATTTTCAGAGTTTTTCAAAAACATGACTTCAAAGCCTGTCTTTTTCTTCGGGTTGAATGTGGAAATGGTAGTCAGATCACTAAATTAACCCATCATTTGCTTTCATTGTTTGAGTCCAAGTGGAGACCAGTTTGAATGTATGTTTCTTATTGTTCCCTGAAGTAACCCCATGAAAAATGACTTGCCTTAAGAGACATTCATTTACGGCACTGGTTAAATTATGGGCTGTCGGCAGCGCGAGTTTCACTGTCAGTTCCGCTTGCCTGGGATATGCTTTCTGATAACAACTAGTTTATGTATCAGTAGCTTCGTCTGTAGCAGGCATGGAAACATGTTTGCACAAATGCTATTGGAATGACTGTATTCTCTTTAAATAAGCACTTTCTGTTAGACTTAGCCCATTCAAGTAGAATAATTATAACCTCTTGGTTCTCATTTTTGGGCTTCTTCCTCCGAGGCCTGTAAGAATATTCAGTCACTGACTTTTTTTGGTGGGGTTAGGAGCCCTTGGTTGAGGTACTATATACCTCAAATCTGGACCCATTTTTTTAAGTGGATCATATCTTCTTGGAGATATGATTTCCTTTTTATTTACTGTATTCTCAAAAATAGAAAAGAATGTTTCATGTTTTACTCTTTGAAACATAGTAATTCCAAAAATACAATATACTTTGTATTCTTGCCTCAGAAGGTAGAGTTCACTCTTACCGAAAGTATTTAAGTAGATACTGGATGACTTTGTCCAAGAGGTGATAGTTTGAATTAATGTGTCAGTTAAAGTCTAAACTAGATAACTTCTAAGGTCTCTACTGTCTCATATTTGATGGTGATTATCAACATTTTTCTGTCCCTTAGTCTTCTTCCATTCACAATATACAACATTTAAAATCATATATTCAGATTTTTCCCTTTAAAAATATTTTGTAGGAATCAATGGATTTTTACCCTATAGACGTGAAACAGAACATTATTTTATTCAAATGATATCTGAACACTTGTAGACACATCGGTGGTGGTGCATGTATTAAAGAGATACTTCTGCTAAGAGAGGAAACAGAAACTTGACTGTGTTTATAGTTAGGCTGATCAGCTCTTCTTTTCTAACAGAGTGTGAATACGATAGATGTAAACGGGCAGACACCTCTCATGTTATCAGCTAACAAAGTACTTGGGTAAGTAAATTTAGTTGAATCGCGTTATTCTGACTCTTGATTCCAGCAATTTAAGTGTCTTATTCTATGTGAGGTGACACAACATTCTGAAGAAAGTAAGGTTTTCCGTCTTGTGACTGTGACATGCACTTTTCATGTAGTTGCAGTTGGAAAAGCAACATTGAAATAAGTTTTCTCTTTTCTGATAGCTTTGGGAAAAAGTTTGAAAGCTACTAATAAGAAAAAAATTTGCTTACAGAACACCTGGAGATTCCAGAGCGTATACTTATTAACAGGATTTTCATTTCTTAGTTTGTTTCTCAAGAATGGCTACAGGTTTAAATGCTCCCATAATTTGAAATCTCGATGATAAATGTGCATTTCAAAAAACAATAAATTTGAGGATTCTCTGATATTGTTGACTACTCTGAAAATATTAATTGTAATTGATGAAAATTGCAGTTATAAAAATAGCATGTTTATTATGTTCATACCAGTTACTTACATATTTAAGTTTTTGTGTGTTTTATCATTACTACTTGTGATTATTGGTCACCATATTGTCCAACTTCTGTTATTCTTCTGTTCAAATACATGCTACACTTTGTCCTTTATCAAGTTTGTTTCCAGTGTTGTACTTAGTTTCTGAGTCTGCTTTTACTTAGGATGTTGCTCCTAGGAACTGAGTTCTGATGCTATTTCCTTTTAGTTCATAGAGTGATAGGGCTCGAATTTGGGGTAGAATTTTGTCAAAAAGCATTTTGTCATCTTTGCTAATAACTCTCAGGTCATGTGTAATGTTTAAAAATCTTGAATAGAATGAGTAAAATAGATTATTATTTTATTAAAGGAATCTCTTGAGTAGTCATGAAAGAAGTTAAGGTGTTAAAGATGAAGTAAAAAATATTTCATTGAATTCTGCTTTCAAGTCCATGACTTTCTATGATAAATAATTTAGAGCATTTTTATACCACTTTATGTAATAAGTGGTTGGAGGGAGAATGTGAAGTTAGCTTTTGGTTTATCTCCTCAAATATGATGTTGTATGTTTAATTTTTTAATTGGATAAATAACATAGCATTTAACATTGGCCAGAGTAAAAAAAACAAACGCATTAACCATTTGATCAGCAGCATGAAAATAAAAATTTGAAAAACAAAAGCAATTATTCCATTGTATTGATGTTAAAATTACATTATATAGCAGATAATAGATTTCTCTTGGGGCAGCAACTTGGGCCTCGTCAGTATTAGCACCTAGCATAGAACTCTGCACAGAGAAGTTCTGCAGTTTTCAGAATACTTACTGATTGGTTCATTGATACATTATCAAACAGGTTCGTTATTTACATTTACCCTTCAAATCATTCTAATAAATGATCCTTGGTGTTTTATTGTTTTGAGACAGGCCAGAACCAACTGGATTTCTTTTAAAGTTTAATCCTTCTCTCAATATAGTTGATAAAATACATCAAAACACTCCACTTCACTGGGCGGTTGCAGCAGGAAATGTTAATGCTGTTGATAAGCTCTTGGAAGCTGGTTCTAGCCTGGATGTCCGAAATGTTAAGGTATGGCCAGGTGTTTATCTCTCTTAGTTTATTATGTCTTCAGTTACCACAAGACACACAGAAACAATAATAGTTGGCTACTGTTGGAATAAATACATTGAATCTATGACTCTCATGAGTTTGTAAAACTTGTTTAGCATTGGGACTTCCCTGGTGGCTCAGCGGCCAAGATTCCACGCTCCCAATGCAGGGAACCCGGGTTCAATCCCTGGTCAGGGAACGAGGTCTCGCATACCCTCAGTAAGAGTTCGCATACCACAGCTATGAAAGATCCTGCCTGTGCAACTAAAGATCGCATGTGCCGCAGCCAAGACGAGGCTCAGCCAAAGAAATAAATATTAAAAAGAGTTGAGTACCTATGCTGTGTCAAAAATAAAATTGAACTTTTTCTTGCTTTTTTAGGGAGAAACCCCTCTTGACATGGCCCTGCAAAGCAAAAATCGGCTCATTATTCACATGCTAAAAACAGAGGCCAAAACTCGAGCCAACAAAAATTTCAGACTTTGGAGGTGGCTGCAGAAATGCGAGGTATTTTCACACAGGGCCTATCCTGTGGGCTGTAAGGACTGTTTTGTCCATTTGTTTTTGTGTGTGAAGGCATCAGGGAAAACCAAGGACTTGGCCTACTGCTGCATTGTGTCTGCCGATTGTCTCTTTCCCATACACCCCCTATCCCAGAGTTGGAAATCTGGCACTTTTACCGGCAATTTATTGTTGGTTCTCAGCTAGGTGGCTCGACAGCTCCATGCTACCTTGCGAATGCCATAGCATACTTCCATGTTTATTTCATGAGTGAATTGAAACGCAAATAGTTTAGATTCTTAGAGAAGTGAAAGGAAAAACCCTTGTTGCAAGGAATTTTATAGGAGTTATTCTTAAAGAACTTGTTCCTATTAAAAATTCTTTCAAAGGGAAAATAATAAGATTCAAAACGTTTTCTTAGAATCAGGAGTTAAAAAATGACAATGTTGCAAGCCTCAGGCATATGATGTCACTTCATAAAATTAAAAGCATCCAGAATTTTGAGAGATGAAACCCAACCTTTATTCTTTTTTTTTAACTTGGCAGTTCTTCTCAGTGGTGGTCTTCTAAAGTTAAAAGTGAACAACAACAACAACAACAAAGTAAATGGAATGATAGAAAAAATAGATTAGAATGGTCAGCTTGCTCTTATGTCCAGCAAAATCTAAGTTGTAATAGAGAATGTATTATTAAAATGGATATTGGATTGATTTTATTGTTTAACATCTTCACATACGATAGCGTTGTCTTCAGAACATATAGAATACTTTCAGATTCTAGATTAACAGGCATGAGATTTCTATGCAGAGGACCCCCACAAATACTACACCAATTTTGCATTTAAGTATGGGAAGGGAGAAAAAAAGAAATAACAGTTACTCCCTAGTCTCCTTTGCCATCTCCTCTGCTCCCTCCCCTGCTTTATTAGTAGAGTGTTTCTGTCTAGTCATTCTTGTGGTGGCTTCATGTGCTTCCATGGCTTTAAATGCCTTCTATATGTTGACAACTCCCAAAGGTATCTCTAGTTCAGACCTATCCAGTTACCTACTTGATTTATCCATCACCATCCAAAAGGCATCATCAGTATAACATCCAAAACTGAGCTCCTGATCTCTCCTGTCCACTGCTCCCAACTATTCCGTCTAGAGCTTCCCCATCTTAGCAGGTGGCAACTTACTCTCCAGTTACCTTTGCCTCTTTGTCATTTCGTGTATCCATTCCATCAGAAAAACATGTAGGCTAGTTCTGCACCCAGTGTATATCCAGCATCTGACCCTTCTCACCGCTTTACCATGACATTTTGGTCCAGCCACCTTTATTTTTTGTATGAATTCCTGCAGCTCTCTGACATTTTCCTGCCTCCACTCACCCCTAGTCTCTTCTCAGTAGAGCAGTCAGATGAACCTTACAGTGTAAGTCAAATCTTATCATTCATCTGCTCAGAATCTTGTGATGTTTCCCCCTTTCTCTCAGAATAAAAGCCAGAAACCTTAAAATAGCTTCCATTCAGCTTTCTGTATACTATAAAATTCACTTAGTACGTTTGTCTGTCTGTCTTCCCCTGCTAGAATTTAGGCTCCACGAGAGAAAGACTTTAAATTCATTGATGTGTTCCCAAGTGCCTTGAACAGTGTCTAGCATATGATGTACACTGGAATGTTTGTTGAACAAGGAAATAGTGTGGCTCATCCGTGAGTGTTGTATTTGTGATTAAAATTGTGAGATTCACATTTAATTGTTATTTCTGTTCTGAGATTATAATGCATGTAGATTCTAAGTTTACCTTAAAAAAAAAAACAACCCTAGACTTGCTCATTTTGTGTTATCATGCAAATTAGAATTGGAAGCATATTAAAGACTTCCTATCATTTGAAATTAGCCATCCTCATAACGTGGTTTAGAGGAGTAAAGATTGAAGAAGATAGAGCAGAATATAAAGGTCATGTATACTGGAGTAAAGGGACCGCATTGCACAGATGTGGCGTCCGGCATTAATACAGACAGCCACAGTGTTGCCTCCTTCTTTTAACTTTGTGGAGTAAACTCATATTATTAGCATCCTGAGGATGTGTTTCAGACTTTGCCTTCCACGTGACATATGACACTGAGAACTGCTCTCTTCCAGAAGCTCCCTTCCCTGGCTTGACTGGAACGATTCTTCTGGTCTTCACCCTGCCTTTCTGGTCGTACCAGTCACACTTCATTACTTACCTTTTGGGACTTAGCTTCTTTCCCGTTGAATGTTTCTGTTGGCCAAGCTTCTGCCCTATTCACCTGCACACAGTCCTCAAGATGCTTTTCATTCCTGTCTTTCCAGTCAGCGTACTGATTAAACACAAAGTTTTGTCCTGTGTGGTAGATCTGCTTTTGTGACTGACTCCTGGCTATCTCCAGATGTATGCAATTCCACATGCCCTAAATGAAAGTCATCTTTTCTGCAGACTTGTTCCTTCTGACCTTCTCTATCAGGACATGGCACCATGCAGTGCCCAGATCGGAACTGTTGTACTTTCTTCGTTGAGTCTTGGGTATATTGATTTTTGTGTGGTCTTTTTGTCCTGATTTATGCCTTCTAACATACAATACTGTTTGAAAGAAATTATTTTTTTAAATGTCAGCTATCATCAGCACATTTCTAGAAGATCAATATTTCTTGGAGTGGAAGACAGCAAGACTAAACATATTTAAGCAGCATTTTCTTAATGCAAAATTTTAAAAGATTGCTTTCAAGATTTGTAATTTCTTAAAGTTCAGATTTATCTATCAGCAATTTTGAAGAAAACCTATGTTGTGCTGTTGTATTAACTCACTATATATTTAGGAAATAGTTTTTCTTTTGAACTAATTATTATTAGGTGCTTAGGAGGTAAAATTCATTAAGTTCTAAAATTCTGAATCTCTTAATAGGTCTTCCTGCTGCTGCTACTTTCTGTGATTACCATGTGGGCTGTTGGATACATATTGGACTTCGATTCAGATTCTTGGCTTTTAAAAGGATTTCTTTTAATAATATTGTTTTTTCTGACATCATTGTTTCCAAGGTTTGTATTAGTCTTTGCAAAGCTGGTTATTGCATTTCCAATTTGAGTACTCTTTTTTTTTTACTGTTATTAGCTGGAGCCACAGATTTTTATTGAGCTGTGAATGTTACTTACCATATACAATGATTCTCAAGATGGGAGGGCAGGGCTTTGGTGGTATATGATTTGACTGAAAGCAAATCAGTCAATCCAGTAATTTAATTGCATTGACAATTGGTAGAAAATAAATATTCTAGCTCACTTTTTTTTTCTAGGTCACTTTTTGAATTGTTAATGAATAATGGAAAGATTTTTGTAACTAGTTTGCATCTTGAAGCATTATTGCCCATTTTTTTGAAATTGTTTTTTTCTATTCTAAATCTAAATTCATTTTAAGCTGATTGTTTTTAGCTCTTAATGTTTTTTAGGTAAGAAACAACCTAAGTAAATCATAGGAAGTTATAAAATAGTAACTGTGGTATAGTTCTGTTTTTAATAAAATATTCATACATTATATATATATATATGTAGTTGCTAGTTAAGAGTCAGATTGCCTGGGTTCAAGTCACGCTTTACCACACAACAGTCTGACCTTGAGCAAGTTAGTTTACCTCTCTCTGCCTCAATTTCTTCATCTCCAAGATGAGGATGATGTTTATGACAATGCCTGCCTTGTGGTTAATACAAATATAATGGTTAAAACCATGACTGATGCCCGGTACTCAGTAATCAGTACCTAGCGCTGCTTTTCATCTCCCGTTCCCGGTAGAGTGGCATCCAGTTTCTCACATGAATGATGGGTCCCATCCTCGGATTATTGCCCCGCTCTGTTCTTCCCTGCTCCTCACCCGCCACGCCCAGTGCCCTCTCAGGTCCTCCCTGCCCTGCCGGAGTTGGTCTGCCCTCGCCCTCTCCTCAGCGGGCTCCTTAGGCCAGGCCTCCTCACTGATCTCCTGACCCCAGCTCTTACCCCACTGTAGTTCCTCCTCACTCAGCAATCAAGGGTGGACTTTTAAAAAAGCAAACCAGTTTCTGTCTTCTCTCCCTGCATAAAGCCCTCCTGTGGCTTCTCCTTGTTCTCAGAATGACATCCAGACTCCTTGCCTATGAGGTGTTATGTAATCACCCCCTCCCCTCTGGCATTATGTCTTACTTTCACTTACCTCCAGCCTTCGTTCTGTTTCTAGAACATATCAGGCTC
Source organism: Antilocapra americana (assembly GCA_007570785.1). Classification (NCBI taxonomy): domain Eukaryota; kingdom Metazoa; phylum Chordata; class Mammalia; order Artiodactyla; family Antilocapridae; genus Antilocapra; species Antilocapra americana. The sequence goes on from ML661325.1 coordinate 745,049, forward strand.
ATACCCACCTGGGGCCTTGGCTCTTGCTTCTGAATCTGTCTAAAGGGCTCTGTTCTGTGCCATGTTGTTACGTAGCCAGAGATGTCTCATGGACCTCAGTTTCCAGCATCCCCTCCTTAGCCGAGCCGTGTTTGACTGACTCTGCTGTATCCTCCCCTTGTATTTTCTTCATGGCGCTTAATTGGTGTTTCCTCGAATGTAAGGCTCATACAAGCAGTACACTTGTCTCTCCTGTTGAATGTTTTCAGTCCCTGAATGAAAGGAAAATGTAACGATGATGATCTATAAGAGAATCTAAAAGAAAGTGCATGTTGCTGTCTTCAGAGTGTGATTGTGAGTGTTCCTATGTCGTTGTCTGCTTACTAGCATTTTATGGAATAAGCATTAGTTGCTTTTGTTATTTAAAAAAAAAAGCATCAGTGGAATTTTACCGTTTAGTCATTCAAGAGCAGGACAGTAGGCTGGAAATCAATTTAAAAGCTCAAATTTCTGAAAAATAGTAAAATGCCTGAAATTGCCTACTATTTGGAAAATTTGTAAGTTAGAGATACTCATTCATTTTCCACTAATTGGATTGACTTGGTCTTCAAATAAATTTTAAGCCAAATTGCAATCACTTTTTTTCTTTTTTTCCAGAGAGAAAGCAAAGGCTGGCAATATCTACTCACCCAGGATAGGGGCATTTGAGATTTTGTTTTAATAGAAACTCACATGATAAAATATTTATATGGAAACTGTGAGTTGAGGGCTTCATATACTAGGCTTAGCATACGGACTCTATTCAAATGGGAGACAAATGCATAAGGCGGCTTTGTCCAGTCTGCTTTTGTTTCTCCCACCCCTTTGTAGAGTCCCAATCTCATGGAGATAAGCAGCTGTAAACTTCCACTATTACTAGGCTCCGCGGGAGGTTGTTTGTTGACCCAGGCTGCTCTGCGATGCCTGTCAGAAGTAGACAGGTTGTAGTGGCAGCTGTTACAAATAAGGTAGTTCACGGCACCACTTGACTAGGTCAGACAAATCTTGCTTCAGACAAGCCGTGCCGTGAAAGTTACCTGGGCTCCAGGTGGCCTCTTCAGGCAGCATGTTGAGGGCCTGAGGCTTGGGATCTTTACTTGTTGCCAAGTATTATTTTATCATAGTTGTGCATAGGATCTTGATAGCTTTTTAAAAACCCCTTAATACGTGTGTTCAATCATTGTTGTTTTATAATATAAATTTAAAAATAGATCTAGGTAAACTATGCGCATGCACAGATTTACTATGTTGAGTATTTAAAAGATTTTTTTTTCTTTTGAAACTATAATAGTAAACATTTGAGTAAGTTTTATGTGGACTTCCATGTTGCTTGTGATCCAAGCAAGATGGTTGAGGTTTGATGACTAGACCACCGTTAACCTGTATGTATCTTTTTATGTTAAGTGTCTGCTTCGCAAGCTGATTGTAGGGTAAAAATGCTCAAGGTTGTGTGCCTCTGTGTTTCAGAAATACACTGCTAGCCTCACATTTAACTGTGAAGATGACTCTCCAGCGATTTAAATTTTTGCATTTTGAAAATACAATATGTATTTGAAAATATAACATGCCAAAAATACAAATATATGTTTCAATAGAAATAAAAAAAGAGTAATTGAAAATATAATGTTATGGGGGGGGTGAAATAACGTGTTAAGTTAGTTACAGGAACTAGAACATTCACTTTTTGAGAGTCCCAGTGCTTCAGTTTTCTCACATGTAAAATGAAGCGATGATGGTACGTAGCTCTTGCCACGTGGAAAGGGGCACATAGCACTTGGTGAAAGCTGTTGTTGTCTGAGGCCTTCTTTATGTTCACTGTGATTATTATTTAAGGGAATTTAGAACTAAGATGAATACGATTCATACTTACTTTGACTAATACCTTATGTTTATACCTTTTTTCTTTTAGGTTCTTGCTCGGGTACAAGAGCCTTATATACGTACCAACAGTCTTTCTGCTGAGTTCCATATTTTGGATGTTTATGACTTGGGTCATCTTATTCTTTCCTGATATCCTTCAAGTTTACATTTAAATGCATATCTCATTTAGCTTTTAAAAATGACTGAAATTTAGATACTAGACGAGATCCAGGGAATGTAAATCAAATTTATGTTAATTTAATGGTCCTGATAGAAGGTGTTTAATGTTGGACATCTACTGAATTCTGGACATGATCTCAGGGTACACCATGGAAACAGCAGGCGTTTAGTATTAGTTACACATAGGAAGGAAACAGTTCAACAATATATTAAAACAGTAAATGAATTATGAATTATTTAGATCCATAAAAATTACTGTATTGCCTTGAGGTTCTCTTTAAGGTCAGATGGTTCTTTTAACTTGGTCAGCAGTTATAGTCAATTAATAAATCTGGGTACCAAGATTACCTGTATAGGTGGAATACTGAGGAAATGTGTCCTTCTCAGCAGTAGTCAGTGCAGTGTTATTATTATCCAAGACAGTGATTTTCAGTGCACAATAAAAATAAATTTGCATCGCCACCCAAAATATATGTGAAACAAAAGCACATCCTAATATGTGCTTTACTCTAACATTTTTGTTTTTTATTCTATTTCCTTTTAAATCTTTTATTCTATTTCCACTTAAATCTTTCATGACCTACTAATGGATGGCACTTCATAGTTTTAAAAAAACAACATCTCATCCAAGGGGTTGGTTTATCACTTGAGGAGCAGGCCCAGGTCAAATCCAGTCACCTGAAAGTGGGGATAGGGGTTACTTCTTAGTTTATAGCTATTTATAGCTCCCATTAGGAGCATTTTCTCCAATTTTCCGAATTCCCACCTCTTTCTAGGCCCCTTTCTCTCCCTCCAAGGGCCCTAGGAAGCCATTAAAAGCCTTGCTTTCCTTACAGGGCAGGAAAAGAAGGGATGTGGTGGATAGACGTGTACCTTTAAGCATATTCCTTTACCTCTGTTATTTCTCTTTCTGGGAGTGATACACTTGAAAAGAAAGCATACTGCTTATAAGAGAAATGCGTTCACTCAGTTTATTTTTTCATCGGAATAAATGTAAAGTGAGAGAGGCATATGAGTTCTGAGTGCATTTACCTCCCTTCATTATAGCGTGTTTTTACTTTAAGATGCTCTTTATTTCTGAGTGTTATCTGTAGTACTTTTCAGATTCATTTAAATAAATGGCACAGTATACCATGGGGGTCATTTTGACTTTTCAAAAGATTTTATTGCATTAAATTTTATCTAAATTATTTATTTGAGGGCAGCTTTTTAAGCACTGGCCTTATGACCAACACTTAGTAAAGGCTTGGGTGATATCGTTATGTGATACAAAAATACTTTATCACTCATAGAAGTCCCAAGGCTAGTAAATGTTTTGGTAATTGATGTAGTACTGAAAGGGCTGACTGATATTTTTATTTAACAATTCATATGCAGTGGAGTAAACATAGCTTAAAAATTGTATTTCTCGATGACTTTTTAAACTGTGGGTAACTCATGCTCTTTCAGACTTTGTACCAAAGAAGTGTGATAGTCTTTAACATTGAATTATTTTGAATTTGCAGTGTCAATATTAACAAAAATGTCACTCCACCATAGTTTGAAAACCTCAATTACAGAGGTATTTAGTTAGTATTCAGCTGAGTTTACTGCTGTTCAGTATTTGTGAAGATGTCATAACATGAGAAGGACTGATTCAGTTTCCGTAGCTGTGCAGAATCTTAAAAGATGTTGAAGCTGACAGGAAGGTATTTTACTGACGTGTACAGCACGAAGCCAGTTGTCCTGATAAGCGCCCAGGCTGCTGCTGGTGGTGCCAGGTCAGTCAGTAGGTGGCGCCATCAGACCGGCGTTTTCCAAGCTGAATGCTGAATGCCATCTGAGCTGCCTTGGGTGTGCACTGAGGGGCTGCCCGGAAAGACCCATCCCCAGGGTGTAGACTAGTCATGCCACCGTGTCTGGATTGCCGGGGGCCTGCACTCCCACAGCCACTTTGCGGATCACAGGAAGAGGGCCTGGGGACATTGTGGAGGGAGTGTGGTCTTTGGAATCAGACACAATGGATTGGAATTCTGGTTTGTTTGTTTTTCTTACTAGTTATTATGTGAAGTGAAGTGAAAGTCGTTCAGTTGTGTCCGACTCTTTGGGACCCAGTAGCCTGTAGCCCACCAGGCTCCTCTGTCCATGAAATTCTCCAGGCCAGAATACTGGAATGTGTTGCCGTTCCCTTCTCCAGGGGATCTTCCCAACCCAGGGATCGAACCCAGGTCTCCACATTGCAGGCGGATTCTTTACCTGCTGAGCCACGGTGAAGTTGCTCAGTCGTGTCCGACTCTGCGACCTCATGGACTATAGCCTACCAGGCTCCTCTGTCCATGGGGTTTTCCAGGCAAGAGTTCTGGAGTGGCTTGCCATTTCCTTCTCCAGGGGATCTTCCCATCCCACGGATCGAACTCAGGTCTCCTGCATTGTAGGCAGACGCTTTACTGTCTGAGCCACAGTCTGCCTGCTGAGCCATGGTGCCATTGGGCAAATAATTTCACTGAATACCAGTTTTCCTGTAAATTAGGGATAACAGCACCAAGTTCATCAGGTGGCTGCAAGGATTACTGTGTTAGGATGTAAAATGCTGACCATAGTCCCCATTCTGTAAATAATACCTGTTATTATTATCAGTTACTCTTATGAACAAAACCTGTGTGGAAGGTTATATGTTGGAATTCTAAGAGCAGCTCTAGGTTAGCTCTTGAGATGAACACCTTCTTTTAGTGCCTTCTGGTGTATAGCAAGTGATATGTGGCTTTTGTGAGGCAGGTTTGAGAGGAGAGAAGGCCTTACTGATGGGTTTGGAAGTAAGATTAAGATTCAGCAAAGAGATGGTGAACCACTGAACATGACATTTGGGATTCCAGCTACAGCTGAATTAAGTTTAAGAGGGATAAATACGTGAAGTCCTAATACTGAGTTTCAGAGAATCACTGTGATACAAGTACACATCGTGGTGAGAATGACACAGCTTCAGATCAAATGAAAAAGAACCAGGAGCTTTGACTAGAAGCCTGGTGTGTGTAGTGAGGCGGCTTTCAAGGAAACCAGTGTATTGTCTAGTAGTATTAGGAGGATGCGAGTGTCCGAGCAAAAGACGGCAGCATCTCACTGTCTGCTGCACTGGTCAGGACACACCTGAGATGTGTTTGCTCTGTTTCAAATTCTGCTCTTTTGAAAAGAGACAGTGGCGAACAGAGGAACATATGTGGGAAAGCGTGTTGTACGAGCAGTGATTTTGCTGCTTATCCTGGAGGTGTAAGCTCTGCCTTCCAAGTGCCTGAAAGTCTGTCTTTTGGAAGCCAGTGCATTGTCCAGAATGAGCACTCAATAAAAATGTTGGAAGCAGCTCCTGTGGCATCTATCTATAGGGCAACTGTAGTGTAGGTCTACAGAGTAGATATAAAGGAGCTAAAGAACAAAAACCAGTTAATCTAGGTTATAAAGTGGCAGATCTCAGATCCATGTTGAGAAATATCTTAGCTACAAAAGGGTCACAAGCTAACTGGGGAGGCTAAATTGTCTACAGATAACTATAATCCAGGGCTGAGTGCCATAGAATTAGCATTCTTGGGTTCAGGGGAGGGAGAGAATCCTTTTCCACAGGGAAAGATCTCACGTGAAAGGAAGGCTATAAGTTAGGCCTTGAAGGCAGTTAGGACTTGGACATCCTAAAAGTGTGATTTTAGAAGTAGATGGGGAAAGTGGGGAACCTGTGAGAGCAGCGAACCATACAAAGCAAAGGCATGGCAACAAGGAATGCTTGGCTTTTATGTGAGGGAATTTAGTGAAGGGATCCGTTTATTTGGAAGGAGAGAATCCATCAATTTCTGCACGATTTGTTTTAAAGATTATTCAGAACAGGAACCTCCAAATTTGTTACACTTGGTACGTGAGATTATCCTATGATTCAGTTGGAGGTTTTTGAGACTGTGTCATGTATGTTGATCAGGATTTTAGGGGAATTCAATTTCAATTTCACCCGGCTTTTTTTTTTTGGGATCCTGTCTCTTTCATAAAGCTAGGCCCATTTGCAGATAAACCAATAAGCTAAACCAACAAGATCCATTCCTGCCTACCGGAACCAGATGTGGTTGTGCTGGTTTTTTGTGGGTAAGAGCAGTGCTTCTCAAACTGTAATGTGTGTGTGCACCCCCTAGGGATCTTGGTAAACTCCAGAGTCTGCTTCTGCAGGTCTGGGGTGAGGTCTGGAGCTCTAGCCTTCTGATAAGCTCCCAAGTAAAGCCATTGCTGTGGGTCCATGGACCACACTTTGATAGCATGAGTTTAGAGTTTGTTCTGTGGTTACCTTTGTCCACTCTGAAGTTTAGCACTAGGCAGCTTGGTAACGCCTCGGAAGGCAGATACAGTTACTGTGTCGATATAATGATTTTAATTGGACAAGGAGAACTGGTTTACTGCTGGCTTATTGGTTCATTATTGTACATTCATTAGTCCTTCCCTGGAGCAAAATTTTCCTTTTTGATACAAAGGATTTGAACCACTTTTAAAGCACTTCTAAGTGGGTTATGTCTATCTTTGAAACACTTTATTTTAACTTATCCATAATATCTACCTTTCCAAATAGTATCTAATTTGTAACCACTTTGCAAGCAGAGCAATTTCTTGGTTTCTGAATTAACTCAGCCTAATACAACCACAAGAATTACGTTATTAAACTTCCATGTAAGAAATGTTTGTTAGCATTAATCTAACATACAGGGAAATATTTTTAATTAGAATCTCTGAATGCAGTGATTTGTTTCTTTGAATAGTTTTATTAGATGATTGTAAAATACTATTTTGGATGCACACGAGAGAACCACAGTTACACCATTAGATATTAATTTGATTGTCTCTGGAAGGCTTTTCAGTATTTAGGAGGTTTTTCATATACCGCAACTATTCCTCTCACTCAGTCTTTTATATGAGTTTCAGCTAATGAGAAAAGATCATTATTAGCCAACTACGAGCAAATTCCTATAGGAGTAGAACATAGGATGGGAGCAGGTTTTAGAGTTAGTCTGCGTAGTGGTATGTATGTAGGAAAGGTAAGGGTAGAGTGCAGAGTAAAGAGACTCTTGAGCACCAGTGAGGAAGTGTGCCTACATCATAGTTAGGCTGCTCTCACTGGAAGGCTGACGTGTTCCTTAACTTGGCTTTCACATGTAGCAGGCACCCCTTTGTATTTCGTTTTCATTATCAGCATAGTAGCCTTCCTCTATTTTTTCTACAAGACTTGGACAACTGATCCAGGGTTCACTAAGGCTTCAGAAGAAGAGAAGAAAATGGTGAGCTTTCTCTGTAATGTTGCTGATTTGTTTTATAGAAGGGCGTGTAAACTATGTCAGTTTTTATTGTGGCTGCATCTCTAGTGCCTGGCACCTAATCACTGTGTTAGTCGCTTCAGTCATGTCCAACTCTTTGTGACCCCATAGACTGTCGCCCACCAGGTTCCTCTGCTCATGGGATTCTCCAGGCAAGAATACTGGAGTGAATTGCTGTTACTTTCCCCCAGGGATCTTCCCAACCCATGGATCGAACCTGAGTCTCCTCATTACAGCCAAGTTCTTTACCATCTGAGCCACCAGGGAAGCCTGGCCCATAAAAGATGCAGCGTAAATGTGGAATAATTAAATTAGCAAACATTTCTTCACTGTCATTTATTTATATGAGAGTTCAAAAAATGTTTTTATTTTCCATTACAGTAATATACCACCAAGACTTTTTCAGCTATAGTTTCTGTCAGTAGATATGAGCTCCTGCTTCTTTTTAATACTACTTAGGTAATGATCATATAGCTTAAATTCCCCTTTTAAATATATGGAGAGCATCTAGGACAGGGCCAAGGGGAGTCCTTCTCCTTACTGGCTGAGGAGATGCCCTTTCTTGTCCTCAGACTAAAATTATCTCCCATTGCTCGTGAATGTTAGATGTTGGGGAGATTGTTGTTTTCTTTGTTACCTAAAGCCAGTATTCCTGAAAGACTGCCTTTGGCACTTAATCACCATCAGTTCTGATGTATAGGTGGTTTTTGTTCCTTTTTTATGAGTGTATAATGTGTGTGTTTTTTTTCTCTAGCATATTATAACTGAGAGATCATTGCCATTCATGGAATACAGGGAGGGGGTGTAATTTTTGTGCATTCTAATTTATTGACTGTGGTTGAAAATGCAGCCTTGAAAAGTCACATATTTCAAGCACAGAATGATATGGTGGCATATTCTCTAAATTGCCTTTCTAGCTATTGCAGTTTGAAGAGAGAACTGTGAGAATAGTATATAACCATGCATCATCCATTCTCCTAGTAAAAAGCAAACGTAAGGTCAAACTTAATGTCTTTCAGAGTATCATCACCCTTGCAGAGACCGGCTGTCTGGACTTCAGAACATTTTGTACATCCTGTCTTGTGAGTGAGTCTTTTCCTCTATAATTCTTTTCCCATAGTAAAAGCAAATTCTTTTGTTACAGTGCTCATATAAGCATTTTTCACATCTTCCTGGTATAGTTACACACCTTTCTTTTTCCCAGGTATAAAATTGTTTTGTTTTAAATTTCGAATTGCTGTCAGAACAATTTTCTGCCTTGAACATATAAGAGAATGATGTTTATAATCTCTTGAAGTCGCCTCTGGTTAAATCTCTTTATGTCTTTGGCTTGCTTTTCCCTGCCATGAAGCATATGTTAACTTGGAGTCTCAGGATCATGGTGACCCTAGAAACCACCTAGTGAGGCTTTTGATTTAGCAACTGAGGATTCATGGCCTAAAGGGAGGAAGTAACTCTCCCCAAATTACTGACTGAGCTCTCTCTGTTCGCTTTCTCCTAGTCCAGTCCTCAGTACACTACACAGAGCTGGGTAGTGCTGCCTCACTCCCCCTCGTCAGTGTCAGTAGGCTCTGGACTTAAGATCCCCCTAGCGATGGCCTAATTAAAGTAGACACGTGGAAGCAAAGTAGTAGGTAACAAGGCCTTCCAGAGCCTAAGTGAACTGATGATCAGTATAGGATTGTTTGTGCCAGTGTGTCTTTGTAATCTAGAAATAAGATTTTGCTTTTGATTTGTCACCACTTTGGGATTCTGACATCTGCTTTTCGCTCTCAATTGTCGCCGTAGATAAGGAGGCCGTTACGGTCCCTCCACTGCCCCGTGTGCAACTCCTGTGTGGCTCGGTACGATCAGCACTGCCTGTGGACCGGACGCTGCATAGGTGAGAGTGTCGACTTTCCATCTGACGTTCAGCTCTCTTTTCGTTAATGCATGTGACTCAGAAAAAGCGGGAAGCATCAAAGGATCTAAGCACCTGCAGCTCTTGCTTGTCAGCGGATCAGCTCTGTGGTCTAGTACTTTCGGAACACTGATTGTTGAGGCTGATAATAATTTATAAAACACCTTTATAGATAGTATCCCATTTGATCACGAGAGGTTGGTATCTTCATTTTAGAGTTGGAAAAAATACTAAAGGTCAAATTATTTGCTTGAGCTCACTTGAGTAGTATCAGTCTTCTACTCCAGATAGCATCTTCTTTCCATAATTTGTATCTTCTTCCTTTTATTCACCTTTTCTCCTTTCCTCCCAGGCTCAGGCAGGCACCAGAACCAGAGGTGGCAGAGGTCTAGGGTCTGCCTTCCACCCTGGGAGTATTCCTTGTCCTGATCTGCAGCCCTGGGTTTCCTCTGAGCCATCACAGTAAAAGGCAGGGCTTTATTATGAAAAACTTAAGAGTCTGTGAGTCTTCAAGGGGAGGCTATGCTTGTAGAATCTTGATGCACAAAAGGCCCCTTTCTGTGGTGCATTTTGATGTTCTCTGCTATCGGGAAGATCCCCTGGAGAAGGAAATGGCAACCTACTCCAGTATTCTTGCCTGGAGAATCCCATGGACAGAGCCTGGTGGGGTGGGTTGCAGTCCGTGGGGTTACGAAGAGTCGGACATGACTGAGTGACTAACACTTCTGTTAGCTTTCGTGTCTACAGAACAGGTGAAGAGATAATTCCTGTGTTCCCAGGCTTTGTGGACCCCATCCCACCATAGAGATGAGATGAATGGCATTAATAACAGGCAGCTTTGAATGGCAGTGGGAAAACAATAGTATAAGCCCACATATTTTTATCACACTGTGTTTGCATAGCCTTTTCAGTTATATCATCCTCTTTGGTTGCCTCAGGCCTGTGAAGTAGACAGAAGAGATGTTTTCCTCATGTTACAAGAACACTGAATCAGAGCTTAAATGACCTACCTCTAGTCACACAGCTTGTCATTTGTAAATCAGGGTCTCCTATTTCCAGTGGGTGTTGCTCCTTCTGCTGGGCTTTGAGAAGCTGGGAACACGATGGTGGCTAAGGAGCTTTGTGTCATTAGCGTCAAAATGCTGCCATTTCCGGCATGGGGAGGGGGCAGTACATGCAACAGTGGGGCTTGGATACCAGGCACCCTCACCCTTTCCTTGCTTCTGTAGACCTTTCTCAGGTAACAGGTTGCTTCTCTTCTGCTATGTCCAGTTCCCTGCAAGATAACTTTTGCCCCTGTTTGTCTTCTGGGTTCCCCTGATTGAGTCAGTCCTTGATGTCCAGAAGTTGTACTTGTATAAACTCATTACATGGAAGGAAGAGACAGGGTATGATTTGCCCCAAGTCCTGCCCACTCACCTCCCTCCAACACTGTAGATGCCATCCTAGGGCTGTATAGGATTTACTTACTAAGCTTTATTCTGTCCAAAAATAGGTGTCTTCTTTTAGTAAGTAATGAATAAATATTAGTTCAGTTGACACGGACGTTTGAACAGGACATATCAAAGCTGTTTGGTTTGGGTTTAATGGCATTTAAAAGCAAAATAACAGCTTAGTTCTTTTTTACTTTAGTGAAAGCCTTTTATAGGAAAGTGTTTAATATGGAAAATCATTGTAAGAACGTGTTAAATATGTTGTTTTTCTTTTTTGTTGTAGGTTTTGGCAACCATCACTATTACATATTCTTCTTATTTTTCCTTTCCATTGTGTGTGACTGGATTATATATGAATCTTTCATCTGTAAGTATACATTTTTCTTATAGCAGACTTACACACCCACACTCGATACATTGTTTCTTGTAAACTCTTTTATATCACATTGTGGCTGGATGACTATAAAGCACACCCTAATAAAAGTGAAACGAATGCCCTTAAGACTCTCTCAGCATCGGGAAGCTGTAAGAAATGCTAGGAGAGGTTAGTTGTCGGTAGTTTGGAAGAGACTGAACTCTGAAGTGACCTTGATAAGTTTGAGAAGTGGTCAAAAATAGACTCATTTAAGTGCAGATTTATCCCTCAGTGAGATGAGTAAAAATCAGTTGCTCAAGTACAAAGCAAGGGGAAGTGATAAGTAAATAAAATACAGGGGGAAAGTTGGTGGTAGAGAGGTTGAGGGAGTAGGGCGGAGGTGGTCATAGTACCTAAGGCATGGAACTTTGAAAGCTCGTACCATTTGATAAACATCAAGTCAGGACTTAGAGCTGATGGGAAAACAGTGACCGTGATTGAAAGGCTGGAAATAATAACTTGGAAGAAATTAGCAGATCACTTATTCTGCTTCCCTACGAAAGGAAAACAACTTTTCAGTAGCCATGTAGGAGGTCATAGGTGGCTGGCTGGGGTAGGGGAGCTCGTATAGGGAGTGACGTCCAGTTGTTCCAAGGTGATCGAATAAGAACAGGGCTTAAACTGAAGCAAGAAGGGTTTTGGTTAGCTCTTAAGAATTGCATGACTGTGCTTTTCAGACCTCGGAGTAGGCTGCCTAACTGGAAAAACTTACAGAGCTTCTAGTTTATTTTGATTTTATTGGTTTAACCGTTTATTATTTATTTATTCTGAAGGTTTTAGGAGCATTTGGTTTAGAGGCAGAGGCTTTACTGCTGATCTGTTTCCATCCACACTCCTGTTATATTCATGCTCAAGTCTTAGATTTTGCCAGTAGAATACAAGTCTGTTGCTTGAGCTAAAATGTGGAATGATTCTAGCAGACGTGGAAAATTTATTCCTACATTTTTTTTCTTTTCCTCTCTAGCATCCCAAGTCCCACTGCTCCTTACTCCCTCCACCCCACTCACCAGCTGGCTTTCTCTAGGTTAAATTTTGTTTAATTTTTGAAAGGTAATTTTTCCCATGCTGTCCCGCAGCCTCTCAAATCTCCTTCCAGAAATAGCCAGTATTTCAAGTTGTGTTTAGTTCAGTCGTGTTGTTGTTCAGTTTGTTGTTGTTTGTGGTTGTTCAGTCGTGTCAGTTGTTTGTGACCCCATGAACTGCAGCACACCAGGCTTCTGTGTCCTTGACTATCTCCTGGAGTTTGCTCAAATTTGTGTCTATTGATCAGTGATGTTATCTAACCATCTTATCCTCTGCAACCCCCTTATCCTTTTGCCTTCAATCTTTCCCACCATCAGGGTCTTTTCCAGTGTTCAGGTGGCCAAAGTACTGGAGCTTCAGCTTTAGCATCAGTCCTTCTAATGAATATTTGGGGTTGATTTCCTTTAGGATGGACTGGTTTGATCTTGCAATCCAAGGGACTCTCAAGAGTCCCTTTTGTTTTGGTTAGGGGTTGTTAATTGATATTCATAAACTGGTCTGTTTTTAGCCCTGCCATAGGCATGGAGAGGACCTCAGTTACCTTGACAGCTCTGTTTCTACTAGATACCTTTAGTGTCTCTGATCACTAGGGAATGCTTTTAGAGCTTAGCGTAACCGCCACCATCTCAAATGGAGCTGAGTCAGAAGGTTGTGATCCCTGATCTCAGTTCTTGTCAAAGACCATCAGTAATCGTGAGCATTGAAATTTTAAAACTGCTTAGATTATTATGTCCTGTGATGTAAGAAATAAAAGATCAAAAAAAAATGCTGCTTTCTGTTGAAAGAGGTGCCCTTTTAAAGGCCTGAAAATAAAGCATATTCCTGGAAAACCTTTTGAAGCTGGGCCCCTGGACCAGCTTGTCCCTTGGACTTGATCCTCAGGGAGAGGAGCCAGATTTTACGCCACTCTTGTCTCTCTGCACTCTCTCTTGTCGCTAAAAATAGTCACCTTTGTGCGGTGGCTGTGTCCAGCATAAGACTGTATTGATAAGGACAGAAGTAATTTTCCATCACATTCATTCTTTCCAAGTTGCTTTCTTATTACATTCATTTGGTTCTTCCCTCCTCTTTGTCTTTATTCTCTGGCTCCAAACCAGTTTTTGTATTACTTTTTTTGTTTCTTAGAAACAATCCCACCTTACATTCACTAACAACTGTGTAGACTAGCTGAACGTGTTTTGTTACTTTAATTTATTGTTGTGCTATTTTGTGACGGTCACAGTATTTCTTTACACTGAACAAGAGCATTATGTCCTTTATCCTTATTTCACACACAGCAAAAGTGAACTTTCACTCCATTTTTCTAACAAGGCCTCATTGTCATCCCACCTTCTTTATCATTAACACTCCTGGTGCTAGAACACTGCTGTGTACCCTCCTCCTAATGGGATCCAGTTCTGGCTACTCTGGCTTTGAGCAGCCTCCATACATTTCCCCTTTTGTGAGGTCTATTTTCAGGATGATCAGTTAAGTCACTCAGAGTGTCAACATCCTGTGAGCTACAGGGACAGAGATTTTTAGATCATTTGTAGAAAGAACACCATAACTGTCAGAGCTATTTAAAGATGAAAGTGATTGATCTGGAGCAATAGGAGTTCCCTGTTATTAGCCAGTGGCCACCTGATAAAAATATATTATTATTTTTATTAAAATAATATTAAATATTAAAATAATTAAATATTAATTATTATTAAATTAAATATTAAAAATATATTATACACATTAAAGTGTTGTATTGCATAACATAATGTATGTGGCCATTTGCAGCCATATCTTTAATAAATCTGAAATCAGTCCTGTGAAAATTCCTGTTCAAAGTCATGCTATGTTACCAAAAAATTCCCAGAAGGGAGCAGTAGACATTCATAAGCAGAAAGAAAGTAGATACTCTTTCCCACTCAGCAGCTATTTCCTAAGCCTGCTGTTGGAAATTGTATATTTATATTTTTTGTCGTATCAGGTATATATGTGGAATGCATCTTTGTTTGCTGTCCTAATGAGCAGTTTTAAAGAGTGTGTAATTTGCCTTAAAGTTTTTTTTTACCTTGATTGTTGCTGTGTGATGATTGCCCTTAGAATGCTTCTGACATATATTCATGAAAGATTGTTGGAAATCAAATGACACTCAGAAGAAAAAAAAAATTTCAGGACTAAAATGGTCAGACAGTTGATAATTAAGTCATGGGCTCATTTTCTTTCTGTCCCAGAAGCTCTTAAGTGCTGCTTTGGGAAAATGTCTGAAACTACTTATCAAATTGTCAGAGGCATTTATAAAACCTCAGGGTGCACATCTACACAATTCTTATTTCCTTGTCCTGTGTGAATGCTCTTGATGCCTGTTTGAAGTCACTGGTTTTTACACTGGGCTTCCCCAGTGGCTCAGTTGATACAGAATTTGCCTGCAATGTGGAAGACCTGGGTTCGATCCCTGGAGTAGGGAATAGCTACCCATTCCAGTATTCTTGCCTGGAGAATCCCTTGGACATAGGAGCCTGGTAGGCTATAGTCCGTGGGGTCATAGAGTCAGACATGACCGAGTGACTTTCACTTTCACTACCTGGAAGGTCTGTTCCTTTTTTTCTGCCTATTCTTGCCTGTGTTCTCCCTACTGATGCTCTTGGCTTCCTGGGTTAGGGGGTCAGTATCATGAAGACCTCACTTTTGATTGACATATGAATAGATGTTCCTGGAAGAAACTGAGTTGTGACCGTATGAATCTTGTTCTTTTTTTTTTCTTAGGGGTGTCTGACTCATGAGTTCTCTCATCTGGCTTTTCTCCCGGTGCGGGATTAATTATGGCCCCAATACACAAGTATAGTCAGTAACTGCCTGCTGTAGGTTGTGTTACAGTGATACCCAGGGGCTTATAGGATTTCTTAAGGCCTCAACAATGGCTTGTTGAGCTGAGCCCTTAGTAAGAATTTATGTTCAATTCTGTTATAGATCCTTGTCTTGCTGTAACATGGATAAGATAGAGAATTTTCTCAGACAAATGTTTACTGAATATATAATCATTCTCAGTTATCCAGTCCTTGAATAACTAACTTCTGGCCAGTCTATTTTATTCTGAATATGCTGATTTTAGTGATGGTTTTATAAAGGTTTTGGCTTTTATTCTTTCACTGCCAACTACCAGTGCAGTATTGTCATAGCCTTAACAATCCCATTAAAAAAAAAAAAATCTTTGTTGAGCTGACATTTATTTGGAAGATAAAGTCTTTAAGTTGAGTTGTGATCTGTGCCATTATCTGTTACTTTCTCTTCTCCCTAAATAGAACTGCAGCGATTTTTATCTTCTTGAAGAAGGGCCACTAGCTTGTTACCTTTTTAAATGACGGATCCCTCTTTTGTGAATTCACAGATTGGTCAAGTCATTGCACCACAACGTTCAAGGAAGATGGACTGTGGACCTACCTCAGTCAGACTGTGACCTGTTCCCCTTGGGTCATGTATATCTTCATGTTAGCAAGTTTTCATTTCTCATGGTCAGCGTTTTTATTAATAAATCAACTTTTCCAGGTATTTATTTTCTTATAATGCATATCCAGTAACATGTAGTGAGGTAGAAGGACTTAAATTTCAAATCTGAAGACTTAGATTTGAGTTCTGCCTCTGTCACTTCCTCTGTGGGTCTGGGCATGTCATTTGACCCCTGAATTGCAGTTTCCTGTAAAATGGCGGGGTGTGGGGGGGCGGGTTGTAATTGCTGTCAACTCTAACAGAATGGTTTAAAGGTTAGAGTAATAAGGTGTTAGTATAGTCGTAAGAGTCATCTAAGCTGACCTCTTTTAACAGATAGAGGTCAGGGAGGTGAATTGAACTGCTCAAGGTCACCTCCTGAATGGCAAAAATCAGAACTGGTAACTTAGGTCTTCTGAAAATTCCATTCAAGAGATTTTTCCATCATATAATTAAACTATATGGTGTGTAAAAGCATGGTATAAATTGTAAAGCATTGGGCAAGCGTGAGATGATTATGTTCCCTTCCTTTTCCTAGCCCTGTTTGTTATCCTTATTATTATGTGGTACTTAAGGGCATGGAAGTGGGAAAGAAATGAAAGATGCATTGCTAACCAATGGACATGATAATTTCACTTGTAGGGAAGGTCATGACCATTAGAAAGGTTGCGGTCCAGGGCAGTAGCCACCACCGTCAGCTCTCCGTGTAGCTTCTGTTCCTTCCCTGCTGCGTGCCTGCCTTTAAGAAAACTGCCTTTAAGAGCGTAACCTAATTCCCATTGTTGCTATGGCCTCCCTCGTGGAATGGACAGCCATGATCAGTCTGAGCCAATTACTGCCAGACCTCAGATAATTAGAGCATTACTCAACAAAAGCAAAATGTATTCCATTTTTATGAAGAAGTAACCAATTCTGCAGTAATAATAAAAAGTAAAGGAAGAGAAAGGGGGGAAATGCTGCAGAAAGGAATTAAGCTGGTAATACTGACTGAATTGAGGTTTCTGAATATCCGTCCTAATCTCCTCTCCGACATCTGTACACTCGGGCAGTAGGAGTGGGTTTTAGCAGGACTTCCCCGATGGTCCAGTGGTTAAGACGCCTTGCTTCCACTAGGTGGAGTGTGGGTTCAATTCCTGGTATGGGAACTAAGATCCCACATGCCATGTGGTGTGGCCAAAAAATAATTTTAAAAAAAGAATGAATATTAGCATCAATGGTTATTAATATTATAATCATTTATAATGTGTGCCCAACTCTTTGTGGCCCACCAGGCTCCTCTGTCCATGGAATTTTCCAGGCAAGAATACCGGAGTGGGTTGTCATTTCCTACTCCAGGGGATCTTCCTGACCCAGGGATCAACCCCTTATCTCTTGCGTCTCCTGCATTGGCAGATGGATTCTTTACCACTCGCACCACCTGGGAAGCCATAGTCCTTTATAAGTTTGTTCTAAGAGTCCAGGAAAGGAGAAAGAAAATTAGAACAGATGTCTCAGATCCTAGGTTCTGCCTCTAACTCCACCTCTGACTAAGTAAATGTGTTAGTCACTCAGTCGTGTCTGACTCTTTCAACCCCATGGACTGCAGCCCGCCAGGCTCCTCTGTCCATGGAATTCTCCAGGCAAAAATACTGGAGTGGGGTGCCATGCCTTTTTCCAGGGGATCTTCCCAACCCAGAGACTGAACCTTTGTCTCCTGCGTTACAGGCAGATTCTTTAACATCTGAGCCACCAGGAAAGCCCAGCCGTAAGCAAGGCACTCAGCATCTCTTAGGCTTAGCTTTCTCATTCATAAAATGGACACATGACTTTGGCAGTCTCCATCTCAAGTGTTTGTGAGCCCATTGATGGGAAGGTGCTTTGGAATATGTAAAACATATATAAATATTAGTTATTATTAATGCAAGTGATTATTTATATATGTTTTAAGTATTTCAAAGCACTCTCCCATCAGTGGCCTCACAAACACTTGAGATGGAGGCTGCTGAAGTCGTGTGTCCATTTTATGGATGAGAAAGCTAAGCCTAAGAGATGTTGAGTGCCTTGCTTATGGCCATAGGGCTCAGTTAGAGGCAGAACCTAAGATTTGAGTCATCAGTTGTAATTTTCTTTCTTCTTTCCGGACTCTTAAAAGAAGTACAAGTATTTGAGAATACAATATCTTTGCTTTTTAAAAGAAAGTTTGTTTATAGTCTCTAAGGCAGGAAAGTGGGCTCAAAGTTTTGGATAGTTTTCAAATACGAGAATTCAGAGTAAAGTTGTTTTCTTAATAAAATAGTCCAATTATTTGAAGTCTTTCATTTCCTGAGTGCTCTGGTGAGTCATGGTTTTGACCGTAGCAAGTCAAACTGAGAGTGTAGACTGCTGACAAGGACCATGGACTTTATTCTCATGCTGACTGAGGTGTCCATCCCAGTTCTGTCATTTTCTAAGCTTGTGGCCTTGGACCAGTTGCTTCACCTCTATCAACCTCTGCACTAGATCGTTTTAAACGTATTATCGCAAGTCCTTAGACAAGCTGAAGAGGGTGCTGTGATAATCTGTGTTTTACAGATAAGGAACTTGATGTTTGAGTTGTTTTGAGGATTGGATAAGACATCTCAGTGAATAATGTTGGTTTTAATGATTCAAGAATTTTTTAAGTTTCTTTAATTCTTACCCTTCCCCAGATTTATGGCTGTCCATATAAAGGACAATTTTCAAATGTCCTTCACTCCAGATTAACTTTATTTGACCCTTTTCAATGAGATACTAAGAAGCATATAGAGGTTGAGATAATTGTAGTAATACTGACATTATGTTGTTTGATTCATCTGAAATTTGAATGCTGAATGTGTTGAGAATCTAAACACGGCCATAAGCCACGGCCTGAATTGCTAAAGCAATCATTTCACGACTATCAGTCAATGCCCTCTGCTTTCTTGAAGGTTAATAAAAAGCAGACAATCCAAAAAACAACCAATGCCCAGCTACTAGATTTACATAGGAGAGTCTGGTTTTGAGCTATCAAGTCCTTGCCCTTACCATGGTCCTTGGTTAGAAGGCTTGGTGATGCTGTCTTTGGTGAAGAGCTGATTATTTATCAGTGTCCTGTGATGCTTTACAAAGAGTGATGAGCCTCAGTGTGGTGGCGTGTTTTTTTTTTTTTTTTTTTTTTTGCATACCTTCCAGTATTCTTTTTCAGATTGCTTTTCTGGGCCTGACCTCCTATGAGAGAACCAGCCTGCTGAAGCAGAGCAAGCACATGAAACAGACATTGTCCCTCAGGAGGACCCCGTACAAGTAAGTGAGACCTGTTCCTCCTGCTGGGCCTGTGGGAGGTGCTGGCCTTGCCATCACCACCCGTGGCCCTGCTGCCGTCCTCCTGACTGGCTTTCTGATGGAGTTGAACCTCTGCTTCCTTGGAAGCCTCAGTGACAGCAGATGAGTGGTGAGGTCATGAGCCCCAAGGTGGTAAGAATTTGGGATTTAGTCTGCTGGACTGAGCACAAACAGTAAGTGACTTTGAAGTTTTGCCAAGCCGGGGCATCTTTTCAGTCAAGCCACATGGTCACAAGGTTGCATATTGCTGGCATGAAGTCAGTGTGAGATAACTGAGCACGTGGCTGAGGAAGCCAGCCACAAGGCTCTCTGCAGAAAGCATTAGATTGCGAGCTTTGCCAGGATTTTCAACCTGACTTTCTATCACCAGTAATTCTTTTAGCCCAATGGCTTAATGAGCCCACCCGTGTCAAAGAAAAGCTGCTTTTTCAGGTTTGGGATGTGTTCTCCCCAGAGCACCAGCTGTGTAAAACCTGTCCTCTGTCGAAAATGAGGGTGTCTGTAGGAAGGCCATCCTCTTATGTTGTGAACGATCAGGCTTTGAAGCTTATCTCCCTGTCACATATATTGGGATCTGGAGGCTGGGAGCACTGCAGAGGTTACCCAGGGCCCTTCAGGGATTTGAACGCTTACTGCATATCTCATGAGTAGTCTATTTTAAAGCACACTCGCGGTACAAGATGAAACTGTTAGGCTGTTAGACAGGGAAATCAGAGCCCGTAATATGACTGTGATGTGTGTTTAGAGGAGAGAAATCGACTTAATTGGGAAGAGGGGGCCAAAGTGATGGAGAGGAGAGAGTGGTGTTAAGCTTGTGTTGATTGCTTGAGACTGGCAGTGGTCATAAGTCCCTTTCTCAGGGATGTAACCAGAGGAATAAATATTTAGGCCACCGAAGTATGGACCTCTTTGTGATAGAGGTGGAATTTTAAGCTGAACCTTGAAAGATATGGGGTTGGGGAGAGGGAAGGAAGGGCATTCTAGCCCTGCAGAAGAGTTTGAATAAAGGGTCAGAGGTGAGCGAGCTGGGGCATGATGAGTAATGGCAGCATCCCTGGAGGAACTAAAGGTGAAGCCTTGGAGCCACTCTGAATTTGGCTTCCCAATGCTGCTCAACCCAAAAGTTTGTCTTATTTGTCCTCCCTAAGTTCCTTTTACTCATAGCCTGCTCTTGAGCTGGGTCCTGTCAATCTCCAGTATGCCTTCCCACTTCTACCCCGTTAATTCCACATGGGCAGCCCTCTGCCTGGGAGCTGCCCTCTGAGCAGCGTTGGAAGTCTTCCTGATGGCTGTCACTAACCAGCAGCAGCGCACACTCATCCTCACTCACAGATGTGTTCTCATGTAAGATGGGGCACATGCATAAAAATGAATATTCATAGTAACTGGAATAGCTAGTAGCATTCAGGAATTTAATGGAGGAAAATAAAGATGCTGAAGATATATGCAGTCAGGATGGCTCCACAGACGAAGTGGGCCTTGAGAACTGGTAGGACTTAAGAGGGTGAGGGTGTTACCTGATACAAGATTAGGGAAGTGTGGGTTCCAGGGTAGGAGAATGGCCCATGCAGTTGTGATCACGGGAAAAGTAAAGCCAGGGTAGCTATCACAAAAGGTATGTTTGGAGGATTGAAACCCAAGGAGTCTTGGGTAGGGCTGTGAGTACAAAGATGAGGAATTTGGATTTGAGCCTCTGGGCAAAGAAATGTCCATAGAGGGTTTTGATTGGGAGGTGAGGAGCTATGATGTATCATGTTTTTGGAGGCTCAGTCTCCAGTACATAAGATGAATTAGAAGGAATTGATACAGAAACATCATTTAGAAAGCCTTCTTAGAAGAACCCCATCTTATTGATTGTGTTTTTTTTTTTTCTGGCCTGTCTGGCCTTTGCGTTAGTCCAGTTCTGAATTAGAGCAGTGGGAATGAAAAAAGAGAGACTTGGCAGTGGTGGTGACCCTTCCAGTGAGTGAGGATCCAAAACGAACTCAAGTCACCAGGAACCTCAAAATAGGGATTCACGTTCAGAAATGGAGCCGGGCTTCAGTGTTAAGGGTCACAGATTCCAGGAACTGTCTGGTTCACCTCTGGATTTCTGTGGGATCTTAGAAGGATGTGTGTTGTAAATTCGCAGTGCATATTTAGGGTTTGAATGAATGTTTATCAAGTGCTAACAGGAAATGTAGTAAGACGTGTCTGTTCCTCTCTTGGCAGCCTTGGGTTCACACAGAACCTCGCAGATTTCTTCCAGTGCAGCTGCTTTGGCTTGGTCAAGCCCTGTGCAGTAGACTGGACATCACAGTACACCATGGTCTTTCACCCAGCTAAAGAGAAAGTTCTTCGCTCTGTATGAAGAAAAGCAACCCGTAACTTCCACTTTGATTTGTTTGTACTTATGTCAGTGCTCTGTGGTCTGCAAGTGAAATGAAGATTTAGAGTTCATCTAAGCCCAAAGGAAAGCACTGGTGGTTTTTAAAGCCATTTGGTAAAAACAGAAGTTCTCAAGAATGCATTTACACTTTTTCAGGTTTAGTAAGACGGACTGTTCCTGAACAATCTTAGCCAACATCTAGAAAGAACTTTTATATTTTTCATGAGAAAATGCAGGTTCCTTTTTGTTTTTTTGGCGATGATATTCACCAATTATGGAGAAAGTGTGGTATTTTCAGATACTTTATTGGCTGTTTCAAAGTAGTACTATTCTTTAAACTTGTAATTTTTGATAAATTATTTGTCTGTTTTATCTATAAATATGTAAAAAAATATTTAAATAGATGTACCTGTTTTGCTTTCACATGTAATAAAACAGTTTTTTTGTAGCTGGGACTTAGTTTCTGAAACTTGACACTTCTTGAATCTTAAATTAAGAAAAGGTATATTTAGGACTGAAGAAATATTCCCAGTTCCAGGAATGAGGTGAGATCATTGTTAATAAGCAAGTTTTTATTTCATTTTCTGTTTTACTTAGAAACTGGAATGTAGGAAGTATTAAAGATTAATTAGAATTTTTACTTAGTACCTTCAAAATATTAAATGGATGTGATTTCCCTTGTTTTGGAGGAAATGCTAGTTCCACTTTAATTCTTGGTATATACACACACACTTAAATATATATATGCACACACAGATGTATATCCACCCCTGGACATGGCACCTACCTGCTGAAAACCCTTCCTTAGCTTCCCGTTACTGGGCGGGGTAAAAGCTAAAATTCCCATCCTGTCCTGCTGGCCCTGTACTGTTGTTGTTGTTTAGTCACTAAGTCATGTCCAGCAGCTCTGCAACCCCACGGACTGTAGCCCGCCAGCCTCCTCCATCTGTGGGATTTCCCAGGTGAGAACACTGGAGTGGGCTGCCATTTCCTTCTCTAGATAGCCTTGCATGATAGAGCCTTACTTTGTGTACCATCTTACTTTGAAGCACACTTTGTCCTCTAACCACATAGACCTTTCAGTTCCTCAAAGATCTGTTCTCATTTTTTTCTACAGAGCCTCTGAGATAAAGGAAAGTAAAGCTTAAAGAAGTTTGCATGTTCTCCAAAGTCACATGGATACTAAGTGGGCTACCCACTCTAGAGTGCCAGCCTCCTTGAATACCGCCTGACACGTATGTGTTCAGTAAATGTCTGAGTGAACTGGTTAAATGTGTGGTTTTAAAGCAAGAAATGATGTGACCAGAATTGTGCTTGAAGGCTGATTCTCATTTGAGAGGCAGAACAGCTTTTTCAGGCTATATCCTCTCTCCATTCCTCTCCTGTCAACTTCTGCCAAGTAAATATTCTCAAGTTGTGATCCATAGACCACTTAGGTCAGAACCACAGGGATAGGGCAGGGACCTGGAGCGCACTTGTTTATAATTCAGATTCCCAGAGCCACTGTATTCTAACGCATCTAATTGATGTGTACCATGGAAAGCACATTTCATTCATTTTAAAATTACCCCACAAATATTTATGGAGCACCATGTTAGGTATTGTAGGCCAGAAAACATTTAGTTGGGCATACTAATCTTGGCATTTACAGTCTAGAGGGGAAGCTAAGATAAATGAAACTATAGTATAATGTAGAAACTAGTAAAAGCCATAAGAGGGATACAAAATTAGAGTTGAGAGGTTGGGGAGAGCCTCAGTGGTGTGATCAAGGAAGTGTTTACGGATAACAAGGTATTAGAAAGTATTAGAAAGGCTTCTGTGATGCTGAGTTTGGAAGTAAATAGTTGGAATTGAAAGACATTCTCATGGAGAGAACTTTGAGTAGAGACAGCAGAAAACTCTGTAGTCAGAACGATGACACCCTGGGCCCTTAGAGTACTGGAAGTGGGGAGCTTGGTCAGTAAGTTGGAAAGGTGGATAGGAGCTATTAGTAGATCACCAGGGGCCTTGAATGTTAATTTAAGGAGCTATAAGATTAACGTGAGCAATAAGGAGCTAAATATATATATATATATATATATATATATATATATATATACACACACACACGCACATATATATATATATATTTTGGCTGCACAGGTCTTAGTTGTGACATGCAAGATATTTAGTTGCAGCATGCAAACTCTTAGTTGCAGCATCAGAAATCTAGTTCCCTGACTAGGTATCAAACACGGGCCCCCTGCATCGGGAGCTTGGAGTTCTAGACACTGGCCCACTAGGGAAGTCCCAAGGAGCTACTTCTTTACTCTCATGTCAGTAAAAGTTCTTGAAAACCTTGTCAGTATCTCTAGGTTCTCTCTCCCATCCTCCTCCTAACCCATCCGCAGTCAGGCTTTGACCTCCAGCCAGCCCTTCATAGAAGCTGCTCTTGTCAAGTACTCCGTTGTTAATTCAGCCTTATGCTCCAAGTTTATCTTCCAGAACCCACAGCAGCATCTGACAGTTCCTCACCCAGCCTCCAGGAGGGAGCACTCCTGAGTTTCCTCATCTCGCTGGTTGCTCTTGAGAGCCTAGCATCTCCTTGCTGTTTTTCCGCCCCTACCATTTCATGCTGGAATGTCCCAGAGGCAGAGTCCTTGATCTCCTTGCTCTTTATCTAAACTCACTTCCTCTTTCTTGATAATCTCATCTGATTATGTGGTGACATACACTCCAGTTCAGACTTCCTTCTCAAACTCCAGGCTGTGTACCTGACGTATCCGCTTCAACATCTAATAGTAGACACATTAAAATTTACTTGTCCAAATTGAAACTGAGCTTCTGATTTCTGTCCTAGCTCCACCCACACAACATAGATTTTTAAAAATAGATAAAAAATTAAACATAGAATACATTTTAAAATAAGTGAATAAAAAGTAAACAACCCTATTCCCTACCCTCAGTATTCTTTGTACTCGTTGATCAGAAATTTAATCCTTTCCATTACTGAGGCCAAAACTTTAGAATTTTTTCTTGATCACTTTTTCTCGTGATACTGCATATTCATTTCTTTGAGGAATCCTACTGGCTCTATCTTCTGGGTATATCCAGAAGTGACTCGTGGCCACTGTTGCTGCTATAGCCCTGAGTTACATCACTTCTTGCCTACATTACTACAGCCCTCTTATTTGGTCTCCGTGCTTCCACCCTCACCCAGTTATAAGCAGTGGAGTGATCCCTGTACAAGGCAGATTGAATCACAGCACTCCTGGGCTCAGGAGTCCTCCAGTGCCTCAACATGTCACCAGGGGAAGAGGCGAAGCCCTGACTGGCCTGCAGGATCGGGCTGGCCACTTGCCCTGCTTCCCCCTTGATCATCCCACACACCCTGCACACTTCTGCCTCAGGCCTTTCCCTGCCTGTTCTCTCTGCTGAGCCCGCTGTAACCCCAGAAACCCACAGTGCCTTTCCTCCCAGCTTTCTTTGAAATGTCCACTTATCAATCAGGCCTGCCTTCATCCACATTTTGAAAGCTGTAACATCCTTTGCTTGCCCTTCTTTTCCTCCTCTTTGCCTGACACTACATTTTTTCCCCATAGCACTTTACCGCCTTCTACCATACCATGTTATTTATTCATTGTGTCTACTGCATACTGCCTCCCTCTCCACCCCATTAGAATATAAGGTCCATGAGGGCTCTTTGTTCTGTTCACTGATGTATCCTAAGCACCTAGAATACTGTCTAGCACGTAGTATATATTCAATAAGTATTTAAATGAATCTGCTGAGTGGAATTGAAGGGATTTTGAGCAGAACATGATGTGATCCAAGTTGTGTTTGAAGACTGATTCTCACTTTGGGGGCAGGTGGATATAACTTTTTCAAGTTATATCCTCTCTGCTTCACTCACCAACCCCTGCCAAGTTCATGTTCTCAAATGGTGGTCCACAGGCTGTTCACATCAGAGTAAGGTGCTGGGGTGGGAGGAAAGAGTGGTGTTCAGGGATAGTGTGGTGAAAATTCAGATTTCTCATCTCAGACCTTTTAAATCAGTCTCTGAGAAAGAGAGTCCTGGAATCTGAATTTTTGTCAGGCTCCCCAGGTGATTCTTGCATAGACAAGCTACAGTTTGAGAATCATTTACTTAAGGAATCTCACCCCCATTATTCTATTTTGGCATCCCTCTCAGTATACGTGGACGTGGAAGTTACAGAAAAGCCTGGGCATCTGTTTTATACTGGGCACCCTGAGTTTGCATCCGGAGTATGTCAGTCGTAAGTTACTGTCACCTCTTTGGGCACATGTGTTCCGAGTGCCTCAGTTTCCTTGTTTGTATTCTGATTACTTATAGCACATGCATACCTCCAAGTGTTACAGTGAGGATTAGCGGAGTTCATATAAAGTGCTTAGAACTGTGATTGACACATAGTAAGGGCTCAGTTGATGCTAGCTGTTCAGAAACCCTTGGAAAGAGAGAGAGAAGCTAGGTAGGGAAATACGCCCAGTTTACCCCTCTCTTCCACATTGTGTGTCCATGTTAGGACTCTGAAAATGATAATCTCTTTGCCAGGCAACTTTGTGTTAAGTTCTGCCGGTAGGCTGGAAGGAGGAGGGGAGCAGGGACTGACTCCATCCTGCTCACCAGCTGTTCCCCTCAGTGTTGTTCGAACAATGGCCCTTCACCTGACGATGACAGCTGGAGTCAGTGTCTGACTTTATTTAGCTCCACGGTGCCCCTTGGAGGCACCAACTGTCTGCAGGCCCAACTCTCCTCAGAGATCTGACTCCAAGCCCCTGGGAGAGCTGTCCTTGAGGCGTGCAGATGAGGGTACCCCCATCTCTTTGTTTCCCAGCCCCAGGGGTAGTGGGAGCTGTGTCCTGTATCTCTGTGTTAAGTCAGTATGTGCCTTGTTAATTTTCCAAAAATTTCAGCACCCGTTTAGCCAATTTCTGCTATTATTTTGTCTCTCTTAAAAAAAAAATAGGTTTATTTTTCTGACTGGACCGTGGCGGATAAAAATTGTTAGAAATAAACTTTTAATTGTAGTCTAGGCAACAAATAATGAAGGAGCAGGAGAGATCTGGCCAGCTCCATCACTGATTAAATGTGGGCAGAAGAGGAGGAGCTAAAGATGGCTTTGCAATGTTGAATCCAGAGAATGAGACGGGGGTTGGGGCAATTTTGAGAAGTAAGGAAAACAGTGTGGAGAGACTGGGGGTTGAGTTTGGTAGTTGGGTCTTTTTGAGGTACTTGCAGACTATCCACTGGAAGAAGTTAAGACAGCTGGAAAGAGGCCAGGGCATGCATATGAGTCTCCTGTGCAGATGGGTGAGATTATCACAGGAGAGAGATTAAAAAATAAGATGACAATAAAAAGGGAGTTGCCCTCCCAAAATGGGAAGGTCAATTCTAAAAATGGATCAAAGATGAAAACAGAGAGGAGAAGGGCAGGGGCATGACCTTAGGGAATATGGATCTAGGGAGCTGGAGAAGAAGGGAATGGGCTGAGAGGAGGTTGGGTAGGAGGGCGATCAGGAGACAGTCATAGCATTCAAGGGGGGAACTAACTTCGAAGAGAGAGCAGTGGTCAGGAGCTGAAGCGAGGCTGAGAACAGCTGACGCAAGACAGTTTGTGATTAGTGCTGAGAGGGTATCAGAAACCAAACACTGAGATGCTAAAGATCAAGAGTCTTAGTCTTAGAGAGGAGAAGGCGGCAGTAGGTGAGTAGCAAGGCTTTGTTTTTGTTTGGTTTTAACACCAAAGCAAGCCCAATCACGTGACTCTTGTGCTGTCTTCCCATAGCTTCATTTCTTTTCCCAAATGCCTATATAGTCACGTTGGAGATGACACATCTGAATCATTTTCACAAATACTAGGCAAAATCCTGCTGATGCTCCCTGTGACTTAGGTGGATGAGGCAGACACTGACCGTGGACGTCTCAGACGCAGCACGTCCAGTGTTTCAGGTACATGTTAGTCAAGGGTGTTGACGTGATAATAAACACCCCCCAGATCTCAGCGGCTAACGCAGCATCACATTTATGTCTCCCTCTTGTCACAGTCTGTTTAGAACTAGCAGGTGTTCTTCCATGCTGGGACCCACGCTGCTTCCCGCTAATGGCTCCACCATTTCCTAGGGCCTCAGTGTCCACCAGACTTTCTGTATCCGCAGATGTGCAAAGAGAGAGTGGAGACTTTCCTGGGGGCCTTGGGGGCTGGGCCTCCCCCGGCCAACTCCGCCATGTGTCCTGGTGGCTGACTGGGAGCCTGGGAAGTTCAGCAGAACCACATGCCCAGGAAGCAGAGGAGAAACAAACCCTGCCAAACCACAATAAAGTTCTTGCTTTGTTTTTTCATTTCCCAGCTCCTTTGCTCCCATGTATAATAATATCTTCTTCTAAATTTTAGCAGAATTTGCTGTTAGTTCAGCCTACAGTCTCTCACCCATCACTCACTCCACACGTGTTTATTAAATGCCTGCTATTTTTTAAGCGCTGGTGTGTCACATTCTAACAAGGAGGCAGATCAAAGTTTAAAAACTCAACGCAGTCAGACAAGTGCTATGTTCATTACATACTGGCTGTGGGAACACAGGGCTGGATTAATTGGCATTTGATCTGTGGCTTGATTTCTAGGAGGTCACTAGGCTAAGGAGTTGGGAGTGGGTTCCATGTTCTTGGCATTCCAGGCAGAAAGAATAACATTTGCAAAAGCATGATGGGGTGGGGGAATTGGTGTGTTCAGAAAGCTTTGCATCTTTGAGTGTAGCTGGGCTCACGTGGAAGAGATCGTCTAAAGCTAAGTTGAATGAGTTAAGTCCGAGTCAGTTTGTGTCCTTTATATGACATACAAACAGAACTGTGCTCCCCACCCTGCCCCCCAAATTCTGTGTTCAGGTCTTAACCCCCAGTATCTCAGAATGTGATGTATTTGGAGATGGGGTCTTTACAAAAATAAATTTAAATGAGATCATTCAGGTGGTCCCTAATTCGAAATGACTTGTGTCCTTATAAGAATGATAATTACAACACAGACCCACACAAAGGGAAGGCCATGTGAAGACAGAGAGAGAAGACAGCCATCTGCAAGCCAGGGAGAGAGACTTTAGAAGACAGCAATTTTGCTGACACCTTAATCTCAGACTTCTAGGCTTTGGAACTGCAAAAAGCAATTTCTGTGGTTTAAGCCATCTATTCCATGGTACTTTGCTACTGTAGCCCCAGCCGACTGATACGCATATCAAAGAATGGGGATTGAGGGGGTGTATTCTAGGGACATTTTGAAGTAGAATCAGGGAGGCTTGGGAAATGAGGCAAGGAAGGATGTCAGAGAGGGCAGAGCTAAGGATGACTGAAATTTTTAGCTTTCAGTCTCCCAGGTGGGTGGATAGAGATGCTGGTAACCACACTGCAGTGGAGGAGAAGATTGTATTGTCTGGTAATCATCTCATGTGTGTGTCACCCCTCAGCAAACCTGGAAGTCCCTCAGATGGAGGACCTCCTAGTGAAGGGCCAAGGTAGTGTATAGCTTTTAAAGTCACTTCAGATTAAAGAGAACTTGGTTTAATTAATTCAGTTCATCACTGGCAGTATTGTTTGATTGACAATGATGGGAACTCTGATAGAGCTCTGGAAAAAGTTTACAAATCAAAAATATACTGTCCTGGGCTTCCTTCCCAGAGAATTTGGAATGTACAGTATTTCCATCCTCAGGCTATTTGAACAGAACTCAGTAGCTGAATCACCCCAGCGAGAATCTTTGGGTGAGTGAAGCATGCTTGTGTATTACCTGTTTGAAAGTGTAATGGGACGCAACCCTCACCAGCTGTTTTTCTTTTTTTACCTGAACCATTCTATTTATGCCAATCAAACAAAATGGTTCAATGTATTTGCATTTTGAACATCAGAAAATAAACAGGTAAGTAATGAAGTCAGTATTATGAAAAGCTGGCTTAAAACTCAACATTCAGAAAACTAAGATCATGGCACCCAGTCCCATCACTTCATAGATGGGGAAACAATGGAAATAGTGAGAGAATTTATTTTTTTGGACTCCAAAATCACTGCAGATGGTGACTTCAGCCATGAAATTAAAAGACACTTGCTCCTTGGTAGAAAAGTTATGACCAGCCTAGACAGCATAATAAAAAAGCAGAGACATTACTTTGCCAACAAAGGTCCATCTAGTCAAAGCTATGGTTTTCCCAGTAGTTGTGTATGGATGTGAGAGTTGGTCTATAAAGAAAGCTGAGCACTGAAAAATTGATGCTTTTGAACCATGGTGTTGGAAAAGACTCTTGAGAATCCCTTGGACTGCAAGGAGATCCAACCAGTCAATCCTAAAGGAAATCAGGCCTGAATATTTATTGGAAGGACTGATGCTGAAGCTGAAACTCCTATACTTTGACCACCTGATGTGAAGAACTGATTTGTTGGGCAAGACTCTGATGCTGGGAAGACTGAAGGCAGAAGAAGAAGGGGATGACAGAGGATAAGATGGTTGGATGGCATCACTGACCTGATGGACATGAGTTTGAGCAAGTTCCGGGAGTTGGTGATGGACAGGGAAGCCTGGCGTGCTGCAGTCTACGGGGTCACAAAGAGTCGGACACGGCTGAGCAACTGAACTGAACTGAATGAAGTCAGTGCAAGGCGTTGTCCATGACAGCAAGTATGTAGCCCTGAACAAATGCTCATTTAAAAAGCATCTCCTTGGGTCTTGGAGCACAGAAAGCCCCACGGTTTAGTCTCATGTTCCATAATTTTTGTCAATAGATTTTCATTTGCTACAAAGAATTGAGAATTGCAGAGTGGTGGGAGAAATGCTGTGATTGTTAAAAGCAGAGGTGAAAAAATACCCTCGCTTGAGCCGCCGTGGTCTTGCTGAGGAGGCAGAGGCAGACATTTTTAAATGGCTGCATTTCATTTGTGAGGCTGGCAGTTCGGCAGAGGAGAAGTTTTAAGAAAATTGCTAAACCTTGGGGAATTGCCCTGGAATGAAAGAAAATCATGCTCATGTTATGTTCACCACAGAAACAAATTCCACATTTTGTTGCCATGTCTGAGTCTTCACGAAATGTGTAATATTGCAAAGCCTGTGGTAAGGAGAAAAGGATGAGGTCTTCAGCAGTTTGATTAGTTTGATATTCCTTTTAGAATTTGCTGCCAATTTGTCTGTTTCCTCGGGGACCCCCTGCTTTCTTCTCCATTCGTGCTAACTAGAAAGAAGCTTAGCCGACAGATTCTAGAAGACTGCTTCCCTCGGCCTGTTGCCTCCTCCTCCTCCTCCTCCTCCTCCTCCTCCTCACTTCTTCCTTAGTTGACACCAAAATCCATTACATCCTCTGCACAACTTTTTTAAAAGACTGTGGTTTTTTAAAACGTCCTCCTATTTGAAAGAAAAGATCCAGAGACATACAAGGTGTCACTTAAATTTTATTTCTGGTCTCTCCCACCCCAGGTATCATAAATAATAAAGCATTTTATTTTGGACTTGACTGTTAATAATTTTCTTCCGAAGAGCTCTTCTAACTTCGAGTGAAGCCTGTGATCACCTCTGAGGAGAGATGCTGTTCAGCTACCAATGAGAGGAGGTTGGGGAAGGGTTACTTGGGAAGGGCAGGGTTACTTGGGAAGTGCTTTAGGCCTGAGACACGGCGCCCGTCTCAGTCTTTCTTTTCCACCTGGTGTGTAAGGCCCCCAAACCCAATCCCTGTAGGGCCAAAGTTTTTGGCATAGCACACTGTGAACGAGAGAGAAGAGAACAGGGGAGAGGGTGGGTCAGTCAGCACTGTTATTTCAGTTCCCTCCAGCTGAGCACAGTTATTTCACCTGGCTCAACCATCCTTTTTTTTTCCCCAGGCATCCTTTTGATAAATGTGTTTATAAGTTACCTTTTAACTTTTAAACAAATTGAACTGTATTTTATATCTGCTTGTAAAACTGTTTATGCTTCTTTGCACTCTCCTAAGTGTGTTCAGAGATGTTTTCTCTGAGTCACCATCATCTGGCTGCCAGTTGCTTGCCCAGCCCCATCCCTTCCCACCTCCTGCCTCCTGTTCCTGGGACACCGCCTCCCAAAGCCAGAGGAAGCTTCTCTGCTAAGAAAGCTTTCCTGAATCACATTCCCCATTGTGTGCCCTGCATTGTGTGGCGTCCTCTGCTAGAGCTTGCAGCACTTGGGAATGCAGTTATTAATACGTCTCTACAGGTTGATCTCCCTACCAGCTGCTGCAGTATTTTAGAGTCTTCTGGCCCGTGAATGCTGAGGACCTCTATATCCTCTACTACCAGGAGCAGGCAGTCCCTGTCACATGCTGTGTCAGCGTCTACCCGGTCTCATCCTGGGAGAAGCTGGGCCACCTGCATTCTTGTTTAGTAATGTCCTCCCTCTAGCCCCTCCCCGACTCTAGCACACACGTTCAGAGATCCCGAGACACCATCATTGAGTGAAAAGGGTGGGAGGACCCTGCGGAGAAGCAGAATAGGGCCAGGAGAGGCTCTGAGGATGGGGACACACTGCCATGGCCCTAAAGCATCCCTTCCTCTTAGCATCAGGAAGGGGCTAAGCCTCTCTTCCTCTCTACAAGATAGAGGGATGATGGAGGCAGTTGGGGGCAGACCTGTGAGGACCAGAAGGCAAACCAGCTGGTCAGTTCTGTGTGGCCACTAAGTGCATGTAGGCATGTCAGGAAGGAAGGAGGGAGGGAGGAAACAGGTGTGTCTTGACAAATTCATCAGAGGCCAAACGGAGTTCATCATCCCCAGCCTCCCATCACCCCTATCTGCCAGTCACATGGACAGGGCATTTAAGTTTTTGGAAGGTAATGTGATGATTTTGCCCAGACTTGAGGCCCCTTCCAAGGCCAGGCAGGACACTGCTGCCTCCTTGGTCTCCCTCCCACCAGGTGCCCAGCTGCCCTGAACTTCCCTGAGCATCTATTAAGCATCAGGTCCCTCCACTGGGGGCGGGGGGACCTGCTCTGGAGGGGGCCAGAGGTGGGTCAAGCGAGAGGTCACTTTCTCTTTGGTGGCTGGCTTTGCCCTGCATCTTGTGAGCCCAAACCCAGGTCAGGCTGAGAAGCTACGCCTCTAGGCAGGCACAGGCCTCTCAGCAGGGACACAGCTTTCCCTCCCAAGAACCGTCCCTGGGAAAGCATCTCAGGAGAGTCTCTGGAACCACTCACCTTTGCAGTAAAGTTCCCCATCTTTGTCGGTGACATTTGTGGACTCCAGACTCTTCCCACAGATGGCGCAGCGAAAACAGGTCTTGTGCCAAGGCTGTGGGGCACAGGAGAGGAGGGCAGTTGTATGTTTAATAGGGCAGGCAGAACATTTGCTTCCTTGTTAAGTCCCCTGACCACCAGCATATAAAGGAGTGCCCTTGTCTTAATCACTGACCCACCTAATTGGCTCCCAGAATCATTTTTCCAGGGGTTTGAGGAAATGAGATACTATGGCTTGGCCAGCGATTCTTAGGACTCCTAAAGCTGGATGTATCAAAGTGATTTCCATGTATATCCCTTCAGAACAGACTAAAATGAAGAGGGATTCCTCTTTCTAGAAGATCAAAAAACTGGAGAGAGGGGAAATTGGACTTGTGGCAGTGTGTAACATTGACTATAAAATGAAAAAAAAAAAGGTGAATTCCTATCATCTAGGGAATTCAGCCTCGT
This sequence comes from Antilocapra americana, assembly GCA_007570785.1. Lineage (NCBI taxonomy): Eukaryota > Metazoa > Chordata > Mammalia > Artiodactyla > Antilocapridae > Antilocapra > Antilocapra americana. Next base: position 777,993 of record ML661325.1, read on the forward strand.
TTTAAACTTTGTATCTCTTCTGTTTTTACTGAAGCAAGTTGATTTTCAGTGTTGGTTTCAGGTAGGCAGCAAAGTGATACATGTATGTATGTGTGTGTGTATTCTTTTGCAGGTTCTTTTCCGTTATAAGTTACAAGATACGGAATATAGTTCTTGTTTATACAGGTAGGTAGGTCCTTGTTATTCATGCTTTATGTATAGTAGCGTGTGTCTGTTAACCACAAGCTCCTAACTTATCCCTCCCCACCCTTCCCCTTTGGTAACCAGAAGTGTGTTTTCTGTCTCTGGGAGTCCATTTCTGTTTTGTAAATAAGTTCGTGTGTAACATTTGTTTCGATTCCACATGTAAGTGACGTCCTATGATACTTGCCTCTCTCCTTCTGACTTGGTGCGATAATCTCTAGGTCTATCCATGTTGCTGCAAATGGCATCATTTCGTTAGATGTCTGAGTAAGATTCCATTGTGCATGCGTGTACATTTGTTACCCATTCCTGTGTCGGTAGACATTTATGTTGCTTCTGTGTCTTAGCTATTATAAATAATGCTGCAGTAAACTCTGGGGCCAATGTAGCTTTTTGAATTAAGAGTTTTCATCTTTTCTGACATATGCCCAGGAGTGGGACTGTGGGGTCATATGGTAACTCTATTTTTAGTTTTTTAAGGAACTTCCCTACTGTTTCCCATAGAGGCTGTACCAATTTACATTCCCACCAACAGTGTAGGAGGGCTCCCTTCTCTCCACACCCCCTCTAGCATTTGTTATTTGTAGTCTTTTTGGTACTCTCCTTGTATTTCTGGTGGAAGAAAGTTGTGTGGCTTAGATGATCCAGAAGATGCCTGCCTTCTAGGTATCTGCATGTCTCCCATGCACAGCCCAGGGTCCTCACCTGTATTTAAGTGGCTAGTCCTGGGGTGGAGACAGTCCCTGTATTTGGAGTCAGACACTCTGTGGCCTTCCTCCCCCTGTTTAGTGCAAACAGGATCTGTGTCTGTCTTCAGGCTCAAATCCTTGGTGAACACCCGGGCTTCAGGACTAACTGGAGCTTGTGGACAAGTGCATTCCTGCTCAGATGTCGAGGACTCTCCTGTTGCCACAGAGTTTCTAAGTGAGGATACTTCTAGCTGCTGTGGGGTGTTTGCTTTGTGCATCAGTGTGGTGCCAACAGCAGGCTGTTTTGCAGTGGCCTCAGCTTCCAGAACTGACACTTTTCTGGAAGGATTGTGGACACTGAAGACAAGGGAGCTTGTATACCTCTGTATCTCCAGAGCCCCTAGCTAGGTGCCTTCCCTCTCTAGGGAGTTAATGCATATTGCCTCAAATTCCACCAGTTCTGGTTCCCTAGGACACTGCAGGGTAACTAACAGTCACAGTCCAGGAAGGCAGGTGAGGATGAGTGGCTCCTAGGTGGTTCCTGGGAGCTAAGGAGGGTCTGCCTCCACCTACTTTCTTCTCTCATTCCTCCCAACCGAAGGAATCAGGTGGACACATCCCCATCTGGCTCCTGTAGAAGCCCTTACCTTACCACCTCCCATCACCTTCTCAGCAGCATAGACTGACTTTCCGCATCGAGGGCACTTCTCCGATTCTCCAAACTTTGCGAACTTGGAAGGGTTGCTGCTGGTGGTGGCTGAACGTGTCTGCTTTGGGGACCTGGTGGAAATAGACAAACAAATGAAACCTATAGTCTTCCCTTGGCAAATAGTACTAGCTGTGTGACCTTGAGCAAGTTACTAAACTTCTCTGTGCCTTAGACTCCTCATCTGAGAGTGGGAATAGTTACAGTGCCTTCCGCACTGTTGAGAAGGTTAAATGAGGCCAGGTAACTAGAGCACGTAGGGCAGCACCTGCCTGGCATGCTGTAAGGGCTAGTGATTGTTTGCCAGAATTCATTTACATCTTTCCTTTCTGTTGTAAAGCACTTAGCAAGTGTTCCATGTATGTAGCTTGTATTATTGCTGTTGTGTTATTATCCTGATTGCACATTTAGGGTTATCTGTACCATCTGGAAACCGACAGGTCTGCTTTCCAAAATGAGTAAAAATATTACAAGACAAGATGGCATCTTGACAGTTGATACTAAACAAACCATAGTCCAATGAGCTGATGCATTCCTTGTCACAATTCAGATTGTCACCCTGCATCCAGAGGTCACCTGCCCTCTTGAGAACCATGTCTAAGATAGAGGCACACTAATAACCCTGTGTTTCCTTATCTTTTGGTGTTTCCTTGTACATTTATCGTTTGAGTCTCATCATAACCCTCTAAAGTAGGTAGGAGTAGCTGGAGAGTAAGGGCCAGAGGGGTAACTGCCCAAGGTCAACAGCTCATAACTGGTGGAGCCGGGATGAAAGCCAGCTCTCTGGACTCTTTCTGTCTGTGCAGCACCCCAGAAAAGCCCTAGCAAAGAACAGTGAGCTTTGGGTAATGTGAAGCAGAGATTGCAGCTGGTAGCATCTTTTTCTTTTTTAAATAGCATCTCCAGTTGGAGTTGAGTGATGAGAAAAATTTAAATGACAAATCACACATCCCTGCACTTTTACAGGCTCTACCATGGGCTGTGCTCTTTGAAAGGGACCAGATGACTCTTCAGATGCTCTCACTGATCTCTGGGGAACGCTAACTCCACTGGGCTGGGCCTTTCTGCCAGTCCCACTGCAGAGCTGAGCCCGGGTGCCAGCTGGCCAGACAGCAGCTGTGGGCCAGGGACTGTCAGTCTCTGTACTGTTTTGGGCTGGAGGTCAGGGCGCTCATCAAGTAGAACCGACTGGTAGATGGAGGTGGCACAGTGTGAAATCCCTGCTTCCCTAGGATAATGCTAGGGAAGCCCCAACACTGTCCTGGTAATAGACAGGGCAGCCAGGAGACCCGCAGAACAGTCATAATTGATCGTTTACTCAGCACAGTGCATCCCCACAGACCCATGCCCCCACTACGATGCAGACGTTAGTCATCTTACAACCCAAGGGGAAAAATCTTTCAGCAACACACACACAGAGAAGGGCCATTGCGTCCCTGCTGTATATATGTAATTTACACAGAAATACTCAAAGGGGAAGGAAAGAGACTCTATGCAGTTTTGCAAAGGTCAAACAATAGGACATCTGTACATCCTGGGTTTTCTCTTGACATGCAAGCCAAGAGCCATGGTGTAAAAGTAATTGCCCTTTAGGAAGGCAGATAATTTAAAGAGAGTCTTCGGAGAGATGACATATTGTTAGTACTTGGTCAGACTGAGTATTCCTGTTGTTGGCAAGTCAACAATGGAGTCCATTCTCCCATCTCCAGAAAATGTTGCCATGGGAACAGAATGAACTACCCTGAGAGCTGGGGCTTTCCTGGCAGGGAGAAGCGGGGCAGTAACTCACTGTTGGAACTGGAGGCCCAGGTGTTCGCCTGTGTCTGTGCTGAGGCAGCCAGCGCCTTGTCCGTACCCGATCCCTTTGGGGCCGTACCTGCGCCCGTAGCAGACCTTACAGTAGATCTCTGACTCATGAGCTGCCACCGTGGTGCTGTCCAGCGCCTTCCTGCAGGCCACTGCCGGGGAAAGGAGGGTCAGGGAGTTAGGGCTGCGATTCTTCCCTCCTTCCTTGCACCACTAGTGCAAGGGGCCCCCTTGCCAAGGACCAAGGGGCCCAGCACAAGGGGCCCCCCAAGCCAAGCACACAGCTTTGATTCCTGACCTGTGCATCTGTCCTGAGTCATAGATTTCCAAGACAGTCCTGTTTCACAGATGAGGAAATGGGAGCACAGAGAAGGGAAGTAGTGTTTTCAGTGGTGCCCAGCTAGAAAGAGGTGGCAACCAGGACCGAAACCCAGTGTGTGATCTCAGACCGGCTAAGAATAGTTGTCCTTGAGTGTGGACAACCTGCATTTCCGAGTGTCTCACTCCAAATGACATTGGGAAGTGTGAGTGTATATGTGTGGGGGTAGGCAGGGGTGAGACAGGGGAGGAACTTATATTTTTTTAACACATCAGAATCAGCATTGAGCAGTTTCTCTATTTAAAATGGACTCTGATGAGCCCTGTGATATTCAGGGAGATAATTACTGCTGAGACTACTTTTGATCCAGTTCTGGAAGCAGGGGAAGCAATGAAAGGGAAGCCCTGCTTTTAGGCTTCCATTGACTCAAGTCACTATATATCACCTAATGTAAAGTATGGATGATACTTTACATTAAAAAACAAACAAACAAAAAAAGTATGGATGATACTTTACATTAGTATAGTTATTATATATATTATACATAGTATGTAAGACTACATTTCCAAAAAGAAGATTCATAGGGAATCTTCTATTAATTAAAGTTTTCAACTGATAGAGAAAAAATTTTTGTCAACTTGCATAAATAAATGTTCAAGGATGTAAATGAAGATGTCAGATAACCACTTATAATATTTAATAATGTAAATAAAAATATATTGCTTTGGAGACATTATCTTTTTTCTAATCTAACACAAATTCAGGAAACAAATTGCATCCAAATTATTTCTCTGCATCTTCAACTTCAACATCTCCCTTCTCAACAGTGTTTTCCTGAGGCTGCTGACCCAGCTCCCCAGAGCAGCTCATCCCCATGTTTGTCTGTATCTGAGAGGCAACCCTGTCTCCTTAAGCAGGAGGCTGTCACCTTGAAATCTGTGTCTCAACAAGAAGTACCTAATAACAATAATATTAGAGCAGCTTTAAAAGTGTGTAGGATTTCCACAGCCTAGTACCGTGCTGTATCGCGTTGTAATGATGAGCCTTAAAAACTGTTTATGGTGATACGCAGTGCTTATAATAGTGAGGTCATATCCCCAGGAATAATAATACATGTGCATTCAATTTGTTTACCTCCTTTTTAGAAAACCAGTTCCGTTAAGTGACTTCTATAAGCAATCCAACGTTTAATGAAATTGTTTCAAGCTAATATGCCTTTCTCAAATGGTAATTTTTTTTTTAAGTAAGTAATTGAATATAAGAGAAAGAGAAGAAGATAACGTTGTAGAAGAGGTGGGGTTGGCCAGAGGTTGGTGCTTGTGTGGCTGGAGAAACAGGCATATGGGAGTTTATTAAACAATTATGTTAATATTATGTATATTAAATTTTCTGACTAAAAAAAGTTTAAATAAACTGAGAGACTGTCATGTAACATGAGAAACTTTATAAGGCTTTGAAGCCAAGGTGAACCCTTTTTGTGAGGAGTAATTTGGGGGGGAAACGCCTTATATTTCAGCGTGTTAAGTTTATACCTGTCTCTGCCCTTCTTGTCGCTGTCATTCCTAATCTCCAGAACAACTTGTTGAATATTTATTGATGTTATAGATTGAGTTCTTTGAGGGAAAAACTGTTTTAATATCCCCAGAACACAACATAGAACCTAGTCTAAAGTTAGTCCTCTGTTAACATTTGTTGAGTGAGTGAGTGAATTGATGCATGCATGCATGAATACCAGTGACTTGTCCATCCATGATTACACTGCAGTAAATTGCAGAGCCAGCCTCAGATCCCTTTGGCCCTACTCCAATGCTCATTCCCCTCACTCCAGGACTTCCTGGGCCCTCTCTTGTCCTGGCCAGTTCTGTAGCCACTCCCTGGCTTCTGCCCAGCTTTCACACCCAGGCACAGCAGAGTTGTGCTTTGCGATACCATAGCCACTTGCCCACCTCATGAGGTAATAATGTGTGTACTGGTGACATGTTGAAATTATCATTTTTTATATGTTGGGTTGAATGTTTAAATTTTTCACCTGTTTCTTTTTATGTTTTTAAAAATAGAGTTACCAGAAAAATTTTCTATATGTGGCTTGCATTATATATATATATTTTTTTTTGGACAGCGCTGGTAGGGAGGATTAAGATTTGTCTAGAAATTTGGAGAACACTGGCCAAGGGACAAACCAGACTCTGCCTCTATTTCCAGCAATTAAAGGGTGACCTGTGGACAGATCAGTCTTGTGATGAAACTACAGAAAAGCATGCTCCGCTCCAGAATCCTTCTGACCACTACTGCTGAAATCTGCTCAGACCCTCATCCCACCCGCGAGTTCTAAGGAGAATATTCAAGGGTTGAAAGGGATGTAAATGCTCACATCATTTCTACACAGTCCATTAAACAGGGCATCTTTCTGCTTCCTGGGAAAGACAAGACACCCCTCACCAAGGAAAGCATTGCTATCATATTGCCTGCTGCCACTCAGATATCCAAGTTGATGAAAGGAGAAAAAAGGCCTAGAGAACTGGACTTCAGGTGAAGAACCCCAGCTTTCTTCTTATAACAACTTGTGTGGCAGGTAAAACCATCTCTGTTTTATAAGTGGGGAAATTGAGGCTCACCATGGCAAAATGACTTACATGATCACACAGTTACAGAGCATGGCAGGGTTCAGACTCAAACCCTAGTCATTGTTACTCCAATTCCAATGTTCTTTCCAATATTTCTTATCCCTACTCTTTTAAAAGAACACTCATTATTTTTGGACTGAAGTCAAAGAGGGTTATGGAACAAATCCTCTTGAGCAATGACTTCTGGATAATTGTGATGACAGTGGTGAACCTGATGGATGTGTACGATGACTTAAAATTAACTACCCATCACTAAAACCTAAAGCATTGGTAAATTCGTCAATCCAATCACTGACAGCAGCGTTTTCCCCTGTTCCTCGGTGAGAATTACGTTTGTTGTGGGAGGAACAGGATAATGGAAACTTCTGCAGCAGATAAAACATTACTGTTACTGGAGGATGAAGGGTGTCCATGCCCTAACAGATGGAGCCCAACCCTTGAAGTTCTGTTGGAAACAGTTTGAGGCAGCGTGGTGTCTTGTGGCTGCTGGGTAAGACATGGGGGTGGACGGAGCACTAGGCAGGGAGAGCGTCTGCCAAATGTCCAGTAAAACTAACCCTAAGCCAGACCTACTGGAGGGAAGCAAAGAAGTTAAGTGCCCCAAACAGAACTGCTCTCCTAAAATAGGAGTAAGCTGCTAGGAGACTACAAGGCAGTCAGGTTGAGGAGGCTAGACTGGGAATCTGAAAGTACAGACTGCTCCTGGCTCTGTTGCGGATGCCTGTGACCCAGGCTTAGAGATGAGAAATGACTTGTCCAGAGTCACATGAGTTGGGCAGAGCCTGACTCCCCATTGGACCACAGAGTCTTAAATGTCCCCCTAGTTTTGACATTTGTGAAACTGTGTCTAGCCAGGGACGGTTAAGATGCCCCCTGTCAAGTTGATGGTGCCCCAAATTCTTCCCTTTCTGAACCTCCCAGAATTGGCCCCTGCTGTCCCCTCGCCTGAAACTGGTTTTTTCTTAGGAAAGGCCCATTGCAGCTGGCTTCAGTGACTGCTGGCCTGTGGGAACAACCCATTGAGCCAAGTCCACCCTGGCTGCAGATAAGTGATGGCTTCCTTTCTCTGCCAAGTCACACTTTGTAAATGTCATCACAGGGTCAGGGTTTTCACCACTGGGAGCCTGTTCTGATTCTGAGCTGCAGGGAAACTGCCTCTGAGCCGAGCACGTGGTTGGAGAGGGGGTGCTTAGGAGAGCACCATCCCTTCTTTAGGCCATGCCCGAGTGGTAGTCCTAACAAGGTCCCAGGGGATGCTGATGCTGTGGGTCCTGGGGCCATCTGCTGAGAACAGCTGATACCCAGTATCTGTGGCTAAGGGTGAACTTTGGCGTGCCCTTGGTATGCTGAGGGACTGTATGGTGTTCCCATCCAACTCACTGCAGTGGAAACAGGTCTTGTGGAAACTCCTCCCATTGCACTGGATTTCTTCTGCGTGATAGACGGTCTTTTCACAGGCTCCGCATTTCGCTCCTCCACCCCAGTTTGGCATTTTGAAGACTCTCTGATCAAGGTCAGGTCTAGCAGGATATAAAGCAAATATCCTCAATTTAGGTGGCCTCCAGAGTGAAGCAATCATGGTCTACATACACACACTACTGTATATAAAATAGATAACTAATAAGGACCTACTATAACACAGGGAACACCATTTGATACTCTGTAATGACCTGTATGGGAAAAGAATCTTAAAAAGAGTGGATATATTTATAACGGATTCATTTTGCTGTGCAGTAGAAAGTAACACAGCATTGTAAATCAACTATACTTCAATAAAAATTAAAAAAAAAGTGAACCAATCCTTAATAGTGCTGTGGTCTGCAGACCAGGATGAAGCCCCAGTTTGTTAGTGGTTCATTCATTCATTCAGCAAATGGTTACTATGTATAAGTCAATGGATAAGCTCAGACACTCAGAGCAAGCTCTGAGCCAGTTAATTTGCTACTGTGAGTCTCGGTTTCCTCTTTTGTTAAAAATTGATAGTCCTTGCTCCTGTGTTCCTCACAGGGTTCTCAGAAGGAATGGATAAACTGGTTTTGTGTATCTGAAATTGCATGCAAATATTCAGTATTGTTATTTTCTTCCATGTAGGTGTTTTTAAAACTGTTCCATCAGAAGTGGGAATAACCTATGAAAATGGTGTCTTATCTAGCTGTGTTTCTTGAGTCACCTTGGATCTTGTTAAGATGCAGATTCTGCTTTGGTAGATCTGAGGAGGGGAGGAAGTTCTGCATGTCTCAGACTCCAGGATGGGCTGATGCCGCTAGGAGTGAACCACCCTTTGGTAAGCAATGCCTTCACCAATCTTGCATGCGTGCTGAGTCACTTCAGTCATACCCAACTCTGTGCGATCCCATGGACTGTAGCCCACCAGGCTCCTCTGTCCATGGGATTCTCCAGGCAAGAAGACTGGAGTGGGTTGCCGTGCCCTCCTCCAGGGGATCTTCCCCACTCAGGGATTGAACCCACGTCCATTAGGTCTCCTGCATTGGTAGGCAGGTTCTTTACCACTAGTGCCACCTGGGAAGCCCTAATAAAAATATATACACATATGTAATATTTTAAAACTCTCTTCAGATTCATTGCAACTACCCATTAAGTCCTTTTTAAGAAATATCATTGCCCAGGCAAAGAGCTATGTTGGCACCACACTAGATCAGTGGTTTGGAAACCTACCTCCTGCCTTTAGGGCTACTGGCAACTTGCCATTGCCATTCCATGAAGTGCATGGAAATGAACTTCATAGCATCTCTTTACATGTGTTTTCCCACCTGTGCTATGAAGAGAGTCCTTCTTTTCTTTGCTGCTTCACAGTGTGTTGAGAGGATGTGCAGGAAGGTACTTTATCACTAATCTCAGGGACAGGTGTGATCCCAGGAGCCAGGTGATGTTCTCATGAGTCTGCCCACATCCTTTAAGCACCTTCTTTTGCCAGGAGCTGCTGACAACTATCCCCAGGCCACCCTTGTCCCCTCACTAGAGAACTGTGTTTAAGAGATACCAGGCTAGGAGAGGCATCAAGAAAAAAATTTTTTTTCTCTTTCCTTCTGTGTCTAAGAATGAATCCAGTTTTCAGTTTCCCCAGAGCAGAACTAAAATAAGCTATCAGTGCTCAGTGAAATCTCTGAAATCCTTTTAGTCCCAGGGAGCTGAATTTTTTCTGGGATCCTTTGGTTTGTAAGAAGCCTGGTGTGTCATCTTGCCTTTGGCACCAAGCACTATCAGACCATTCCAAGTGGCTGCTTCGACTTTCTCCTTCCCTGCCAGGAAGCCAGTCACCTTCTTATAAAAGTTGGCGATTAACACTAAGTCTCCTCGGTCACCTGGTACAGACTGTGTCTTCCAGCCTCATAACAGAGACAGGTTTTGCTAAGAAACAGAAGGTAAATAGCAAACAGATCATGGAACCCAATACTAGGACAAGAGGGAAACTCTCCATCAAAAATGGGTTAGGTTAGCTAGAAACATCCTATCCTTCCTCTCAGAGAAACAGGCTCTTCTTTTTATCCAATAAAATCTTAGAAAATATAACCACACCATGAGGCTTATGGGATCTGAGTTCCCCAACCAAGGATTGAACCCTGAGCCCCTGGCAGTGAAAGCGCCAAGTCCTAACCACTGGCATGCATGCATGTTCCATTGCTTCAGTCGTGCCTGACTCTTGGTGACCCCCTGGACTGGTAGCCCCACCAGGCTCCTCTCTCCATGGGATCCTCCAGGCAAGGATATTGGAGTGGGTTGCCTTGCCCTCCTCCAAGGGATCTTCCCAACCGGGGAACTGAACCCACATCTCCTTTGTCTCCTGCATTGCAGGTGGATTCTTTAACCACTGAGCCACCTGGAAAGCCCCCTAACCACTCCTCCAGGAACTTCCCCAAAATGTTTTTTAAAAAGGAAACCTTTAGTACTATTGCTATAGTTCAGGTTGTTTAGTATAGTGGCAAGAGTAATGGATTTTTAATGGAAAGGCTTGGGGTCAAGTCTGCATTCATTCGTTCATTTAATCACCATGCATTTACTACCACCTATCATGTGTCTATGGATCATGTGTCATGTATTGGGCTTCCCAGGTAACTCAGTTGGTAAAGAATCCACCTGTAATGCAGGAGACCCCAGTTCAATTCTTGGGTCGTGAAGATCCTCTGGAGACAGGATAGGCTACCCATTCCAATATCCTTGGGCTTCCCTTGTGGCTCAGCTGGTAAAGAATCCACCTGCAGTGCAGGAGACCTGGCTTCGATCCCTGGGTTGGGATGATCCCTTGGAGAAGGGAAAGACTACCCACCCCAGTATCCTAGCCTAGAGAATTCCATAGACTGTATAGTCCATGGGGTCGCAAAGAGTCGGACACGACTGAGGACACTTTTACCTTTCACTTTCTCTCATGTGTCAGACAGTGCACTAATTTCTTGGTGAGGGAATCAAGGAGGAGAAAGCTTATAAAGATGGATACTTGTGTCCCATTCCATAGCCTTGAGAAGCCTACGTCCTAGTGAGGAAGATAGGCAAGAACCAGAATGCTCTGTACCAGAGAAGAGTCTTTTGGGATGTGCTAGGCAAATTTAAAGGAGGAAATGGCTTACCCACCTACCTACATTTAGATCGGGGAGGAAAGCAGTGAGTTGTTAGGGGATTACAGAAAACATCACATCTAAATGGGGATTTGAAGGTGAATAAGAGTTTATCAGACAGAGAAAAGGAGATAGGACATTTCAGGCAGAGGAAAGAGCACACAGCAGGCTTGGTGATCTTAAAACACGCTGAAAGAGCTCAAGTTGTTTATGTTTTACTTTCAGGGACAGAATAGATTCTTAATATTGCGACCTCATGTACACACAAGATGAGGCATAAGAAGTAGACATTTGGGGGTAGTATTTTAGCCAACTTCTTTTTCCAAGATCCATCCTTCTCTGACTACAGATGATACATTTTTGGAAAAGGGTAGACTCATTTTGTTCATGTTCATTTTGATCCTGAGTTTCAACATAATATAAAATAGAGAAGAAATATAATACATATCTAGAAATGTGACTTGTGAAATTAATGACATGAAAATTTTCAATGAAAAAAACCCCAGGTCAAATTTCTCATTTCACATTTTCAATGGAGATTTCATTGGCATGTCTTGCAATTTAATGGGAGACAGAGATGTCTCTTAGGGGGAGTGTGTGTGTGTGTTCAGCAGTTGCCTACACATGGTACTTTTCAAAGTAAGTATAAGATTACAGATAATAGCTATTTACAAGGTAATGCAGCCTGCACAGGCTGTTTTTAAGTGATCATAAATATCTGACATACATTTATCAGGATGTCAGGACACAAAATAGAAGTCCATAAGCATTCAATTAAACAGGTGCTCAGTTCCACTTCTAAAGATGGAAGCGTAGCTGTGGGGGCTTAACGCAAGGGACGTCTCTGATTTCTTCTTTGGATGCTCAAAGGCCAAAAGGCAGAGTGTGTTGTAAAGCAGCCTGAATGGGAAGACGCAGGTTTTAATCTTGACCTTGTGGCCTTGAAAGTGGGTGAAAAATGACAATGTTATGTCTTGCACTTTCCTCACAGGATCCTTGTGAAGGTCATGGAAAGATGATGGAATTTAAAGCAGCATTGAGAAGCTGTTCAATGGTAAGTCATTGTTACTCAGTTTATTTCAGGTTATTCAAATAGCACCCATCTGCTAAGTAAGTCACCATGATTTGAAAGAACCTTTAGGTCTTGGCTTACATACCTAACCTTCTCCTCCTCTCGCATGGCTTTGGAATTCCTGTGTCTCAACATTCCTGAGCCAGGCCTGGAGTGAAAGTTTACTCTGGCAAGGTACAAGGGATGGGCCACTTGTTTATCAGCGTTGGCTGGCACAGGCAAGGGTCATTGAAGGTGGGACACCAAATATAGGCTTGCCCGTCACTCAGCCCCATTTGTCACCTGGATCAGAGTCTCCATCACATCACCTGGCGCTACTCCCTGGGCCAGTCCCAGAGATGGTATTGTCTGTGAGTCAGGATTAAAATGGGGGACAGTCTGGCATTTAGGAGGATGAAAGAGAATGCCAGACCCTGCTACGTCAACTAGGGAGAGGGTGGACTCCAGACTGCTGAATACCCAGTTCCCAGTGAGAGCTACCTGGGTGGATTCTTAATAAATAATGCTGTGGAAGAGATTATACTGGGAATGCGCTATCGTGGGACTGGAGAAGAGAGCAAACCAGATGCAGGAGGTCAGAGCCCTAGTTCTGCCTGGGCCTTTTGAAGCTGTGTAATCTGGGAAAACCATGCAGGCTCTCTGAACTTCAATATCTCTCGCTAAAATAGGCATAATAGTCTCATCTATTTCACTATTTTTCGGAGGAGTAGTTATTTCAGTGAGTGAAATTGCAGACTATTATAAAATGTAAAAGCTTATGAGTCCCGCAAAAACTTTAAGTTGTCACATATCTGTCTTAATTTTTAAAAAATATTATGGTACTGTGTATTTTGGGCACATTCTTCCTAAATCAGTACTTGCTTTTTGTTTTTTTAAAGTACCAACTACAGAGCTGAAAGGTGATACCTTAGGGCAAAAGTGGGTGGGGTAGATAAAATGGGTGCTTAGTGATTCTGTCTTTTCTTTATTAGGGGTCCATTAAAGAACCAGGGAGAGAACCTTAGGCCACCGGCTTTGAGCAGACACCGCCAGTGACAATGCTGTTTTCATCTCGGTGTTGGTTGTTCTGTTAGAGGCCTGATTCCACATAGTGAGTTAAATTGTCTACACTGACTGAAACAAAGATTTTGGATCATAGAAACACATATCTGGAATCTAAGTGGTAATCAGCCCTAATATAGTTATGTTGTTATTGAGTCAAAGTTCTGGAGCCTGGCCCTTGGACCAGGCCCTGTGGCAAATCGCATTTAATCTTTACAGCCACCCTTCAAGATAGGTGCTGTTACAACATTCACTTTAAAGACAGAGACAGGGAATCTAAGGGAAATTACATTGCTCAGGTGGCTAATGGTTCTGGCCATACTTGGCTAGTTCGTTTCACAAGGCTGGATTGGAACTTGGGTGGCTCTGACTCCAAAGCTGTGTTCTTCTGTTATCCTTACCTAGTATTGTTTACTGACTGTCAGTTGCTTTATATATACTACCTTTAATACAACAGCCCTGTAGAGCAAATGTTGTGATTCCCATTTTGTAGATGATCAAACCGAGCCACAGAAAGCTAAAGTGACTTGTCTGAGGTCCCATAGCTAAGTAAGCAGCAGAACCACAATTCAAACCCCAGTTAAGCTGGTTCTGTGTCCCATGTCCCTACTTACAACACACTGGAGAGGGGTTCAGGGTCAGCAACTCCATTAACCAGACTTCACAGGTGGCGGGAACTGGGGTCTTACCGACCTGTCATCATTTCTCCGTGGGGCAGAGGGAGTACTCACGAGTGGGAGTAACGGGACGACGGAATTCAATTCAGTAAAATAAAGGACTTTCTTAGAGTCAGTGCTCCTCACACATGGAAAGGGCTCCTTCAGGGCTGGAGAGTTCTTTCTCTCTCTCGACTTAGCTTGGGAAGGATGGCCAAGGGCAATGTAGTGAAGCCCTTTCAAGGGTACTTCAAGCCCTGAGACAGATTTAGGGATCTGACTGGTGACTGGAGCCTCACTGGGCAGAGAAGCTGCCTGGAAGAGTTTCCTTTTAAATACTGCCTCTTTAGTTTCTTCATCCAGGTGAAACAGATAATGTGGGAAAGCAAGGCCTTTGGAAAGAACCAAGCCAGCATTCAAGAAACACTATCTATTCAACTGTGGGCAAATTACCCCAAATCTTTGAGCTCAGTGTCATCATGTTACATAAAGAGAGGATGAGAAGGCTTTTCTTAGAAGGTTGTTTTTGGTTGAATAAGACAGCAGTAATAGCAAAGATACTATATATACATGCTTACACATAGCAGGTGTTTAATAATTTTAGTTGCTTTCATTATTACTGTTAGTGTTTTTAATCTCCAGTTTTAAAATCCATTTTCTTTTCTTTTTAAAAAATGTGTTTATTAGGCTGAGTCAGATCTTCGATCTTTGTTGCAGCATGCAAGATCTTCAGTTATGGCATGTGGGACCTAGTTCCCCAATCAGGGGTTGAACCTGGCCCCCTGCATTGGGAGCACAGAGTCTTAGCTGCTGGGCCACCAGCAAAGTCCTAAAATCCATTTTCTTAAATAAATCTTTCCCACTCCTCCATGGCTCTCCTTTTCAGACTGTAAACCCACTCTGTTTTTCAGCCTTCAAAATGTGCTGTGGGCAGGGGGCAGGGGGGCAGGATGCCAGGCAACAGGGACAGCACATTGGCAGGGTCACCCACTTCCTCACTTTGGCAGTTCTGGTGCCCAATACCCACTGACCTTGCTGGTGCTCTGGACTTGGAAGGGAAGCAGTGAACCCAAACAGAGTCCCTGTGGCCCAGGGAGACCGTGGCTCCCCCTGGGTAGGACACTCAAGGTCAGCAGCTTCCTGCTAAGCTTCTGAAGAGATATATGAAGTCCCCCTTCCAGAGGCCCTTTCTCAAAGCCTGGGGAGCATAGGTCACTTAATCCCAGTACAAAAATAAACCCCGCTCTTTTAAAATTCAGACAGAGTAGACACACCTGCCCCTTAAACTAAGGCTGTAGCGCACAGGTCATATTCTATCTTTTCTGAAATCCTCTCTGAGATGTGGCCAACTGTTACTCTCAGAAACTCACTTGGTTCTCTGTTGACCTTTGTAATTTGTTTTTAAAGGCCATGTTACACCCTAGTTTGCATCCTGATTCAGCCACTTCCTAGCCATGTGACCCTGAGGGATTACTTTGCTTCTTTGAACTTTCGTTACTTCCTCTGAAGAATGATGTCTTGGAGGACTTTTGGTCACAGATAAGTAGGCTAACTGTTCCACACCTGCACAGTGCAGTAAACAACCAACAAATCATGATCCTCCCCCTTTCCCACCATGAGGTCCCTGGTAAGGCTCAGAGAAGCTTCTGTCTTCTTTGGCCCCAATAATAAGACAATAATAATAAGTGTCTCTTCTACCACTTTCCTTCATTGCACTATTTGAATAACTGCGATTCTTCACATTTGAAGGCATCCCATTTCTCTTTGGCTGTGAAGTCCAGCTCTTGGATATAGTACTCCCGAAAATCAGAGCAGCACACTTGTAATTGGAAGGCTGCCTGCCTCAGGGTTCTATTTCCTGTGTATTATATTCCTTGTCTGTGTCCTTCCTCTTGTAAAACAGGTTAAACATCTAACCCTCGGTCAGCTTGTTATTTGCTCTGACCTCTATCATCACCCTTGTAGTGGCTCAGATGGTAAAGAATCTGCCTGCACATGTAGGAGACCCAGGTTTGATTCCTGGGATGGAAAGATCCCCTGTAGAAGGGAACAGCAACCCACTCCAGTATTCTTTCCTGGAGAGTTCCACGGACAGAGGAGCCTGGCAGGCTATAGTCTATGGGGTCACAAAGAGTCGGACACAACAGTGACTAACACACTTGTACTTAGCAGGAAATCCTCTTGCAGCCCATGGGGTTTGACCCCATGCCTTTTCTCCAAGGCCTTGACTATTTGTACAGTTTTACTAAGCTTACAGACTAGTTTCTTATACTTTATTCCATTTGATTCTAACAAATGCCCTTGGGATAGGTGGCCTAACTTTAATTTTTACTGTTCAGAAATGGAAACTCAGAGAAGTGATATTCAAAGCTAGAATTTCAACTGCCTCTGTGGCTGAGGCTCTTCATTTGTTTCTATTTCCTTTTTCAAGTTCGAAGAATTTCTTTCTTTTTTTGTTAAACATAAACTTTTTTTTTTTTTTTTGGCTGCACTAGGTCTTCTTTGCAGCACGCAGGCTGGCACAAAGGCTTAGCTGCCCTATGGCATGTGGGATCTTAGATCCCCAATCAGGGATCAGACCCACATTCCCTGCACTGGAAAGCAGATTCTTAACCACTGGACCACCCAGGAAGTCCCCCAGGATTTCTGAATTTGTATTCTCCCGAGAGTCTGTCTCCTCTTCTTCCAAGAGGACTGTAGCAATTTGCCTGTTGAAAGATCCTGCTCTCTCTTTCCTTCTCTTTCTCTGCCCTCCCAACCCCCTACCTCCTCCATCTCCAGTGGATAGCTTCTGCAGAGCACCTGTCTGCCCATTTGAGAGGGTGCTGAGCCTGGGGATCACTTGTACCTTTACTAAAAGGCAGGGCTCGTGTTAAGGACTGAGTTGTTCAGAATGGAACTGAAGTCAAGCCAGAAGCATCTCTGACATTTTCTGAGTCATAAAGAAGTTTTACACACATCGCGATGAATTGAGTGTACCCAGCATTGCAGTTCAGTCCCCAAAGTATTATAAACTAAGGACACAGGTTTTCCCCATTTTCCGGCCCTTTTTGTATTGATGCCCACCCTTCCTTGCATTCAGGAGGTGGTCGGTACAAACTCATCGATGGCAATGAACTGTAAATTGTACTGCAGAGACCGGGGTCCTCAGACCTGTTCGCCAAGCCCTCCTTGAGGAGTCACTCCCTTGGCTTAGTGAAGGGAACAGGAATTAGAGGCGTTGGCTCTGACCCTTGGGCAGTATTCTCTCCCTCTCATTTCTAGTTCTCAGTCACACTCATGCCTGTCATTCACTGGGATGTAACAACAACAGCAACAACAAAATCCTGTACTGAAATCTAGAGGAAACAATGGGAATCACTCCTCACGCCCCAGCTGGGAATTATCTTCCCAGTAAACAGGAATTTTAATGGATTTTCAATACAGCTATGTCTTTTTGAGGGGCTTGTTTTGATTCGTTTCAAATGATTAAGAGCAAGCCTGTTGCTGAACATCCTTGGGATATAAAATCAGTTTTAAATCAATGACTCTTTTGAGTTTTATCAAAGTGCAAGACAGGATAAGGTGAACTGTATAAATCTGAGTCACTCACTCACACCTTTTGAAAAAGGATGAATCGTTGTATTTTAAGCATTGGAAAGGTGGCCTCTGCTGTGCCGTGTCTATTGTTAACCACTTTGTGCAGTACTTTACAGTTTAGGAAAACGTCTCCGCATCCACATTGATCCTGGCAGAGGAGACCAAGACCCTGAGGGCAGGAACTTTCTCAGAGTCGCCCGTCATTCATTCATTATGTGATCCTAGGACTAGAATGCGCATCCTTTGACTAAGGCAATAAGAAACATTATTCCAGCAAACTAGTTTTAGACCAAAAATGATCCCAGACTCATTCTCTGTGAGCTTTCCTTGGCACCCCGCAAATGCTAATCACCCTTTTAGGAGTGTTCTAGACACCTGGGTCTACCCCAGAATCGAGCATAACTTGAGCCTCCTCCCACAGAACCAGAGTGGCTGGTGCACTTGAAAGAAATGCACGCTTACTCCATGAAACACGCCCTCACTCTTCGGGCCCCCAGGCCAGCCCACCCCCAGGCCTGATGCCCTTCGCTCCACTCACCTGTCTGTGTGATCTCTGTCGGCTCAGCTGCATAAGGGCTCTCGCGTCCTCTTTAAATACGTGGGGGCCTTCACCAGCCTTGGCCTGAGGTTCAGGGAAGGGGAGGGAGGCTGAGGGGAGGGGGTGGATGAGCCACGAGTAACACAACTGCTATCAGAGGCCGAAAATAGCTTGTGACCACGGCCCTGAGTGTCGTTCCCCCCGCACCAGCTGCGAGGCCCTCGGAGAACCATATCGCCTGGGTTTTGTTGTATTTGCCAATCGCCTTTGGCACGCAGGGATCAATTTGTGGAGCGTGCGTTTCTGATCAAGTGGTGGGAACAGGAACAAAAGCAAAGAAGCGTTTCACACCTAAAATCATTTTTCCAGGCTCCCACTCCCCTGACCTTCCTGGAAATCGATGCAAAGTACCGGCACATGAACCATGAACCATATCTGGGCGCCCTCTGGAGCTCTAAGACACAGGTCACTGTTCTCGTGAAGGAAACTCAGAGCTAAAAATAAGAGTGATGGGTGTCTGGAATGATACTTAGATAATCTCTTCAAAGCAGCTTGGGAAAATAAGGTCAGCTAATCATTAGAGTCCTGTCACTTCATGGCCGCTATCCTATGAGGAAAAATTTTCTCTCCGAAGTTTTTAGTTACTTTGTTATCTTTTTCAATTTATGAATTTAACATGGCTGTGCATCCTATTTAAGGTAAGTCTTGAGAAGTCTCTATAAACCCACATTTCTTTTTGGAGGTCTGATTTCTTGCTGCCTGAAGTGCACGTATGTTTTGATCAAGCATCAAGGAGTTAATGAATGATAGAATTTGATAGCTGACAAGAAGTTCAGAGGTTTAATAGACAAATTGCTTTATTTTTTACAAATTATATGTGTGTATATATATATATATATATATATATTATATATACATGTATTTATTTGGCTGCACCAGGTCTTAGTTGCAGCATATGGGATCTAGTTCCTTGTCCAGGGATTGAACCTGGGCCTCCTGCATTGAGAGCACAGAGTCTTAGCCAATTTGACCACCAGGGAAGTCCCAGTAGACCAGGTTTTTAATGTTATGGCTAAAGAAACAGGCACCTAACTTGTTCAAGGACAGACCATGAGGTCTGGCCATGAGGTCAAGGCCAGATCTAGGACTTCAGTTCAGTTCAGTCGCTCAGTTGTGTCCAACTCTGCAACCTCATGAACTGCAGCACACCAGGCTTCCCTGTCCACCACTAACTCCTGGAGTTTACTCAAACTGAAGTCCACTGAGTTGGTGATGCCATCCAACCATCGCATCCTCTATCGTCCCCTTCTCCTGCCTTCAATCTTTCCAAGCATCAGGGTCTTTTCAAATGAGTCAGCTCTTCCCATCAGGTGACCACCAAGTATTGGAGTTTCAGCTTCAACATCCAAGGAAGGAATATTCAGGACTGATTTCTTTTAGGATGGACTGGTTTGGTCTCCTTGCAGCCCAAGGGACTATCAAGAGTTTTCTCCAACACCACAGTTCAAAAGCATTAATTCTTCAGTGCTCAGCTTTCTTTATAGTCCAATTCTCACATCCATACATGACCACTGGAAAACCATAGCCTTGACTGGACAGACCTTTGTTGACAAAGTAATGTCTCTGCTTTTTAATATGCTATCTAGGTTGGTCATAACCTTCCTTCCAAGGAGTAAGCATCTTTTAATTTCATGGCTGCAGTCACCATCTGCAGTGATTTTGGAGCCCCGAAACGTAAAGTCAGCCACTGTTTCCACTGTTTCCCCATCTATTTGCCATGAAGTGATGGGACCAGATCTCATGATCTTAGTTTTCTGAATGTTAAGCTTTAAGCCAACTTTTTCACTCTCTTTCCCTTTCATCAAGAGGCTCTTTAGTTCTTTAAACTTTAAGCCAACTTTTTCACTCTCCTCTTTCACCTTCATCAAGAGGCTCTTTAGTCCTTCTTCACTTTCTGCCATAAGGGTGGTGTCATCTGCATATCTGAGATTATTGATATTTCTCCTGGCACTCTTGATTCCAGCTTGTGCTTCATCCAGCCCAGTGTTTCTCCTGATGTGCTCTGCACATAAGTTCAATAAGCAGGGTGACAATATACAGCCTTGACGTACTTCTTTCTTAATTTGGAACCAGTCTGTTGTTCCATGTCCAGTTCTAACTGTTGCTTCCTGACCTGCATACAGATTTCTCAAGAGGCAAGTCTGATATTTCCATCTCTTTCAGAATTTTCCACAGTTTACTGTGATCCACACAGTCAAAGGCTTTGGCATGGTCAATAAAGCAGAAATAGATGATTTTCTGGAACTCTCTTGCTTTTTCGATAATCCAGAGGATGTTGGCGATTTGATCTCTGGTTCCTCTACCTTTTCTAAAACCAGCTTGAATATCTGGAAGTTCATGGTTCATGTATTGCTGAAGCCTGGCTTGGAAAACTTTAAGCATCACTTTATTAGTATGTGAGATGAGTACAATTTGTAGTTTTAGCATTCTTCGGGATTGGCATGAAAACTGACCTTTTCCAGTCCTGTGGCCACTGCTGAGCTTTCCAGATTTGCTGGCATATTGAGTGCAACACTTTTACAGCATCATCTTTTAGGATTTGATGTAGCTCAACTGGAATTCCATCACCTCCACTAGCTTTGATCATAGTGATGCTTTGTAAAGCCCACTTGACTTCGCATTCCAGGATGTCTGGCTCTAGGTTAGTGATCACAGCATTGTGATCATCTGGGTCATGAAGATCTTTTTTGTACAGTTCTTCTGTGTATCCAGGACTTGGCAGGTCCTAGATAAAAATTCAAGTTATCTGTTTTTTAGGGAACGGTACTTTCCACTAGTGTTCATCTGGATGTTGAGATTAGGTGTGGGTAATACCCAGCCAAGAGTTGTGTGAAATTTAGTGCTCCAAATCAGTCCTATTAGCCTGTTAATTACATGACCCAAAGCTGTTGGTTAATTGATGGAATATTTCACTGTAAAGAAGCTTGCAATAATTTTACAAATATGAATACAGCAAAACCCAATATGAGATTTCCCTAGTCTGTGTTTTCATACAAAAATGTATTTATTATCGAAATGCTAAGTACTCTAGGATGTTTAAGTTAGAAGGAACTTAGATGTCATCTGGGGAAAGCAGCTTCCAGACTTTGTTGTATCTTTTTTAGAATTGTAATACAATTTTCTATAAATAGTGTTAAATGGGACACAAATACAGTGAGTGAGTGAAAGTCGCTTAGTCATGTTTGACTCTTTGAGACACGATGGACTATATAGATCATAGAATTCTCTAGGCCAGAATACTGGAGTGGGGAGCCTTTCCCTTCTCCAGGGGATCTTCCCTACCCAGGGATCAAACCAGGGTCTCCTGCACTGCAGGCAGATTTTTTACCAACTGAGCTATCAGGGAAGCCCCAATGGGACATAAATATATAAAGCAAATAAAATAGGAACTTCACTGCTTGGAAAACATAGGTGATCTACTTACATAGCCTTTCTCTGAACCTCCAAAGTAGCTTCTAAAATATTACTTTTAGACAAAATTTGAAAGTCCCAAATGTAGCCCACAACTTTCATTTTATCAGTCCAAATATTAACACCTAAAGAAGAGACTTTGTTTGCTCAAGGGGAAATGCAATGTGTAGAGTAATTTCTGGAGCCAGAAAATCTAGGTTTGACTCTCATGTTTCTGATCTTAAAAAAAAAAATGTCTTCTAATGGCACAAGTAACACAAAATGTATTTTTATTGTGAAAGACTAAATGATAAAGATGTACTTGGGGTAAATAGTAAAAAAAAAAAAAGTGCCCTCCCAGGACTTCCCTGGTGGTCCAGTGGTTAAGACTCTGTGCTTCCACTGCAGGGGGCACAGATTCTATCTCTGGTCCAGGAACTAAGATCTCACAAGCTGTACTTGTGGGACAAAGGCTAAAAATGTGCCCTCCCACAATCCTGCCCTCCTTCCCAGAGTTAACCCATGACAATGTTTTGGGTTTTAGACATAAATGAAAAGGTCTCTGTATTAGTTTGCTAGAACTGCTGTAACAAACATACACTGGGTGGTTTAAACAACAGAAATTAATTTTCTCACAATTCTGGAGCTAGAAGTCCAAGATCAAGGTGTCAGTAGGTTTGGTTTCTTCTAAGGCTTTTCCCTTGGCTTGTTGATGGCCATCTTTCTCACATGTTTGCAGATGGTCTTCCTCCTTGTGTGTCTGCGTTCTAATCTTCTCTTTTAAAAGGATACCAGTCATGTTGGATTTAGGGCCCAGTCACAGGACCTCATTTTACTTTTAAATGCCTTATCTTCAAACACAGTCTCATTCTGAGGTTCCAGGGATTAGGTCTTCGACAGAAATTTGGGAGGAACAGTTCAGCCCATGACAGTCTCAATTTGGCCTATACCTGAATGCTAGCTCAGCAGTCTCATACAATAGCCAGTAGTCACATGCAGCTAAGTTGAAATTATTTGAAATTAAACAAAATGAAAAATTCAGTTCCTCAGTCACAGTAGCCACAGTCCAAGCACTTACTGCCCACATGTGGCTCCTGCCTACACCTTGGACAGTGTAGCTATAGCATGTTTCCATCAGTGCAGAAGTTCTGTTAACTAGCACAGCTTAGAGTTTCTTCATCTGAAAAATGAAGCAAATGCCTTTTGGATTCTTCAAGGATAATATTAAGCCTGGGTTGGACACATGGCAGGGTGTCCAATCAATGCTAGCTGAGTGTTGACTCAACAGTGAGTAAATAGTAATACAAGGATCAGAACTCACTGTTGCTGCCCCATTGTTCCCCCCAGAATAGTCATACATGAGTCACTTGTGAAACATAGATCACAAAGAAGATCAGGCAAGAGAGTGAGATGGGATGATGATTTTAAATACACACTGGAAAACACTGTCTTTATACCCTATTCAGAATAAGCTGTATTTTATTTAATTCTCTCAAAGACTTTGTAAAGAACGTATTTCTGTACCCATTACTATACCCATGTGTGAGGAATGAAATTAATACGGCCCTTGAACACTAAGTAACTCCCTCAAGGCCACACAGCAGAGTCAACAGTGAGTCAGTAGCAATATCAGGACTAGAATCACTGTTTCCTCCCTTCCGTTCACCTAGGACAACCAAAAACTGAGAAGTCATTGTGAAACACAAATCTCTAAGGAGACAGGAAATTCAAACCCAGACTGAATTTCAAATCCCTTCTACAACATTGGTTCCCAGATTCATTGAATCATTGCCCCTTCAGTAAACATTTTTGTTTATATGCTTGCACACATGTATATATGTACATGTGTATGTAAATAATAGATGTATTACTGTAACATACAATATAAAACACACTCCATGAAAAAGTGTTAATCAGTCAGTAATGTCCTACTCTTTGAGACCCCATGGACTATAGCCCACCAGGCTCCTCTGTTCAGGGAATTCACCAAGCAAGAACGCTGGAGTGGGTGGCCATTCCTGGTCTTCCTGACACAGGGATCAAACCCAAGGCTCTTACGTTGCAGACGGATTCTTTACCTTCTGAGCCACTAGGGAAGCCCCAACATATTACTGTCGTATATACAACACACACTCTACACCATGCACTATAAAACATAAAAATAAATGTTCCAATTCTTTTTCTCATGCTCTGGTATTTCACATGCTCTCTAGGATGCTAGCCTCCCTTCCTCTTTCGAAACCACCGTTCTAAATCATGTCGGACACAGAGAAAATAAGCAGTAGGAGAACTTACAGGCCTGGGAATCTTAGCTTCCATCTGCTCCTCCAAACCACTCTGAAAAGAAACATAATTGGACTATAATGTATTCAATGTCAGCCGTATTCTTAGAGTAAATAGGGCTTTTCACTGTTTCTCCTGCACCAGTGGTCTGACATTTGTCATTTGGCTCTTATTTCAAAGAGAGAGTTAATTTAAAACTACCATTCAAAGGTTGCCCCTGGCCATGTGGTTCTTTCTTGAAAGGCAGAGAAATGGGCAAAGCAATACTTAAGGGCACCAAAATGGTTTCTTTTCCCCTAGATATATATATATATATATATATATATATATATAGTCATCCTCACTGTAATGAAGTGAGACTTGGAGAAACAAATAATCGATGTACTTGCATCATTCAGATACGTTTTTACTGGCCTCTTCGTTCTTAGGACCGCACATCACTGCTGATTGTAGTGATGGCAGTGTTCCTTACATACCACCTTTAGCGTAAAGGCGTAACTGAGTGATTCTCTCTCAAATGTGATTTTCCTCTCTCTGTCCCTGTCTCTCTGTTTCTCAAGCAATGGGAGGGTATAGATAGGTGTTATTACTCCCTTTTCTCTCTTTTTTTTTATATTTATTTTCATTTATTATTTGTCTGTGCTGTGTCTTAGTTGTGGCATACAGGATTTTTTATCTTTGTGGCGGCATGCGAAGTCTTAGTTGCATCATGTGGAATCTAGTTCTGTGACCAGGCATTGAACCTGGGCCCCTGCATTGGGAATGAGGAGTCTTAATCACTGGATCACCAAGGAAGTCTCTATTATTCCCTTTTTTCACAGATGAAGAACCTGGTTTGAGAGGTGAGGTCGTGTAGCCAGTAAATGGTAAAGTGAGAACTTACTCCAGGTTCTCTGCCTCAGAGCCGATGCCCTGAGGGAAGTTTCAGCTGATCTGATCGCACTATGTAGTTGGGAGAGAGGACAGTGCAGGGGCAGGACACTGCAGGTCAGAGCTGCCGTCAAAGTACCAACTCAACTTCATCTTGCCCTGAGAGATTAGCAGGCAGGGCTTAATTTGCATCAGTGGTCCCGGGTTCCATAGAGGCTGTTTTTGTATTCACTGTTCAGCCAGGACAAAGCCTCTAGGAGGAGCCCGAAGCAGTGCAAACCCTTCGGTGGGTCTCACAGGGCCGGCAAATTGACAAACGCAGATTAACACATGGAGGTTCAGAAGAGGATCAGTGGGATCATTTTAGGAGTGATTGCTATGGCTTGAGTGGAAGCTATCACTGCTCACTGTGTTACTGTTGTGTCGCTAAGTCATGTCCGACACTTTTGCAACCCCATGGACTGTAGCCCACCCAGGCTCCTCTGTCCATGGAATTCTCCAGGCAAGAATACTGGAGTGGGTTACCATTTCCTTCTCCAAGGGATCTTCCCAACCCACGGATCAAACCTAGGTGGATTCTTTACCACTGAGCCAGCAGCGAAGCCCTTATATCAACTCTAGACATGCTTTTGAATCCAGTCTTTCTTTTTATCCATGCTTCTCTTACTGCCTTAACTCAGATGTCTTGCCTAGATTTTTCTTTTGGAAGCTTTTGCTCAGTTTTCCCCACCTCTCTTCCATCGCTCACGCTGCTACAAGAATGTCTGTCTTTGGAAACACAGATCTGAGGATCGCAGCTTCCAGCTTAAAGACCCACTCCCCCCCCATCAACACCCCATTAGTATGAAGTCATATTAAAAACTTTGACATAGCATTTAAGTTTCATCTTCTAGCTGCAGACTAACATTCCAACTTTTTCTCCCATCACTCTACTTTCCTTTATCCTATCTTCCAGCCTCTCCAGGCTAATCACTGTTCTCCAAAAATAGCCAGCCCTCTATCATGCCTCTCTGCTTTGCTCACACTCCATCCTCTGCCTGGAATGTCCTCCCCTCCTTACGTACCCCCTCGGGTGGAATCTTCCTTGGCCTTCCGTGAGCAGCTCAAATGCCACCTCTTCAGTGCAGGCCTCCTTACCTGCCTCTTCCCAAGTGGGATATGCCACTCCCTGTGCTGGCCCCCAAACACTCCTTTCATATGCCTCCTTCAAGGAATTTTGGCTGGTTTGTCATATGTCATTTTGGCTCATGAGATGGTGAACTCCTTAAGGGAACAGACAGCATCATATTTATCTTTGTGTCCTCTGTGTTGGCATCTGCAGGCATTTGAAAATTTTTGGTTGAATTTATATATCAAACTGAGTGGTTTTGAGAAGTCTTAAAAGGGCTAAATTCCGTCCAGATCTTAGATAAACAGTAAAGGAGACAGCACAAAATCAGCAAGAAGAAGTTCCTTATTTAAGCATGTAGCCATTCCATACAGCCTGAAGTGGAAATAGCACTAAGTGGGAATGTACAGAAATGAGTTTCTAGACTTTCCTCTGCCATGAACTGAGCTGTGTGCCCTTTGGCAAGGCAGTCCCCCTTTCAGATTTCTTTATTTACAAAATGTTCATGCTGGAAATTCCCTGGCAATTCAGTGGTTGGGTCTCCATGCTTTCACTATTGAGGGCAAGTGTTCAATCCCTGGTCGGGGCACTAGGATCCTGAAAGTCACACAGCACAGCCAGAAGTTCTTGCTGGACAAAATGAATTTTAAGGTGTCTTCTAATTCTAAAATTTGAGCATTCTCATTTTCTAGTTAGGGAAAGTAAGTCTTTATCTCCTTTTGTGTGTGATGGTCCCTTAGCAAGAAGAGCAGGCATTCTATATTGTCATAGAAACACCTTTCTCCTACTGTGGCCCTATTACATAAAATGTAGGTATTAGAGATACTTAATATTTTATGAAATAAAATATTTTATTTTTTACGATACCATTTAAGATACCAAATATTTTATGAAGCAAGAGTTCTTAATATAGGGTTTAAAAAAAAAACAAAATTAACTAACAAAAAAACTTACTGACAAAATGTTAGAGCTTTGGTCCTTTAAAATTGAAGGCCATGCATAAGGCCAAGAAAAAGACCTCAGAAAGATTAGTTGATCTGATGGGTTCAAAAAGATGGAGGAGAAAATAAAGTGGTCAGGATATACACAAAGATGGTTTGGAGGAGAAGGAGAAGATGCTTGGAGGTGGGGTTTTAAACTCAAGTCTTTGGGGAAGGCAGTCTACAGTGTGTCACAGGGGCAATGAGAATTGGAAATCCTCAAGGTGGTGAGTAAGGTGATGTCACTGGCACCTGTTAGGTGCTGTGACAGTTTCCTTTTGTGTACAGGAAACTTGAAAGTCCTCTAGTTTTCTAAAGTGCTATTTTTTAAAACTAGGCTTTATTTCTTAGAGGTATTTTAGGTTCACGGTGATGTTGTACGGAAGGTACAGAGAATTTTCATATACATGCACAGCCTCTTCCGATATGTGTCCTGCGCAGAGTGGTGCCTTGAACTGAATCAAGGGATCTGCATTACACATCATTATCATCCTAATTCCATAGTTTTACATTAGGGTTCACTCCTGGTGTTTTATAAACTATGAGTTTTGACAAATGTATAGAGACAGTTCTCACAGTCATATTTTCATACAGAATAGTTTCGATGTCCTATAAATTCTGTCTGCTATGTCTATTCAACCTCTTTCACCCACTAACCTCTGGAACTTTTTATTTTCTCTATCAGTTCAGTTCAGTTCAGTCGCTCAGTCGTGTCTGACTCTTTGTGACCCCATGAACCGCAGCACGCCAGGCTTCCCTGTCCATCACCAACTCCCGGAATCCACCCAAACCCATATTCATCGAGTCGGTGATGCCATCCAGCCATCTCATCCTTTGTCGTCCCCTTCTCCTCCTGCCCTCAATCCTTCCCAGCATCAGGGTCTTTTCCAGTGAGTCAACTCTTCTCATGAGGTGGCCAAAGTATTGGAGTTTCAGCTTCAACATCAGTCCTTCCAATGAACACCCAGGACTGATCTCCTTTAGGATGGACTTGGATTTCCTTGCAGTCCAAGGGACTCTCAAGAGTCTTCTCCAACACCACAATTCAAAACCATCAATTCTTTGGTGCTCAGCCTTTTTCACTGTCCAACTCTCACATCCATGCCTATATAGTTTTGCCTTTTCTGGAATGTCATATGGTTGGAATCACATAGTATGTAGCCTTTTCTGATTGGATTCTTTTACTTTGTAATATGCATTTAGCTTCCTTCATGTCTTTTCATGGCTTGATAGCTCTTTTTTTTTTTTTTTAAGCAGTGAGTATTATTCCATTGTCTGGATGTACCACAGTTTATTTAGCCATTCTTCCACTGAAGGACATCTTGAGTGCTTCTAAGTTTTGGCAGTTATGAGTAAAACCGCTATAAACATCCATATGCAGGTTTTTAAAGTTTTCAGTTCCTTTGAGTACATACCAAGGAGTGCAGTTGCTGAAGCATATGGTAAAACTACGTTTAATTTTATAAGGAACTGCCAAAACATCTTCCAAAGTGGCTGTGTTATTTTGCATTCCCACCAGCAGTTAATGAGAGTTCTTATTGTTTTATATCCTTGTCAGCATTTGGTGTTGTCAGTTGTCTGGATTTTGGCCATTCTGAAAGGTGCATTGTGTTGATTTTCAGTTCGCTAATGACATATGACATTGAGCATCTTTTCATATATTTATTTGCCATCTGCCTGTCTTTATGGTGAGGTGTCTATTCAGGGCTTTTGCCCATCTTTTATTTGGGTTGTTCATTTTCTTACTGTTAAGTTCCAAGAGCCCTTTGTATATTGTGGATAACAGTCCTTTATCAGATATGTCTTTTGCAAATGTTTTCTTCCATCTGTGACTTGTATCCTTATTCTGTTTTCCATGTCTTCTGTGGATCCAGTCTCATTTTTAATAGATCCATTCAAGCAAACTTCTCCTTTTAAATTGTTTAGCAGAAATCCTTTTTATCCAGAAATTTCTTTCTAACCTATAGAAATAGACTTTTAATTTGTATTTCATTGATTTAGGAGTTATAAATAGAAGTTGGGAAAATCATCTGTCATCAGATTTGAGTTATAACTTGCAGGGTGTGTTTCAAAGATCCATTGAGGGGATGACTTGGGGTTGGGAGATTTCAACCTAATTTCTTTTTCTAGAAGATCGCATTTATTTATTTTTAATTGATTGATGATTGCTTTGTAATACTGGTTTGATTTCTATCATACATTAACATGAATTAGCAGTAAGTGTGCGTATGTGCCCTCCCTCCCACCTCCTACACTTTCTCACATCTCTAGGTTATTACAGAGCCCTGGTTTCAGTTTAGTTCAGTTTAGTCACTCAGTCATGTCTGACTCTTTGTGACTCTATGCAAGGCAGCATGCCAGGCCTCCCTGTCCATCACCAACTCCCAGAGTCCACCCAAACTCATGTCCATTGAGTCAGTGATGCCATCCAACCATCTCATCCTTTGTTGTCCTCTTCTCTGCCTGCCCTCAATCTTTCCCAGCATCAGGGCCTTTTCAAATGAGTCAGCTCTTCACATCAGTTGGCCAGAGTATTAGAATTTCAGCTTCAACATCAGAGCCCTGGCTTGAGTTCCCTGAATCATATAGAAAATTTCCATTGGCTATCTATGTTACATATGTTAGTGTGTATGCTTCCATACCACTCTCTGCATTCATCTCACCTTCTCCTTCCTCTCTCCCACCCTTGTCCATAAGTCTGCTCTCTATATTTGCATCTCCATTGCTGCCCTGAGAATAGGTTTATCAGTACCATCTTTCTAGATTCCATATATGTGTATTAATATGCAATATTTGTTTCTCTCTTTCTGACTTGCTCCACTCTGTATAATAGGCTCTAGGTTCATCCACCTCATTAGAACCAATTCAAATGTGTTCCTTTTTATGGCTGAGCAATATTCCATTGTATATATGTACCATGGCTTCTTTATTCATTCATCTGTTAATGGACAGCTAGGTTGCTTCCATGTCTCAGCTATTGTAAATAATGCTGCAGTGAACATTGGAGTGCATATGTCTTTTTCAGTTTTGGCTTCCTCAGAATATATGTCTAGAAGTGGTATTGCTGGGTCGTATGGTGGTTTTATCCCTGGTTTTTAAAGGAATCTCCATACTGCCTTCCACAGTGGCTGTATCAGTTTACATCCTCACTAGCAGTGCAAGAGGGCTCCCTTTTCTCCACACCTTCTCTGGCACTTGTTGTTTCTGGGCTTTTTGATGATGGCCATTCTGACCAGTGTAAGGTGATATCTCTTTGTAGTTTTGATTTGCATTTCTCTAATAATGAGTGATGTTGAGCATCTTTTCATGTGTTTGTTAGCTATCTGCATGTCTTCTTTGGAGAAATGTCTATTTAGGTCTCTTGCCCACTTTTTGATTGGGTTGTTTATTTTTCTGGTAATGAGTTGTATGAGCTGCTTGTGTATTTTGGAAATTAGTCCTCTGTCAGTTGTTTTATTTGTTATTATTTTCATGAAATTAAAGGACGCTTACTCCTTGGAAGGAAAGTTATGACTAACCTAGATAGCATATGGAAAAGCAGAGACATTACTTTGCCAACAAAGGTCCGTCTAGTCAAGGATATGGTTTTTCCAGTAGTCATGTATGGATGTGAGAGTTGGATGGTGAAGAAAGCTGAGTGCCGAAGAATTGATGCTTTTGAACTGTGGTGTTGGAGAAGACCCTTGAGAGTCCCTTGGACCGCAAGGAGATCCAATCAGTCCATCCTGAAGATTAGTTCTGGGTGTTCATTGGAAGGACTGATGTTGAAGCTGAAACTCCAATACTTTGGCCACCTCATGCAAAGAGTTGACTCATTGGAAAAGACCCTGATGCTGGGAATGATTGGGGACAGGAGGAGAAGGGGACGACAGAGGATGAGATGTCTGGATGGCATCGCTGACTTGATGGACATGAGTTTGGGAAAACTCTAGGAGTTGGTGATGGACAGGGAGGCCTGGCGTGCTACGGTTCATGGGGTCGCAAAGAGTCGGACATGACTGAGCAACTGAACTGACTGATAATTTCCCTTGCTGTGCAAAAGCTTTTAAGTTTAATTAGGTTCCACTTATTTATTTTTGTTTTTATTTCCATTATTCTAGGAGGTGAGGCATCACCGACTCAAAGGACATGAGTTTGAGTAAACTCTGGGAGTTGGTGATGGACAGGGAAGCTGGGTATGCTGCAGTCCAGGGGGTTACAAAGAGTTGGACACAACTGAATGACTGAATTGAACTGAACTGTTTATTTTTGTGTTTATTTCCATTATTCTAGGAGGCGGGTTGTAAAGGATCTTGCTATGATTTATGTCATACAGTGTTCTGCTTATGTTTTCTTCTAAGAATTTTATAGTTTCTGGTCTTACATTTAGGTCTGTAACCCATTTTGAGCTTATCTTTGTGTATGGTGTTAGGAAGCATTCTAATTTCATTCTTTTATGCTTAGTTGTCAAGTTTTCCCAGCATCACTTATTGAAGAGACTGTCTTTTTCCCATTGTATATTCTTGCCCTCTTTGTCAAAAATAATCTGGTATCCATAGGTGTGTGGGTTAATTTCTAAAATCCATTTTTGCTATATCTGAGGTCGTAGACCAAGGGATTTAAACTAATGTCACAAAAACCCACAGTAGATAAAATTTATTTCTGACTAACTATATATAATATTATGGCAATGTCTGTCAGCTGGAATGTGGGTTAAGTGGATGGTGAGTTGATGTGAGTAAGGAACAGTTTCCTAAGAGGATTAGCTGGAACCCAGGAAAGGTCTCCTGTTTCCTGGACAAGAGGAGAGCTTTACCCCATGAGTATTTGAAAGAAAGGGGTCAGAGCAATAAGGAGCTCTAGTTACAGAATGACACGGTGGTGGAGGGTGGCCAAGGGTGGACAACTGTGGATCTTTTTATAGATGTCGATCCTTTTATAGATGCTGAGATACGGTGCTGGTGGTTGTGTTGTAGATATTGTTGACTTGCTTGGTGATATTTGAGTCTATGAATTCCTTCTAGTGACTTGTCTCCAAATGCTAGAATTTGAAAGTGCTCCAAGAACTCGTAGAGGCCATAGAGCCAGTACAGTTAAACCACAAAACTCAAACATTGTGAGACACTGTAGTATTTTCAATCTGCAAAGAAAGATTGCAGTATCTTCTGGTGGATATAGGAAGTAGATAGCAGGGGGCCAACTTCAGTAAAAAATGTTTTCCTTATAGATCCTATGCTAGCTGAAAATTGAATACCATGTTCTGGAGATTGGGAAGCAATACTGAAAATAAAAATCATGTTCCAGGAGGTAATAAAGAATCTTGGAATGTGCCATATGAGGAACACCCCAAGGAACCAGAGAAGAACTGGTGATGGTGGGAGCAGGAAAATGTATAGCAGATCTTCAAATACCTGATGAGCGTCAATATATATAAGGAAACAATACATTTGTTTCAAGAAAAAATTAGGACCAATAAGAATAGACATTATAGATAGGCTGATATTGTTTCAATGTATAAAAAATCTAATAACAATGCATCCTTTTTAACTTCATGGCAATTATAGAAAATGAAAGAATTTTTACAGCTCATTGTGGAAAAGAGTGGTTCAGTGACTCTTGCCTGCCTAAGGGCTGAGATGTGTAATATCTTGACAACCTGTAAT
Source organism: Antilocapra americana (assembly GCA_007570785.1). NCBI lineage: Eukaryota > Metazoa > Chordata > Mammalia > Artiodactyla > Antilocapridae > Antilocapra > Antilocapra americana. The sequence goes on from ML661325.1 coordinate 810,110, forward strand.
CCATTCACAGCACATTTATGGGGAAATTCTTTAACAATATGATCAGTGGTCTCTGCAAAACGTCTCCTCATCATAGGAAACCTTCAGGCAAAGTTTGGAAACAATCTAGATGGGCTGCTGTAATGGCAATTTAAAAAATTCTTTAAAATGTGTAAACTTTTTATTGTATTGTTTTATCAGTTCTGAAAAATGCATAGACTTCTACAACTCCCACAACAGTCAAGATACAGAATCATTACTATCCTCCAAAATTATTTTGTACTTCCCCATTGTAGTCAAATCAATAGCCATCGTTAAGCACTGGCAACCACTGATCTGTTCTTTACCCTAAGTTTTTACTTTCCCAGTGAAAGTGAAAAGAAAGTGAAAGTAAAAGCCACTCAGTCCTGTCCAACTCTTTGAGACCCCATGGACGACGCAGTCCATGGAATTCTCCAGGCCACAATACTGGAGTGGGTAACCTTTCTCTTCTCCAAGGGGTCTTCCCAACCCAGGGTTTGAACCGGGGTCTCCTGTATTACAGTTGGATTCTTTACCAACTGAGCTATCAGGGAAGCCTGGGACTTTCCCAGAATGCCATGTAAATGAAATCATACAATATCCAGCCTTTTGGAACATGTTTCTTTCACTCAGCATAGTATATTTGCGATTCACCCATATTGTAGACTCATCCAAGGTTTGTTCCTTTTTATTGGTGAATAGTACTCCATTGTATAGATCTACCACATTGTCCCTCCATTCACCAGTTGAAGAATATCTAAGTGACTTCTGGTTTCCAGTATGGCATGTAAGGAACTTGGAAGTCATGTCTCCATCATAACAACAATTTAAAAGCTGAACAAACTGAAAATCAACAACTTTTCTTATATTCATTAGAGAATTGAGATCACAGGAGAGACTACTGCCCCTAAAATTGAAGAGAGAGATAGGTGGGTACAGAGAATCACAATTGATTGGAACAGAAACCTACAAATAGTGACCTTCATGAGAATGATTACTGGGTTTCTTTTACTCAGTACACCATATCCAGCTTTCAGCAAAAATCACAAGGTATATCAATAGGCAACAGAGTTTGGAGAGACAGAGCCAAACTTAGATATGGCAAGAATGTTAGAACTGTCAGTCCAGGAATTTAAAACAACTATGGCTCAGTGGCTCAGTGGTAAAGAATCTCCCTGTGATACAGGAGATGCAGGTTCAACCCCTGGGTTGGGAAGATCCCCCTTGGAGGAGAACGTGACAACCCACGCCAGTATCACTGCCTGGAGAATTCCATGGACAGAAAAGCCTGGTGGGGTTACAGTCCATAGGGTTGCAAACGTTAGGATATGACTAAAGTGACTGAGCACACATGATTAATATGCTAAAAGGTTTAATGATAAAAGTAGACAACATGCAAGAACAGATAGGTGGAAATCCAGAGATGGAAATCCCAAGAAGGAATCAAGAAGAAATGCTAGTAATCAAAAATACCAAAACAGAAATGAAGAATGCCTTTAATGGGCTCATTAGTAGACTGGACACAACCGAGGAAAGAGTCAGTGAGCATGAGAACATGCTAACAGAAATTTCCAAAACTAAAGCAAAGAGAAAAAAGACGGAAAAAAGCTGGAACAGAATGTCCAAGAAGTGTGGGATAATTACAAAAGGTGTAATGTACCAGAAGAGAGAAAGGAACAGAAAGAATATATTTGAAGCAATAATAACTAAGAATTTCCCAAAATTAATGTCAGACACCAAACCACAGATCTAGGAATCTCAGAGAACACCAATTAGGATAAATTTCAAGAATATTTGGGTTGTTTCCAGTTTAGAATGAATAAACTACTAATACTACAAACATTAGCAGCATATAAGTTTTTGCATGAACGTTATTTTTCAGTTTTTGGAGTAAATAAACTAAACAGAATTTCTGGTCATAAAGTAAGTCCATGTTTAATTTTATAAGAAACTGCCCAGTTGTTTCCCAAAGTATCTGTATGATCTTGCATTCCCATCAACAATAAGTAAGAACTCCAGATTCTACATCCTTATCAGCATTTGGTATGATTAACTTCTTGATTTAAAAATTTTAGTCATTCTAATAATGGTGTTTTAATCAGTTATTCTAATAAGTGGTCTTAATTTGCATTTCCTCAGTGAATAATGATGTTGGAAATCTTTTCATGTGCCATCCATTTATTTTCTTTGGTAAACTGTTCAAATCTTTTGCCTATTTAAAAAATTGGATTATTTTCTTATTGTGGAGTTTTGAGAGTTCTTTATATATTCTGATACAAGTTCTTTATCAGTTATGTGATTTTCAAATATTTTTGCCCAGTCTGTGGTGTTCTCTTCATTTTAAACACATTTTTAAAGCCTTTTATGAATGCGTGTGCATGTGCTCAATCACTCAATCTTGTCCAGTTCTTTGTGATGCCATAGACTGTAGCTCCTCTGTCCATGGGACTGTCCAGGCAAGAATACTAGAGTGGGTGGCCATTTCCTCCTCCAGGGGATCTTACCAACCCGTGGATCAAACCCTTCTCTCCTGAGTTGCAGGTAAATTATTGCTGAGCCATCAGGGAAAGACTTTTTTGTCCCAAAAGCCTTTTATGATTCCGTAGTTTTTATTTTGATGGAGTCTAGGTTAATAATAATGTCTTTTGTTACTTATAGATGTTGTGGGGGTTGTATTTAAGAACTTTTCCTGACTCAAAATAACAAAGATTTTCTCCTATCGTTCCTTCAAGATGTTTGATAGGTTTATACTTTATATTTGGGCATATTATCCATATTGAGTTCATTTTTGTATATGGCATAGGGTGTATGTTGAGGTTGACTCTTGTGGGTATGGATGTCTAACTGTTCCATCACTACTTGCTGAAATGACTATTCTTTCTCTATTAAAACTTTTTAGCACTTTTATCAAAAAATTGTATTGAATTAATTGACCATATTTGTATGGGTCTATTTCTGATCTCTCTATTGATCCTGGGTGCCTCTAAAATCTCTGGAGAATGTTAATTTTTGTTTGTGCTATTGAGCCCATCCAGTGAATTTTCTCTGCTTCAGAAGCTGTATTTTAAGGGTCTGAAATTTCCACTTTGTTCTTTTTTTATAATTCTGTTTTTCTGGTGAAAACAGCTATATTTCCATTCATTTCAAGAGTGTCCAACTTCATGGATCATGGTTATAATCATCACTTTAAAATCTTTATAATTCCAACACCTGAATTGTCTTGGATTTGGCATCTGTTGATGCTCTTTTCCTTTGAGAATTGGGCAGATTTTCTCTTTTATTTGTTGCTTTTTTTGTCAAGTTATTTTGAATTGTACTCTGGAATTTTGAATACTATGTTGTGAGACTCTGGGTTGTATTAAAATCCTCTGGAGAACATTACTTTTTGTTTATTTTAGTAGGCAACCTACCTGGTTAGGCTCATACCCCAAGTTGTGTTTTGCCTTCTGAGAGTGGTGGTTTCAATGTCAGTTCAGTTTTCAAAGCTTTTACTGTGCTTTGTGTGTCTGCCCAACACATACGCCATTCAGGTGTTTATATGTTCCTTGGGCAGTGATTTATATTATAATTTAGTTTTCAAAATCTTTTCCATCATTCTTTGGGTCTGTGTTGTGCAATGTGTAACCCAGGAGTGAATCTGAGACTGGTAATAGTCTATATTCAGAACTAATGGATTTCCTTCTCCAGCTTTCTCATCCTTGGACTTTCCCTGACTCTCTCCGGCTCCCAAGGGTCCTTTTTGGCAGTCTTCTGGCTAGAAACCCACTGTTTCTCCCAGGATTTTAGCCCATGCACTTTCTGAGTACCTGTGGTGCTTCCGAGGCAACATGAAGAGAAAGAAGAGGGAAGAATAACAGGGATCTTCCAACACTCTTCAGACCATTGGGACTTCCTTGCCCAGTTTTGTGTGAACTGAGAGATGGTTGGTGGAGTTTTAGGTGCCCACACCTCTGCAGTCACCATCACGACAGTGATGCTTTGGGACTATGGCTGTCATTGAGGTCTGGGAGGGAGAGAGAAAGAAAAAGAGGTTCTTCCCCATCTCCTTTGCTTGACAAGCCCACTTTTCTGATCCTCTGGTTAGAAAAGGGGGTTTCTTTTTGATTTTTTGCTGCAGTCTATACCTGGTGGACAGTTGCAGGACTTAGCCCATCCTTGGATCAAAGCCGAAAGATACAGGAAAGAAAAACCAAGTAATCTCACTGCCATACCAGTTGCTCTTCAGATTTTGACTTCCCTTCTCAATCTACTTGCTACTGTTCATTTTTCAGAGTCCTCAGCTAGTTGCTATTGTATTCTCTCTGGAGGTTTTAGTTAGAATCAGTGGGAGAGAGAGGCTATAATGGGCTCACTCTGTCTTGGTCAGCACCAGAAGTTCTGTAATGACGATTTAAATGCCGAATGATGGTCCTTCCAGAGACTTATTCTTGAACCTAGCAACAAATTTGAATTAGCTGGCAAGCTTAAGAAAAAGAAAATTCCAGAGACACAGACATAGAGAACAAATGTGTGGGTACTGAGCGGGAAAGGGAAGATTGGGATTGGTACTCTTGCTACTATGTATAAAATCGATAACTTATGAGAACGTACTGTACAGCACAGGGAACTCTGCTGTGCTCTGTGGTGACCTACCTGGGAGGGAAATCCAAAAAAGGAGGGACTATATGCAAACGTATAGCTGATTCACATTGCTGTATAGTAGAAACTAACTTCAATACAAATGAAAAAAAAAAAAATCCCAGACTCATCTCTTGAAGATGGGAATCTAAGAATTTGTAAAAGCTGCTTCTGAGTTTCTATAGCCAGCCTGGCACCAGTTTTGGGGGTGAGGTGCTCAGACTTAGGGTCCAGGCTGAAAGTGTGAGAAGCCCTGATGAGATGATTTCGAAGGTCCTTTTCAACCCTGAGATCCTCAGGCTCTATGTTGAGAATATTCCATTCAGAAAGCTGCTTGTTAAGGGAGGTCTACCCATTTCCCTCAGATATGTAACTGTTGCTCTGGATCACATAGGTCATCTCAAATAATGCCACAGAGCAGACAAAAATATGTAGAACTGAGGGGCAAAATCAAATAGTAATACCAACACGAAAATGAACAGACTTTCAACCTGTAAGATGAGTTTCACTGGAAATGAGAGCTTCTTGTAATAGCAGCAGCAACAAATTCTCAATCTGCTTTATGTGGTGTTAGCCAGGAGGGGAGACCATGTATTTTCAGGTCTGAGGATTAGTGGTTTCAATAAGTGGCTCCTTTTCTCTCTAGGATTATCCCTTTCCCATATATTTGACAAACTTCTTTTGGTTGAGTGCAGTTTCTGCTTATGTGCTAGGAATCGCTAGTGACTTTAAATTTGCTTTTCATAACATGGTTTCAAAATTTATTTCTAAGGGACCTCAGAAATCATTTCCTTGGGCTTACACCTCTAATGATATACAAGAGGAAACCAGGCCCGCAGTTATATGTCTTAATTAGGGGGTCAGAGCTGGGGCCAGAAGCCAGCCATTGGCTCCCAAGCCACATATTTTCTGTCTGACTGAGCTGAGGCAGGTGAGATCTAGGATGCAAAGTCTCCTGGCTTCGTAACTGAGCCGGGTCAGATGCTGCAGTGGGTGCAAAATGACTAAGTTACACGCAGTGTATTTGTAAAGGGCATGTTGACCTAAAAATGCTTTAGCTCCTGGATTTGCAATTACGAAAATCTTGGCAACCAAAACGACCCACAGCTTATAAAGTGCCAGCATACTGGCACATCCTATTCTCTGCACACTGGGCACTAGACAGCCCTTGGTCACCTCTGAAACTCCCCCAAGCCCATTTCCTTTTAAATATGCTGCAGAGTGTTTTATAGTCAGGGTTAAATCAGAGAAGCAGAACCTTGATAAGGGTCATATATATATATATATTTTTTATTTACAGGAATTAGACTTTGCACCGTTGTAGGAGAAGCTAGGAGAATGAAGGTTTGAAAGGGTGAAATGGAGAATCAGGGCTGGCACCAAGCAGTCAACTCAAGGAGCCAAGTATTCCTCTTTTGGTGAACTCAAAAGCACAGCCATTACACGAAGGGGTTTTTGTGAAATGCTGTTTTGGCTTAGGCAACTTGATACAGCATTAATCACTATAGGTAGGGAGCCTAAAATAGAAATAGCTGTCATGCTTTGAGAGTAATGTTCCTGGCTCTGTTCTCATTTGTCATGAACAATCTGGAATCAGCCTGTTTCACCACAGTCTGAAAACGTGTGACAGCTTTAGTGTGACGGAACGCCGGGACGTGGGGCCCTGGCCTCAGAATAGCTTTGTCGCCAGGCTGATCTGCGTGTGTGTGCTGGCTTTGCACACTTACTGTGGGATTGGAGCTATACTTTCTGAAAAGCTACATATTTGCTTTCTCATTTGTAAATGGGGCCAATAGTAACCACCCCACAATACTGTTTTGGAGTAGGTATACTAGTAGATGCTCTAATAAAAAGGATTCCTTTTGTTTATCTAGTCCCACCCTTTCCCCTAGTACATAGAAGATGTAGTATTTCTCAGAATATCTCCGTGTAGAAATGCCCTTATTGTCTAAGTATTGGATTTTGATCATGAATCTAGGTATATAGTTTATATTCAGCATTCCTGGCACTCCATCATGTCCCAGATTCCTAGTACCAATTTTGAATTTGTATCGATCATGAAAAGGACCACTGTTTGGCAAGAGAAACATCTGATGAAGCTCATGGACTTTACCCCACAGGAGAGAAATAGTGCTCTGTAAGTAGTTAGGAGTCTATTGACTTGGCTTATTTATTTTTGAACTTTTTATTTTGTATTGGGGTATAGCCAGTTAACAATGTTGTCATAGTTTCAGGTGACCAATGAAGGGACTCAGCCATACATATACATGTGTCCATTCTGCCCCAAACTCCCCTCCCATCCAGGCTGCCTCATAACATTGAGCTGAGTTCCATGTGTTATATAATAGGTGCTTGTTGGTTATCCATTTTAAATATAGCAGTGTATACATGACCATTGCAAATTCCCTAACTCTCCCTTCCCCCTGGCAACCATAAATTCATTTTCTATGTCTGTGAATCTCTGTTTTGTAGATTAGTTCATTTGTATCATTTCTTTTTAGATTCCACATATAAGGGATGTCATGTGATATTTCTTCTTCTCTGTCTGACTTACATCACTCAGTATAACACTCTGAGTTCATACATGTTGCTGCAAATGGCATTGTTTCATTCTTTTTGATGGCCGAGTAATATTCCATTGCATATATGTGCCACTTCTTTATCCATCCCTCTATATTGACTTGGTTTATAAAGGTGAACGGGGTGACATCAGCTCCCCTGGAATTCTTCCATTTTCCTGGGTTAGGAGAGAGATTCATTAATCATGAAGTTAGAAGCAACAGGCAAGTTGAAGCTGATATCAAAGTTGGGGAAAGAGAACCAAAAAAACAGAACTTAAAAAGCATAATTATTCTGTAGCCATTAATTTTAGGAGGGTACAGACATATATTTGATAGCCACATATTTGATACCCTTTGGGGACATTTACTGTATTATAGATGCCCAAAATGGTTTGTTGAATTTGAATTTGATAAAATAACGCTCATGAACTTCTGAAACATGAAGAAAAGTTTTAGTTATATTCAAAGTACTCTGTTTAGGAATCTGGAAATCTAATTATCATTTTAGAAAGACTTTAATTAGTAGTAACTAAAATAAAAAAATTTATGCAGGATAAAGTTTTAGAAGAGTCACAAGATATTTTATTATCAAAAGTAGGATAATTGGCTTTGAAATCTCTCAGAAATGTAGTTAATTACCTGGCTGTTGAAAGATACTGATAATATATTCCCTACCTACTTTTCTACAATTTGTTGACAATCACAACAAATCTAATTTAGTTACGGATCCAACTGAGCAAGTAATTGACCTGAATGCCTTCAACAGAACATTGAGATATAAAATCACTCTCTATAGGTTGATTAAAAGGTTGATACTTTCTTTTTTCAACCTAGAACAATGACAATTTTCTTTTCAGCTTATCTCTTATTTTAGGTCCTCAAGATTTAAAAACTACCAGTCAGTGGTAAATACAGTAAAGAATCTGCAGTCAATCCACACTGTTCTGTATAATTAATAGGATTGCTCAGGCAGCTTATCTGCTTAAATTCTGAAAATCTCTTTATCCTTTATCTGCAGAAACACTAATCGCTTGAAAAGGACAAGGCTGAGGAAACTTGTTTTAAAGCTGGGCTTGAACAACTTTTTTTTTTTTCCTGCAGCAAATTCTGTTCTCTAATTCCCTGGGTTACTTGCATCTCTTCTTCATACTATTACTGCCCTTCTAGGTATTTTGAACAGCATGTTGCATTCATTTGAACATATGTGAGTTGCTTGCATTTTCCAGTGAGATAAGCATTTCTTAAAAGTGAAAGTGTAGCCGCTCAGTTATGTCCAACTCTTTGCGCTTCTATGGACTGTTGCCCGCCAGGCTCCTCTGTCCATGGAATTCTCCGGGCAAGAATCCTGAAGTGGGTTGCCATTCCCTTCTCCAGGGGATCTTCCCAACCCAGGGATCAATCCTAGGTTTCATGCATTGCAGGCAGATTCTTTAACGGCTGAGCTACCAGGGAAGCCCATGCATTTCTTAAGGCCTCTTCTATTCAGCCTTTGGCTGGATTTCACCAGGCCCAGGGAACAGGGAACTAAACTGGTCTGGAAACTGGGAAACATTGGCTCTGAGTTTCACTCTGTGATTTGGTAAGGGTCCCTTGTTTGATCGCTGATCAGTCACAGGTGTGATCAGCAACTTGCAGAAAAAGGAAATGTCTTGGAAGGATAGTGAAGATGTGCAGAATCAGCAGATGACTGAAAATCAGGCCTGAACTCCAGCAGGTACCATGGCTTTTCCAGAGGTTGGGAAGCAGGAACCCCACCAACAGCCTTGCAGTGGGACAGAGTAGTAAGAATGCTACTGCAAGGAGGAAATGAATATCAAATTCCAGGGAGGTTGGTTTAGACTGGTTGACAAGCCCGCTCTTACTTGATATGGGTTGGGAACCCCAGTTACAGTCCACTGGGCTCCACCCAGTAATTCCTTAAGAGAAAATTCAGGAGGCAGTTTGAGGAAGAAATTTTGTGCTGGACAGGTAACTTTGTCCACTCTACTATCTGGCATCTTTAAAGTTGCTTCCAGCTTTAAAAATCGAGAGTGACTCGCCCATGAAACCCTTTGGGGTTTCCATGTCCCAGTGGTTTGTTTCTATGAATGACTATGAAACCAGTGAACAATAATAAGATAAACTGGAAGAAGACATTTGACCAGTGGGTTATGTAGCTGTGTTGGTTATCTATCTACTGCTGCATGACAATATCACTGCAAACTTAGTGTCTTCAAACTGTGAATTTATTACCTCTTAGTTTCTGTGGGTCAGGAGTCTGGGAATGGCTTAGATGGGTTTTCTTATAAGGCTGTAGTCAAGGTGTCATGGCTGAATATTCATTGGAATGAAAAGAGTTGGACATGACTTAGCAACTGAACAACAATGCGTATGTATAACTGATACACTTTGCTATCTACCTGAAACTAACACAACATTGGAGGTCAACTATACTCCAATAAAAATTTAAAAAATGAAAGCAAATCTGCCCTCTTAGCTGTACCTGGTTGTTCAAACAAAATTTATTTGAAAGGGGTGAGTTTATAAACATTCAGATTACCCTGAAATAACGTGACTGGTTCTCTTAGGGCCGCTGGGCGTGCATCTGGAGGCAGATGGGTAATAAGTGGTTAAAGACATCAGTTAAGTCCTTGCAGAAACTCGCAGTGTGACCCTGGACTTGATGCTTGAATCTCTAGTAGCCTCAGTGACCTTGTCATACTAGCTTGTAGAGGTAATGCCTTAAAAATGTGTAGGGTGATGCCTGGCACATAGTAAACTGCAGGAAATAGATATTATGATATTCCTTTAAGAACCCCAGCCAGAAAAGGCGTGTGTCAATTCTTAAGGTACAATTTGTCATATAACCAGAGGATCAAGAAAATGCATGCTGAACACATCGTAGCTCATTCCTTCTCTGGAAGCTCATGGAGGGTTTGATGCGGTAATTCCTTGTGTGTGGACAAAATCACAATCCTATTTGCCCATCCCTGGAGCTGGGCCTTTTGGAAAGAGGACTGTAGCTGCAGCCCCTCTTCTGTTGACAGTGGGAGGCCGTGCCATGGTGGAGGCTGGCCATGCCAGGGCAGGGCAGGGGGCACCCCAGCTCCCACTTCTCATTTCCAACCTCCCATAGTGTGTGGTGGAAACCTCATGGGACTAAGCTGGTTGTCCTTGGCCAAGCAGCAGCTTCTCTGAAGCCATTCTCACTTCTGTAAAAGTGGGGCCATATGCAGGATCCAAAGGGGGGAAGAACATAGGGGATAAACTTGGCATAACTAAGGGGACCCAGGATGCATGCTCCATACCAAGACTTTCTTCCAACAGGCCAAATGAAGATGTTAAATACATTTTAGAAAAGTTTTAATTTGAACAACTTATGATTAAAAATACATTTTATAAATAATTTTTCCATAGACTTGATTAAGGATTGTTGCGAACTTTACAAAAAGACATACTGCAACAACAGTGGGAAGAAATTACAAAAAAATATAGCTACAGTCCTTCCATTTAAAAATACATTATACATCACAGCGTTTTCTTTGTGCAAAGTTGAAGACAGTGCTGTGTTAGGCCTGTCACAGGTTCACCCAAAGGGAAGTAAACTTTAACACAGTTACTCGGCATAATAGGATAGGCACAGCTGAAAAAAACCCTTCTCCCAGAAGTTAATATACCTTAGTTCAACATTTTATTTTGTAGGACTGATGGCTGAACTTAGCTTAATACAAATATATATATTTATATGTCTGTGTGGGTATATATATATTTAAGTATGAAAATAAGTGTCTGTTTTGCAATTAAGTAAACCCTCAACGTATTTACAGTATTTTCAGAGAATGTGTTCTCCAAATCAGTCTGAGGCCATCTTCTCTATTAAACAAATCTTCAGAAGATTAAATGAAGCCAAATATGTGAATTAATGGATATCCTCCGCTGAGACTTCCAGTTTTCGCTGTGGGATGAAGAGAGTTCCTGCGGAGGTGTGATTAGCACCATCAAAATCCATGCAGGTGGGGCCTGTAGGTTTTGTTGGTCCACCTGGAGTACGGAAGAAGCTTTCAGCCACTGGCTGGGACCCTTTGGGTGTCACAGGAACAGGCTGATGGGAAAGAGAGGAATGGAGAAAAGTCAGACACAGACAGACAGGCACACATCCTGGCAAACTCAGCAGACTGGACTGGAAGGATGTGTTGCATGTTGGGAACCTCAAATGCCCTGAAATCTGCTCAGTGAGCCTGCCTGAGTTTCACACACTCAACTATTTTTATTAAGGAGAAAAAAAAACTCATGATAACCCCATAATCTGGACTCCTTGAGCACTTTTGCTGGATTTACAAGGAAGGCAGGCCTTTAAGCATTTCCTTCTCCCATCCTTTCCTTTTTCGAAAGCAAAAGTGAGTCTCCCATGATACTGATATTTGGGCCTTAAGAACTGAAAGAGAAAAAAAACCATCAATGAATGGACACACTCTCACCTGTTGTGCCCCTGTCCCTGCAAATGACTGTCCGTTTGTTTGATTCTGGCTCAGGATGGATGCGTCATACTTGGTGGCCCTTCCTTGCTGAGCGCCTGCATTTTCTGGTGTGACATTAACAGCCTCTATTCTTGGCGACATGGCAACGGTTCCAGGCGCAGGGCTGGTGGACACCTGCACCCCAGGGGAGATGAGGCCCAAGTGCTGCAGGGTGAAGTTTACAATGGCTGAGCTCGGGTTCTGGATGGGAACTGGGTGGCTCGAAGAGAGAGCCGGGCTGTTCCCGACAGGGACGGCTGCCATGGAAGTTGGTGAGACCATTAGCTTCAAAGGTGTTACATGAAAAGAGGGAAAATTAACAGCAGTGAGTTCAGATGATGTCACTGGAATAACACCTGGAAAGAAAAGGCAGGAGAATATCTTAAAAGCACAGGCACTTGTCCAAGGAGTATATAAGGCTCAAGTGAGCTTGAGAATGACTGTGTTTGAAAGATGTTTTTAAGTACACTCACCTGCAATCGGGGAGCTGTAGATCCTGTGACTTGGGGAAAGCGTACCTGAGTTTTCATTACTAGACAGAATGGACTCTGCCCCCAGGGTTGAGCACTGGGTGAGAGGGATTAGGTATCCTGATGGGAACAAGGTCTAAAAAAGAAAGAGGAAGGGTTTATTTTACACATGAATACAGAAAGAAACAATGGAAACAGTGACAGACTTTATTTTCTTGGGCTTCATAATCACTGCAGATGGTGACTGCAGCCATAAAATTAAAAGATGCTTGCTCCTTGGAAGAAAAGTTATAACTAACCTAGATAGCATATTAAAAAGCAGAGACATCACTTTGCCACCAAAGGTCCATCTAGTCAAAGCTATGGTTTTTCCAGTAGTCATGTATGGATGTAAGAGTTGGACCATAAAGAAGGCTGAGCATCAAAGAATTGATGCTTTTGAACTTTTGGTGTTGGAGCAGACTCTTGAGAATCCCTTGAGCAGTCTTCCTGGGTTTGCAAGGAAGGCAGGCCTTTAATCAGTTCACTCTCCCATCCTTTCCTTCTCCCAAAGCACAAGGGACCATAAAGAAGGCTGAGTGCCTTCTTTATGGTGAGACAAACAAGTCAATCTTAAAGGAAATCAGTCCGGAATATTCATTAGAAGGACTGATGCTGAAGCTGAAGCTCCAATACTCCGGCCACCTGATGCGAAGAGCTGACTGACTCATTAGAAAAGACCCTGATGCTGGGAAACGTTGAAGCAGGAGGAGAAGGGGACGACAGAGGACGAGATGGTTGGATGGCATCACTGACTCGATGGACAGGAGTTTGAGCAAGCTCTGGGAGATGGTGAAGGACAGAGAAGCCTGGCATGCCGCAGTCCATGGGGTTGCAAAGAGTTGGACACAACTGAGCTACTGAGCAAAAACAACAATAGGAAGAAAAATGACGATGTGTCTCTTCTGGGACTAATATGTGGTTGTCTGTCTCATCAGACCAAAGCCTCCAGTGGTATGGGCCACGGGCAGGCCAGCTCTATGGCTCTTTGAAGACAGTATCCCTCCTTCCCATCCCAACAGTTGTCCTGAATAACCACATGTTTCTTAAATGCCAGCTGGGGTCTTAGGAAATGTCCTAAAGTTAGCACTGAGTCTGCTTAAGAGCAAGATTTACCTGGCACTCTCCACCGCCCTTAACGTCCTAAGTCTGCTTCCAGACTTCTTGGTATGATGTGGTGCTATCAGAACAAGCTGAATGCAGCTGGACACCTGATCGTCCTTGAATTATGTGGGATGGTATTTCCCAGAGATTATTCTGAGGGACCCTAGTTCTTTCTATGGGATGCAAGCAGGTACTACTTGAATCATAGTTAAAATTATGTTTGGGGAAATGCTGAATTCAACAAAGGAAGATGGAATCTTTATGATAGAATTTCTAAGGAACTGTCACGATGGCATATAGTGTGAATCTCCAAGAGAGTGTTCATCATGTAACATTTCCCAGGCTATTCAGCAACTAAATGTTTGGTAGTATTGGTATTTAAGAAAAAAAAAAAAAAACATGTTAAGAAATGTTGATTTAGAGAAAGGGAATGTCAAACCTCAGGCCCAAAATATAGCCTCTTGGCTGTTTTTGCAAATAAAATTGTACTGGAATATAGCCATGCCCATTCATTTACATATTGTATGCAGATGCATTCCTACTTTTTAAAAAATTTTTACAATGGCAGAGTTGAATAGGTGTAACAGAAACCATATGGCCCACAGAGCCGAAAGCATGTACTCTCTGGGCCTTTACAGAAAGCTTCCCTTGTGGCTCAGTTGGTGGAGAATCCCCCTGAAATACGAGAGACTGCCTGCAATGCAAGAGATGTGGGTTCAATCCCTGGGTCAGGAAGATCCCCTGGAGATGGAAATGGCAACCTACTACAGTATTCTTGTCTGGGGAATTCCATGGACAGAGGAGCCTGGCAGACTACAGTCCATGGGGTTGCAAAGAGTCGGACAAGACTTAGTGACTAAACCACACAATCTGTACAGAAAAGTTTGCCGACTCCTGATCTGGAATAAAAGAATTATAGAACTATAGATCCTTTTCCCCCAGTACTTGAGGTTCCAATGATAAGCAAACACTCTTATACAAATGAAAGGGCAGGGTATCAGGTTTCAAAAAATGACAGATAAGAGAACTGATTAATTCATATTAGATGCCCACATATCATGCAGCAAAAGCTTTGGGGAATAAAGTTACATTCCACATGGAAATGGCCAGAGTCTGGGGCTGTGTGTGTCTGCCTCACGCTTGCTCATCACTGCACTTTTCCAGCAGAGCCTACATGGGTGGCCGAACCACCTGAAAAGTCTGGTCGGTATTACCAGGAACAGGACTGGTAAAAGCGAAAAGCAGCTCTTGTGAACCAGAGGCCCACCTCTCATCTCCCTGCGGATCTTTCTTCTCACTATTGTCAAAACAACGGTCTGTACTTTGATCTAGCTGTTGATAGGTCTGGTCAGACTCCCCAGTGCTAAGGGGTACCACAAACTTTCAATTTTGTTTCTTAGATGCTTGGTTCTGTTCAATATCTTTACTAGAAGGTTCCTTGAAGGCTGCAGGAATAGAGAATTTTCAAGGGGGTAGATTTAGGTGTTTTACCAACAGCTGCTATTTGGCATCTTACAGTACAATGTCTTCTGGTTTAACTCTCTTCAAATCTCCATCAAAACTCTAATAATAATTACTTTTCCTTTTCCTGTCAACTATATTAATCACAAAATTGTTTCATCTATAATGCAATTCCTTTTTTAAAATTAGAACTATTAAAGAAGCAGCATGAAAATAATTTGACACATTGCCACTTGTACGTCTTCTCACCCAGACTGTATCAGTACTCCTACCCCGCTTCCTAGGATACTGTCCTCTTTTGTTTTCATCATATTTCTTATTATTCACTACCTGAGATGCTTGTGTTTGTTTGTATACTCTCTTCTCTCCACCCCTAGAAGTGTAGATTCTCAGTAAATGTTTGTTGAATTAATTAACACGTGACTCTCTCCCTTTCTTTGTTCTGCTCAGTCCATGCTAAAAAGAAATGGTCAAAATGAAGTCAGATGAAAAAAAGAGAAGGGAGTGTGAGGAATCTATCCAGTGAAAACCCTAATCCTGAATAACTAAGTGAGCAACAGGAGACCATTATTAAATCCTACCCATTGTCCCAAAGAGATTATGGACCTCCCAGAAAATCAAATCAAGCTGAAGCCTTGTGATTTCCCCCCTAGCGTATGTATTAAATGCAAAATGATACTATGCTAAGATAATGGATGTTTTGAATGATTACCATGAGGCCATCCTCAGGGAAGATCTGACAGACTCTAAAGCCTCCTTAACAACAACAGTTACAGATAATGCCCTTCAGCTTCTACAGTGCCTTGAAAGGATCACAAACCCCTTTATGTATACCATCATGTAATAAATTCACTTAACCTCACAAAAACTGTAATATGGCCCTGGGGCAAGTGCTCAAAAGCAATTGTCCCCAAAGGCAGGTGCTGATTTGATCCAGAACACCAGTGCTTCATACCCAGTAGACAAGCAGGAAAAACTGGCAGAACAAATTCTTTATAGATGTGAGAAAACAAGATGTAGAGAAGTAAAATAACCCGAGTTAACAGCAGGGACAAAATGAGAGATTAACTTCTTCCATGTTTAGTGATGTTTGTTTATCTGGTGATGTTGTCTTTCATATACAATTGTCCTGAGAGTGGGAAACGAGATAATGTATGCAAAAGCGCCTAACACTTCTGCCATCTAGTATGTGGGTAGGCAGCCAATACATATTCTTTCCTTCCCAAATTAAACTCCATCCAGGAAAAACAACTGTCTAGAACATCAAAATATCTAGAAACCGATGCCATCAAATACACCTAAACCTTGCCAAGCTAAGTCTGATTTTTCTGTTTGCACAACATAGAAATTTTCCTTTAAATTTGACGCAGAAAGTAAAAACAAGGGAGCCATTTCTCTGCTAGGTCACAGATGCCAGTTACATGACATCAAGTAATGACTCAGAAAGCAGGAGTTAGAGGAACCCTATGTGTCCACCTATTCATTTGGGGTCATGTCTGCTTGTAAATTATTTAAGACTTTCATGGCAGGTGTTTGCATTCCGGTGTGGGACACAGAAATGGACTTAAGGACAACCACCCATGGCGCTTTAAAAAGAGAGCAGATAATCCCTTTCTCCAAAGGTTAAAAATGCCCCTGCCGCCATCCCAGTCAGGGGATTAGCTGTCTGAGGCCTTGTTTGGATTATGGGACGCTAAGGAACAGTTCCCTGTTTTCTGGGAGATTGCTCTTTGCTCTGGTAAATTTCACAAGCCAGCAGAGTCCCTCCCAATTAACTGAGGAGTACGTTAAAGCTTTGCACAGTTCAAGGCTGTACTTACTGTGGAGACATTTTCAGGTGCTTTGAGGTCTTCTTTAAATTTCTTTTTGGAACCACTGTCCTCGAGCATGCTTGCCCTCTTGGAGCCTTTTTCTCCAGCTGGCTCTCTCTCTAGGTTCTTTGCACCTTGTCTCTCCGGCCCTGGCAGCAAACTTCCAGGCCTGGTGGATGCACAGGACTTTGGGGTGTCACTGTCTGCATTTTCCCCGGTGGCATCAGTGGAGTCTTTTGCTCTCATAGCGTTAGAAGAGGTGGTCGGGCAGATCGTGGGGCTCAGGCCTGGGGGTGGCGTTATAGTTTGGGCCTGGGCAGGCTGCAAGTAGATGGCATACGATGGGCCCGAAGGGGCCTGAGGTAGGATCACGGGCACTGCCGGTGACAACGGGCTGGGGAGGAGGGGGACCACCCCCAGGGGCTGGATGAGGGACGGTGCCGTCATCTCTAGCTCGGCATTTGCTGGAGTGTCCAGAGGG
This sequence comes from Antilocapra americana, assembly GCA_007570785.1. Taxonomy (NCBI): domain Eukaryota; kingdom Metazoa; phylum Chordata; class Mammalia; order Artiodactyla; family Antilocapridae; genus Antilocapra; species Antilocapra americana. The sequence continues at coordinate 827,150 of ML661325.1, forward strand.
GCCACTGGTTTGCAGTGCCCAGATCCTGCCAGCTGTACTTTCACTTTCTTTCTGGGTTCACTAAAAGACAAGATTGAAAATATGAGACAATGGAAACACATATTCTCTAAAATGTTCTACCATTTTAGATTGCCCCAGATCGAAGCTACGCTTTTATGAAACTAGCAGTTTCTGTAATGATTCCATACTATGAGTTACAGAGAAGATTCTCTCACCAGTTTCCAAGGTTATTGCCTATTCTTACATGAAATAAGTAACCCTAATGATGCAACGTAAAGTAATGCACCCTGTTACTGAAGAGCGTGGCCCACCTACCTTGATTGTTCTTCTAACTGCATTTTGCAGATAGCTGCTAGCTGAGCCATTTTGCTTGGGAAAGGTGCAGAATTTTGAGTGCTCTCAGCTAGTAAAATAAAAAGATGGGGGAGGGAGGTGGTCAAAGCAAAAGAATGAATCTTCGCACAGATGAAACATCACTGAGGTCAAAGGAACAGAAAACATGTACCCCCCCCTCCAAATCACACAGCAATTAAATATAAACCCCACAATTCATATTTTACCCTTTAATTCATATGTAATTTGGGCTTCAAGTGTGTTTGGGACTATGGAAACAAACAATTCTCTAGCAAGTCCTGAGGGATCAAGGAAGCTAAAGTCAGATGAAGAGGGATTCTTTCAAGCAGAGCCCTGACATGATGGTAAACATACCTTTGTGGGTTTTGACAGGGCTACTGGGAGCAGAATTTATCTTTCTCCGGTCACTCTCTATGCTCTTTACCAGTTTGATGAGAGATGGGTGTCGAGTGAAGTTTGGTTTCCCACGTGTGGAAAAGAGGTTTTTGGCACAGTTCTCTTTTGAAGACCGCCTTGCTTCCAAATCAGAGGCAGCAAAAGGAAGGACTGGGCTGAGACCTGAAACAGGAAAGGGCAGTGTGTTAATACATGAGTGATTCTGCCTCCTTCTGGGGTATGAGGCCAGTGCATGGGCGCTCAGTCGGGTCCGATTCTCTGCGACCCTATGGACTGTAGCCTGCCAGGTCCCTCTGTTCACAGGGATTCTCCAGGCAAGAATACTTGCCATTTCCTCCTCCAGGGGATCTTCCTGACTCAGGGATCGAACTGGCATCTCCTGTGTCTCCTGGATTGGCAGACAGGTTCTTTACCACTGAGCCACCTGGGAACGGTTCTAAAATGATTTCAGATTAAAGTGGCAACAGTTATGTACCTACTGTGTGCCAGATACCATTTCAAGGGCTTTACCTAAAAAACCTTGTTCATCTTATTCTGAATGAATTCTGAGATAATAATCCACTTTAACACCTCTGAAAGACCTTGCCGTCTTATAACCAGGGGCGTGCTCTCAGGGTGATTGTTAATGGTTTTTCTTACTGAAATATAAAAAAACACTGTGTCTCTCAGAATCAGTGGAGACTTCACCTGATGAAATAGGGTGACTCTCCTTGCTATGGACTGAATGTATGCATCCTCTCTCCCCAAATTCACATGTTGAAACCTGATGTCCAGTGTGATGGTACTGAGAGGTGGGGCCTTTGGGAGATGTTCATGAGGGTGGAACCCTTTTGATTAGGATTAGTGCTCTTATAAAAGGGACTCCACAGAGCTCTCTAGTCTTCTTCCACTATGTAAGGTTACTATGAAAAGACTACAAGTTTAGAAAGCAGGTCCTCATCAGACACTGAGTCTGCCAGTGCCTTGATCTTGGACTTCCCAGCCTCCAGAACTATGGGAAGTAAATACATTGTTTATAAGCTACCGAGTTGATGGTACTCTGTTGTGGCAGCCTGAACAGACTAAGGCACTCTCCACAACTCAGGCAGGTACTTCTCAGGAAATGCACCCCCATTTCAGATATGTTTCAGACATTAACTAACTGGTTCAGGGTCTCTCAGCTAGAAGAACGTGGGCCTGGGATATGAACTTGATCAGTCTAGCCCAGAGCCTGTCCTCCAAATCCCTGTACTGAAGAAGGAGCTCTCATTGAGGTTATATCCAAAACCACAATAACCTCCAAAGGCGCTGTTGTTCTTCCTACTAGGGGTGAGGAAACAGTCTTAGAGAAGTCACCTGCCCAAGGCCACACAGCTGGAATAAGTGACAGGGTTGGGACTGGAACCTAAGCTTCCCTGTGTTCTTGCCATTTTCCAGAACTTCCGTGTGTGGGGTCTTGGTAGAACACAAAATGTAAGACTCCTGGAGTTGAGGTGGAAACAGAATATTCATTCTGGAATGAATCTATTTCATATTCTCCACATGCACAGGCTCTGTTTCAACTTTGTCAAATTCTTTTACACCCAGATTCTATCTCCTATACAGGGGTGTGATGGTTATGGACCTTAAGTTGCTGATGGAACCAAGGGCCAAACTTTCCATATTGGTGCTCATCTTTGTCTTTTCAGTCACTTATATATGTTCCTTCCATGTGGGAGTATGGGTCAGAAGAGAAAGGAAGAATATTTCCAAATGTGCATTAATTCAGCGTAATGAAAGTGAAAGTGAAGTTGCTCATTCATGTCTGACCCTTTGTGACCCCATGGAGTATAGCCCGCCAGGCTCCTCTGTCCATGGGATTCTCTAGGCAAGAAGACTGGGGTGGGTTGCCATTTCCTTCCCCAGCAAAGTAATGAAGCGACGAATAAAAGGAAATAAATACATACCACTGGGATTAGGACTGATTTCTGGGCCTGTCCATTTAAAAGCTGGTTTTCGGCCTCTTTCCTCTGTAACATGAACTTTCTTGATAAGATCCAGGCTACTCAGAACATTAGCTATATCATACAACCTCCTAATTTTTGCTGGGGGAAAAAAGTATATATATCACTTAATGGAATAATGAAAGATCAAAGGACTTTGCTTCCTAAGGACTTCATGTGTACAGTGTACACTTCAAGAGCTGTCCTAACCATCAATGTCAGAGAAAAATGTGGCTTTTCTTGAGTTATTCTAGTGATACTGCTTTAATTAAAACAAAAAAAGTTTTAAATATTGAGACTCAATTACTGCTGATATTGGATTTTGAAACAAAAGCACATGTTGAAAAAGGAAAAATGACTCAATGAAATCACCCTATTGGGAAACATGTTACCCAGATTTTCTAATAAAAAGTTACCACTGCTGGGCATCTCCTAATGAGGATTCAGAATTTTAGGAACAAATAGAAATAATCAATGATAAATGTATTATTTTCCTGCTTGGGATAGTTTATGAAAATAAATGTATTTAATTTTACAAGCATGGAAAATTTTAAACCTATCAAAATTTATAAACATTTATACTGTACCTAGGTATATGCAAAGCATAGATTTGCTAATTCTATAAGTCTTACATATCACGAAAAGTTCCGCTATAGAAGTCTGCCTTTACTTGAGCTTGTAGTACAAAGCTGCAAATCGAGCCCCTCCTTCATAGTCATGCCAGAAGGTTCTGAATTCCCTAGGGATTCAGCAAATTGCACATCTGCAGTTCCTGGAATAGTTTCCAAGGCTGTGACTAACCAGTGAAATAGAGAGCTGAAAACTGGTGACTCAGAGAAAGCAGGCAGCTCATCGGTAGGATTGGGATGTGTTTTCTGAACTGACAAATCTCCCAACCCAAATGCTAGTCCTACTGCCTTAATCTGTACTCATTTTGCCTTTATGGAGACACCATCAAACTGGAGGTGTCTCAATACTTTCGTGGGACCGGTACAGCTTCACAGGAATGGGAAGGGGTCTACATGACACCTCCCAGGCATTCCCTCAGCCTCTGCTATGCCTTGGGGTCAACAGTGAGCCAGTCGCCCAAGTGATCCATGTCCAGGCCAGCCTAATGCCCTGCTCAGAGGTCAGCTAATGCCTTCTACACCATCTCTCTGCTCCTCTGTGTGTGGGCGTGGGGCAGTTCCTGCAAAGTCTTTTCTAGACGCAAGGGCAGAGCTGTTTAAACGTTTCTTCATGTAAAAAGAAGAGCAATTACTGTTAGGTTACTCTCCTCGTTTAGCTATAGGACAGACTCTCAGGAGGAGGCCCTTGGGACTGCTCCTGACGGTGGTCGTCCGCACACAGCACACGGTGTCAGGCTTTGGTTTCAGGGCAGAGAAAGCAAGCCTTACCTACTGTGCTAGACAGGCTGGGTTGCCTGGCCCAGCCAAGTCACTGTGGAAACAAACTGTCTAAGGCAGTAAGTGCAGAGAAGGGACTCCGTAAAACCACTCTTTCAAAATGTCCATTGTGCTGCAGGTCACTTCTGGAGACAGTGTTAGAAGTTAGTTACACCCTCAAATATGAAAGTCAGTGGGGAGAACAGAGACTTGGGTCCCAGTCCCACTTTATTGCTTATTTAGACTTCAGACACTGTAAAGTGGAGACAATGTGACCAGTATCAAGTGAGGTAGTTAAAGTATCAGGTAAGAGTAGTTATATATATATATCTTTGAATCCTACAAGCTAAGCAGTATCTTCATGAATTCTGGGGAGAAGTGAAGATACAAAAGCCTAGCTAGAGATGATCTGTTTATATAGCCAGTGTATTGGAAAGTAACTCAAGAGTAGGTCCAAAAGTCCAGGGCAGTTGGGCCACTTACTTTTAAACTTGCTTTTATCCAAATCTTCCACATGGTCCTCCCCAATTAAAATCTTGGCAGCAATTTCCAGGCTTACTATCTGAGGTGTTGACACCAAAAACAGCATCACAAATTTTTGGCTCATCACTCTTAAAGACTTGTCTTTGCGGCTGTTTACAGAGGCTTTGGAAAAGGAAGAGGATTAGAGAATTAAAATTCATGAAGGAACAATTGCTTTCTAAAGTAACAAAGCTAAAAATACCGGAACCTGGTCCCATGGTTGACATGCAGGATTTTCATGTGAAAAGCAGCAATAGCTTTGAGCTGGGTTCCCTAAGGAACCTGATCTCTAGACCTCCAAGAGGTAACCTGCCACCTGAGCTTTTCAGCATCAGCTCTCTCACCTGCCCGGAATTCCACTCCAGGGAGTTCGACAAAACACATGTCTGGGTGTCCATTCTGGCCAGTGTTTGATTTGATGATGGGATCCTCTATACTGTAACTCTTAGTAAAGTCAAACTCTTGCTCATATTCTTTCTTTTTGATCATCATAATCTGCTCAGCGTACTTGTTCTCCTCCCCGACGCTTTTCAGAGTCCCAAGGGTCTGGTTGAGGTTGCGTCGCCCATGCCAAGTGTACCTGTTTTTGGCGAGCCGGCTCACCATGTGTAGACTCTCTAGGACGTTGACAATATCATAAATGCGTCGGCGCTCGACATCTGCAGAGAACAAGCCACAGATAAGATATTGTAATATGGATAGAATTGAATATCTTTCTTTCTCCAGGGATTCCTAGTCCGTAGGTTCTGGATTATATAACTTTAGTGGCTCAGATGGTAAAGAATCTGCCTGCAATGCGGGAGATCTGGGTTCCACCTCTGGGTTGGGAAGCTCCCCTGGAGAAGGGCATGGCAAACCACTCCAGTATTCTTGCCTGGAGAATCCCCATGGACAGAGGAGCCTGGTAGGCTACAGTCCACAGAGTCTCAAAGAGTCGGACACAACTGAGCGACTGAGCAACAGCACATGCTAAACAGTATGAAGATGAGAAAGGCATGTCCCTGCTCTCAAGGGTACAAATAGTTAATATAAATTAGAAAGGTGACGTTTACTGAAGGTCTCTGATGCATCATACAGGTGTAGGAAGATTTTACCCTAACTTGTGAGATTATCCATGCTTTTTTATTTCTTTAACAATAGTCTTTACTTTTACACAAAGCAGTACAAAATGAGGCAGTTTGTCAAAGGGTGACCTGGAGCTAGAAAATCCATCCTGAGTGTGAAAGCTATTGTTAGTTGCTAAGTCGTGTCCAACTCTTTGCGACGCCATGTGCCATAGCCCACCAGGCTCCTCTGTCCATGGGATTTCTCAGGCAAGAATACTGGAGTGGGTTGTCATTTTGAAACTTCTCCTTATTATCCATGCTTCAATGATGAGGAGATAAGAGGGTCAGGCTGGCTAAGCTTCTCACCCTAAGCCACAGAGTTAGTAAGTGGCAAAATCAAGTCTTTAGAACCCTAAATTCCACCCTCTACACTCCATTTCTTATATTAGTTCCCAACACACACACACACACACATGACTGTCATATGATAGGTACAAAGTGCTGAGATTCCTTGCAGTTCCTGGAACTTGCCAGAGATGCACTTGCCTGAGGGCCTTTGTGCGCTAGGCTGTTTCTTCTAGCTGGAATCCCTCTCCCAGACATTCTCATGGCTCTCTACCTCTATTCTTGAGTCCTTGCTCGGGTTGGATGTCACCCTCCTAACAAGGCCTGACCCGACTACTTAACTTAAAATAAGTTTAAAATTACAGAGCATACTCTTAGCACTCTGGATCCCCATCTACCACGGTCTGCATTTGCTTTTCTTTAGCACACATCACCTTCTTACATCCTAATTACCCACTTATTATGTCCTTTGCATATTGTCTATTGTCTCCACTGGAAAGCAGATTCCACAGGAGCAGGAACTTTGTTCTTTCTGTCCACTGATGTTATCCCAGCTGCTGCCACATAGTAGGTAATCCATAGATACCTGCTAAATTAAATGGTACACCCTCCATAGCTATAATGAAGTGTATGTGAAGAGAGGAATCTAAATGGCATTTCTTAAAGCTGAAACATATAAATATGTATTAGAAGGGCAAAACTTTCTTCATGGGGTGATAGCTATATACTAAAATATCCTGTATATCTCGTCACAGATTCAGGCAGTAGTATTTTCATGACTCCAAAAGTATCCCACATTTGCCACGGATTCCTTTTTAGCTCTAACTAGATTTGAGTCCATGAAGAGAGGAGGAAAATAGGGCAGGGGGATACAGTAACTTTTGGCAAACACAAAACATTCAGAAAGTGCTGAATGGCAGTGAGGGCTAAAGCCCAGCTCCCTCGCCCAGAGGCTGATTCTCATGTCGACTGTGAAGAAAGCATCTGGCAGCCTGGCTCCTCAACGAGAAACAAGATGGAAGCTCAGAGTTGTAGCTGTTTGTGAAATAAGTCATAAAACAATGTTGCCTTACTTTAAAGCTGAAATTAATAGGGCTTGACAGATGGATAATTTCCGTGTGGCCTTGTGTCATTACAAACACTGGCTAGAATGAGCGTGGGTCTGAAGGACTCAGTCTGTGAAGTGCCTTTAACGACTGACCATTTCAGCGAGCTCTTTGCATACTTACTAAGTTCTTCGGCTACTTCATCAAGACAGATGTCATTATTCACAGCAGGGTTGGGATAGTTAGGGTATCGAGCTAAGAACTTATGACACAACAATCCTAAACTTTTCTCTTTTCGACTGGGTTGGGATTTCTCATATTCATCTCCAGAGAAGTGTTCCTACAAAGAAAGATGTAAATAATGTCTTATTCAGAAAGATTTATTGGAGGCATTAGTGCTCAATGACTAACACTTATATACATAGTTTGCTTCAGTGGCTGCAAAATTGGGAAGATAAGTGGGGAGAAGTCAGGATAAACTGCTTGATGGATCTGAAAGGGAAGAAGCTCATAAATAAGTGATGGGTTCAGATTTCCCAGAGCTGTATTTGATGGGGTCCAAACCTTTCCAGTGCTCTGACTGGGGTGGTACTTTATACTGCTAGTGCCTCCTCAGCAGCCACCCCCACCCATAGCTTCCCAAATCCCCCAGTTTCCACCCAGTCCTCTGCAAACAAACCTACATGTAAACAGTCTTTGACCTCAGGTAATCCGTTTCTGTTGTCAAACAAACCCCTTTTCTGATCCCTGTTGCGGATCTCGGGGCTCACGGCACTGATGAGCATTTTTAGGTTGGCTGTTGGTGTCCACGGTTCTCCCTGGGAGATCTCCTTGGGCTTTGTGGGTGTGGTTAAAGGGCCAAAGTCAGGCTGAATCTCCGCCAACACTATATTTGCGGCAGTGGATTCTTTCAGAGGTGTTTTCATCAGTCCCCTTTTATGTGGCTCGAAAAAGATATTTTCCTGATTCAAAACAAGTAAATTATTAAATCTAGTATAAAAAAAGATTATCAGATAGCTTTTGACTCATAAGAATTGTATAAATAGAAATAGTACTTAGGACACATGCTCAGTGAGGTTGTAGAGATGATTAAATTAGTGACTATATTCCAAAGATCACTTTGACATTTGTCCATAACAGTTAAATTCCTCATTTTTAGTTCTGCAACAATGCATGGATTTAAAATTTTCATCTTATGTTCCAAGAATTTAAAAAGAAAACTTTAAGACTTACAATTTTAAAATTTTTATTTTGAAATAATTTTAGATTTAGAGTTGCAGAGATCCTTCAGAGTTCCCATATACCTTTTACTTAACTTTCCTGAATAGGACTGATAATTTTAAGTGACCCCAAACTCCTTGGAGTGACTTGACTCATGACACTGTAATAAGTAAAGGTCTCCATGGCAGAAACCACATGCCATTCACCTGTGTATACACCTAGCACAACGGCTGCATGCAGTGGGTCCTCAGTCAAATACCACTGATGAAGAAAAGTCAGAGAGCCAAGGAAACAAGGGCGAGGGCTAGCATGTGGTCAGACCTGTGAGCAAAATCCAGAGTGGCTACAAGCAGAAAATTCTGCTCTTTGAATATTTACCCTTTTAACTTTACAGATGGAGAAAATGGAACCCAGAGAAGTAAAATTAGTTAATCCAAGACCACAAAGCTGGTTCCTGGCAGAGGATGGGCTGCCACTGAGACATAAGAGGGTAAATTAACAGCAGTTCATATCCAAGACTAAAGGAGACTATGTTTCTTCTACTTTTTGCCACTGGCAACTTCACACATTCTTGCCATCTGTATCTATTTTAAAGAAAATGCTTGGGATGGCAGGTAAGTTCACCAAGATGGTCCACTTGAGAAGTTCTAATCCAAGAATAGGATTTTTCTCAGGGCTGCTGTCCTTTAGCCTCTGACCATCAGAAGCAATAGCAGTTCTCTTATTTGTTTACGTCTAAAATTTTTAGGATATTTGCATATTTCATTTTTAACCCTATCAGTACTTAGACATCAATAAAGATATCCCCAGTGACAGTGGCCCCTATAGTTAAAAGAAACTGGTGATTTGGTAGAAAATTATCTTAACAAGAGATCCAATGTCAGATCACGTCAAATGCCCTTTCTGAATTCTTATAGTTTTAAGAATTCTCAGAAATATCACAAAGCAGCTAACAAATTTTATTATTCTTAAAAATATCTTTTCTCTCTACTTATCTCTTTGAAACTTCCACCAAATCACTAGAAACTAGAAAGATTAATCCTGGGTAACTTTTCCCCTCTTCAAAAATTAAATTTCCCTTCCTTCTAGTTTTTTATAGAGGTTAACCAAAAAAAGAATGTGGCGTTAGTAAGATGTTGCATACTGAAAAACTATGCAGTAAAATCAGGATGATGTTGCATTTAAAACTGCAAGGATGAATACTGAAGCTAAAAAAGTACCTTTTCGTTCTCCATTCTGTAAATTTCTCATACATTTAGTTTCTTTAAAAATGAAAAATCTGGAGTTCTTTATCCTGATGGTTCAAGTAGCTCAGGTAGTCCAATTAAAAAGTTTAATATCCTTAAAGAAAAAAAAGAAAATAGAGAAAGTTAAAGAAAAATGCAGGAGATCTGTTGAAAATACCTTCACGGGATGCCACAGTCTGCTGAAACAAAGGCTAAGGTAAAGAAAACTGACAAACTATACTTATCATTTTATTCCCGACCCGAGATAGCCCCACAGGGCAGAGAACTCCCATCATACGCCCGTAAATTACTTCAGCAAGCCGATCTGCCGTCAGTAAGACTTCAAGCAACCCACAGAAATTACAATGACAGCGCTTGCCCACCTTTAGAGAGGGCGAATCATTCTCCGGACCCCACCGAATGGACTCCAGCGAGCACAAGCACCCACCTGTTCACAGATCAGAGTTCCGGACTCAAGTGCACGAGTCCAGGTTCCGGCTAAGGAGCTACAACCCGAAGTATCTGGATAAAAGTCTACATCTAGATGCTTGAATTTCTCCCTTGACACACAAGTGCATGGGATCAGCAGCAAAGTCTTGGGGAAAAAGCTTGATAGATAACTTCCAAATTCAGTCCTTAGGCTCCTGGGCATTTAAAGAGCGCCTTACGATTAAAACTTTTTTTTTTTTAAGACTTCCTTAAAGATGCGACTTTAAAATTAAAAAAAAAAAAGTTATGTATTTGCTATACAGATGGCCAGTTTACGCCACAATCCTGGACCCTGCCAGGGAAGGCTGCATCTGCTCAGCAAGGCAACCAGGTACAGTCGCCACCGGCTCCCGCGCCCCGCGCGCTTCCCCTCGCTCCCAGCCAACTCCCTTCCCCCCCGGGCCCAGTCTGCCCGCCGCCACTCAGGCAGTTCCCGGACAGCATCCTCGCGGTTTCTAGGGCAACGATTTCCAACCAATCAGAGCGCCGGCTGCAGGCCTGCGATTGGCTGGCGGCGCCAGGGGCGGGTCTGGACCTTCCGCCTTCGATTTAAAAATTTGGCGCGGAAAGCCCTCCCGTGGTCGGCGCCGCCCCTTGAGCTGCGCGGGGCTGGAGCGCGGGCAAACCCGTGCCCGGAACCGCGGCGGCCCGCCCCTCCCCCTCGCCCGCCCCCTCCCCTCTGCGCGGGATCTCGGCTCCTCCCTCCACGGCCCCCGGCGGAGCGAGAGGCGGGAAACGGCCGCCGCCGCCGCCGCCGCCGCCTCCGCGATCCCTCTCCCGGTGCCAGTCCGGCCCGGCGCCGCGCCCCTCTGCGCCCCGCTGACCTGTCAGCTCACCCCACTCTTGGAGCCGATGGGGGCTGAGCGGGGACGCCTCTGCACCCCTTCCCCGCTCAGGCCCGGGAGCCCGCGTGTCGGGCCGTCAGTCCGTCCTTAAACGCCGCGCCGAGGTGGGTGCCCGAGGGAGACGCCGGGACCGGGACCGGCGGGCCGGCGGGCGGGCAGAGTGGACGTGACCGTCCAGGAGCAGTCAAGCCCCCGATTTGAAATTAACCCGCTCCCGGCGCGAGCCGATCCCGCGGGCGGGGACGGCCGCTCCCCTCCCCCACGCCCGCTCTTCCCGGCCCCGGACCCCGCGCGCCAATCCGAGTCTCCAGACGGGAGCCGGCGGCGAATCAGGGTGCAAGCACCGCCCTTCGGGGCCGCCTCCACGCCAGAGTTGGGGGAAAAGTTCAGAAACTTTTTTTTTTTGGGCAAACACCTCCTCCCCTTGCTCAAAGTTGGGGAAATAAGTGTAGTCCGCCGAGGACACGTGGGTTGAGACGCTGGCGCTCCGCAATCCCCATCCTGGGTCCGTCCCACGGCCTGCCCAGTCCCAGGTCCGCTCACCTGTGCTGGAGACCTCAGCCAGGACCATTACCCCTTCCACCCATGGCATGCATTATTGTGCTGCCCACCATCTGCCCATGGCTTCTAAGAAACGGGCGTGGAGGGAGAAGCTTGGCTAACTGGTGCTCCCATTTGATGGGCGCGGGGTCTTGGCCCAAACGTGAGAACTCAGGTGTAGGAGGAGGAGTAAGGTTGAAAACCCGCCAAGCCTGTTCCGGGCGTCCCCGGTCTTCCCCCTCCAGGTCTCCCACCGGCTCCTCCCTTCCCCCCTCCCTGTCGTCTTCCCTCGCTTTCCTCTCTTTTTCCGGTTTCCAAGCCTCGGGCAACTCCAGTGTGGAATATTGTGGACTTCTAGATTAATAGGAGTTTTGGGAGACACTGTAGTCCAGCGCTCTGCTTTGCAGATGGGGAGACCGAGACGCCGCGCGGCAGCGCTGCCCTTGGCTGCGGCTGGATTGTTTGCGCCCGCGTTGTCTTGCTTGGCTGTGCTCGGCTTTCTAGCTCTTCCCTTTTCTGGGGACCTGTGCCGGAGCTGCGGGACCGCAAGTATTGCCCAATAGCGCCCAGATCAGGGGCCCATCTATCGGCAGTTTGGTTTGAGCTCTTCCTCTTCTTTTGTAATCTCGCATCTTTTAAGATCCAGCAAAGCCCGGGGCCGCGATTCCCTTGTCCTGTCTCGTATTCATGTGTGTCAATGACTTGCAGCGCCAGATTTATATTCCCGGTCGCGATATAAGGGCGGGGATACTCTGGTACTGAGGCCAAGGTCTCCGTGTTGTAGCTACAGGCTGTAGGGCCGGGGGGTCCTGGTGGCGAACGGTGGCTCTTTCTCTTCGCTAATGCAACCTCTGGGCGCGCAGGGTGGCTGCCCCGAACAGTTAGCGCCGCGCTGGCTAGGTCCTTGGCTCTCCGCTACCCGGCTTCAGGCAAGTGTCGCTGAAGAGCGCGCCGCCACCTGCAAACCGGCTTTAGGATCAGTGCTGTGCAGAAGCCAGCGGTCACCTAGAGCCCTCATGTAAAAGAAAGTGCGGTCACGGGGCAGGGCCCCACCCTAGACTGCACAGAGCAACTGTTTATTACTGAGCCCCGTGCACCTTTTCTGGAACATCAACAAAAGGTGGGCAGTTGGCGCTTCTGAGCCTTTGTTTCCCAGATTGTTCCCCTTTGCTCACCAGCGTTTATACAGTGCTTGGTATCCCCCTCTGCCCAATCTATCTTAATTTTTTATTAATGCAAGCTGGGAATCCTCTTTAAAGCGACAGTCTGATGCAACTATATTCAGAACCAGTGACTGCTGTGCTCATGTCTGTTACTATAGGGGCATTCCTTCTCCCAGGTGTCTGAGTGCCACAAATAATGCTCTGAGCAGCCACCTCTCACTGGGCTGCACAGATGGCATCGCAGTCAGTACTCAGCATAGTTGTTAACTGTGGGTTACCATCTGGAAAGTGAAATAGAGCTCTTTTTTTTATAATTTTAATTTTTTTATTGAAGTTTAGTTGATTTACAATGTTGTGTTATTTTCTGCTCTACAGCAAAGTGACTCAGTTATACACATATATACATTCTTCCTTATATTCTTTTCCGTTATGGTTTATCCCAGGTTATTGAATATAGTTCCCTATGCTATCCAGTACCTGTTGGATAAGGACCTGTTGCTTATCCATTTTATATGTAATAGTTTGACTCTACCAACCTCAAAGTAGAGCATTTTTCACTAACAAACCCCAGTCTTAAGGTAAGTGGCTGGTCTAGGATTTGAAGCCAAGTCTCTTTAACCCTTAAGGGCTTTCCACTGAAAGCCATGTTCTCCACTGTGCTTGGGTTGGTTCTTACTTGGCTTCACAGGATAGTTGTGCCTCATTTTATAGAGAAAAAAACTGAGGCACCAAAAGATTTAAGTGATGGCTGAGTTAGGTATAGAGTCAGGATTATAATCCAGCTCTACTTGCCCCCACTTCATATATCCCATTCCACTGCTTCAGAAAGCTCCTAAGAAAGCAATGTTGGTGACACCTTAGACCACTCTTATAACCACATAACCCTTCCTTTAACATAACAAAATAGAGAAAAAATGGGATCTGTAATCCTTGTTTGAATGACAGTTGTGTTACTGAAGCATGCCAAATATAATCCAGCTCACTGACTAGGATGGAAAGTGAAACAAGTGAAAGTCGCGTCCAACTCTTTGAGACTCCATTAACTATACAGTCCATGGGATTCTCCAGGCCAGAATTCTGGAGTGGGTAGCCTTTCCCTTCCCAATCCAGGGATCAAACCCAGGTCTCCCACACTGCAGGCAGATTCTTTACCAGCTGAGCCACCAGGCAAGTCCAAGAATACTGGAGTGGGTAGCCTATCCCTTCTCCAGGGGATCTTCCCGATCCAGGAATCCAACTGGGGTCTCCTGCATTGCAGGCGGATTCTTTATCAACTGAGCAATCAGGGAAGCCCGACTAGGATGGAAAGTAACCCTATTGAGAGGAAAATGATGTAGTTAAAAGTTTTAATAACTCTTTCATGGGTTATTCCTTTCGGAAATGAAAAAAGAAACCAAGCTGAAACAGTTCTACTCAACACTGTATCATATGTCTGATTTGAAATTCAGCCTGAATGGAAAGGAAAGTTACAAGACTATTGAAAACTGATGTTTACTGCACAATCAGGAAGAAAGGTTGAGGGGACAGATTTGAAATCTGTTTTCTTGTGTCACCATCAGTTGTGTTTTTCAGTTATGTAGTCCAAGGGACTATTTGTGCATTTGTTTCTGGTGTTTTGTTTCTCTGTTGTGTAACCTGTGTCTCGCTGAATGAGGCTTGTCTTTCCATTTTCTGCTGCCACCATTATGCTAGTATAACTTGGAGGGTGAGATATTATGTAACACATTCAACATTAAACAATGTTAAAAAGAGATCTGCAGTAAGGGGGAAAGATGGGAGTCACCTGAGGTGTCTAGATTCAAAAGCAACATTGGGGATTTGGAATCCTATCCCTTTTCCTTATCACCAGAGCCTCACACATGGAGTGTGAAAAGAACAAGTTCTTCCCTGTTAACTGGGCAGGCTAAGGGGCTAACAAAAAGGGTGCCCTAGACAGTGGGCTCCTCTCCCTGCCTCCACTCTCTCCCTACCTCCACTCCCACGTGCTTCTATCACCAGCTCTGCTTCCTGACCCAGTGGGGGGCAGTTCGGGCTTGTGCTTTTCTGCAGCACATATCAGCACAGGCTCTGCAAAACAGCTGTCTACAGCTTTCAATTGCACAAATTCCCATGTGCTAGGTTAGATTGCAGCTGCTCCCAAGCAAATCTCAGCCCTCCCTGGGCTTTTTAACTAGTTGGTTACTTTTCCTGAAAATGAAGGGTGCTGCGTCCACTTTGGGCAGAGTTTAAGGAGGGTCAGTGTAGCAAGGGATGCAGGAGGGTGGGAGAGCTTGGAGCCGGCTGCCGTGCTGACCACAGGGTGGAGCCAGCATTGGTCAGAGCCTGCGGGGCTGTGTGTGAGGTTGGTTCCAACTCTCCTGTGACTTCCTGCATGGAACTCCACTCAACTTCCAGCCCTGAAAGGATATTTGCAGTTCTAGATTCAGCTGCTGCAGCAACAGTTGCTGCCATTTATTGAGCAATTATTGCACCTACATTTTTACAGTGCTTTGGGGACACCACCACAAAATACCAAGGACCATTTTTATAGAACTGGAGTCTGAGTTCTGTCCTCGTTGCCTTACTACATCATGTGCGTGCATATGTGGTAAGTCTTTTCAGTCGTGTCCGACTGTGTGCGACCCTATCTCCTCTGTCCATGGGATTCTCTAGGCAAGGATACTGAGGTAGGTTGCCATTTTCTTTTCCAAGGAATCTTGCCCACTTAGGGATTGAGCCCATATCTCCTGCTTTAGCAGGCGGATTCTCTATCGCTGAGCCACTGGGAAAGCCCCCTTACTGTGTCATCTGATCTTAAAGTAGTCTTAAAGCTGAGGGTCTTTATGTTTAGCACTTATCCTGGATTGGAAGAGCCCATTTTCCAGGTTTCAGACTATTGGAAATATATGCTGATTCCTGGGAGTCGGGGCAGGAATTATTACATGAAAAAGTCCCAGTCAATGGGGGAGTCCCATAACCTCCTGATGAGTGATGGCTACCCTTCCCTTGAGGTCTGGTAGGGAAGGGTAACTCTGCTGGCCCCTTTTAGGTAGGTTCCTCACACCCCATCCTGACCATAACCCTGTGTGTTCGTCTCTGTTACACCCCACTCACACCACTGTGAGCTCCTGAATGGCAGGGAGAGGAACTTCCTTATATCTCTGTGCCCCCAGCGCTCAGCTGGATGCCTGGCCCAGAGCAGAGACTTGATAAGTGTTGGTTGATTGAATAAGCGCCATCTCACCAAGCCCAAAATATACCTTGTCTTAATCTCTATAGCTTCAGGGCCAAGTTCAATGCCTGGCACTTAACTTGGTGCTCAATAATGTTAGAAAAAAATGAGCTCATAATTACCATCCTTTAATTATTTTTATTATTTTTTTACTTTTAGCTAAATGCTATTTCCACCTCCCCTCCCCTACCCATGACTTCTGTTTTATCTGTTCATTCACTAAAACATAGTATCCTGAATGCCTATTATGGCCCCAAGCCCTGACATAGGTACTTGGTGTATACAGGTGAGTGAAAGAGGCAAAGTCCTTGCCCTACTGGAATTTACAGTCAAGTAGTAAAACCGTGTTTGGCACAAAGTGTTAACTGCTAATTATTACTACTATCATCTTATTTTTTTTCCCTGTAAATGTGAGACTTCCCTACCACCCCTCAGTTTACCCAATGTCTTTTTTTCTGTGTCCTACCTCTATAGTATTTTTTTTTTTAAGTTTTCTTTAGGTATTTTTCTTCCTTAGGAACCCACGTTCTGATTTCCCTTTCTTTCAGCTCACATGTATGGGTCACTTGCTCTGAGCCTAGGGGCCGTACTGGGCACCTGCTATAGGGCCCCGTGCCTGCCCTTGGATCACAGTGACAAAACCAACCTTTCACTTACCACCCTCCTTTCTCTTTCTCCCTCTGTCTTTTCCAGGGACCCAGACTTCATCTGGACAGGTTGTCTGCTTTTCAGAGGCTTTCAGTCTGCTGCTCCAGAGTTCCTGGAGGCAAACCGATTTCTCCTGGAATGGTCACTGAAGTTCAGTTTAAGTGGGTTAGTTAAATCTTGGCTTGCTCTTGTTTGCCAAGTCTTGGAGATGGGAGCCAGGAAGACAGGCCGAGTTGGGCTTGGAGCATCTCTGGCACTCACCAAGCCCTCTAACAGCCCACTTCTTCCCCTTACACATTTCTTCTAACTCACTGGCATTTGTAAATTCCCCTCAAGTCATGGTTTTTAGGCTCTGGCTTGACCTAATATACCCCAGTACCCTGACATATTATGGTTTAATGGCTCGCTACACTGCTCCTCAAATAGTACAGAGATTGGATAGGACGTACATAATTAATTTTGTTGACAAAATACTTAGTGCATAGCTGTCCTCTCAGCTTTAATTGCAAATGCTCAATAAAAGCTCACAGTGTTTTTCAGTATGGAAATTGGCTGGAGTAATTGCATATGAATGTGCCCACAAAATCGGTAGTTCTACATATACATTTATAAATAGAGCTAAGCTTTAAAGTTTAACTCTTTCTATAAATAATAGAGCTAAGCTTTGTTTCAAATTCAGTTTTTGGAATAAAAATGTACAATTGTTTTAAAGTTAATTTGAATAATATGAAATGACACTACTTTTTATGAAAAAAGGGAAAGGTATTTGGTAATCAGTTTTTAGATGCTGGTTATCTTGGTATCATTGTGATATGTGTATGTATTTGTGTGCATGTGTGTGCTCAGTCATGTCCGACCTTTTGTGACCCTGTGGACTGTAGTCTGCCAGGCTCCTCTGTCCATGGAATTTTCTAGGTGAGAATACTGGAGTGGGTTGCCATTTCCTTCTCCAGGGGGATCTTCCTGACCCAGGGATCGAACTTGCATCTCTTCTTTCCCTTGCATTGGCGGGCAGGTGTTTTACCAGCTGAGCCACCATCATTGTGATAATTACGTCCTATCTGTAACATACCATCCGTGACCGCTTCTTAGTGAAACTCAGGATTTGGAGAATGGAGAGGCATTTTCTAGTCAGTCATCTTCCTTGAGAGAGGATACAATGTGGATACAACTTAGGACTTTGGAGTGAAATAGACTGTATAACCTTAGGCAAATTATTTAACCTCTCTGAAACTCACTTTCCCCTCCTCACTAAAATGGGGATCAAAATACCCACCTTGAAGGGTTGTTGTGAGGATTAGGTGAGGTGATAACTGTTACCAAGTACTTACTTACAGTGCTTAGCACAATGTTTAGCATTTTACAGTAAGTGCTCAATATCAGTTATTATTGTTGTTGCTATTCAGTCGCTAAGTCGTACCCAGCGTTTGCGAGCTGCAGCACACCAGGCTTTCCTGTCCTTCACCATCTCCCGGAGTTTGCTCAAACTCATGTCCATTGAGTCGGTGATGCCATGAGACCATCTCATCCTCTGTCGTCCCCTTCTCCTCCTGCCTTCAGTCTTTCCCAGCATCAGGGTCTTTTCCAATGAGTCAGTTCTTCGCATCAAGTGGCCAGAGTATTGGAGCAGCAGCTTCAGCATCAGTCCTTCCAATGAATAGTCAGGACTGATTTCCTTTAGGATGGACTGGTTTGATCTCCTTGCAGTCCAAGGGACTCTAAAGAGTCTTTTCCAACACCAGAATCCAAAAGCATCAATTCTGTGGTGCTCCACCTTTCACATCCATACATGACTACTGTAAAAACCATAGCTTTGATTATACTGACCTTGGTGGGCAAAGTGATGTCTCAGCTTTTTAACATGCTGTCTAGGTTGGTCATAGCTTTTCTTCCAAGGAGCAAGTGTCTTTTAATTTTGTGGCTGCAGTCACCATCAATAGTGATTTTGGAGCCCAAGAAAATAAAATCTGCCACTGTTTCCACTTTTCCCCAGATCTATTTGCCATGAAGTGACGGAACCAGATATCTTGATCTTAGTTTTTTGAATATTCAGTTTTAAGTCAGCTTTTTTCCGCTCCTCTTTCACCTTCATCAAGACGCTCTTTAGTTTTCTTTGTTCTCTGCCATTAGCATGGTATCCTTTGCCTGAGGTTGTTGAACAGGTATTATTACATGTTATTATAACCCAAACAAATCCAGGCAGAGCAATGTTCATTTTCATTTTTGTTTTTTTCCTGGTTTTAATCCCTCTGGGGAAAGAGAGTCCCAGTACCCAGATGGTTTGGCTTGGAAGTTGTTCCTTTTTACCAACAGAGTCTGCCTCTTTCCACCCTGCTCTTCCTGCCACCGGCCCTGCAGGAGGTGCAGCTGGTTCTGTGCTCAGTGTTGGGGCGCACATCCAGTGCCTGGAAGCCCTAGAACTTGAGGCCTTTTTTAAGGACTTAACTTACAGAAATGCTTGAGAAAGATACTTGGAAGAGGAAAAATACTCAAAGATAACACCCTCTTATCTCTGATTAGAACCAATAAATACATCGTCACTGAAGGTTTACTGTCTAGTTTATTGGCTCTGCTAGCACATACTGTGTCTCCTGCTCTTTGTTTTCCTGTCTGTGTGCTCCCAGCACACAGACATCTTAAAGGCTCTCATCCTAGCCCTGCGCATAGAGTTTGCCAGCTGGATTAGAACACAAGGACTTGGCCCCAGCCTTGGCTGTGGCCCCTCCTGCCTCTGTGCCCTAGTGTAGACCGCTTACCTCTCTAAGCCTCAGATTCCTTCTCTGAAAGGGGCTGGTAATGTTTGTGGCCTAAATGTCACTGATTGTGAGAGACCACCCAAAGCAACATATGTCAAAAATATTTGGAAACATGAATTGTGATTTGATTACAAGGAAATGGTCTTATTAATATGAGCACATCTCTTGTGAGCTTATTGATTTCTGTAGTAGGAGCTACCTTGCGCAGTGTGATCTTTAACAAGTCACTCAACTCCTCTGAACTGTAGTTATGGATAGAGCGTAACCTATGATATGGAGAGAGCAGACTTAATTACCTGCATTTCCCAACGTTGTATAATTTTATGCTAGTATTGAGCTTCCTTTGGGAACTGGAAAAAGTGCAGGCTTTGAAGGCTGGTAGACTGGGGTCAGTCCCCTACTTCACAGCTTGCTGTCTTTTTGTCTTTCTGGACCCTTAAAAGTTGTCTCAGAGAACTGCAGTTTGACTGAAGGGGAGTTTAGCCTGCAGGAGGACATCAGCTGTGAGCAGTGCTCCGCAGTGATGAGACAGATCGGCCAAGGTTCAGGTCTGGAATTTCCAAAAGCCAGTGGCCCATTTGCTAGGGCCAATTTGCTTTTTTGCATGTTGAATTTTTTTTGAATAAATAACAGTGCTCCAAGAGCTGGGGTGGTTTGTTGGTCCCCTTGCTGTTGCTTCTGCTGCTCTCGAGGAGTGACTCAAGTATTTCAGACAGGCCTGTCTCCCACCATCAACCACCAGCCCAGGCGTGTGCTTACAGCTTGTCAGCAGGCTTCTGAAGTCCACACACCCCAGTGGATAGGTCAGCAGCCCTGGATCACCTCCACAAACTTTGTCCCAGGAAATCAGGAGAGATATGTCAAAGCTGGCATTGCCTGAGAGACAAGAGAAGGAAATGGGGAGGTCCTTGATGGAAATTTCTCACGGGAGAAGTTCACCCAAAGTCATGGTCTGAGTCCATCAGCAGGAGCTGGGATTGATGCTCACTGCTCTCCCTCCTTCTGGCTCAGAATCAGTACAGTGAGCTAGTTTATCTTTACTCTGACCCGTGCCCACCATGTGTCCATGGGGGGAATACGTGAGACTCCTGCCCAATGATGGTACCTTTCCAGAAAGAGCTTCTGAATCGTCAAAATGTGAACAAACTATGTTCAGGGAATTTCAGGGTTACCTAGGACCTTTTATTTTTGTCTTTGCTAGTTTGAGACATTGGTTTCCTTTTTTTTCGGCATGTAATGAGAGGTCCCCGGGGTGGGGTGGGGGGCAGACACTTTCCAGGTGTTTTACATTATCATCACATTATCTCATTTAATCTTCACCACATCCCTCAGAGGGAGGTTGTTTTTAATCCCTATTTTGCAAAGGAGGCAAGCTCTAGGAGGTGAAGCCTGGCTGAGGGTGACACAGCTAGCAAGCAGCTGAGCAGGAACCCTCTAATGCGGCCTCTCAAACCTGCATTCAGAACTTCTACTCTACGCTCCCTCCTACTGGTAGAGCTTTGCTTGGCTAATATGCTGAGGGATTAGGAATCAATCTTGGCTTGACTAGCAAGCGACTTTCTGTCCATGCTCCTCAGGTTCAACACCTGTTATCTCCTCCTCTCTATCCATGGTCTGCATGTCCTCTTGGTCACTGAATCCTGTCAGTTTGTCCTTCTCTTGCATTTCTTTTCATTTTTATCATTACTTCGCACTTGGGCCATTGCAGTAGCCTGTCAGCTCCCATTATCACTGTTCTTTCCGTTTTCCATCCTTTTGGCTCACCCTGCCAGGTTCGTCTTCCTCTAACACTGCTTTGTCCTAAAATGTTTTACCTAAAACATCCCAAGGATTCTTTGTGGCTCACAGGACAAAGCCGATACTCAGGCCTTAACATTAAGACCTCCCCACCCTTCCCCTGCCACGATTGACTTTAAAACTCCTTGCCAGTCTTACCCATCACTTCCTGCCATGACTTGATGTTCTGACCTTGGCATCTTTGCTCATGAACATATTCTCTGCCTTGAATGTTATGCATCTTTCCGCTCAGCCGGTCATCCATTAAAATCTCACCACGGCCCACCCGAAAGTGGCCTGTCTTCAATGAAACTTTACCCAGTCGCCTTGCAGAAATGATGTGCCCTTGAGCATTTCGTAACACTTAAGCCGTGTACCTACATGTGGCTTCACTGCTGTTATCTGTGTGCCTTTTCCTCTCTAGTCCCAGTGTGAGGGTGGAACCCGTGTGTGTATGTCCCCCATGATCATTCTTATTAGCATAGTGCCTCGCAGGAGACCCCAGTTCAATCCCTGGGTTGGGAAGATCCCCTGGAGAAGGGAAAGGCTACCTACTCCAGTATTCTGACCTGGGGAAATCCATGGACTGTATAATCCATGGGGTCGCAAAGAGTCAGACGCGGCTGAGCAGCTTTCAATTTGACCCATGGAGTCCTTATTTGGTTGAATGAACGATCTAATAAGTAGGGGAAACGAGAGAGTAAGAAACAAGGTACTAATTGAGTGTGTTCTGTGTGCCAGCCAGTGTTCTGTTATTGGTTATAACTCCTCTAATCCTTGCAACTACCTCAGGAGGTAGGACAGAGATGAGGAAGCCAGGGCACAGCAAACTGAGCCAACTTGTCAGAGAATTAGTGGTGGACCCAGGACTCAAAGCCACGCAGTCTGCCTCTAGAGCTGCCTTTCCAGGACTCTCCGCCCTCCCTGACAGGTCCCAGCCGGCTGATAGATGCCTTCTTGTAGGAGCCACCTGATGGGCTTGTAGGTTTATGACTTGCAACAGGTGCAGGAGAGCCTGAGAGCCTTTAGGATCCAGCTTTTCTTCTCTGAGCCAGCACATGAAGCCTGGCCCACCTTGGCAACGTGCACTGGGCATACTGGCCGATGGAACCAGCCCTGCATGCTGGGCTCCCTCAGGTGACTGGTGCTATGTAAAAAGGAAATGTGTTTTCCGTGTCCCGTGACGTGGTAACTTGTGCACTGTAGTCCGACAATGGGCCTGGGACTCCTGTAACACTCTACTTTGGGTGTGAGATGATTACTTGGTTAATAATCCTAATCGGCCTGTGCACATACCCTATGTTTATCACTCCCATCTCATAATTAACTTTTATATTTTCCTTAACTTTACAACTCAATCTGTGCACCAGAGTGACTGCAAACCCATATTTATCTAATTTAGCAGACGTTTGCATTGCTGCAATTACACTCCCGTGTTCTGTGATCAACGTCCTTTGCTAATTGCATAATTTCTTTTGCATTTAATCATTGGATGGCATCCTTTTTTTTTTTTTCTGTCGCCATGGTTTGCTGCTGGTTGTGAGCCGTGTGTAGAATTTCTGGCTAAGGCACCTGCAATCACAGAACCAAAGTTATTCTGGGAGGAGCTGCCTGATTTGTTTACAGGTGAAGAAACGGAGGCCCATGAAAGTGAAGGGACTTGCCTAAACAAACAGCTTGTTATTAAGAGTTCCTGCAGACATGAAAGGATGAATATATCTGCAAAGAACATCCCCATACGTCTGCAAAGAACATCTCCCAAACTATATCAATGTGGAAATTCCATGAATAATTCAAGCTGGTCTTGACAGCATGGAGCCTGAGTCTGGGCAAGATTAGGCTGACACTAAAAGAAATCAGGTTAGAAGCAAGGAAGAATTTTTGTATATTCTGAAGTTATAACCCTTAGCGTTTGTTTTTTAGCTTCTTCAGGCTGCTTCTTGCCAGCAGATGCTTCAGTGGAAGGGAGGCTGGCGAAGCTCTTTCCTTCCTTCTGCCTCTTTGTGGACATTTTTTTATTCCTCTGTAAAGCTAGGTTTTAGAAGAGAGTGGAGGGTTTATCTATGAATTCAGGATTAGCATAGAAAGAATCAGAATATTAGAGTTGAGTGGAAACTCCAGGATCTGGGCCACTCAGCTTGTTTTACCGGCCATCGAGAAAGTCACTAGGTACTTGGTTGCAGATCTGGGACTCAAGTCTGGATTTCTATCTGTGTCCAAGTTTTACTCACAATGGTACTTTGCTAATGAAGAGGCCAAGAGTACAAGGTGTGCCTTAACTCCCTTCCTTCCTTCCCTCCCTCTCTTGGTACCTTTACACATTGTCTGGGGATACCAAGCCAGGGTATGAAGAAACAGAAACTCTGAGCTTGATCTTGGCTGTAATGAAAAGTCTAGGGAAGGGGATCCACCCACATGGAGAAGGTACTTGCTCCCCAGTCTGGAGATTTTGAGCTCAGGATTTCAGAGAACACAGCAATGCCCAACAGTGCTGGTCTGTCGTAGTAACTGTCTGGGTATTTGCAGAATGGATGTGTGTTCTGGCAAGGGGATGAGGATGGGGTGATGACGTTTAGGTGAATAAAGGCAAGCTAGCTGTTGCCAAGCTGCAGTTTCTTTGCTTGGAAGGCAGAAGAAGCCATGTGATGCTTGTCAAGTGGACTTCATCTCTTTATCTGCCTAGGGAGAAAGATGTGGTCGTTAATGTAGAAGCACCACAGATTGTCAGGGCTGGAATACACAGGCCAGTGATTTGTTCAGAAAGAAGAGGTGAGTGGTTAGTGGCCTCCACCACAGCTCCTGAACTGGGAAACCTTCCCATGCTGCTGATAGCAATAGCACGCCCCCCTAACAGTGTCTAAGGAATAGTAGCTGCTCATTAAATGCATACCGAATGAAGAAACTCATGGATTGTACACTGTTGAAATGTATGATTCTCACCAAGTCAGCAGGGAGAAAGCTGGCTAAGGTAGTACTAAAAATATTTTAGTAGCCAGACAGAGCAATAAGATTAAATTTTCCTAGTGTAAGTATGGGCTTCCCCGGTAGCTGAGATGGTAAAAAAATCAGCCTCCAATACAGGAGACTAAGGTTTGATCCCTGGATTGGGAAGATCCCCTGGAGAAGCGAATGGCTACCCGCTCCAGTCTTCTTGCCTGGAGAATCCCATGGACAGAGGGGTCTGGTTGGCCACAGTGCATAGGGTCACAAAAGAGTCAGACACAGCTGAGCAATTAAGCACAAACTAAGTGTAACACTAAGCCTACACTTAGCTTGAAAACAGTGGCCCAAATAGGGAGTAGATGATGCTCAAAGGGGTGCAGTCCGTATTAAAAAAGCCAGTGGGGGTAGGTATTGGTGAGCCGTAACTGTGATGTAGCTGTGATGTAGGAGTGGATTCCACTAGAAGAAGCCAGGTTCAGATCAGTGCAGGTGAGGCTCCCAGCCGTTTGAGCCCATACCAGTCACCCAGGCGTGATGCTCATCTGTGGTTTCATTAATAGCCACAGCTTAACCTGGTCCAGTACTTTAGTTTGCATTGTTTTTCCAGGCATTATCCCATTCACTGTCCTAAAGACAGTTTATAGACCAGTAAGGGCAAACTAACTTGCTCAAGGTCACCAGGCTAGTAGCTGACTGAACCCAGCCTTCTGACCCCTTGTCTGTATTCAGTTGCACCAGGCCACTTTTTTTTTTTTCTTTTCACAGAGCAGAGCCCCTGCTGGGTGGCATGTAGAAGCAAGGCTGGTGTGGCGCTTGTCAAGCATTGGCTGTCAAGAGTGGACACGCTCAGATGGGCACCTCGCCATCCGGCAGCCTGACAGGGATGGCTCAGAAACCACTTTTCCTGACGCGGGGCTTTGACAGGCCAGCTCACACTGCGAGCACAGTGACCCTGCCCTGTTTCAGAAACTGACAGCAGACAAACCTGGAACATCACCTCCCCTCTGAGTGAGCCCAGGAAAGAACAAATCTCTGTCCTTAGCTCCTCACGTCCTGCTCAAGGATTTGTGATCTGGGTTGTACAGAGGAGGAGGGAAGGGCAAAGAGTGCCTGTTGAGTGTCTGGCTCAAGACATTGCCCATTTCTTGCATTTCCTTTTTCTCATGAAGCACCTGTCTCTGCAAGCGCCCAGCTCACTCTGGTCAGCGCTGGACTCCTCCACCCCCTGACATTGGGTCCTGATAATCCCTCACATTCGTCTGGTCTCCTCCAAGCATCATCTTATTCACTCTCCCAACAAAAGGCTTTGTGGAAGGAAAAAAACTGCAGGCTCTTGTACATGGACCCTGAAACAGTTGAATACGTAGGAGCAGACAGTAGAACGGTGTTTACTGGGGGTGGGAGGTGGGGAAATCAGGAGACATTGGTTAAAGTGTACAAGGTTGTTGTTACATGGGGCGAGTTAGTCTAGAGATCTAATGCCTGGCATGATACCTCTTCTAATAGTGCTGTGTTGAATACTGGAAATACACTATGAGAATAGGATTCTGGTGCTTTCACAAAGGTAACTGAGATGATGTGTTAGTTAGTTTGACTGTGGTTATCATTTCATTATGTGTATCAAATCATCATTTTTATTAAAGACAGAATAAGCCAAAAAAGAAAAAAATCCTGTGAGCTGAGGAGAACAGAGGTTATTTCCTCATTTCACAGTGACCCGTAAGAGCGTCCATCTGATCATCCATCTATCCATCCCTTCATTCATTCATTCAATAAACATTTATTACACTATGATATTCTAGAACCTTTGCAAGTCACTAGTGAAGTAAAGGTATCTAGAAAGCTCTCGGGAGAGATATACATACTCATACAAGAGAAGGAGGTATCATTTTAAGGCTTTTAAGTAGAAAGCCATGTATTTGGATAATGGGGTAGTGGGGTGTTATTGCAGACTGTGACCAGTTGGTGGCACTCTGGGTCACAGGAGGCTTAGAGCCCTTTAGCCTTCTACTGCTAAGCTTTCATTTTATATTCATTAGTGTATTTAAAATCAAATTCTAAGTCATATCCCTGAAAGGCTGTATTCAATTTGATTTTAATTCCATTTATTTGACGTTAATTGTTCCATGCTCTTCTAAAATAGTTAAATTAAATCTACTTGTGTCAGGGTTTTGTGGGTAAGTGAAAGATGTCCAAGAAATTCAGACTCCAGAATAAATGAGCACGTCCAGTGACTGGTTCTAGGTCCCAAATTCCTTTCTTAGGAAATGTTAATGAAAAGTTAATGCTATTGGGAAAAAATCTGGAAGGACACACTCTAAGGTTATAGTGGTAATATCTCCCCATGGTGGGAATACTGATGGTTTTGTTTTGTTTCATATTGGTTTGTCCTTTATTCATTTTTTACAATGTGAATGTATTAGTTTTCTTGTTTGTTTGTATTTAGTTTTTCATTGAAGTACAACCTACAAAAGGAAGATATGTAAATTGTAAGCAGTTTGGATTTGTATGTTTATATACATAACCTCCACTCAGATCAAGATGTACATTACTTAAGCCCCTAACATTTCCCTTGGATCTCTTCCCAGTGACCCCTCCCCTGCTAGGAACCACTCTTCCTTCTATCACCTTGGGTTAGTTTTGAGTATTTTGCACTTCATAAAATTGGAATCATATAGAGTATTGTCTTTTGTGTCGGACTTTAGTTCAATATTATTTAAGCTGATGTATGTAAATACAGTAAAGACTCGCCAATCTTGTCTATTGTTTTCTGTAGCAGAAGTCTGTTCTTCTTTGTTGGTGTGCAGTATTCCATTGTAGGAATATATTGCAGGTCTGTATTTTTATAATCAGAAAAAGATTTACTTAAAATGCTTACATATAGACACAGAAACTCACTGGAGGCCAAGGAGACATTTCAACTGCAAGATAATCTTCACAGGATGCAGGTTTAGACAGCCATCCAGGAATTGGCTCAGGCCCAGAAGCGCATGGCATCACTGACTCAATGGACATGAGTTCAAGCAAACTCTGGGAGATGGTGAAGGACAGGGAGGCCTGGAGTGCTGCAGTCTGTGGGGTCACAAAGAGTCCGGCATGACTGAGCGACTGAACATCACCTACAGAAGTGTAGGGTCTTGAGTGGATGCGGACGTAGCTAATTGTGGGGCAGCAGATAAGGCTGGTTCTGGTCCTCTCACTGGCTGTGTGCCCTTGGGTCGAGTGACTTAAGTCGCTTGTTCTCACTGAGCCTCAGTTTCCCCATCTGTAAAATTGGTAATGCTACCAGACTTAGAGGAGGAAAAGAAGGGAAACCCCAGAACATCCAGTCAAATTTGAATTTCAGAATTTAAAGTACGTCCCGAGCATCCAAAAGAATTACTCGCTGTTTATTTCCAATTCAAATGTAATTGTGTTTTATCTGACAAACAGGTGTAAAACCTTCCCTGCTACATGTAACACAGCTGTGACAAAGTGTGGGCAGAAAGCTATGTACAGGCTAAAGAAACTAGAGAGGGCCAGAAAGGCAGGGAGGAGGACCCCTGGGTTTGGACCCTGAGCCCTGTGAGCCTCCGTGGCATAGGGGCCTTGCTCTTACACACAGCGACCCCAGTGCCCGGCCGCGTGGCTGACCCTGAGAAAGAGGCGCGGACGCGTTACCTGTTTAACTAACTGAATGGGTTTGCTTTCCAGTTCCTGCCCTTACTCGATTCTGACCTGAAGGTAAGCTGGTTAACCGCGCTGTTTCGGCTGTGGTTTTGTGTTTCCACACTTCTTTCAGGGAGCCTAACTCTGTGCCAGGTACCAGGCAGAGACATTGACCCGAGGAGGTTTCTGCCCTCCTGGGGTTTGTTTCATAAAGAGGGAAGAGCGAAGTTAAACAGGTACAGCACTTAGAAAGACACTCTGATAGCGAGTGCTGTGCTAGAAGGAAATAGGGTGTGTGACAGAGGGTCGGAGGTGCCTTTGGACGCGGTGGACGGGGGAGGGGCATCCTGAGACGGTGCCGCTGAGCAGAGACCCCCGTCCGCACCCCCGGGGCTGATGAGTCAGTCCAGGGAGGGAAAAACAGGTTTCCTTAGCTGAATATTGAGGATGAGAAAATCTCCTTCCCACCTCACAGAACTATAAGGGGTTGAATGAAGGAAGGTTGATATGTGAAACGATTACCAGCTTTTCTCCTGGAACCTGGGCCCGGCTCCCCAGACCCCCTGGAAACTCAGGACTGTTTGATTCTTTAGCTGTAAGTGCAGACCTGCTCAGTACCTCCTGGATGGTACTGTTTCCACCAGTCTGGTGAGATGTACACATTCTGAAAGCTCTCGCTGCACTGCGGTGACATCTGAGTGCAGATGGTATCTTATAATTTTTTTTTCTTTTTATTTTTCTATTATCAGTCTGAGATGGACCGAGAAAGAAACAAATACCCTAGTGGTCCTTCATCACAGCTTGAAAAGCATTGGTGTAGAAGCTATAGGATGAGAAAAATCTGGACTTTATTGCAACTCAGTTGCTTACAAACTGGTTGATGTTAATTCAAGGGTATTATCTCCCTGTGCCTTGGTGCCTTCACCTACAAAATGGGCTTAATAGTGCACGTCTATTAAAGCTTTGAGACGTCAATGAAGAAACAAGTATAAAGCACGCAGTGAGTAGTACCAAAACGTTCATTCCTATTACTATACTACTGGTATCACTACTAGTATCTGACACTAATTTATTTCATTCATTTGATCAACGAATATTGAGTGCCCAGTGAGTGCCTAGCATGGGTTAAGCCTTCTTTTAGGAATGGGGGATAAAAAAAAGATAAAAATCCCCTTCTTTTAGCTTCTATTGGGAAAGATAGCAGTAAATGAACAAGTAAAGTAAATGCTAAGTCGGACGACAATGGCGAAAGAAAAATGAAGCAGAAGAGTCGAGAGATGGGGGAGGACAGGCAGAGAAAGCCTCACTGAGCAGAGAGGAAAAAGGTGATGGAGAGAGCCACTGTCTACTGGGAGATAGAGTTCTAGGTGGGGTGGACAGCAAATGCCAAGGCCTTGAGGTGGTGTCATACCCTGCCTGGTGCATTGAAGGAAACAGAAGGGAGGCCAGTGGGACAGAGACAAGTCAGAGGGAGTGGGGCAGGAGAGACGTCAGAGTGGGAGAAGGGGCCTTGGCCTCCAGGCTGTCCCAAGAGCCAAGAAACCCTTGGCACAGACTTGAGGAGGGCTTGGTCCTTGGGAACTTTCCCCAGAGGACAGCGCCTGGAGCTGTGAGGGGGCAGAGGAGCCTGTGCCTGGCGTGCTGATGCTCCCTGTCCCCAAGTCCAAGTCAGGGGCCTTTAATTCTCCTTACTGCTGTTCTCAGCCTGAAATGCCCAGTGGTTCTCACCAGGCAAGCCCTGACTCCGAGATTCAGGTGGATCTTTTTCAGCTGAAATGGGATCTGTTCGGAAGGTACTTGTGAAATCAAGTCTAGATTTGTGTCACCTGTCCTTTTCGAGGTAGCTGCACTGTTTAGGTTCTTAATAGATACCGTGGCTCCTCACTTTTAGTGGATTTGCAAATTCACCTCCTGCCAAAATTTGTTGGTAACCTCCGAGTCAGTGCTTGCTAGGCTTTTATGTTATGCACTGACATGCACAGAGTGGAAAAATTTGAGCCTCCATCAGACTTATTTCCAGCTCAGATGTTCTGCCTTCTCATTTCCTTATACCGTAAAGAAGTATCCTTCACATGGTCTGCTCAGGGCCATGCATTCTGGGGTTTTTTGTTGGTGATTTTGCGGTTCAGAGTGTCCCCCACCTGCTGTGCTGGTTTGCTGTCTAGTGCTTGTGAGCACAAGAAAGCTGTGATGTGCTTTACACAGAAAATAGTTGTGTTTGATAAGCTTCACTTAGCCCTGGCATTATACTGCTGCTGTCTGTGAGTTCAATACTAACAAGTCAACTATATCTAGTATATTGAATGAAAGTGAAGTCAAAATGTTAGTCGCTCAGTAGTGTCCAACTCTTTGCAACCCTGTGGACTGTAGCCCTCGAAAACTTCTGTCCATGGAATTGTCTAGGCAAGAATGCTGAAGTGGATAGCCATTTCCTACCCCAGGGGATCTTCCTGACCCAGGGATTGAACCCAGAGCTCTTGCACTGGCAGGCGGATTCTTTACTGTCTGAATCACCTGGGAAGCCCAATATTGAAAGAGATCTTTAAACAAAGACACAGGTAAAATATATTACGTATTGACTGGTTGACAAACATGTCATGACCAGAGGCACACAGTAACCTAACCCTGTATTCCCTCTAGGAGCTGTGGTTCAGTATTCACTATAGTTCAATGTTCGTGGTGACTTTATAAAATGTACCTATGGGAAATAGCAAGAATTCGACTGAACAGGGCCAAACTGTTTTCCAGAGAAGTAAAATCAATGCACCCTGTTACCAGCAGGAGTAAAGATGCCTGTTTTACTGCACACCTGCCAGCATTTGATATTATCATTTAAAAAAATCTTTTCTAATTTGACAGGTGAAAAGACTGTCTAATTCTAATTTGTGTTTTTCAACTCCCAGCAAGGGTGAAGATTTCTCCTAGCTTGTTAATGTCTCTTTGTGACTGTCCATCACATTTTAGGGCAAATTTCCTTGAGTCCTTTGTGAGAGAAGGGGAAGGAGGGAAGTGTTTCAGGTCATCCCAAGAGCAGGAAGCCAGGCCAGGGCTGAAGGTGGTTAATTTTTTTTTATCACAGGATTTTCTTCAGGTTAAGGGAATCCACAGTTGATTGCATCCTTGGCATGTACAAGCCTTATGCCAGGCTTCCGGGGGGTGGCACAGGCACTCTGGGTGACACCAGTGCTTCTGCTTAGGTATCTAGAGCAGAGCTTTGCAGTAAGATGTCTCACTAGAGAAATATCACCAACCTCCGGGTGATACGGCTGGTTTCTTAACCTGGAAAGAAAACTGCCGCACCTGTAATAATGGAGATAATAATACTTTACCTGATAGACTTCACAGGTAGATGAATGAGTTAGCGCAGGAAGATCCCTTAGAACAAAGCCAAGCCCCATTTAACAGCTCCATATGTGTTGTCTTTGTTGTTAAACACCCAGAACCGTGGAGGGCATGTAATCCTTGTCCCAGAGAAACTTGCTGAGGAGACAAGACGTGCAAGTCTCTTTACGCGGTGGTGGGCGTGCTTAGGAGATAGCACTTAGGGAAGGCTCGGGAATTCTGCTTCAGTTTCCCTTTTGCTGACTTCTTGGGCTAAAATCACGTCACCTCTCAACCTCGGTGCCCTCACCTGTTAGGCACACGCCCAACCTTTCTGATGCAGCTTCGCATCTCAGATAGAAGCTTCCCAACAGCCCTGTGATATCGACCTCACTCTTCCTATATCCCCGATGAAGATATTGCCTCTAAGATATTGCTTAGAGGCTGAGGGGACTAGGAGCTAGTGAGAGGAAGCACTTTTGACTCCCAGCTTATCCTACCATGGGGTTTCCCTGGTGACTCAGATGGTAGAGAATCTGCCTGCAATGCAGGAGCCCCAGGTTTGAGTCCTGGGTCAGGAAGATCCCCTGGAGAGGGGCATGGCAACCCACTCCAGTATTCTTGCCTGGAAAATCCCATGGACAGAGGAGCCCGGGGGGCTGCAGTCCATGGGGTCGCTAAGAATGGGACACGACTGAGTGACTGACACTTTCCGTTTCATCCTGCCACATCACTGTGTCTCTTGTGGAAGATGAGAGATGGGTTTGGTTTGTGGGACTGTCTGGCTCTGCCAACTAGAAGTCAGTGGCCACTTCAAAGGAAGAGGTGTGGTTTAGGGGACCTAATTCACCTAATGGGTGCATCTTCACAACCATTAAATCTACATGTTCACCTTGACGACCCCATTGCTTGTTGCTTTACCTCTTCTGAGTGTCTCCTCTCTCTTTGTTTCTACCCAATAAGTGGCTTTCAGCCACTATCTTTGCATGGGCGTGTTTTCTGGCTGGAGGCTCCTCTGCCTGCCTTTGTGAGCAAAATCAATGCACTTCTCTCTTCCCTCGTGTGTGTGCCTCTCTCTGACATCTGTCTTGAAGCTGTGATAAATGCGTCTTCCCTGGGTGTTGTTCTACACTTTGAACACTTAGGCAGGTCCCATCTTTTTATTTGCAGCCGACTGGGCAACCGACTTCGGTGTGTGCTGCCTGCACCAGCCTCTCTCCCCTTGGAGAATTAACTTCCCTCCTTTGCTCCCACTCTGATCCTTCGCAAACGGAGCTTGCCGTGGCCGACACGTTCTCCTGACACAGTCTGTGCCCTTTGGCAAGGTCAGACGTTACTTTGCCATTTGATGCTTGCAGACCCAAGGCCCCGATTACCTCTCTGGCTCAGGAATAAGTGATAAATGTGGTGTTAGGGTGTATACGTCTCACTTCACTTCCAAGTCATGGCTCTTAGACTGTCTCGAGATCCCCCAACCTAAGCCCCTGGAATTAGAAATGAGCATTATTTGCTCCTATCACTGCCTTCCAGTGGCAGCTCTGTAAGAATGGCCTTCTAGGCTCTGCAGCTGTCGTCTTAGCCCGTCCGGGGGCCTTGGCTTGTCAGGGGAGGAAGGTCTGTGGGTGGTGTCCAGCCGTCCTTTCTCTGCGGTGTTTTTCTCACTGTCTGGTTAATGCACTTGCCCTGTGGCTGCTGCCAGCCTGCCCTGTCTGCCAATTTCCAGGCAAATTTAGTGCAAAAATCATGTGTGTGCTGGGGGGCTGGGTAGGGTGGAGTGGAGGATCTGAACCCTTCCAAAAAATATAGCCACTTAAAAAGCCTCAGCTACATCCCCCTGTTCATTGTCAGATCACTTCCTCCTTGGCAAATCCCCTGCCCACCGGTCTGAGCAGCTGCCCATTCCTGAGCCAGCCCACAGGATTTCTCTTCCAGCGTCAGTGAACACCACCTTCTTTGTCCTTTTTAACTTAATTCCTCAAAGTGAGCGCTTTGAACGCTATCTTTGACAGCAATAGTTCTGTATTTCGTTTGACAAATACGTGCCATTCATCATTCTAGGTTCTAGGGGATGTAACAGTGAGACCAAGTCCCCCCACTTCACTGTGTAGATATCCTAGTACTCTGTGTACACTGGCGCATACACACACATGCGCTTGTGCAGGAATAAACACACTGGTAAATAAGAATCAGAATGTAGTTACGTTTAGCTGGTGAACCTCAACTTATCTTTCAGGATACAGACTAGGGGCCCCCTCCTTCATGAAGACTTCCTGGACTGCACCGCTGCTTTGATTCTTTGTCCTGCTTCATGCATAGCCCTTGACCATTGCTCCTGACGTGCTAGGTTGTAACATATTTCACTACAGGCTTGTTTCTCACCTGACTGTGAGATCAGAAACTAAGTCTTATTTTCACTTTCCTAGCATTAGGGAGAATGCTGGCACAGTGGGAGTTTAATAAATGTTTATGAATGAATGAATGGGTGAGTGAATGAATGAAGCAGTGGGGGAGTGCTTGCCCTGTGTGTATGGGTGAATGGCTCTGCAGCTTATTTTCTTAGTAGTCATAGCCACATCTGAATGTCATCTATCAAATGGATGCTGACTGCAAACACTAGAAAAGCGTAGTATGACAAGTATCACTTGCTCAAATGCCGTTACAAAAGGCTAGGAAACCCCAAATGTAACAGATCCTAAACCCAAACCAGGGCAAACAGTCCTCTGGCTTGGAAGCTTAACTTAACCCATGTATCTGCCACCTACTGAAATTTGATTTAAAGTTGTCCCTGTGCCCCCTGCTGGGAAAGATTGAGGGCGGGAGGAGAAGGGGGGATAGAGGATGACATGGTTGGATGGCATCATGGATTCAATGGACATGAGTTTGAGCAAACTGGGAGATAGTGAAGGACCCGGAAGCCTGGTATGTTGCAGTCCATGGGGTTGGCGCAGAGAGTCAGACATGACTGAGAGACTGAATGACAACTGTGCCCCCCACCGTCCCTGACAAGTCAAATTTCACTTAATAAAATCATGGGAAGTTATAATGGGACTCAAACCTCTCTTTCTTTTCAGAACAAAATAAGGCATTTCAGAGTATGTTCAGTTCTGCTTGTGTCAAGAATTCGTGTCACTGCCTGCCCTCCTGAGAAGTGTGGTTATCTTATAGGTCAAGAGATGTCCCTTTTGACAAATTATTACAGACACTGAGGTGGGCAAGACTGTGTTTTCACTTTCAGAGGGTGAACCTAAGACCAGCCATCCTTGCCGTGATACCAGGTGTCACCAGGTGATGGGGGTTATGCCTCATCATCTCGGACTCCCACTTCCACAGGGAGCTTCATTGCTTCTGGGGCACATCCACAGCTGCTGTCTTATTTGGCCCTGACCATGGCCCTTGGTGCTGGGCAAGCCCAGGATATGATCCTCGCTTCTAAGATGAAGAAACAGAGGCCAAAAGAGAGTAAATGACTGTGCCCAAGGTCACACCCTCACTTGTCCGAGGGATTAAAGACAGGATTCAAACTTTATTTGGGAGTCTCAGGTCAGCTTCTCTAACCTCCATGATTCAGCCACATGCTGTGATCGAGGCTTAAGGGGGCACCGCAAGCTGCCAGCTCCCTGCTCACTGGCATTTACAGAATTTGGTTCTCCAAGCAATTATATCGTCCCTGCATGAATTTATACTCCAAGAAAACTGTTCCGTAGGGGACCATTTCATTCCATGCCATCCATCCCCTACCTGTCTTTCCTTCCATTGTCAATACGAGACAGTTCTTGGTTTTATAATGAAGGGCCTGGTGCAGGGCAGGGAGATGTGTGGTGGGGGAAACACCCGGTCTGCAATGTGATGCAGCCGCAGAGGTGTAGTTTGCGCCCATTATCCTAGAAACGCCTTTCTGGCTGAGTAGCAACGCCAGCACCCACTCTCACCTAGCCCAGCACCTGCACTTGGGGCTGGCGTTCCCTGAAGGGCCCCTGTGGACCAGGGACAATTGCAGATTGTCCGTTACTCTGGCAGGAGGCTGGGCACATCTCCAGTGGTCTGTCTTTTGAGAAAGCAGAGTGCAAAAGGAGCTGAGAGCTGGGGCATCACCAAACCCTGAGTGGGAGCTTCACCCACGTGGGGAGGAGGCAGGTGAGTCATCAAAGCTCCGAATTCCCTGGAAGTCCTCAGAGTGTGTGCGACTGAGTGGAATCCAGTAAATGGAAGAGGAGGGCTGGAGAGGAAAGGCTGCCTCCAAACCCTCCTCCTGGGGAAGCATGCAGTGCCTCTAAGTGACACAGATCCCAGTGTAATGGGGCTGGAAAGGCCATTGGTACGTCCCCTCCTAGGTGTGTCTGAATGTCCCCTGGTGGTGTGAGAGATGGTCTTAGGAGTCACATGGAGAAATAGAGTTTTTTAAAATTGAAGTATCATTAATTTACAATGTTGTGTTAGTTTCTGGTGTACAGCAAAATGATTCAATTACACATTTATATACGTGTGTGTGTGTGTGTGTGTGTGTGCGAGCGCGCGCACACATGCTCAGTCACTTCAGCCATATCTGACTCTTCGTGACGCCCTGGACTGTAGCCTGCTTGGCTCCGCTGTCCATGGGACCCTCCAGGCAAGAAGGCTGGAGTGGGTTGCCACGCTCTCCTCCAGGTGATCTTCCTGACCCAGGGATCAAACCCGCGTCTCCTGTGGCTCCTGCGTTTCAAGCAGATTCTTTACCTCTGAGCCACTGGGAAACCCTTACGTGTGTATATATGTATATACCTTTGTCTTCATATGCTTTTCCATTAAAGTTTATTACAACATATAGTTCCCTGTGCTGAATACAGTAGATCCTTGTTTATTTTATAGCTTTACATCTCACATATTACAGTAGCTTGAATCTGCCGATCCCTAACTCCTCCCTCACTATTCCCTCCCTCCCTTGCCTCCAATTTCCCCTTTGATAACCATATTTGTTTTCTGTGTCTGTGAGTCTGTTTCTGTTTTGTAAGTAAGTTCATTTGTATCATATTTAGATACCATATGCTGTATAAGTGATATCATATGGTATTTGTCTTTCTCTGACTTATTTCACTTAGTATGATAATTTCTAGGTTCATCCATGTTGCTACAAATGGCATTATTTCATTCTTTCCTGTGGTTGAGTAATATTCCATTGTACATATATATGCATGTATATAATCCATACACCACATTCTTTATCCATTCATCTGTTGATGGTCTTTGGGTTGCTTCCATGCCTTGGCTGTTGTAAATAATGCTGCAATAAACATTGGGGTGTGTGTGTCTTTTTGAATTAGAGGTTTTTCCAGGTATATGCCCAGGAATGGGATTTCTGAATCATGTGGCACCTTTATTTTTAGTTTCTTAAGGAATCTACATACTGTTCTCCGTAGAAGCTGCACCAATTCCCATTCATACCAACAACGTAGGAGGCCTCCCTTTTCTCCACACCCTCTCCAGCATTTATTATTTGTAGATCTTTGTTTTTGGCTGCACGACACAGCAAGTGACAGTTAGTCCTGGTTAGTTCCCCAAACTAGGTATTGAACCCACATCCCCTGCAGTGGGAGTCGTAACCACTGGACCACCAGGGAAGTCCATGTGTAGACTTTTTAATGATGGCCATTCTGACTGCTGTGAGGTGATACCTCATAGGAAATATTGTGTTTTAAGTGTAATAATCATGCATTTTAATGTCTCTTCTACTTATGGCAAGTCATATAGCTTTTCAATTGATAGCCATGATACCAAGTTTTTTAAAAAGAAGTTGACATAAACGTGAATTGGTTTTAAAAAAAAAAATATTCAGAGCAGCAGCAAACCGGAATAGTTAAGAAAGTGAACTCCGAAGCCAGATTTCTTGGATGGGATTCCTAGATCCACGCTTACTGTCTGAGGAGCAATGGGCAGAGACTTCACTATGGAGCTGCTTCCTTATCTGCAAAATAAGAGCCGTTTCATGAGGGTGTTGAGATGGTTACGTGAGTGAATACTTATAAAGCACTTAGAACATTTTTCCAGCTCATACTAAGCACTGTATATTAACTGTCAGATAAAATTAAGGGAGCTGAAGATGGATGGGGTGTATGGTCACAAGTCATGATGATGGCTCAGGGAGAACTGAAGGTTTAGGAAGGCTTGACTTCTGCTGCCCTCCCTGTGACAGAGTGGGGACCCGAGACCCAGAGGGTGGAAGGCACGTGTCCAGGGCACAGCCAGGACGGAATCCCTGGTCGCCTGGCTTGCTGTATGCTGCCAGGAGGCAGAGGTGGGCACTTCTATGGGGAAAGGTGATTTGTCCCATGGTGCTCTCTGCAGAACAGCAAACATGGTCTTCAAGAGAGGGGACTCAGACATTTCTTCAGAGGAGCACTAGCCAACCTTGACCCCTTGGATGGAAACAGTCAAGATTTCTGGGTACTGATAAGCTGACCGTAGCTGTAAGGCCGTACATTTGAGTAAGTGCCCCATATGCCAGGGCCAGGCCTGCACGCTTCACTGATGGAGCCTCAGGGCCTAGCATGGAACCTGGCTGAGCTCCGAGAAGTCTCTAAGCAAATGTTTGATGACGGACTACCTGAATGAGAAAAGGAAATGATTCTCCGTCATCCCCGCTGAATGGATCAGCTAAGCAGAGGATAGGGGTGTGATCAAGGGCTTTCTTGACTCTCTGCCTCTGTGTGTGTGTGTGTGTGTGGGAGGGGCTGTGGGTGAGGCTGTGGGTGAGGTTGTTGATGCGAGTATCTAGAGGAGGTCCTAGCATACCATTGGGTATGTGAGATGCTCAGCAATGCCCTAAAATGTCATAGATGTTCCCTGTGACCTTTGGGATCTCAAAGGTTACTATTTCCTAGAAGCTGAGATACAGGGAGGTCTGGGGAGTCTGGAGGAGGGAATGGACATGAGGCAGTCCTGGGGCCCAGGGCCCAGGGAAGTCAGGAAGGATGGTGTGTATGAAGGCACTTAGCTGCCAGGGCGAGATCCTATAGGCAGGCTCAGGGTTGAATGATCATAATGAGGAGCTGAGATGCATACCTTGGTCTCTGGTTTACCTGAAGCTCTGTTACATGGGATCCTCACCCCACATTAGGTGAGCAGAGCTGTGGTTACAGTTGCCGTTTAAAGACAAAGACCCACAGGGAGCTCTATTCAATATTCTCTAGTGACCGATACAGGAAAAGAATCTAAACAAGAGCACCTATATGTATAACCGATTCACCTTGCTATACAGCAGAAATGAACACAACATTGTAAATCAACTATACTCCATTAAAAATTAATTTAAAAAAAGATAAAGACAGCTCAGAGAGATTACGTGACCTGTGCAAGGTCACACAGCTATTAAATGGCAAAGCTGAACTAGAGCCAGCTCCTGTGATCCTGTGTCTGGTACTGTCTCTACTAAACCAGGCTTTCTTTTGATTATGTCTATCTGAGCACCCAACCTCAGATATGGCTTGGTGCTTGGCAGGTGATGTCCATCCCCTACTTCCAGCATTGTTTGCTAATGAGTCAGTGA
Source organism: Antilocapra americana (assembly GCA_007570785.1). Lineage (NCBI taxonomy): Eukaryota > Metazoa > Chordata > Mammalia > Artiodactyla > Antilocapridae > Antilocapra > Antilocapra americana. The sequence continues at coordinate 865,511 of ML661325.1, forward strand.
CCACATGAATAATGGGAATGAGAGGCCACAAGAGACCTTAAAGGGTGGGTGAGAAGGGTGTCAGTGGGGGCTGGAGGATACAGGAAAAAGAAAAGCCTGGAAGGAATTCTCTGAAGACAGGCTGCCTCTTTTCTGACTGTGTGGTTGGTTGGTCAGGCCAGGCTTCAGCTCCCTCCTTCCCTTGCTTTTGATTTATCAGAAAATTTCTTATTGATTCCCTAAATACTCAGAATCAATCCATAGCCCTCACAATTGTCCACCAGGGCCACATGAACTGGTGGCCCATTTTCCTTGCTCTTGCCAATCTGGTCTTATTAGTAAGCCATCCAGGTCTTACTATCATCATTTCTAAAACATTCCAGTGTGCTTGGGCCTCAGGGCCTTTGCACCTGCTGTTCTCTCTGCCTGGAATGCCTTTCTGCCTCAGATATTACCTCCCCAAAGAGGCCCTTTCTGCCACCTTACTCCTTGTTCTGCTTTGTCTTCATAACACGTCCCACTCCCTGGCAGTATATCGTTTATGTTTATATCGTATCTGTCTATCAGAAATCAAGCATCATGTGGGCAGGTATTTTGCTTCTTTGTTCATTGCTATATGCCCAGTGCTTCACACCAAGACTGGTGTGTATCAGGAACAAATTAAATTTATTTTCTGAGTGAAAGAATGCATCTGGAAGGTTTTACTCCTCTGCAGCTTCAAGGTAGGTAACTTAAAGCTTCTAAGAGGAACAGTGGTCCCTGGCCTAGCTCTCTGGTGCCTGCCAGGCCTCAGGACTTGTGGTTCACTGGGTTCCTGGGAGCGAGGAGGCATGCATGGCAAGAGGCAGCCCCAACCCCCACATCCTTTGTCCAAACCAATGTGTTCTGGTCCCAGAAGAAGATTCTAGTGGCGGGGGGGGGGACAGTGGAGGAAGAACCCTGAGCTTGGATAGTGGACCCAGAGACCAGAGCAGGTGAGGGCGGGCAGGGCTGAAAAAGGTCAGGAGTGAGAGGGCTGGGGTCGGGGAGCAGGGGTTTGGGGGCTGCAGGCATGGGAAGCCAGGGTGCCCCCGATGGCCTGCATGTCTAGAGTGACAGTGGGGTGTCAGTTCACGTGGCTCCCTGTAGGCGCTGTAGGGCTTCCCATCTGGCCCTGGTGAGGCCAGAAGTCTCATTTCCTGGAGGAAATCAATGACAACAAGAATATTGAAATATATCAGGGGCCTTTATATCTATTACCTCACAACCATTGCTTCATTCATTCAATAACACTTCATTGAACCAGGCACTATAGTCATTGCCTTAGTCATGTACAGCAAACCTCCATATTTATAGGGATAGCACTCCTTCAACTAAATTGATTAATTATTTATTAAAACACACCATCTCCTTTATCATCAGTGCTAAGAATAGCACAGAGCAGTGCTCAAGTGCTATTTTGGAATTGCTGGATTAATATATAGGTTACTCAGTTTCATTACTTAATAAACAAGGAAATAGCCCAGAAAAATCAGATTTGGAAGTCTGCAGGCTGAAGAGCTCTGATTTAAAGCAGAGGTGCTTGGACTTCAGGGTTTCATAGACTGGTCAATTTCTATACGAAAAGTGCCCCAAAATGTTAGAGTGGGCCAGTTGTTTGCTTCTAGGTACAGAGAGGGAGAACAATATGACCAGCGCTCATTATTTCACAAAAGGATGTTTTGAACACTCCACCTGTGTGAAAGATCTTGAAATTTTTAAAAATTGGGGTGTGTTTTGGCTTGGTGGGAAAGCTACTGCATAGTTTTGATAGATCTCATTTTGCTGAGGATTGGTGAAAACTTTGCTGGTCGACATGAAAGAGACAGGCTGGGATTCAGATGGGAGCCTCTGGCCTGGAAGAGCCTGTCCTTCAAATTCTTGCCCCCATCTTTTTCTCTCTCTCCAATTCCTCTCAACTTCTCCCTTTCTCTCTTTTTACACACGCACACACACACACACACACACGTTTCAAAGCTCCAAAGAGAGGTGTGCTATGTATCAGAATTGGGTCTGGGGCAGAAAAGAAAGGCAATCTCTCCTATTCCAAGTCCGGAGTCCCTAACTCTGAAAGGAGGAGGAGAGAGGGGGTGGGTTACAGGAGAATCTTTCCTGCCTCCCCACTGACCCTCTTTATTATATTCTCAGTATTTGTTTATGATTCCTATTAATCACATGGAATAACCCTCCCAATTATCCAGTGATAGAGACATGCATTCCTTCAAACAGAATAATTATTTACTAAAATGAATTAACATGTAGAAAAGCCTTAGTTCTGTGGAGGCTGGAACTTAGCATAATGAGTTTATCAGGCTTAAAAAGAAGCCCAGACAGGCATTTTTTGGGCAAAATAAATACACTGATTACAGTGAGATTCATCCATGCTGGCATCATGCCATTAGTTATTTCTTTAGTAAACACAGCTCGAGTTGATGATCTGTTTTCAATATAATTTATTGAGGCTCTCCTTCGTAATTAACAGCCGTGGTGGGGGTGGGTGCGGGGAGAACATGTTCTTACCAGCCTCCTCCTGCAGGTCCCCAAAGTTGCTCATTTGGGGCATTCTTTGTGATTTAATAGGCCTGCCAGTCAGTGGGCCTGGTGGATGGATCTGATCTGGCTGACAATATACTTGTCACTCAGAAAAAGCATCTCCAGGAGATCAACCCTAGCTGTGAGGGGAGTTCAGTGAAGAGGAAATAATTATGCAAATTTAAACTCTCCTGAGCCCCTCCCCTGAACTGGCAAGAGGATCAAGGTCAGCCTTCTGTCCCTTTCTCTACCAGCAACGGACCCTCTTGCCACATATCTTCCGGAGAGATCCCTAGGTTATTTAAGCATCTTCAAGATGGCCTCATGGACACATGGTTGGGAAATAGGATTTATGAGCAATTAGGACTGAAAAATCTTAATTGTTCATGGTACCCTCTAAGCCACTCAGTCTATTAAATTTATTTTTAATAGTGATAGTGTTGAGTGTTCACCAGGGGACATTCAGATCATTCATTCACCCATTCATTTAATGAGCATGCATTCTACAGTGCAGTGCTGGGAGTACACAGAGTTGGAGTATACCTTGTTCATTCATTCAAATATATATGTTGAGTATCTACTATGGTAGGGAGGTGAACAGAGCAGATGAAGTGCTTGCTGTCATGGAGCTTAGCTCTGGGATGGCAGCTGTGACTCCTGCTGGTCCCAGCTCTGTGTGATTCCCAACTCTTCTTCGGCTGGCCTAGCAACTCACTTTGAAGAAAGAGAACATAGCCCAAGTGGTGGCTGTCACTTCTGATTAGGTCACAAAAGACTGACTTCCATCTTGGCTAGCGCTCTCTCTCTGTCTCAGTCACTCTCCTCTTGCTCACTCCAATGAAGGGAGCCATCAACAGCTATGAGATGCTCTATGGAAAGACCTCCCTTGCAGGAAATGAGGGTGGACTCCAGCTAGCAGCTTCTGAGAAGCTGAGACCTAGTCTCTCACTGTGAGGAGCGGAGTCCTGCTAGGAACTGCATATTGTTGCCAGAAAGTGGACCCCCCCCCATTGAGCCTTGAGGGGTCTGCAGCCCCAGCCAGTACCTTGATTGCAGCCAGTGAAGCACAGAGCCAGAGGACCCTGCTGCCCCTGGATTCTCGAGCTGCAGAAACTGAGATAGTAAATGCTGTTCTTAAGCCACATTTGGGTTTGGGGACAGTTTGTTATGCAGTAAATGAAGATAATATGGGGAAGAAGTTATAAACTAGTAAACGAAGAAGAATATCTCAGCTAGTGATAAAGTAGTGCTGAATATTAGTGAAGGGTGACAGGCTGAAGAGGGGCTTCCCTGGTGGCTCAGATAGTAAAGAGTCTACCTGCAATGTGGGAGACCTCGGTTCAATCCCTGGGTTGTGAAGATCCCCTGGAGAAGAGAGAGGCTACCTACTCCAGTATTCTGGCCTGGGAAGTTCCATGGATGTCCATAGAGAAGGGAAATGCTACTCCAGTATCCTTGCCTGGAGAATTCCAATGACAGAGGAGCCTGGCGGGCTATAGTCCATGGGGTCGCAAATGGTCATTGGTGAGAATTGGTGTCTCAGAGTGGAATGGACTCTAAAGGTTCTTTGGTCCAGTGCCCCAGGTGAAGCTTCTGTGTGCTCTGCATGTCCCTTCCAGGAGGCATCCAGCCTGGGGTCAAATAAGTCTCAGTGATGGGAAATATATACCTTTCCAGTTACTCTGTCACATCTTTGGATATGAAAAAATATTTGCTGATGCACGGAAATCTGCATCGCCCTCCCTCTGGTTTATCTCCCTGATCCTGGCTCTTCTTGTGGAGCCTGCATGCCTGTTCTTGTGTTGTGAGCCCCTCTCTCCTGGGTGATCAGCCAGGCCTTCTCTTGCTGCCCTCTCATTCTCTGAGCTGGCTCTCTTGCCTTCCCTTCCCACACCCCTGGATTCATCTATTTTGATCCAGATCTTGGCTTTTATGATTTGACTGGCTTTCCAACTCCCCTCCCTCTACTCTCTGATCTCGCTCCTGTGGTCTTGGTATCCTTGTAGCTTTAGTAGGAAACCCTATACCCCTGGGGTGGGTTGATTGCCCTCAAATGCATCATGCCAGACCAGGCACCACAGGGGAGGTCCTTCCCTTAGCTGAATGTGGTGCTCTCCTGGCCAGGGAGCTTGCTCCTTTCTGTTTCACCTCCTCCCGGGTGACTTCTCCCCGCCTCTTGCCTCCCCGAGCCTCAGTGATCACTTCTGCAGATGACTCACTGAACGATGGCTTCTGTCTCGCCACCTACCTGCTGGACAACTTCCTGCGGCCATCCTTCTGGTCTCGGGCTCGGCATGCCTTCCCTGCCCCCCTACAACAACCACGTGCTGAGCTCTCGTGCTGGGCCCGTGCCCCTCTCAGCATATCCCGCCCTCTGCTACCTGGTGGGCCAGAGCCTCCTGCACCTTCTGGTGTCTCAGGCTCTGAACTTAGGAACAGCCTGGCCTCTTTCTCCTCCCTCCACCTTCCATACCAAATCTGCCACCTGGTCCATCCATTTTTTTCCTTTTTGGGTCTTTTTCATCTGCCCCTTCCTTCTGCCACCCCTGAGACCTAGGTGCTCACTCCTAGATTATGATAATCCCTATCCTCCAACTGTGAGTACAGTGGTGGGCAAAGTGGACTTGGAGTCCATCCTCATGAAGCTTGCAGTTTAGTCTGTTCATCCATGCATCTAATCAAATAATTTCTAAGCACCTACCCTGTTGACTGTGTCAAGTTGACCCAGATTGTTGATGGTCGGAGGTAATTTCCTTTCAGCTTAGTTGGATGAGGGGGACAGTTTCCAATGACAGCTTGACAACTGCTTTGGTAGTTGGTAGCAGTAAATGAAAAAGACTGTCTGGAGAGACAGGCAGACTGTTATTCTCCACCCCAGGAAACGTGGTTCTGAGAGTTTCTTGGCTGGAGCCTCACCCGTGGGTTGGCCTGACTATGGGAGCCCCATAGTGACTTCCCAGGGAAGGCCAGGGCTGGGAAAGTGCCCTAAGGAACTGCTTCTACATCCCCTCTTCCCTTATCCCAGCCCATCTTCTTCCCATCGCTTTCAGTTGATCCACTTCCAGGACCTGCCTCATTGCAGGTAGCCTGGCCATTGGGTAGGGGGGTGTCCTGCCTGCTGGGTGGGGACCAGGCAGCAGTGGAGAGATCTGTGTCCAGACAGCTGCCTGCGGAATCTCAGGGAAGGACTTCAGGCTAGAAGGAAGAGGGAGGCAGTGGGGAATGACCTGATGCAACTGCAGGCTGTGGGGTGGGTGTGTGCCTGCCCCAAAGGCCAAGAATGGTGTCAGGGTGAACATGCAGACCTTAGGGGTCCCAGAGCCTTGACCACTGGTTTGTTGGTAAAGTGGGCTTATGCTCTTGGACTAGTGATTTGATTTCTCCAAGTGGCAAGTGTTTCATCTTAAATGGAACCAATGGTACCAACCTCGGAGGATTGTTGGAGGTTTCCATGGGATAATGTGAGGAAGGGCCTGGCATGGAAGGTCCACCAATGGTAGCTACTCTTTATTAGTATGGTTAGGCATGTGTTGAGTGGGGATTGAGCAGAAAGAACCAGGAAATGGGAAGGAACCGGAGTCCTCAGAGAGTGTTTAAGTTCAAGCTGGGGAAACCGAGATCCTTCTACAAATGTGAAGAGCAGGTACTGAGATAAAAGCGGGGCAAAACTCAGGGCAGGAGCAAGCGGGAGGGCAGGGATGTGAGGAAGCACTACGCAGTTGCCAGGGATTTTTCAGGATTCTCAGCATCTGCCTTTATTAGCTGTCTACTGAGGAGGCCGGACAGAGTAGGTGGCAAGTGGGGCATCTAAATTCCTCTTCCTCTGGTTTAGCTTCACTCCTTCCAGAGTGAAGCTGAAGCTCTGGATGACTGTCAGGTAGCCACTGGGTTGGGGCTGCAGAGGTCTGGGGGCAGGCACCCAGGCAGGCCCATCCAGACCTGGCTCACACTGGTGGTGCTCCAGAGAGGTCACTTTCTGGGTCCACGTGGAAGCCTCTCATTTTCTCTCCTGTGGTCCCAACCGTTCAGGGCCATGCACATCTCACCTTTTTCGAGAATGCTCCTCGGACATCTTTAGCCCTCCTATTGCTGCTGCTGCTGAGTCACTCAGTTGTGTCTGACTCTGTGCGACTCTGTCCTTGGGATTCTCCAGGCAAGAATAATGGAGTGGGTAGCCATTTCCTCCTCCATTGAGCCCCCGTAGTGCCCCCTATGCCCAGTCTGCTCACAGCAATTTCCCTTTTCCCCATGGTACTGGAATAGTTGCTTTATATACACATGGTGGCATTTATTCTTAAAAGCATCGACATGAGGTAGATGTTATTCTCATTCTACAGAGAGGAAAAGTGAGGCTCAGACTGATTAAGTAACTGGCAGCTTCTCACAACTGGGAAAGGGCAGGGTGGGGATTTAAAAACAGGTCTTTCTGACTCTAAAAACTCAAATTCTGCTCAGGAGACTTAAGATATTCCAGTTATTATGACTATGTAATAAATTTCTCCAAAACATAGTGGCATAATCAGTGCAGTTCAGTCACTCAGTCATGTCTGACTCTTTGCGACCCATGGACTGCAGCATGCCAGGCTTCCCTGTCTATCACCAACTCCCGGAGCTTGCTCAAACTCATATCCATTGAGTCAGTGACACCATCCAACCATCTCATTCTCTGTCATTCCCTTCTCCTCCTGTCTTCAATCTTTCCCAGCATCAGGCTATTTCCCAGTGAGTCAGTTCTCTGCATCAGGTGGCCAAAGTATTGGAGCTTTAGCTTTAGCATCAGTCCTTCTAATGAATATCCAGGGTTGATTTCCTTTGGGATTGACTGGCTTGATCTCCTTGCAGTCCAAGGGACTCTCAAGAGCCTTCTTTAACACCACAGTTCAAAAGCATCAGTTCTTCAGCTTTACTCATGTTCCAACTCTCACATCCATACATGACTACTGGAAAAATCATAGCTTTGACTAGACAGACCTTTGTTGGCAAACTAGCATCTCTGCTTTTTAATATGCTGTCTAGGTTTTTCATAGTGGTATAATACAACCATTTATTGGACTCAGGTCTAAATTCAAAGAGGACACCTCAGGGATGGCTTATTTCTGCTCTACGGTGACCAGAACCTCAGCTGGAAGACTTGCAGGCTAGGGTTGTGCTCATGGGAAGGCTTATTCATTCCCACATCTACCAACTGAGGCTGGCTTGAGGCTGGGGGCCTCAGTTCCCCTCCACGTGGGCCTCTCCATGACCTCTGTCCCCACGGACTAGTTTGGGTTTCATCACAAAATGGTGGCATTGCCTCCCCCAACCCATGAGTTGGTCCAAAAAAGAGATGGAGAACCAGGATGGAGTCCCAGCACTTTTCATGACCCACCCCCAGGAACGGGCGGTGTCAGTTCTGCAGTCTTGTACTTGTCACGGCTGTCACTAAGGCCCATCTGGACCCAAAGGAAGAAGAAACAGACTCCACTTTTTGATGGAAGACCGGCAAGGTTTGGAAAGGAAATGTTAAAAAATATAATTAGCCACATGAAGGAACCTGAAGGAACACATCCTTGCAGTGGTGACCTCGCCAGGGCTGTCCTTGTCTTCATCTCTGTAACCGTCATAGACGAAGCCCAGGTAGACACACAGGTATGTGTTTGTTGAGTTAAATGAATAAATCCAGAATATCCAAGTCAAGCTGTTTTGTGGGATTTTGTTATTATTCTTCTCATTTCCTGTTGACTGCTTTCTCTTTTACCTCTGTGGCTGAAATGTTCCATTTCATAGTTGTTTTGCTTCAAGATTTGTTTCTTCAGTCAGAGATTCACCAGGATGCCATTTCATTACGGGCACCTGCTCATGCCTTGTGGGAGCCTCTGGAAGAAAGCTCAAAACACGAACTCCCATCAGAACCTTTGGCTCTTAGGACAGTATCACCCTCTGCCTTGCCTGGCTATGTTCAAAGCCTGTTTGTTTTTCTCCCTTTGAACTTTCTGTGGACTGTTCATGGAGATGACAGGGAACCCTGAAACCATGGTCTTGAGGTTTGTCGTGGGACTAGTTTATGCTTGAGTAGATATAGGGATAGTGTGGGTAAGACTTGAGTATGATCTTTTGTCCATGTGTGCTTTTTCTTGCTTACTTGTCTTTCTTCCTTTGCTTCCTCCCTCTCTCCTTCCAGGCCCCTCCTTTCTTCCTATATTGATCACAGTGCAAGTCTTTTTTTGTTTGTAGCTCAGTACCCCCCAAGTGGATCCTAAATTCTGTGAAAAATCACACCTCTGTTTTTGTCTTGTGGTGCAGTGTGCTGCCAGTGAGAGCTGCTGCGGAGGGAATTTTGGTCTGTTGGCCTACCTCAGTAGGAAGGGCGGGGCATTAAGTCTAAAGAGACATGGGTTAAGATCTTCACCTCTCAGCCTTATCTCACTTTCTTCATCTGTAAGATGGGGAAATACCTTCCTCCCCGCCAGGGGCTCTTGTGAAGATTGAGGAGACCCTGGGTAGAAAAGAGTTTTACAAACTGGGGCTTCCCTGGTGGCTCAGATGGTAAAGAATCTGCCTGTGATGGGGGAGACCTGGGTTCAATCCCTGGGTTGGGAAGATCCCCTGGAGAAGGGAAAGGCTACCCACTCCAGTATTCTGGCCTAGAAAATTCCTTGGATCTGTAGGGTTGCAAAAAGTCGAACCCAACTGAGTGACTTTCACTTTCTTTTGCAAACTACGCAGAGCTGTATAAAATTCTGTGGTTACTCTTTTGAGTCAGAGCTTCTAACTGCTGATTGAGGTGAAGGATGGAGAAAATTCTTGGCCCAAACCTTAACTTTGCAGCAGTTGACTGATCACTGGGCCTTTCAGAACTAGGGTAATTAAGTGGGTGGATGTCAGCGAGAGAGGAAGTTCCCTCAATCCACGAGGCGGCACCCTTTGCAAAGGCAGACACTAGCGTCAGGACTGGAGTCCAGCACAAGTAGAGAAGGCAGTTGCTTGTGGAATATTTGGGGGTTCTCCAGGCTCGCTTCTGACCGAGTCTTCTTTGCTGGCTTGTAGCATTCTGAAGGTAGAGGTTGAAAACTCAAATAATTCAGCGGCCAGATACCATCCATGGGTGAAGCAGGCTTGGTAGCGACCGGAGAACTCAGGTGCCTGCTCCTTTCCAAAGTGTGCAGGCCCCCTCTCAGCCACAGCCGTGTGCTGTCACATAGGAAGACAGGCAGCTGGGGTTTTCCCCAAAGAAGCCAGATTTCACCTTTTAATTTTTATTTATTTATTTATTTTTATTGCACTCGGTCTTCGATGCTGCGTGTGGGCTTTCTCTAGTTGCAGTGAGCGGGGACTACTCCCTGTAGAGCATGGGCTTCTCATCGCAGTGGCTTCTCTTGCTGTGGAGCATGGGCTCTGGGGCGCACGGGTTTCAGGAGTTGCAGGCTCAGCGGCTACTGCATGTGGACCCTGGACTCTGGCTCAGTAGTTGTGGCGCACAGGCTTAGCTGCTCAACGGCCTGTGGAGTCTCCCTGACAAGGGATCGAACCCGTGTCCCCTGTACTGGCAGGCAGATTCCTATCCATTGCACCACCAGGGAAGTCCTCACCTTTTAAGGTGAAAATTTGAAATACAGAGAGTCAAAGGGAGAAAATAGATGCTCAAAAAGTTTCTGATCATAATTCCAGAAATATTTATATATGTGTGCAAATGTATATCGGAGAAGGCAACGGCACCCCCCTCCAGTACTTTCTCCTGGACAATCCCATGGATGGAGGAGCCTGGTAGGCTGCAGTCCATGGGGTCGCCAAGAGTCAAATACGACTGAGCGACTTCACTTTCACTTTTCACTTTCATGCATTGGAGAAGGAAATGGCAACCCACTCCAGTGTTCTTGCCTGGAGAATCCCAGGGATGGCGGAGCCTTGTGGGCTGCTGTCTACGGGGTCACACAGAGTCGGACACGAAGGAAGTGACTTAGCAGCAGCAGTATATATATATATATATACCCATATATATATATATGTATATATATATATATATAGATACAACTTATACTTTACAAAGTGGTATCTGACTGCCTATACCTTGCCACCCCGATCCCCATATTTTCATCAATAAACATTTTCCTTTGACATCCACTTGGAAGAGTGATTAGTCATTTTACTGGTGTACCATAATTCATTTTACCAATTTGTAAAATAAATTTAGGAATTTATACAGGTTCCTTTTTTCTGTTAGAGCTAACAGCATGGTGAACATTCTAACAGATAATTGTTTTCATACAGCTCTTATTCTTTGGTATGTATTTCTGAAAATGGAACACATTTAGTTGAAACTATTTAAAAACAGCTTTTGAAAAAGCTGAAAAAACTGTTTTCTGAAAACTTGTAACTCACAGAGCGGCAGTAGTGCTTGGTGCTAATAAACCGTCATCCACACTTGGTATTTTCCATATGACAAACACTGTAAGGGTTTTACAGACATCATGTCAGTCAACCATTCACTGACCTTATGCGAGTATTATCATCCTCATTGTACAGATGGGAAAACTGAGGACCAAAGGGACAAAGAACCTTGCTTAAGGTTATGCAGTGGGAAATAGCAGAGCTGGGATTCGAGCACAGCTCAGACTACCCCAGAGCTCCTGCTCACATTCTTATGCTACCCCTCCAGCCACGGGCGCATTCATAAAAATTGATGTCTTAAAAAGTACCTGATTGTTTTGACCACCAGGCTTAGTGTTCCTGTCTCTTTTGGCTGCTGTTTCCATGGGCTGCAGAGGCTGTGAATGACTAGGAACAATTTTTGATTAATTAGATTTTTGTTGCCAAGGAATTAATTTGGTACCCCCCCCCTTTCTCAAAAAGCACACAAGAAAATGATGTTAGCAGCAGGGATACTTGAACAGAATGCAAATAATTTAGGTTTTTCATTGTTCTCCAAGAATGGAAGGAAAAGAGCGAAACAGGCCTCAGCAGACATTGGAAGAGAGCAGACTCCAAGCTGGGAACCTCATTCCCTTTCTGTGGATGTCCTCTGACGACCTCAAAGCAAAGCCAGGATTATAGTGGGAGGGTTGGGGCCCACTGAACACCTAGGTGGACTCACGCAAATAGGAGAGGCCCAGCAAAGACATGGGAGAAGCCAAGTCTTTCCTTTTTTGTGGCACTTTCTTTGCCTGGTTGTGGTCATTTTTCTGACGAGTGCCCATATATGTCAGCCCTGTTGCAGGGTATACCTGTGGATTTACACGTGAGAGGCTGCAGGAGATACCTGGTCAAAGACAAGGAGGAGTGTGTCACAAGGGGACCTCACCCATCAGAAGTCCAGGTTGAAATGGAGAGACGGGGACTCCATCATTTCATTCCTCTTGATTGGACTTGTCTTAAACTTTTCTGATTTACTCATTTCATTTTGCTTGAACATCTCTTAGTACTGCTTGGGAAAGGAGTCAGGAAGATAAATTGTCTTCACTTTCGCAAATCTCAATATTCCATTATTCTGCTCTCAACACGATTGATAGCTTGGGGCTCACTTCTGGGCTGACACCTCGAATCTTAAGTGCATTTCTTCTACTGCTTTGCTACTTAAAGTGGGGTCTGTGTACCAGTGTCATTCTGAAAATTATTTGTCATTCGTCTGGGATGAAATGAATGCAGAGATTGAGAGCAAGCATTCCAAAACATTTATACTGATTTGACTGTATCTTTATATGTTTATTGAAGCTGATAGTAAGTGTTGGTGGATTTTAATTTGTATGTCTTTTTTGAATTTCTTTTTCCTACTAGTTCTTTTCTACTCAATTTTATAAAAGTGGCAGTCAATGACAGATTGAAATAAAGTCCTTCACCCCATATTTTGAGAAGCACTGCTGTAGTATACGATATTCTTGAGAAGTCCTTTGTCAGTCCGCTGCTGAAATTTTCTAAGTAATCTCTTTTTCTCTCTGATACATTTTGGGTTTTCTGTTTATCCTTAGGGTTCAGAATTTCAGCACATGAAGTCTTAATGAGAACTTTTGTCACTCATTGTGCTGGGCACACAATGGGTCCCTCAACCTGGAGACTCATTCATTCATTCATTCATATTTCTTCCCTCTCTTTTTCCTCTGTTATTTTTTTCTGGATTCCTCAGCAGGTGAATATTGGGCCTCCTGCTTCGTATGTTGGATCTTATATTCTGTCTCTACATTTTCAGTCCCTTTTCTTTTTTCTACGTCATGTAAGATTCTTTAATTTTTTCTTCCAAAAGAAATAGTCATTTATTTATGTAGACTATCACTTATTTATGTATACTATCATGTTTTTTAATTTCAAAATCTTATGATTATCTCTTTTCTGTAATCTCTTTTTATTTGTATGCAGTGTCAGTTTTTTTTTTTTTCAGGGAACTGACTAGTTGTACTTTTATTTTTTTAACTGAGTCTTTACTTCCTATGTTATGTTGATGTTTTCTTTTTTCTATTGATTGAATTTGGCCTCTCTTCACATTGATAATTCTCATCAGAGATTCTGGTAGGGTGGTCCATTCCTATATAATAATAGGATTAAAAAGCTGATGGGGGGCTCTGTTTATGAGTATGGATATAGAGGTTTGTAATTTGGCAGATTTCACTTCTGTGATGGGGTGGGAGGTAGCACTTGGGGAGAAGCCAAATGTCAAGATGTGACGTTTTTTTCTTTGGGACCGTTCATATTATCTAGAGAAGAATCTCCTGATATCCTGCCCGGGGAAGGGTGGTAATGAGGGAGGGCTGTGTGCCTATCCAGTTGCTGGTGTTCTGCATGCTGCGTGTGTGCTAAGTCACTTCAGTCATTGTCCCTATGGAGTGTAGCCTGCCAGGCGCCTCTGTCCATGGGATTTCCCAGGCAAGAATACTGGAGTGGATTGCCCCTTCCTTCTCCAGGGGATCTTCCCAACACAGGGATCGAACCTGCATCTCCTGTATCTCTTGCATTGGCAGGTGGGTTCTTTATCACTAGAGCTATCTGATGTTCTGCGTATCTGGTGGGAAAGAAAGACTAGGGATTCCAGTGTTCCAATAACAGATGGCCTACAGCTCTGTACTGCCCCTGCCCTTCTCCTTGGCAGTCTGGGTCAAGTCTTGAGCATCTCCAAGGTTGGAAAATCTTGAAAAACTTCCAAACTGGAAATCTTTTTGCCTTCACCTCCTCTGCAAGCATTTTATTTCTTAAGGTGTTTTTCTTTTTCTTTTTTTAAGATTTCTTTTTGATGTGGACTATTTTAAAACTTTTTATTGAATTTGTTATAATATTGCTTCTGTTTTATGTTTTTGGCTTTTTGGCCACGAGGTGTATGGGTTCTTAGTTTCCTGACCAGGTATTGAACCTGCAGCCCCTACATTGGAAGGCAAAGTCTTAACCACTGGACCACCAGGGAAGTCGCTGCAAGCCTTTTAATCTGTGCCTTTCTCTGCCCTGCCACAGCATTCATCACTCTTTCAAAAGTTTTTCTTCTTAAAATTTGTTAAAATCTCTCATTCACTGATGGCTCTCTTCCCCACTCTCTTTGCTTGAGAGGGGAAGGAGATGTGTCTGTGATCCATTGACAACTTTTAACTAGAAGTCTACAACCTGTGCTATTAGAGTTGTGCAATGTTAAACATTTATTCATATTCAGTTTCTTTTCATTAGCTTCAGCCCATTTTAGACTCCGTTGTGTGATGCATAGGCGGATGGCCATGCCTTTCATGTCTTCATCCTACTTAGTGATGTTGAACAGAATAGGATCCAGGGGAGAGCTGGTGGCATATTCCTAAAGAACTCCACATGAGTACACATACCCTGTGTCTGTGTTGTTTACTGCCATAGCCCTAGTATGAGAACTTAGTTGTTGTGTAGTAAATATTTGTGGAATGTAAGCATCCTATCAGAGAAAGAAATGAGGGTGACCCTGTGAGATTTGTTCCTAGCAACCCATGCTGGTTGTCATGCTCACCATTTCCCTCTTGCTCATGAAATGTTGTTATTTGTTTATTCCTTATAGGATTTTTCTAGGGATTGATATTCAGATCATGAGTTGTGGCTTTTGGAATATGCCTCTTTAGCTTTTCTGAAAAGAGCACCATTCACTTTGCTGGCTCCTCTCTTGGTCTCACAGATTCCAGTTTGTTAACACACTAGTCCCAGAGATGCCTCCCACCTTGGATTTATTGGTGTGGGCTTGGCTCATCCATCCAAAATAGCTTAGGACTGTTTTACTAGTTCTCACTGCCTTGTGTTTCAGTGTCTTTCTAAACGTGTATTCTGTGTTTTCTAGTTTGAAGATTATTGTCCTTGATAGACCTAAAGGAGTTAAGTAGTTCTTTTTTCTTTTGAACATGACCCTGAAATGTCCAGCCAGTCACTTCTTATTCTTCTGGGTCTGAGCACTGATTTTAAGAAAGAGGGATGCTAAGAAGACTGATCAGGTGCCTAAAATCTCATAGTTGCCTGAATTTAGTCTGTCTTCTATTGGCTCCAGTCAAAACAGTTTTTGTTTTTTTTTCTTGAAAGGGGGACCTGTTCCTTCTATCTTTAGAATACCTCCAAGACTACCCATACCTGATGGAATCAGGGGAACTGAGGAAGGTCCAGGGCCTGGGAGTGCCCAGGTGAGGTTACAGTGAGAGTCAGGACAGCTGGATGGTGGCAGTCAGGAGGTGAGGTCAGGGTGAGGCTGTGTGGTTCAGAAGGCCCTGCCTGCCTCCACCCTGGACCACTTCTTCAGCCTCATCTCAGACCATACTCTCCCCTGTTCATTATGTTCCAACTAGACAGGCCTTTCTGTTCCTCAAACCCACGAAGCCTGTTCCTGCCCCTGGGCTCTTTGTGTTTGCCATGTCTCCACCTGCTAGCCTGCTTTTTGCCCAGGTTCATGCATTTACAGCTGCTTCTCTTCATTCCAATGTGAGCTCAGAAGCACCTGCCTCAGGAGCCTTCCCTTTCCATCCCCTCTCCCACCAAGGAAAACATTACCTATATTTGTCATCTTTATGTCACTCATTGTTACCAGGAAGTTTGTTTTCTGTTTACTGGCTTAGGATATCCTCCTCTGTCAAATGACTTGATTTGCTTTTCTACTTCTGATTCACAAGGTTTCAGCCAGAGCCTGACTCACTGAAGGAATGAAACCCGTGTCTATTAATAATAAGTGAGTCTGAGAACAACTTGGCCAACTTTCCGGTTCTCCCGAGTGGAGATCCTTGACTCTTGCAGAGGCCCCTGAGGATTCTCAGGCTATACTTTAGAGCAAGGGTCTGCGAACTATGGTCCATGGGTCAAACCTAGCCCACCACCTGCTTTTATTTCCTTATTTATTTTGCTTCTGGCTGTACTGGCTCTTGATTGCTGCAAGGGCTTTTCTCTAGTTGTGTCTGGCAGGGGTCACTCTCGTTGCAGCGCACACGCTTCTCATTGCAGTGGCCTCTCTTGCTGAGACGCATGGGTTCTAGGGCACACAGGCTTCAGTAGCTGCAGTGCGTGGGCTGCGTAGTTGCAGCTGGTGGGCTGCAGAGCACAGGCTCAGCACGTGGGGTCCTCCCGGATCAGGAACCAAACCCGTGTCTCCTGAATTGACAGATGGATTCTTTCCCACTGAGCTGCCAGGGAAGCCCTACCACCTGTTTTTAGAAATAAAGTTTTATTGGAACACAGCCATGTTCATTTTTTTCCTTATTATCTATGGCTGCAAAGCTGAACCACTTTTGCTGTCTGGCCCTTGACAGAGAAGATCGCTAACTGCTGCTCCAAAGGGAAGGTTCCTGGGATTACGTCAGACCTTCCTCTCACGTGAATTGATGCCGCGACGGCAAGAGGCTTTGTTGCTTCCCAGCTCAGGGGCCCCTTTCATGCCACCGTCTTTAGAGATGGGACTAAATCCTCCTGTTCATGAAATTGTTGGCCTTGGCAATCCGCTTAATTCAGGTGGAAAACTACTTTGACCTGAATTGTCTGGAGAACAGCCATCAGGGTGTTTTCTCTAATTGTTAATTATCAGGGTGACACATGGTATGAGCCGCCAATCTGCCTGTCTGCCTTTTTATCTAGAGGAAAGGTTTAGCAACGCGCCTTGGTGGCATGAAAGATAGACTTCAACTGTAAGATTTTATTATTTTTATT
This sequence comes from Antilocapra americana, assembly GCA_007570785.1. Lineage (NCBI taxonomy): Eukaryota > Metazoa > Chordata > Mammalia > Artiodactyla > Antilocapridae > Antilocapra > Antilocapra americana. Next base: position 882,122 of record ML661325.1, read on the forward strand.
ATTTCCCTTTGCTTAGATCTCTATAAGAATCATGATGTTTCCAAGGCAACACATGGCTTGGGGAAATTGGAGAGAATGCTCTCGATGCAAAGGGATAACATCACAGCTACCACAACAATGCTACCCAGCGTGCAGATGTCGGCGTTCAGAAGGACCAAGTCATCTTGATTAGAATCTAGGCGGCATGAGTTTCAAAGAGGCGTAACCACGCTTATGTTCTGTAAATTTGCAAACCCTCCTTACAGTGCGGTGGAGAAGGGAACCCTCTTAAAACAATGCTTGGGACTTGGCTCTTGGATGATTGTCAGGGAGCATTTTATCACCTTGCCAGGATGAAGTAGATGCTTTTGAATCCCTTTTCTGTTGTACCTGTCTATTGGGAACACAAATTTCTATTTCTTAACCACTTAGTATATTAGAAAGATTTTCAAATTGTCAGATAATTTCCCCTGAAATGACACTCATTTCTTAAAAAAAAATTCTTAAAATACTTTTTAGAAATGAACATGTTTGTTGTAGAAAAAACAGGACATACAGTAATTAAAAAATAAGAAAGCAAAAAATCAAACTACTGCCCCGAGATAACCAATGTTAATATTTTATTATAAACACGTCCAGACTTTCCCTTGAGGTCTAAAATATAGACATGGTGGCAAAATACTATACACACTAAACTGTAACCTGATTTCTTTTTAGTGAATGGTATGTCATGAAGATTTTTACACTTTTAACAAAGTGTCTGTATTATGTGCTCGGCACCCTGACTGCCGTGTTTCAAATACTGACTTGATCAATTACTAGCTTGAAAGTGAAAGTGAGTATCGCTCAGTCGTGTCTGACTCTTTGCAACCCCATGGACTATACAGTCCATGAAATTCTCCAGGCCAGAATACTGGAGTGGGTAGCCTTTCCCTTCTCCAGGGGATCTTCCCAACCCAGGGACTGAACCCAGGTCTCCTACATTGCAGGCAGATTCTTTGCCAGCTGAGCCACAAGGGAAGCCCACTAGTAATATGACCTTGGACAAATTATATAACCTCTCTGGTGCCTCAGTTTTCTCATCTTTAAAATGAACAGAATAATGATGGAATCTACTGCACAGTTGAGAGAATTAAATATGTTAGTACAAAAAAAAGCTCATAATACAGTGCCCAGTGCATGAGAACCTCTCATTAAATGTTAGCTATTATTATCTTTCCATGTCAGTCCATGTATTTCTACATCATAACTTTACTAGCTACATATTAATATTACATAAATATATAATCATATAACATACATAATATTAATAACATAATATTACAATATTACACTGGAAGGTGGGTACTCTTTTCTGCTTTTCCTTTGGTTTTGTGGCTGTGTGTGTGCTTTAATACTATGTGTGAATTATTACTGTTTTTATATACCATGGGGTTGGAGCTGTACCGTGCATCTGGGCAGAGAGCAGTGAGGATCTGTTAGCCCTTTTGCTGGATGAGCTCTTGACAATACTAGTGGAAGGAGAGAAGATGGGAGACTTTTTAGTTATGGTGTCCAGTAGATAAGAGCTGATGCAAAGACTGGGCTTCTCCTGTGGCTTAGCGGTAAAGAGTCCACCTGCAGTGCAGGAGATGTGGGGGATGTGGGTTCAATCCCTGGGTCAGGAAGATCCCCTGGAGGAGGGCGTGTCAACCCACTCCAGTATTCCTGCTTGGAGAATCCCTTGGACAGAGGAGCCTGGCAGGCTGTAGACCCTGGGATCACAGAATCGGACATGACTGAAGAGACTTAGCACTCACGCACGCAATGCAAAGACTACACGTGAACTTTATGGTCTCTGGTCTTAGATCCATTACTTTCTGATCACCATAAGCAAGCTACTTAACATCTCTAAACCTTAATTTCCACATCTTTAAAATTAAAATTCTTTTGGCATCTACACTCGTGTCTTTAATGAGTGCTGAATTAGATCATTGATGTGGAGAGCTTAGTACTTGCCTCATACCTGGTAATCTCCTAGTAAATATTATATACAACTATTAGAAATGAGGAGCCTCTAGCCAACATGACATATATTCAGAGATGCTTCTTACATCCATACACTCACACATGTGGATACAGTCACACAGTCTACCTATGGAGAGTCATTCAGTAAGTTATGAATTCATATTTCTACTTCCTTATGTTTCTATTGTTAGGCTATTGGGTCTCAGATTCACACCTACTTGCTTTGTGATGCTGGGTTTGGGGCTGGGTCTGTAAAGCTCTATCTCCTTTACCAGCTGGATGCATTTTAGGCTTCATCAGTAAGGAGTGCTAGATGGAGACTGGAAGGCTAGAGCAGGGAAAGGAGATGTACTTCTTCCTATTTGATTTCAGTATTAATAGGCTACCCACTTCAGTATTCTGGCCTGGAGAATTCCGTGGATTGAACAGTCCATGGGGCTGCAAAGAGTTGGACACGCCTGAGCAACTTTCACTTTCTGCCAGCATCACCTGACTTACCTAGGCAGTGGCAGCTGATTTCAATATGGCAGCTGACTCTGGTTTTCCTTTTTTCTCACTCTTAAAACTAACCTCATTGTCCCTTCTTGGAGATCCCAGCCCTGGCTCTGGCATGCCTTCCTTGGAGGTCTGGGTTCCATCTCTGTACGGGTCTCCTCAGTGTTTCTAAGCTTAGCAGCCCCAGACTCTTCCCTTCACTTCTTCCTCCAGCCCTGGTGGCAGTAGCTGCTTCCTGCCTGCAGGAACTTCTGTATTCCCTCTTCTTGTTTTCAGTTCTGTAGTTCTTGGTACACAAAACGTATATAACACTGTTTAAGGCTAAGGTACAAGGGGCTTCCCAGGTGGCGCGGTGGTAAAGAATCTACTTGTCAGTGCAGGGGATACAAGAGACGCAGGTTCAATCCCTGAGTCAGGAAGATCCCCTGGAGAAGGAAATGGCATCCACTCCAGGATTCTTGCCTGGAAAATTCCATGGGTAGAGGAGCCTGGGGAATTACAGTCCATGGGGTTGCAGAGAGTCAGACATGACTGAACACACAGCACATACAAGGTGTACAATGTAGTATTTGATATATATGTATATAGTCTGTATATATGTATATTATATATAGTGAATTGATTACCAGAATATATTGTGAACAATTATACTACATTGTCTCTGCTAAAATTACCGACGTGGGTTCTGCGTTCTGACCAGACCCTGTCCGACCCTGCCCAACGCTGCCTACAACCCCACTTTCCCTGAAGTCATTTGACGAATGAAGGTGTCAGCATCTCTCTGGATGAAGGATGCTGGGATTCTGGTCTTGACCCAGATGCCCTGTGCAGACTCTGCAGAAGCACCTCGGGGGGAGGGCCACCTGGGCCCTGCCTGCGACTGTGGGCAGGGTTGTCCCCCCTTCCCCACAGTGAGGAGGGTGGGCTAAGGCTTCAGTGTGAGTGGCTGCATTGGGGAAGTAGAATAATCCTTGAAAACAGGCCGAGGGGAGAAGGATGAGGAAAGGAAAGTCTGGTAGAGGGCCGAGGGCTGGAGAAGTGTCACGGCGGCTGACAGAGGCTGGGGCCGGGGCGCGCAGGGAAACAGGAGACTATTAGTCCCTAGGAGGACGGGTCAGCCTTTCATTTATTTACACACAGTGGAAATGGTCTGCACAATAGCTTGGTCAACACCGCTTTCCTGCTTCACTGGTTTCCAAAAGGACTCGCTGCGCCCCTGCTGAGAGATTCTTTCCTGGAGCCTGTTTCAGGTCACTCACCCTAACCCCCTCCTGAGTGCTCAGTTCAGTTTGTCTCCCTGTCTGTCTCTCATTCTTGCACACGCACACACATGCACACACGCACGCACGCACACTTTGTCGCAGGGAGCCCTGGACATACCCTGGCCTCAGAGGGGGCACCGCTCCCCACCCCCTGCCCAGCAGTGGTCCTGCCCAGAGCCCATCTAACCAGCGGGGCTTCAAAACAGCAGTGGCCGAGGCTGCCGGTGCCCTCTGCCTCTTAGCTGTCCGGATCCATCCGTGACCAGGATGCCTTTATTGAGTTCAGACCGCTCCTGGTTCTGCTGATGAGGAAAAGGCTCTAGTGGGGGAAGGGTTGGATGATGCCCCACTCCAGGTTGCCCTGTGTAGAGTATTGTGAGTCAAAGTGGGGAAGTTCTTGCCCTCGGCTTGGAAATTAATTCTTGGCTGAAAAATGAAATATACTCTTTACTTCTTAGGAGGAGATTCAATAGGAGGAACAAAAGCACCTAGGGCCTCCACTAAGATTAAAAACAAACAAACAAACCCAAAACTTTATTTTGAAATGATTTCAGTGTTACAGAAAATTTGCAAAGATAGTACAAAGAGTTGTCATCTCCTCCTCTCCTCATTTTCCCCCTTGGTAACATTTTACATGGCAGTGCTACTTTCATCAAAACTAAGGTACTGGCAATGGTCCATCACTGTTGTTAATGAAACTTCAGTGTTTATACAGATTTTACTAGTTTTTCCACCAGTGTTCTTTTCCTGTTGCAGAATCCCGTTCAGGATATCATATTGTATTTAGTCCTTGTGCTTCTTTAGTCTCCTCTGGTCTGTGACAATTTCGCAGTCTTGCCCCTCCTTTGTTTTTATGACCTTGACAGTTTTGAGGAGTACCGGTATTTAATAGAATGTTCCCCAGTTTGGGTTTGTCTAATGTTTTTCTCATGGTGAGACTAGGCTTCTAGGTTTTGGGGAGAAAGACCACCAAGGTACCCTTCCTCCTCCAAATTCCCTCATGCTCCTTTGTCCTCAGTCTTTTCCCCTGTCCCAGCCCCTGGCAACTATTGATCTTTTTTTCTTTGCCTCCCTTTTGCCTTTTTCAGAATGTCATATAAATTGAATCATATGGTATGTAGCTTTTCTTTTTTTTTCAGTTTAAGAAGCAGCACTGTTGAGCTGTATAATTGACATACAATGTACTGTACATATTGAAAATATACAATCTGATAAGCTTTGACATATAGACATATAATATATACTGGCGATATGATCAATATACACTCAAGATGGGGCGCATAGCCATCCCCTTGGAAGTGTCCTCATGCTGTTCGTGACCTTTCTCTTCCTTCTCTGACCCTAATGTATTTCTATACACGGCCTCCCAACGTCTCGCTTATTTACTTGTACAACATTTGTATCTTACTGTCCTGAGGTGAGGTGGCCCAGCGGTTGGCAGCATGGTGTCTGGGGTTGATCATCTGGGTTCATATTTTAACCTTAGGCTCCTACTTAAGCTCTCTATGCCTCATCTTTCTTATCTGTAAGATTGGGAAGATGATAGTACCTGCTACCTAGGGTTGTTGTGAGGATTAGCTGGATTTATCCACAAAAAGCACTTAAAAAAGAAGTTTTTATACAGAGAGCACTTAATAAAAGTCAGCTCTCATCATCAGCATCCTTATTGTTGAGAGCCCTTGAAGTGCGGAAAGTACAGCTCTTACTGTGCCTACATGACCATGGCGCCCAGCACGGTGGTAGGCATATGGAAGGGGTTTGGAGATTTGCTGGATTTTTGACCCAGTAACCACCTCGGTGAGTGAAACATTCCCCTGCTTAACATACTACATGCTTGCTTGTATCTGTTGTTAGACCAAACAAAACCAAAACAAACCAGACTCCCAAACCGAAAAGCTGAGACACTTTTGTCTGGGTAAATATAGCCATGACATGTCTATTTCCATGGTTTAGAATATCACCAGTGGAAATCTACAGTGGAAAATTGAGTACAAGACTTTCATCACATGATTCGTTTTGCTAGTATTTGGATATGCCCTTAGCTTAGGAGCTGGGCAGCTGACCCCATACAGGGAGGAGCCTGTTCTTAATGCATTTAACACAGAAGGCAAGCATTTAGTGAGCATCTTCAGTGGTGTGCTAGAGTTGGCTTCTTTGGTCAATTTTCAGGAGTTTTACAAGCTAGTTATTAAATGCAACCATTGTAAAAAAAATTATATAGACTTTGTTGTTGTTTAGTTGCTAAGTCGTATCCAACTCTTTTGTGACCCCAGGGACTGTAACCTGCCAGACACCTGTCTGTGGGGTTTCCCAGGCAAGAACACTGGAGTGGGTTGCCATTTTTCTCTCCAGGGCATCTTCCCGACCCAGGGATAGAATCTGTGTCTCCTGCATTTGCAGGTAGATTTTTTACCACTGAGCCACCAGGGAAGCCCAATATTATATAGACTTTACAGCTGAGACTTACAGCTAAATCAGTTCAGTTGTTCAGTTGTGCCTGACTCTTTGCAACTGCATGGACTGCAGCATGCCAGGCCTCCCTGTCCATCACCAACTCCTGGAGCTTGCTCAAACTCATGTCCTTTGAGTTGGTGATGCCATCCAACTATCTCATCCTCTGTTGTCCTCTTATCTTCCTGCCTCAGTCTTTCCCAGCATCAGGGTCTTTTCCAATGAGTCAGTTCTTTGCATCAGGTGGCCAAAATATTGAAGCTTCAGCTGCAGCATCAGTCCTTCCAATGAATATTCAGGACTGATTTCCTTTAGGATGGACTTTATTTATTTACAGCTAAATAAATTATGTTAAAAACAAAGGTAACAAATACTCAATTGTACTCACATTGAGCATAAATACTCAACTAACTATTTTACTGCTATCTATGCTCTTGAGGTTATTTACATTGGTTGTATATGTATAGTGAAAATACTATATAGTAGTGCACAGATCTTCCCATCTGTGTTCAGTGATGTCACATTGGTAGCTTAAAAGTGGCCGTAGTAGGAGTATTTTACACCACATATATTGGCAAGCACTTCAAGTGGGGGCTTTTTGTTCCCAGAGAGTTTATTGTTAATCATTTACCAGCCCACCACTAATATTGCTTACCAGGCATGACAGTTGCATGGTTTTGGTTGTGAGAAGCAGGGGCCCACTCAGGTTAGTTCAACTAAGGTGAAGAATGGTTTGTGCTAAGGGTACTTATTATGAGAAAAGGGAGATAGAGTATCATGAAGATTCAAGAATAGGCTCTATCCCTAGGCTTTGTGGAGCTGGGGTCTTAGAGGGTGGCTCTGGATCCAAGGCTATGCTAGTGATCCCAGAACATGGCCTTGGGCTCTGAGCCCTGGTTCATGCTGTTCTCATAATACCTGCTTCTTTCTTTCATGGTTTCAGCTGGCTTCTCCCCTACCCCGCAACCAACCCTGGCCCTATATTATCTGTCACTTCTGCTGCTTATAATTTCTCATATCTTTGGCTTATTTTGACTTACCATAGCCGTTCCCACTTTTAATTATTTGCTCCCTTTGAAGACTGTGTTATTCTCTTCTCTTCTGTTGCTTTAATTTCTAAGCAAGGAGATCTGATTGGTCCAGTTCATTTGTTTCATGCCAAGTGGGATCAGTCGGTAGTTGGTCTATAGTTTACCTGACTTATGGTCAAATGGTTGTATTTGACCACCACTGGCCAGACTGGAAGGTGGGGTCACATAGCACAAATTTTGACCTAATACATGAGGGATAAAAAGATGAATTGGCCAAAGCGAAATAAGCCAGGCAGAGAAAGACAAATACCGTATGACATCACTTATATGTGGAAACCCTAAAAAAAAAAAAAAAAAAAAATCAAACTCATAGAACCAGAGAACAGAAAATCGGTTGCCAGGGGGTAGATGGTGGGAGAAATCAAAGGGTACCAACTTTCAGCTATAAGATGAGTTAGATCTGAGGATCTAATGTGCTGATACAGTGTGGTGATTATAGTTGGTAACACTGTATTGTGTAATTGAAATTTGCTAAGAGTCCCATTTCTTGATGTCCTCTGTCCCTTCTCCAAAGAGCCCATTTGAAAATTACTATTGTCTCAGACCAAGGGTTGGCACACTTTGCCAGTAATGAGCCAGGCTGTAAATATTTAGTGCTTTCCAGTTCATATGGTCTCCACTGCATCTACTCAGTTCTGCTGTCATAGCCCCAAATCAGCTATAAATAATACAAAAACAAACAGCCTGGTTGGGTGCCTATCAAACTTTATGGACACTTGGAATTTTTACATCATGACATATTATTCTTCTGTTTAAAATGTAAGAATTATTCTTAGCTCATGGGCTGTGCAGAAAAGGCAATGGGCTGAATTTAGCCCTCAGACTATAGTTTGCCAACCCCTGTCTTAGATAATAACATCAGACTTGTGGAAGTTTTCTTAAGATTTAAAATCCCCAGAACCCGAGGATTGGAGGGGACCACATAGGAGAATATGGGCTTCCCTGATGGCTCAGTGGTAAAGAATCCACCTGCTAATGCAGAGGGTGCAAGAGACGTGGGTTAGATCCCTGGGTCAGGAAGATCCCCTGGAGGAGGAAATGGCAACCACTCCAGCATCCTTGCCTAGAAAATGCCACGGACAGAGGAGCCTTGGGATCGCAAAGAGTCCGACACGACCGAGTGACTGAACACGCACGCACGCACAGAGGCGAATAGGCCTTAATTCCCGTGATCATATCCACTTGCCATCAATGCCTCACTGAGTCATCCAGTGCCTTCTTGAACTCCTGCAGCTTCAGGGAGCCCCACCTCCTGGGCCAGCTCATTCTGCCTCCCAGACAGCACTGATTGCTAGAGTTCTTCCCCACGCAGAGCGGCACCTGTCTCCAGTGAGAGCATCTACAGGAGGCAGTTGGAACTGTGAAGCACAATATTAACACATCAGGTTAATTTCATGCTCTACTTGTCTTGGACTGATATTAACGAAAATTAAATTTTGCGCTAATCAGCCTTAGTGTTCAGCATGCACGACGCAAATTTGTGATTTCTGGCAAGGGTGGTTAAATCATATTTATGCTATTTGTGTGGTGCCTGAATAACAGGGGAATGCTATTATCAACAATTAAACTCCTAGGTTGACAGATGTCACCATGAGCAGACACAGCCCAGTGCAAGTGGAGATTCTTCTTAGCAAGTTGCAGGCAGGAAGGACACAAAGCAGGGAACCGAAGTTAATTTTCAATTTCCTCCTTTCCTTTGGATGGGCAATTTTGCATGTTTGACCAGTACAAATGGTTTTACTCTGTGCCCTGCTTTTTCTCCTTTTCCTCTTTTTTTTTTGCTTTGAAAAGTACATTTTAAGAGACAAACAAGAAGGAATATATTTTTTTCTTCCCTGAGTACCACAGATAGAGGTCTTTTGAGCACCTGAAAAGTATTCTTGTTAGTTGCAGCCTGCTTATTAGGTGAGAGCAGTTGAGAGCTTAGGGGGTGGTCTTGTGTTGATCTGCTGGTCTGGAGACAGGAGGGGTGGATGAGTGAAGCTGGTCGAGCGTCTTCCCTCTGTGGTGGTGAGATGCTTGCCCAGTCCATGGCCAGGGCATCTGGCCTTTGAGCTGTGTCTTTGCTTCTTAATACAGTGTCTAAGGTATGTCATTGCTTTCCATCCAAGAAGCACTCGTCTTGGTAAGGCCATACTGGTTGTGAAAAGAGTGAAAGGCTTTAACATTGGTTGATTAGAAAGCCAGTGTCCTGAGGCCCTGGAGGTCCCTCCCATCTTCTCCTCCCCCACCACTCACTGCCTTGGCCACCTGCCCTTTCACCCCTCGACCTCAGGTTCTCTACCATTCAGCAGCCGCAGGGATCATGCCTGGCACAGAGGTGCCACTGGGACTGTTCTGTTGGATCTGCTTCGAAATATCAGCGCTTTCCATCTTATGTGATGTGCTGTCACCAAAGCCCTAGCTGTAGCCCCACCCTTTCTCTCTCCCCCGGGAAGGCATATCTGAATGCCTGTGACAAATACTACATATTTGGTGTTTGTATATGGAGACCTCTGCCATTCACTCCTTTACTAGTAGTAGCACATAATAATGTGAACAAACACATTTATAGTGTTCTAGACGTTTAACATGAGCCAATTCATCCCAGCAGCCCTGTGGGGTGCATGTTATTATTTTCCCCATTTTACAGTTGGGGAAATGAAGGCATATAACCTCTCGTTATATAATTTGTGTAATTTGCCTAAATTTACACTGCCCGTGAGTAGGTATTAAGCAGAAGTGGTCAGAGACAGATTCTTGGGCCCCTCACAAGCTCACACAGAGCACAGAGAACAGTGGAACGTGGGTCTGAGGACCAGGCATGGAGACCTGGCAGGCCTTGGGCTGAGGCCCCTGGAGCAGACATTCGTGCGAACAGCCAGCCAGAGACCATAAGGGCCTGGGGACACCCCAGTGGGACCAGTGGGATCGGTGGTCATTGAGACCAGACACTTCTTTCCCCCATGTCTTGAGGCCCTCCAACAAAACACAGTCAAACAAAACAAATGAAGAACATAAAGGAGAAGAGGAAACTCCAGATGGAATAAAGTTTCCCTGACATTAGATTTCTGCCTCTCTGGTGTGGAAGAACACAGGTTATATTTCTTGTCACCATTTCTACCGAATCTCCCCTTCTGTGCAGGGTCTGGGAGGGAAAAACCCAGCTTAGCCAGAAGTGAGCCCCAGGGTCTCTGCTCCCAGATGGCTGAACTGTCCTGCCCCTGGGGCCTGGCCTGGGTTGTGGATCGGGGTGTGTAGACAGGACACAGACCGCCTTCTCAGAGATCTCCCACATCTGCGCTCCTGCTTTCCTTCTCTGTTCTTCTCACAACAGTGTGTGGGATGATCCCGCCTGCAGAGTGGCAAGGAGTGCCTCGGACTGGTTATATTTCCTTCCAGATCTGTCATTTACAGCATAAACTTTACAACCTGACTTCTGTAGGACTCAGACATCTGACACTCAAAAGCCCAGATCTTAAAACGTAAGAACCTTGAAGGCTTTGAGACTTTGAGCACTGTGGTTCTGGCTCCATGGTTCATCTCTGGCCTGCTGTTGTCATCCAGCCAGGAGGAAACAGGGGTCTTGTGGTCCAGTTTAGCTGCTCCAAGGGAGTGATCAGAAATACGGGGGGGAGATACCTCAGTTAACATCCACATGCTCACTTACTTGCCATTCCCAGGCTCAGTAATGCTTATAAACCTTAACCTACTGATACTTTATCTTTAGTAAATTTTCTAATTAAATGGCTAATATGTTTCAAGAGCAGAAGCCCAGTGCTGCACTATTGCAACGATTATGTACCCAGACCAACTGGAGAAAGCTGATGCAGAAGCAGGCACAGAGCAGGAAGTTTCGGCCCACATCTACCCGACTACAGGGCCCAGCTCTTGAACTCCAATCCCCAAGAAGTATAACAAGCTTTATCTTGTGCGCACACTCTGATCAATGACTGGGACTTGCTGCTTTGTGTGCAGCTGAGTTAAGAAGGATGCTGAGGCTCTCTGTTCTCAGGTAGGAAGAAATGAAGTGATTGGATGATAATGCTTGACCTTGGTCCTAGAATGGAGGGAAAGGCAACACTCCTGCTAGGTTCTTGCAGACCATGTTGAAATTCGGCATCTCTGGTAAATGTATTGAAGACCCTCCAAGTAGGTGAAGCATGGCCTGGTTTCCCCTTTATTTCAAAGCCTCAGATTACAGGGTCACCTGAGCCGTTAGCATCCCAAAGCAGCCATTAGCATCCCAAAGCAGCCAAGCAGGGCAGGACTGGCTCTGGAGCTCATGTCTATACGTCTCCAGAGATTTTTATTTATTTTATTTTGTTTTTTAACTACCAGGAGTAGCCTTTCTATCATCACCAGATAGAAGGTGTAGCCCTGTGGACAAAGCTGGCAAGTGGCTCTTTAGGCTCTAAGCCAAAAGGGGGCAGCAGAGAGCAGAGAAGAGCCGGTCCGGCTCGGGCAGTCCCAGAATCAGGTAAACTCTTCTAGCCTTCTTCCGCTCCCTGGCTACGTGTGAATCCCGTGGACCCACACTGACTGGTAAGACAAGTGGTGTGCTTCAAGAGCAGAGTACGAAAGGCCAGAGGGCGGGAGGCTTTCTGGGGTTCAGCTAGAGAAAAGCTGCTGTTGGACGCCAGACTGCTCTGAGAACAGGAAGGAAGAGAAAGAAGGAGAAAGAGAAAGAGCTATAGTTACCATATACCCACTCCTTATAGATCTTCCCAACCCAGGGATCGAACCTGAGTCTCCTGCATTGCAGCAGATTCTTTACTGTCTGAGTCGCCAGGGAAGCCCCCTGTAGAGGGCCAGGCCTCTGTGAGTGTGTATTCTTTTCATTCTATCAAAGACAGCTTGAGGTAGGCAAACCCCTCCTTACAGATGAGGAACCAGGGGCCCAGAGTGGTTAAGTAACTTGCCCAGGATCACATGACTGAGGAGAGGCTGAACTAAAATTTGGATTCTTGTCTGCCCAGGCCTCCGTGTTACGGCACCCTTCCAGGAAAAGAGGTAGAAAGCATATCTGGCATTAGGATGTCCTGGAGAAGTTCTGTGGTCCCAAGAGAAGGCAAAGGGCCTTCTTGGTACAGCTTCCTCTTTCTTGATGGCTGTGAATGCGCCACCATATTTAGCTGATTCATTGGCTCATGGGTTCACGTGCCATCCCAGGCAGGGCCAGGGTGAGGAGCTGGACCACTTTGAGACCATCTATGAATAGTAGTATGGAGATGGTGTTCTCATGGAGTCTACTCAGGGGAACCCTCCAGATGGGTGAGTTGAGAGAGCAGAGTGCCAGCTTGCAGGCCGGCCAAGAAAGCACTCAGCCTCCAGCCAGGCGTCTCTTAGACCCCTTATGACCTCTGCCCTAGTGGAGGCTCTTATTTGTTCTCTTGTATCCTTCATCCTGTGTATCCATTTATTCTACACTCAGTGACTTAAATCACACATCTGCTAAGTATAGGCCAGAATCATGGCAACGTACAGCCTCAGGAAAGGACAGCGAGAATGATTGCAGAAAGTTATGTGGAAGTTTCAGAGCTTATCATGGAAGTCATTGATTTAACCATGCCAGGTGCCTGCCCTCTCGTGCCAGTGTTTCTCCCCCACCTAGAAGTAGGATACCTGCCCTTCTGTCTGCCAACAGAGCCATGTGGCTGAATCCCAACCGAGGTCCAAGTTGTGAACCAACTTCAGTTCTTAATTCAATCACTTTTTCAGTTGCTGCTTTATTTTTAACTGTTTTTTTTTCTTTCCTGATCACAAATCTAATAAATATTTATTTTTTAGAAAACGCATTAAAACTGAAAGAAGAAAACAAGTCTCTCCCATCTTTCCTCCTTTCTTGAATCATTTCTCTTGACTGTGCTTCCTACCCTGTGTCTTCGCCTTCTGTGATTATTGTCTGTCTCCCCCTCCAGAAAAGGAGCTCACCAAGAGGAGGGAGTTTCATATTTTGTCCACTGCTCGTTTCTTAGTGCCTGGAACACTGCCTGGCACCTTTGTAGAATGAGTGCCTTAATTCATAATGCCATGAACTCAGATCTGGTTTGTGGAGGGAGCATTTTTCAATGTCTGTAATATTTTTCAAAAGCATCATTTTATATGGCTGGGTTATAATTTCCATATGAACACATAAGCATGTGTTTACTATTGCTGTGGGTTTGGACATTGACGGATAACACAGGTTCAAGGGAGTCTCCATTTATCAAGCGACGACAGGGCCAGGTTCTGCTTTGTGGTGTGGCTTCTTGGTTCCTTGCTCCTGGTTGAACAAGCAGATGTGAAGGTCTGGTGCCTTGTGGAGGATTCCTGTCACTGCCCTCTTTAATTGGGCATAGCACGGTGGCGTGTCTCTTCAGACTTCTGAGTGAGCAGCTGACTGGGCTCCGTGTCCCAGGGAAGGTACCCTGGGGTAAGCCAAATGAACAGCTGTTCTCACGGTAGCTGCCCATGTGGCCTCCAGCTTGGAACCTTACCTGTGTTCATGTCCTCCGTAAGATGCTGGTTACACCTCCCAAGGGTTTCCTGGGAGCAAATAAGAAAGCTGTATGTGAAAACATTTAAAAAATAACTCAGAAATCTACCACCCACCCCCATACTCTTTCATCTCCACTTACTCCAGAACAGTCCTTTCCAAGAGCAAAAAATTAAGTGCCACAGTGGGAAACACTGTAGATTGGCACTAGGTTCAATATGAATAGTACTCTTGAGCTTATTGGTGAGATGTGACCCGAGAGGAGCACAGGGACTTGATTCCCCGTGGAGTCTCCCACCTTAGACCTTTGCTCTGGCTGGCCCCTCGGTCTGGACTGCCCTTCCCTCCATGTCGGCCTTGATCCTTGCCTTCAGGACCAGGCTTGCAAGAAACCTTTTTGGAACTCTCGTTGAGCTGGAATGAAATTTCTTCTCTGGCATCGCACACGACTGTGGCCTTCACCACGGACAGCTTTTCTTCAGGGCTCTTTTGGCCTTTGAGCCATGTAGCTTTTGATTCCATGTTTGCATTGTATTCTCAGGCCTGGCTGCAAGCTGGACGCACCTGGCTGTGGGGAAACCAGTGTCAGGATAGTTTACAAGCTCTCCAGGGGATGCAAACTCGCGGTCAGGGGTGGGAGCTGTGGGGGAGACTTCCTTCCACCCTCAGAGGGAAGATTTCTTGAAGTCTGTTCCTGCAACCCACAGCCCCCAGGGAGGTGAGTTTCCACCAAGTGGGAAGCATAACTGAATGGTTTTTCTGTCCCAGGGGCACAGCTGACTTGGCTCGAGGCCATGCTGCTCGCTACGACTTTGTGTGATCCCAGCAGAGAACGAGCTGAGGTCCAGCCCGGGCCCCACCAGCAGGGCCTCCACTGTGGTCACCATTGTGGATCCTTTGAACAGATGCTGGGCTGTGTGGCATTAACTCTGGCCAGGGTGGAAGCTTGGACCACACATGGCTTCTGACTTTAAGCCCAAGACCTTGGGTCCCCTCCTTCATCAAGGACAAAGATGGGACCTGTGGCCAGTGGTCCTGTCCTTCCTTGCACCCAAGAACAGACCTCCTAGCTGTGTATTCAGGACCTCAGAACAAGACTCTCCTGAGTCCCATCTCCCTTGCCCACCTCTCTCAGGCAGATGGCCCTGGGAAGACCCTGCATGTACACCTTCCCCCTCAACCCCTTCCCATGAACGCTGTGCCTTCTCCCAACCTCCATCATTCCCTGCTCCTTGGCTGGGATGTTCTTCTCACTCCTCTCTGAACTGAACCCAACCACCTCCCAGTTCTTCCACCAGCTCTTTCATAGACTAAGAAGTTGTGAGCCAGGTCTCGAGGGAAAGGTCTTCGGGGCACAGGTGAATTTAAGGCCAAACTTCCTGGTCAGGATTCTGCACTTTGGTATTTGACATACCTGGGATTGGGCTTCCCTGGTGGCTCAGGCAGTAAAGAGTCTGCCTGCAATGCAGGAGACCTGAGTTCAAACCCTGGGTCAGGAAGATCCCCTGGGAAAGGGAATGGCTACCCACTCTAGTATTTTTACCTAGAGAATTCCATGGATCGAGGAGCCTGGCGAGCTATAGTCGTTGCAAAGAGTCAGACACAACTGAATGACTAACACTTATGCTTCAGTTGTGTCTGTTTGTGACCCCATGGACGATAGCCTGCCAGGCTCCTCTGTCAATGGAATTCTTCAGGTAAGAATATTGAAGTGGGTTGCCATGCTCACCTCCAGGGGATCTTCCTGACCCAGGGATCAAACCTGCATCTCCTGCGGCTCCTGCATCGCAGGTGGATTCTTTACTGCTGAGCCACCTGGGAAGCCTGACTAACCCTTATAACTGGGATCAAAATCCAGTTCTTCCACTCTGGCTGAGCGACCTTGGGTGGAACTTCTTTTCTTCCAGCCCTCATTTCTTCTATAAAATGTAGGTACTGGCTGACTCCTGGACTGTGGAGAGAATTAAGAGATGTCAAATGTAAATAGCCTCTTGGGGATGTAGCCAGCCCTTAGTAAATGAAGTTCATTTGAATGTCTTCTCAAAGAGCCAAGTCTTCAGCTCACTGGTGCTTTGGAGGGTCTACGTGCTCAGGACCCCATCAGCTTAGGACTTCCAAAGATGTTGGGATGTCCCTGATAGCCTAACTTTCCTGGCATCATCTCATGGAAAGTATATGGGGATTATGGTGTGATGCTTGCCCATTTCAGAGAAACTGGGGATGGGGACACGTGAGTTTAGAAGTCAAGCCGACCTGGCATCCTACCCTGCGCTGGTGTCTACCCTGTAGATGTTGGTTGGATGTGTGAGCTCTGTCCCCTGATTTATACAATGGGAGAGTAGTACCTATCGACGCAGGTGTGGACACTGAATGAATGAGCTGTCACACCTTAGCAGAATTCTGGCCTGATCCTAGAAAGAGACTGCCTGGGTTCAAATTCCAGCTCTTTCAGTTACTGGCTCTGTCGTTTTAAGCAAGTTAGTCACCTTTTGGTTTGAGTTACTCTAATGGAAAAGTAAGAAAGTAAGGCTATGTTAGTAGCTATCTTATAGTGCTGATAAATATGTTTTCATATGTAAAATATTCAAAATACAGTTTGATAATAGGTAAATACTTAATAAGTATTTTATTTTAAAAATAGATCTTGAAACATCTGTTTCAAAACGGTAGGACCATTTGGTACAGTACCTGACATATATTACACTGCTCAGTAATGACCTTCCCTTCATTCCCTTTCTGACTCCAGGAAGGATTATGGTGCCTGAGATTCCACCACAGTTAGGGATTCTGATTGCCCAGAGTCTGAGAAATAGATGGAAATATCCAAATTTGGGGATAGTAATACCCTGTGTATTATTCAGTTCTGTGTGTGCTGTGCTTAATCGCTCAGTTGTGTTCAACTCTTTGTGACCCCGTGGACCATAGCCCACCAGGATCCTCTGTCCACGGGGTTCTCCAGGCAAGAATACTGGAGTGGATTGCCATGTTATCCCCCAGGGGATCTTCCCAACCCAGGGATGGAACCCAGGTCTCCTGCACTGCAGGCAGATTCTTTACTGTCTGAGGCACCATTATTCAGTTCAGTTCCATAGTATTTGACTGTTGTATGCCAAGTGCCACTCTCATCAGTGATGTGAACTTGACTGAGATTGTGATCCCTGCCTTGGGCTCACAGCTTAACACAGATTCATCCGTTTGTACTTTTGTCACTTGCACCTTTGTTTAGAGCTCACCACAAGCCCGCGATAATAGTGCACATGTGTACAGAGTACAACAGGTATCCTGATCAAAACTGTGGAGGCACAGGGGAAGGGGCAGAGAAGTTTTCCTTTGAGGTGGTATTTGAACTGAGCCTTGACATCTGAACTAGAGATGATTGAGTCTGGGCAAGGTAATAACAGCAAAGGTGGAAAGGACACCGAAAAGCAGCAAAATTGGAACAAAAGACTTGGAAGCGCAGGGCCTTCACTCAAAGTCATTTATCAAATGATTGTCATTATTGGTGCAGGGCCAGGTACCAGACACAGGAAAAATGCAAGAGCCCATCTCTGCTCTTCAACACTCACCATCTACTAGGGGACATTCTCAGTTGTCTAGGCTAGAAGGCCGTGCGTCTCCCTGTGACTCCATGGTCCCTCTCAAGTCTATGGAGTGGAGTCAGATGGCGTGCTCGGTGTTGACTGGCCCACCACCACCAAGGATGCGTGGCACCTATGAAATTCAGGGTAATCATTAGGTGTGGGAAGCAAAGGTCATTGTGCAGAAAGAGGGATCAAATGGAAGGATCTGGAGGTGTGTGCCAGCCTTGCACAGAGAAGTTGACCACACAAGGTAGGAATTCTGTTGTTTCCGTGGGGTTTTGGTGGGGGTCGCTGATGCCATTCACGGGCCTGGAGGGGACTGTCTGTCCAGTGACCTACACTCAGTTTGTGGACTCAAAGGGAGTCCCACCTCCAGGCCTGACCCTTCTGACCCAACACACCTGGCTCTGGAGAGGAGTTAGAAAACCCATGTTGGCCACCAGTCCCAACCAGCCTGTGTCTTCATTTAGAATCAGGGAAAGACAAGAGCACGTCAGAAGGACAGGGAAGATCAACAGCTCAAGGAAGGGGATCAGGCTAAGGATCTAGAGCAAATATTTTTGACTGAAACAGAATTAATGTAGGAAACAAAGGAAAAAATATCATATGTCTAAAGTCTCAGAAGCATTTTTAGATTTTTCTTAAAGATGATTTTTAGAGGTATTTAAAAGATATTGAGTAAATAAGAGAAGAGAGAAAAATTTTATATTTTCCAAAATAGAGAAAATCAGACAGCTCTTAGAAAAGTTCTAAGGAAAGAACAAAAGAAATAAGGGGGAAAAAAAATCAACAGTGACTAGTAGAAGGGACTCTGGCTAAAAGTGGGAGTGGTGAATTAGAAGATAACTTAGAGGAACTTCCCAGAATGTAGAACACAAAGATAAGAGATGGAAATTATGAGGATAAATTAAAAAAATATATATATATATAATAGAGCTATCAGGTTTATCAGCTCCAGGTTTCACAAAATAAGAATACTGAAGTAGAGAACAGAGTAAATAAAGAAGAAACAATAATCAAGGAAACATTAAAAAAATTCTCCTAGTATAAGAAATACATGAATCCAGATTAAAAGTATCAGTTTTATCAAGGCACAAACCTATATTCATCTGAAATTTTGGAATTCTAACCAAGAGGAATATCCTACAACCTTTTAAACAGGAAAAGTAAACCAACTATAAATAAGGAAGGGTCATACATTGTTGGATTTCTCATCTGCAGCATTAAATGCTAGAATATGAGCTAGAGGGGAAAAGACAGGCACTCTAATATAACCATTCAAATTATTATTCTTATGTGAAAGCATAAGAAAAAATATGAGAATGCATGAATCCCTGTGTTCATCACAGCACTATTTACAATAGCCAAAACATGAAAACAACCTAAATGTCCATCGACAGAGGAGTGGATAAAGATGTATATATGCAATGGAGTATTACCCAGCCTTAAAAAGAATGAAATGATGCCATTTGCAGCAACATGTATGGACCTAGAGATTGTCATACTGAGTGAAATACTTCAGAGAAGGAGAAATATTGTATGATATCCCTTAGATGCAGACTCTAAAAAGAGATGATACAAATGAATTTACTTACAAAACAGAAACAGACCCACAGACTTAGAGAACAAACTTAAGGTTGTTGTGGGGAGGGAATAGTTAGGGAGTTTGGGATGAACATGTACACACTGCGGTATTTAAAATGGATAATCAGCAAGGTCCGACTATAGCACAGGGAGTTCCGCTTAGTGTTAGATGGCAGTCTGGATGGAAGGGGAGTTTGGGGGAGAATGGATACATATATAAGTATGGCTGAATCACTTTTCCATCCACCTACAACTATCACAACATTGTTAATCAGCTCTCTTTTGTATTTGGGATTAAGAGGGCAAGGTGTGACCCCCTCTCATACTTAGACGCTCAGCTGTGTCTGACTCTTTGATGCTTTGGACTCTACCCACCAGGTTCCTTTGTCCATGAGATTTTCCAAGCCAGAATACTGGAATGGGTTGCCATTTCCTTCTCCAGGGGATCTTCCTGAGCCAGGGATCGAACCCAGTCTCCTGTATCTCCTGAACTGCAGGGAGATTCTTTACCCGCTGAGCCACTGGGGAAACTCCAGTATAAAATAAAAAGTTTAAAAAAAGTCTCTACTGCAGATAAGACAAGGTCCCTGTTCTAAATGGTCCTTTTATTTCAGTAGGGGGATAGACTAAAGGAAAAACAAATAAAAAGTTTAAAAGCAAGATAATTTCAAAACGTTCTAAGTTCTAAGGTGACAGTGAAGCCCTCTCTGTGGATGTGATACTTGAGCTTTGACATTAATGAAGCCTAGGAGCCACCCGTGGTAGACTGAGGGAAGAGCAGTCCAGGCAGAGGAAGAGCAAGCAGAAAGGTCCTGAGGTGGGAATGAGCTTGGTTCACCTGAGCTGCAGCAAGGTGGGTTTGGAGAACTGAGTGGGGGGAGGTAGCAGCATCACAAGTAGGGCCTACAGATGAAGTAAGGGAGTTTATCTTTTGTCCTGCGTGTGATGAGGCATCTAGATGTCACAGGTTCAGTGGAATCTGCACAGTGATACCGCTTGCTTCCTCCTATAAGAAAAAAAAGGAAATGCAAGCACGTTTCCCCCAGTTTCACTGATACATTATTGACGTGCAGCATGTATAAGTTTAAGATGTACAACATAATAATTTGACTTACATATATTGTGAAATGACTACTAACCAAGTAATATAGTTAATGTTCATTATCTCAGCTACAAAAAGAAGAAAAAAAGGTTTTTTTTTTTTGGGGGATGAGAACTCCTAGTATTTACTCTTTAACAACCTTCAAATATACCATACAGCCATGCTAACTAGTCATCACGTTATACATCACATCTCCAATACTTATTTATCTTATAACTGGAAGTTTGTGCTTTTTGACCACTGTCATTCAGTTCCTCATCCCCCACTCTGCCTAGTCTGACCTCTTTTTCTAGATCAGAGTTTTTTTAGATTTAGATTTTTAGATTCCACAAATAAGTATTTGTACAGTATTTGTCTTTCTTTATCTAACTTCACTTAACATACTTCCAGTTCATCCATGTTGTCACAAATGGCAGGATTTCCTTTTTTAAATTACTGCATAGTATTTCATTGTTTCCTTGTGTATACATGTGTATTTACATATGTATGTACAGCCATGAAACTAAAAGACACTTACTCCTTGGAAGGAAAGTTATGACTAACCTAGATAGCATATTAAAAAGCAGAGACATCACTTTGTCAACAAAGGTCTGTCTAGTCCAAGCTATGGTTTATCCAGTGGTCATGTATGGATGTAAGAGTTGGACTATAAAGAAAGCTGAGCACCGAAGAATTGATGCTTTTGAACTGTGGTGTTGGAGAAGACTCTTGAGAGTCCCTTGGGCTGCAGGAAGATCCAACCAGTCCATCCTAAAGGAGATCAGTCCTAAGTGAAGGACTGATGTTGAAGCTGAAACTCCAATACTTTGGCCACCTGATGCGAAGAGCTGACTCATTGGAAAAGACCCTGATGCTGGGAAAGATTGAGGGCAGGAGGAGAAGGGGACGACAGAGGATGAGATGGCTGGATGGCATCACCGACTCCATGGACATGGGTTTGGGTGGACTCCGGGAGTTGGTGATGGAGAGGGAGGCCTGGCGTGCTGCGGTTCATGGGGTTGCAGAGAGTCGGACACGACTGAGCGACTGCACTGAGCTGCACACACCCATGCACACACATGACATTCTCTTTATCCGTTCATCTGTTGGTGGACATTTAGGCTGTTCCCATGTTCTGGCTATTGTGACTAGTGCTGCTGTGAACATGGGGATTCTCTTTGGCACTGTGTTTGCAATTCCTTCGGATAAATACCTAGAAGTGGGATTGTCGGATCATCTGTAGTTCTATTTTTAATTTTTTGAGGAAACTCCATACTGTTTTCCACAGTGGTTGTGCAGATTTATATTCCCACCAACAGAGCACGAGGGTTCCCTTTTCTCCACATTTACGGCAGCATTTGTTACGTCTTGTCTTTTCGATAATAGCCATTCTAACCAGCATGAGGTGGTATCTCTTTGTGGTTTTGATTTGCATTTCCTTAACAACTTGTGATATTTAGCACCTTTTCATGTACCTGTTGGCTATTTGTATATCTTCTTTGGAAAAAATCTAACAGATTTGGAAAATGCTCTCTGAAGGCCTTTTTGAACCAATCTGTGTTCATTTTCCACCTGGTTTTTGGGCTGAGCTTTGCTGACTAAAGTCATTCAACAAGATTGCGGCGGAGTGCAGTGTGTAAATGTTATGCAGAATGAATTACAGGTCTGTAGACATTCATTTCATTACCCTGGCTTCTATTAACAAAGTTCGCTTTATGAGCAGCCACCATGATTTATCTTATGTGAGCTTCTTAAGAAATGCTTCAGGTCCTGTGCACTGTAAGTGGCTGTGGAAATTCTAAGAGCTGTGCATTTTGGTGACCAGGAGGTCTAGTTGTGATTATGGAAAAGTGCCACGGATTAGTCATTAAACCGCAAACCAGACCAGTCGACAGAGCACTGAGCACAGTGCTGATGGAGGAAGGCTGATATCAGCCCCCAGAGAGTCCTCTCTCCCTGGGCATGATTTGGAGGTGCTCCATGAGGATGGAGCTGTACCCCAACACCTGTAACCTGCCTGGCCCACGACGGGCACTTGGTCAATGTCTATGAAGGACTGAAAGGGTGAATGGTGAGATTTTCTGGACTTTCAGCACGTTTTCACGCATAATAGACCATCCTTCTATGTGGGACTCTTAGTTTGACAGTATTTCTTCAGAAAAGTGTAAGTCCCTGGACTGGACCGAGGGTAAGGCTGCTGGCACGGTACCAGGCACCTGACTGAGCTGGTGCTGCTGCCCACACTTCGGGCCTCCACTCTGTCCTCTAGCTTCACCCTCTCCCACTCCCACCCCAGTGCCGTGCAGGAGCCCTTCCCTCTGCGTGGAAAGGCCCCACCTGTATCCCACCCTCCCCTCACTGATCAGTCCCTTTAACTCCTGCTTAACCTTCAAACCCCAGTTCACATGTCTTTTCCTCCAGGAAGTTCTCTGACTCTCCCCTTTCCCCTCACAAGTTTATCAGTTTCTGCTGTCATGCACTCTTGTGCGCTGTTTTTCAGAGTGATTATCACATGTTAGAATATTATTTATTTTTATGGAAGTATAGTTGATGTACAGTGTTCTACTAGTTTCACATATACAACAAAGTGATTCAGTTATATATATATGTAGATGTGTGTGTATATATGTTCTTTTAAAGATTATTTTCCATTATAGATTATTACAAGATGTTGAATATAGTTCCCTGTGGTTTTCAGTAGGTCCTTGCTTATCTATTTTATGTATAGCCATTTGTATCTGCTAATCCCAGGCTGCTAATTTATCACTTCCTCCTTTCCCGTTTGGTAACCATAATTTGTTTTCTATGTCTGTGAGTCATAGTATTTTTTTTGTAATTATTTTAAGATAGTATTGTGTTGTGATTAAGAGCAGGGATGAATTTTTGCTGAACTCAGATATCAGCGCTGCTATCTGCAAGCTTTGGGAACCTGGGCAAAGTATTTTCACCTTTCTACATCTGCTTCCTCATCCAAAGGAAGAGGATGATCACAGTAGTACTTGCTTTTAGGATAGTTCTGAGCATTCAACTACCCAATAGATGTACATGGCACTTAAAGTTCAGTTCAGTTCAGTTGTTCAGTCATGTCTGACACTATGTAACCCCATGGACTGCAGCACGCCAGGCCTCCTTGTCCATCACCAACTCCCGGAGCTTGCTCAAACTCATGTCCATCGAGTCAGTGATGCCATCTAACCATCTCATCCTCTGTCATCCCCTTTTCCTCCTGCCTTCAGTTTTTCCCAGCATCAGAATCTTTTCTAATGAGTTAGCAATAGTTATTTAAAAACTATAGTTATTATTATAAATTCCTTATTATTATAAAGTTAGTTATAGTTGTTTGATGACTGTGTGTCTACCCCATTAGACTGTAAGCTCCTTGAGGCTAGGGGTTGAGTCGTTACTTTACTCACCATGTGTCTCCCATGCTTAGCAGTGTCGGCCTCTGATAGACTGCCAATAACTTGTCATGAAAAGAATAAATGAAAATATATGGAGCTTTTCTCCACCAAGCAGGGGTGTCCACCTTCGGTCTGGCCTCTTCTGTTAGGTGAAAATGATGAAGCCTTCTCTATGGGCCTGCGGGGAGGGAGTTCAGAAAGAAGGGAGACCAGTTTCCCTCTGACCAGCCTTCCGCCCTCCTTGTCGTTGCTGATGCCTCTAAGCCACAAGGTTGTTGGGAAAGAAAGGCTATTCAAAGTAAACAGAGCACCTCCCGTGGGACAGACTCTGAACAGCGTCTAGTCCTGGCCTGGCAGGTCCTCCCAGCCAGTGATTTTCTTTAAACACATCCAAGTGGCTCTAATAAAATATGTCAGAATAAAAGTCCACCAGACTGAGTGGCGGGATTTGCTAACACAGATGCTGGCCCCACCCCCGGAGTTTCTGTTCCAGTAGTTCTGAGTTGTGGTTCAAGAACTGGCATGTCTTAGGATCATGCTCTCAACAGCATATTTGTAAAAAAGAAAAACATTACATTCCCATTCACATATCAAAAATAGCCTCAAAGACCTCACATCAAAAAAAAAAAAAGACAAAACAAAACCCACTTTTTTTGGCCATACCACATGACTTGTGAGATCTTAGTTCCCTGACAAGGGATCAAGCCCAGGCCCACAGCAGTGAAAGCACTGAATCCTAACCACTGGACCATCAGAAAATTCCCGAGGAAGTTATTGTTTAACGGGACAAAACTTCAGTTTCAGATGATGAAAAAGTTCTGGAGATCAATGATGGTGATGGTTGCACAACATGAGTGTACGTAATGCCACTAAACTGTATACTTAAGAATGATTAGAATGGTAAGTTTTGTTATATATATTTTATCACAATTTTTTAAAAGACCTAAAAAAAACCACCTGGCTTTTCTAACAAGACCTAGGTGTAGCTGACCCTGTTGGTCTGGTCTCAGGTCTACATTTTGAGAACCACTGAAACTGAGGTCTGTTCTCTAAGTGACAGGTGAGACAGGATGATGGGATTTGGCTCTGGGAGAGTAGTCACAGATCCAGGGCCTGGATGTTCGAGTAGGATTTTGCAGTTTGGGGCAGGGGGCTCCATGCAGAGAGAATGGTGTGGAGAGATGACATTGCACGCTGGCAAGTGACCCACCATGGGAAGATCTGGGGTGGGGGTATGGGAGCTGCTGCATAGCCGCATGCCTGCTTATTCTTCTTTGTTCTTGGTCAGCGTGGGGAGAGGCAGCCTGGGGAGAAAACAAACCTAGGAGAGGACAGGATAGGCCAGGAGAGTTTAAGCTCTCCAATTTTGGAGTTAGATAGATTTGGACCTGAATTCGCCTTTCTCAGCCTCAGTTTCTTCATCTGTGAAATGGGACTGCTTGTAATCATAGCTGCTTCAGAGAGTTACTGTGGATGAAATGAGCTGATGGATGTGAAGAACGTGGCTCATGTCTGGCCCCTGGTGGATACCCAAGCATGGGAGGCCACCATCAGTAGGTGAGTCTAATGCAGAAGAGGCACACCATAGCTGTTTATGTATATGCCTCCCACTCCAGGCTGGGTTCCTTTGGGCACACTCTGTGACATTTCATCTGGGTCCTCCCACCCCTAACAGAGCCAGAACCGAGTTGGGGCCCAGATGCTCAGGACATGGGACTTAGGAAAGTGATTGCCGTTTCCCTGCAGGGCTCAGCAGACGCTTGGAAAAGGAGCAGGATTGGGGAGGCAGATAAGCTGGAGGTGGCCTCCATTTGTGTAATGATGTGATCTCAACAGAAGCCTGGCCCCGAGTGGCTGGAAACCCCAGCCCAGCTGTAGGCTGGGTGGACCGCTCTCTCATTGGACCCCGAAGGGAAGAGGGCCTACCGTGATGCCCTTGTCACAGGTTCTCCAGATCGACTGGGTCTTGGCCTGGGTGGTTATGACCTGTGGTCCTAAAGGAGCAGGCATCAGGACTTCCCCGGTCGTCCAGTGGTTAGGAGTTCACCTTGCAATGAGAGGGACACAAGTTCAGTCCCTGGTCAGGGAACTAAGATCCCACATGCCACAGGGCAACTAAACCTGTGCTCCGCAACTACTGAGCCTGTGCACCGAAGCGCAAGATCCCACATGACCCAGTGAAAACCTTGCATGCCGCAACTAAGACTGAACACAGCCAAATAAAGAAATATTTTTTTTAAAAAGAGAGAAGGTGTCATACGAGAAGCATTGTCCTTGGAGTCAGAGGGTTTGGGTCCGAGTGCCTTTCACCACCACTCCCTGTGACCTTGCTTGTGTGACCTGGTTGTTTAACTTCTCTGGGCCTGAGGCCTCAACCGTTAGGTGAAAATGATAATGTCTTTTCTCTTGGAATGCTGAAGGCTGGATCACATCTTAAGGTGAAAGGATCAGCCTCGGGGAGCAGGTTTGGAAATAAAGAAGAGCCATCTTTGCATCCTCGCTTCCTCCCTCTTTTCTTCCTGCTGGTGGAGGAGGAGGTGATTCCACCATTTATTGTGCCAGATAGTGTGCTTGGCACAGTGGACAGAGCGGTGAGCAGGACAGACAGTGTTTTGCAGGCATGGTGTTTAATCTAGGTGGGTTAGAGGTCAAGAAAGCTACACCACGTAAGAAATCACCTTCATGTTCAAGGAGATCATCAGTAATTATACTAAGACTTCCCAAATTCTGGGATGGATTAGAGATGACCACGGCCCAGGCACAGCACAGACTAAGAATACAGTGGTACTATGGAGATGTGAGTTAAAAAGTCCCTCTGCCCCTTTATTGACTCTACAACTACTTGGTGAAAGCCTGCTATGACAAGGCACAGTTCTAGGCCCGGGGGATTCAGGACGAAGCAGTAAACAAGCAAAGTGCTATGCTCCTGAAGTTTACATTTAGTGTGGAAAGACAGCAAATCAACAGATACTGATGTAATGCATCAGGCGGTGACGATAGCTCTGAAGACAACTAAGGTGGGGAGCAGGTGGAAGCCACATCTTCCTTCCTCCTCCCCCCTCCACGTGGGGCGAGGACCCACCCTTGTGAACCCTCCTCCAGGGATGGGGTGCTGATTCACCTTTGGTGATTTGAGGATGAAGAGTGGGGTGTATGAGGTCCTACTCATCTGCCTTCCTTTCTGCTGGGCATAAGCCTGCTCTCTGCAAGTGCCCGCCTGCTCTCTCCTCCAGCCTTACCTGTTAGGGGCCACTGCTGTCTGGCTCTGCAAAGCCAGGGTCTGTGTTCCTCATCTATAGGTCAGTTCCCAGAGACCCACATGCCCACAGATACAAGCCTCATTTTCCAATGTCAGTTCCGCTGGAAATAAAGATGACATTTTGTTTTCCCATCTGCCTTTTTTTTCTTATTTTGCTGTTGGATTAGAACTAACGTGGAGTAGGAGGGTACTTTTCAATGGACCCTTAAATTTCCAGCAGAGAGTAAAAGAGTGATGCATGCATGTCTGACTCTTTGTGACCCTATGGAGTGTAGCCTGCCAGGCTCCTCTGTCCATGGAATTCTCCAGGCAAAAATACCCGGAGAATTCTGGGGTGGGGTGCCCTGCCCTCCTCCAGGGGAACTTCCCAACCCAAGGATCACTTCTGCATTGGCAGGGGTTCTTTACCACTAGCGCCACCTGGAAAGCCCAAATAAGTGATAAGAGGTGCTATTTTAGATAAGAGGAGTGAGGAGGACCCCTCTGATGAAGTGACAGAAGAGCATACAAAGGAGAGGAAACAGCTTGTGCAAAGGTCTTGGGGCAGGTGTTTGTTCAGAGTATGTATACGTGAACCAGCAAGGGAGCTGGTATGGCTGAAGCATGGTGAAAAATAGAAGAGACACATCTTAAGGACTCCTGGCTTTCTGCCTCAGACAGTTATTTTTCTGGATTGGATAAGAGCGGCACCTAAAGGACCCAGTACAGCTCAAATAATGAATCAGTGCTTCATTCTGAACTCCGCAGGCTATTGTTCTGACCAGCCTGCAAATCTCTTCCATCCTTGCTCAGTGCCAGCGCTCCTCTTTGAGTGCCAAGGGCTGGAGAGATGTGCCAGGGACCAGCCTGGAAGATGCATGAAGTCTCTTGGGAGAGATGAGCTAGAAGATTCACAAGACAGAAAACAGAGGCGACCCTCAAGTTGGAAGGCTTGAACTAGCTGGATGATTGATTACCAGGAGACCGCCCTGATTTTGTTCTCTAATTACGGTGTTTATTTGATGCATCATATTGGGTCTGAAACCCTTAATACCAGCCGGTGCTGTTCATTGTTGCAATGTCCTAATTAAGCTTTGATTTATATGCTAATTTTATTCCAAGTGTGTTCAAAAGGGGGAAAGTTATTAGACTTTATTTTGAGATTACATTTTAATCCTGGGGTCTGCCGGGTGAGCGCCATGTTTATTCTGTCAGCTTTTGTGTCCAGGATGTTGGTGGCAATTGCGATTATTTCCTTGGAGGGGAAAAGATGATGAAGTGGTAAGGAGCTGTTTAGAGTCTGTGGGGCTTCTGCTAATTGGAATTATGTAACCTTTTGCCTTTGCCTTGACAGCTTTGCAATGAGGCTTGCTTTGACTGCCCAGCTGGTTAGGAGGGACAACTGGGGTGTGCCTTGGGGATGTCACACGATGGGATACACTTGGAAGGAAGTCCATGACACGAGAGAGTGATTGGATTTTGGAATGTGAGTGGAAACTGGGCTTTACCGCATGAGTCTATGAGATTTGGAAGGGTCACACAAAAACTCTGGTAAGGGGAACAGCTTGTCTTTACTATAGAAAGGAAGCATTGTGTGTGTGTGTATTTACATGATCAGTTTTCCTAAGTAGATATCATTTGAATTTTCCTGTTCAAAGATTAAAAAGTCTTGCCTCACTGTAGGTCTGTTTGTTTCTGGCTCTTAGGAAGTCCGTGCAACTTTATAAATACCCTGAAATAATCTGTAAGATAGTGTACATGTCTTCATGTATGCATTTTGTGGGTCAGGGCCCAACGTTTTCATCAAACTTTCAGGAAGGCCAGCGTTCTCAAATGTTAAGAGTTACAGGTTTGGGAAACATTAGACTTAGGTCTGGTATTAAATTTCCTGAGGTTGGCTGTGTGGCTTAAAGAAACCAGTTACCCAGATTAACAGATACAAACTACTATACATGAAATACTATAGCCAGGTTCTTAAGGATTCTAATTTCAAAAATAATTAAGCAGCTAACATTTATCAAACATTAATGTCCTAAGCATTTTATCAGCCTTAGCTTAGCTCCTACGCCCCCATATTCTTGAGGTAGGTTTACTATTACCATCTCTATATACAGATGGAGAGACTGAGGCTTGGAGAGGTTAAGGGCCATTTTGAGGGTCACATATCTAGTATGTGGTTAGCTGGCCTCAGCCTGGGTCTGCCAGGCTCCAAGTCCATGCTTGGGATCACTATGCTGGGTCATATTACTTTTTAAATGTCTCTGTTTCAAAATTTTCTGTAGAGAACATTCCTCTATCCCTGTGGGTATGAAGACACGAAGTATAGTTCATCTCTTCTTGCCCGGAATCATATCTTTCAAGAGCATACCAAGGACCAGTCTGTGGGAGAGCAGGACTGTGTCTAAGTTCAGAGGGGAGACGATCCCCAAATTGGACAAACTGCTCTCGTATTCTCTAGATGCTTTGGCCCTGCACCCATGCTCAGCCTGGTGTAATCAAAGCCTTCCATTGACCTAGTTTAATTATGATGTGGCTTCAGGAAGATTCTAACATTTGCTTCTGATGCTTGTATCTTAGCACCTCTGCTATTCTTTGCTGCCTGCCTATATTTTTAACTTTACACCTTTTGTTCTGTCAACTTTCCATACAGTGAAAATGTCCCCATACACTTGGTGCTGCTCCCGAGGAAGAATCTTGACCATTTTCCACAGATGGCGACCCTGGGGTGGAGGAGATATCTGATTTAGTAAGGCTCCCAGGTGACCCCTAAGAGTTCCCTTTTAAGATTTTTAAAAAGTCTTATATTCTCTTTCCATCTTATTACAAGGAATTTTTTTTCCTATTCCTTTCCTTGTCTTTATCTACATGTACACAAATTTTACTTAGTTATGACGATGGCATACATTCATTTCATGTTCATACTTAATGTAGGGGGTAGGAATTTAACAAGTTACATTCTCAAATATGGAAAGACAATCATTTTATTTTTCTGTGAGCTTAAACTTCATTTTGAACTACCTTTATAGCTGATGGCTACAGTGAAGAAACAGACCAAAAAAAAAAATTCTACCTAATTTAGTCAATTAATCATCCAAAGTTTTCCTAACACTTTTTTGGGGTAAATTCAGTTAATTCAGGACGTCCAACCTTCCTCCTTCCCCCTGGGATTGTGATAAATTCCCAGAGGTCTCACATAGCATCAAGACTTCAGTTGGGAGTGAGGGAGGCTTCTGTTCCAGATTAGTGAAAGTCCAGTTAGGAAAACAGAAGCCAAATATAAGACAGGAAATTGGGCACATCGGTTATGGAAGGAATGAGAGACCAAACAGGGAACAGGGATGAGCTGCCAGGAGATGATTACCATGGTTAGGGTTGGGGGACATGAGTGAGATGGCAGTGTTACAGAGCCCAGGAGCCAGAACCTTCTAGCTAGAACCATGATGAAGTCTTCCTGGATGGAGCTATAGGGCTGCCTAGGAGGAGCCATTTGGCAGAAGCTAGAATCAAAGGAGACAGCCACCAAAGGAACTTGGGCTTCACCAGAGGCAGGCGGACTGAGAGAGGATGAAATAGCCCAGCTTCTCTCCTGCTCCTTACTTCAGCCTTCCCCAGTGCCTCTCATTGGCCAAACCAGTTGGCAAAGGAGACTGGGAAATGCAGTTGCCCATGGCAGAGAGCAGAGATGGGGTACTTTAAGGGTGGGGAATGGATCTGAGAATAAACGGGTAAGTGACGAGGCCTGACCTCATTTGGCTTACATTGACATCCACCGAGGAAGAACCAAGTCCCTCCTGCACTTCGGTGGCTAGCCTCATTCATACTGCCCTCCTCCAAGATGCCCAAGGCCAGTTGCAGCCTCTGGTCATTGCTGAACAGACTTTTTACTTCCTTGTCCTCTCCATCCCTCAGACATGTTGTCAGATCCATTGGACCCCTCTCAGTACTTGGACACCCCCCTTGGAGGTTATGGCAAACTTTGGGAAGTTCATCGTGTTTGTGGCTACACGAGGGGATACGCAAGGGGTCACTAGAGTCTTGTTCTGTCTAGCACTGTCCTGCCACCACTTCTATTCCACGGCATGAGATTATGCTGGGGTGGGGCTGGCTGGAACAATCTTCCTGATCCTCCCTAAGGAAGTAAAGTGTGGATCTCCTCACCTCTCAAATTCCTATAACCGTATTTTATTTATTTATTTTGACATCATTACAAACTGTTACTGATATTAGAAGGATAATAAGGAAATATTGTAGACAACTTTATGTCAACTATATGAAAACTTAAATGGACAAATTCTTAAAAGGTCAAGCTACCAAAGCTTGAACTCTGGTGTTGGAGAAGACTCTTGAGAGTCCCTTGAACTTCAAAGAGATCAAAGCAGTCAATCCGAAAGGAAGTCAATGCTGAATATTCATTGTAAGGACTGATGATGAAGCTGAAGCTCCAATACTTTGGCCATCTGATGTGAAGAGCTGACTCACTGGAAAAGACCCTGATGTTGGGAAAGATTGAAGGTGGGAGGAGAAGGGGACGACAGAGGATGAGACGGCTGGATGGCATCACAGACTCAATAGACGAGTCTGAGCAAATTTCAAGAGATGGTGAAGGATAGGGAAGTCTGGCGTACTGCAGTCCATGGGGTCACAAAGAGTTGGACACAACTGAGGGACCGAACAACAACACCAAAGCTTACTCAAGAATAAACAGATAATTAAATAGCACAGTCCTAACTCTAGTTAAGAAATTGAGGTTATAGTTAAACATCCCTCCTCCACACAAAACAAAAATTCTGCAATCCTATTTAAAAAAATAATTTATACTCCTCCCAAGGCTTAACCTTGGGGTTGAAATGAGGGGAAGGATACTATAGGCAAGACCATGACACCTCCTTCTCCAGGTACCCACCAATACTAACATTCTTACCTGACGTTTTTAAGAATTATGAAGAGGGAATAAAACTTTAGCTAGTATTTCAAAATTCTATCTGGCCATACTTGTATCAGTTCATTTCAGTTGCTCAGTTGTGTCTGACTCCTTGCGACGCCATGGACTGCAGCACGCAAGGCTTCCCTGTCCATCACCAACTCCCGCAGCTTGCTCAAACTCACGTCCATTCAGTCGGTGGTGCCATCCAACCATCTCATCCTCTGTCATTCTATCCTTCTGCCTACAATTGTTCCCAGCAATAGGCTCTTTTCCAATGAGTCAGTTCTTTGCATCTGGTGGCCAAATCATTGGAGTTTCAGCTTCATCATCAGTCCTTCCAATGAATATTCAGGACTGATTTCCTTTAGGATTGACTGGTTTGATCTCCTTGCAGTCCAAGGGACTCCCAAGAGTCTTCTCCAACACCACAGTTCCAAAACATCAGTTTGGCACTCAGCTTTCCTCATGGTTCAACTCTCACATCCATACATGACTACTGGACAAAAACATAGCTTTGACTAGATGGACCTTTGTTGGCAAAGTAATGTTTCTGCTTTGTAGTATGCTGTCTAGGTTGGTCATAGTTTTTTTTCCAAGGGGCAAGTGTCTTTTAATTTCATGGCTGCATTCACCATCTGCAGTGATTTTGGAGCCCCCCAAAATGAAGTCTCTCACTGTTTCCATTGTTTCCCCTCTATCTGCCATGAAGTGATGGGACTGGGTGCCATGATCTTAGTTTTTTGAATGCTGAGTTTTAAACTAGCTTTTTCACTCTCCTGTTTTACTTTCATCAAGAGGCTCTTTAGTTCTTCTTCACTTTCTGCCATAAGGGTGGTGCCACCTGCGTATCTGAGATTATTGATATTTCTCCCAGCAATCTTCATCCCCGCTTGTGCTTCATCCAGCCCAGCATTTCGCATGATGTGCTGTACATATAAGTTAAATAAGCAGGATGACAATATGCAGCCTTGATGTACTCCGTTCCCAATTTGGAATTAGTCTGTTGTTCCATGTCTGATTCTAACTGTTTCTTCTTGACCTGCAGACAGATTTCTCAGGAGGCAGGTAAAGTGGTCTGGTATGCCCGTCTCTTGAAGAATTTTCCACAGTTTGTTGTGGTCTACATAATTAAAGGCTTTGGAGTAATCAGTAAAGCATAAGTAGATGTTTTCTGGAATTCTCTTTCTTTTTCGTTGATCCAATGGCTGTTGGCAATTTGATCTCTGGTTCCTTTGCCTTTTTTTAACCCAGCTTGAACATTTGGAAGTTCACGATTCACGTACTGTTAAAGCCTGGCTTGGAAAATTTTGAGCATTACTTTGCTAGTATATGAGATGAGTGCAGTTGAGTGGTAGTTTGAACATTCTTTGGCGTTGCCTTGTTTTGGGATTGGAATGAAAACTGAACTTTTCCAGTCCTGCGGCCACTGCTGAGTTTTCCTAATTTGTTGGCATGTTGAGTGTAGCACTTTAACAGAATCATCTTTTAGGATTTGAAATAGCTCAACTGGAATGGATAAGTATTAAAAGAATCTTATCTGGCTTAATCATTCCCTTATTGGGTATCTGGATGGTTTTTAGTGTCTTACTTGGAGATGGAAATGACAGCCCACTCCAGTCTTGCCTGGAGAATTCCATCAACATAGGAGCCTGGGGGGCTACAGCCTGTGGGGTCACAAAGAATTGGACACGACTGAGTGCTTAACACTTATATCTTACTACTGATTCATGGTGGATGTATTTAAGAAGCTGGCAGAAGCTGCCCACCTGACCCTGTGCCTTTATTCCCTGCTGACCCTCTGAGCAGTACCTTAGAGCCAGAAGGAAGAGGGGTTTGATGTGCGTTAGTTCTTTTCATGGCAAAAGGTGGGCCTTCGGCTCCTTGGCCTCATTTTGTGCTTCCTCTCCCTCCCTCTGGTCTCGGCTTTGGCTCTGCTTCACCCGAGACCCTGGCTAGAGCTGGGGCGTGCCAGTGCTGGTCCTGGTCTCGCGGCACTTTTTTGGCTCTTGCCCTCTGGTTGGGCTGCTCTCGGTCATACTGGGTTACTCCCACAGAGCGAGGAGGGACCTAAGAGGTGGGCTTTAATTTCCAAGGTCCATGTTCCAACCCCCACCTACGACTGATCTCTCCAATGTTGATTTTTTAAGTTATGTTTAATTTTAAAGTAATTTTAAAAAGGAATATCTGATCAGTTTAGAAGTCATGGAAACAACAAATGGAAAAAAAGTTACCCCAAAGTCTACCACTCAAAAATAACCACCACAGATCCCACAGGGGAAAGGACCTGGCTGATCTCATTCTTCCTGTTTAACTCCAGGGCCCAGGCCCGTAGTAGGTGTTCAGTGTATGCATGCTTAGTTGCTCAGTCATGTTCGACTCTTTGTGACCCCATGGGTTGTAGTCTGCCAGGCTCCTCTGTCCATGGGGATTCTCTAAGCAAGAATACTAGAGTGGGTTGCTATTCCCGTCTCCAGGGGATCTTCCCAACCCAGGAATCTAACCCCAGGTCTCCTGCATTGCAGGCAGATATTTTATTGCCTGAGCCACCAGGGATGTGCTCAGTAAATATTGTTAAATCAATGATAACTTTTCAATTAATTTTTTCATCTATTTTATACAAATAGAATCATATTCTACCTAAAAGTTGCATAACTTTTTTTTGTGTAGCAAAATATCATTAACATTTTCCCCAAATCAATAAATGTTCTTTTACATTATTTTAATAGTAGTATGATATTCAGTTGTAAAAGTCAACTATAATTAATATGATTAGTAACTTAATATAATATGTTTAGGTTTTTTTCCTAAGTTTTTACTCTTTCAAACAACTTTACAGTCATATATATGTGAGTACATGATTGTTGTGAAGGGCATGTACACATATTTTTAAGGCTTTTGATGCATTCTGCCTTCCAAGAGGCATGCACATTTTCAGCAAAATGAATGGCACTAGAATGTACCTTCCATGAGGCAAGGATTTTGCCCATTTATTATACTACGACTCTAGCCGACAGCAATGCCTAACACAGATTATATTCTTAGCAAACTGTTGAATTTGTTTCTCCGTGCCCTCATCAATAACATTTACTATTACTTTAATAAATTTTTTTCAGTCTGATTACAACCACAACAGTTCTCCCATTTAAAAATCATAAATTCATCCCATCCTCAATCACAACATGCTTAATAAGTCTGTTGGAGTTGGACCTGGGACACGTGGTTCAGTGATAAAGAATCCACCTTCTAATTCGGAAGATGCCGGTTCCATCCTTGGGTCTGGAGGGTTCCCTGGAGCAGAAAGTAGCAACCTGCTCCAGTATTCTTGCCTTGAAAATCCTGTGGACAGAGGAACCTGGTGGGCTATAGTCCATGGGGTCACAAAGAGTCAAACAGGACTTAGTGACTGAGCTTGCATGCACACAGAGTTGGACCTAAACATTTAAAAATTATTTTCAGAACAAAAGTTCATCAGAAATAGAACTGGAGTCTCTGGATTTAGACTCTGAAGCTCAAGGTGCTTTTACCTGAACCTGCTTACAACTCACATAAAGCCAAGCATCCTATTTCCAGGGGAGATTACTGCAGGTAAAGGAAGGCAAAGAGATTCATGGAGCAGCACTCACACTGATAGATTTCTTCATGAAGGATTAATCTTTTTTTTTTTTTAAACACAAGCTAACCTACTGACCCAGAAAGAAGAGAGTTTTTAAAATTTTCTTTGAGGATTTGGAATATGTAGGCTTCCCTCACTCACCCCCAGGGGAGAAGACAATGGGATAGTGTGGTGACATCACCAGACTTCAAAGGTACCTTAAGAAGCCCTTAGGGGTGGACCCTGAAGGCTTATTGTGCGTGTGCCTGTGTGCCTGTGTGTGTGTGTGAGCACTAGTTAGGAGGCAGCCAGGGGTCCATCCAAAAGAACTGAAGTGGGGTTTTTCTTCTTTATATCCTTATTCAGCCTGTTGGACTTGGAGTAGTTAGACCACTGGACACGTTGTGGGATGAGAGGAATTTGCATTGATTTCCAGGCCACTTTCATCTGGTGCCACAGGACAAAAAAAAAAAAAATCTAGTGGGGCTCCCTTTCATGGAGAAACAAAACTCTGGAAATGCAAATGCTCCCGATGTGCTATGCAAAGTAGCCAAGCCAGGGGCCTCACACCTGCCCTCCCAGGAAATGTCGTGATCCACACACAGGAAGCTAGGGTGGGTGGCTCCATCATCAAAGCCAAGTGTCTTCCCTTTGAAGAATCCAGCAAAACAAAATGTCGTCGGAGAGTCACACACCCATGAAACAAACACTATTCAGATATGGGGTAACTGAAACTTTTACTCAGAATCTAGGAGGACACACCCATTCTCTTTTAGACAGTAGAGTTGCTCTAAACTTGAACGCAGTGGGATCTGGGATTCCCCACATGGTCTGGGCGACACAGCTAAACAACGTCCGCCATTGCCTGGGTCTGTATCCTCACCCTCGCGTTCTTCCTCTGCTGCAGCTGCCTCCTGTCTCTCTGTCTACAGTCTTCCCTGCTTTAGTCCATTCTTCACACTGGTCACCAGAGATATTTCTCTGAATTGCTCACCTGACTACATCACTCCCCCTTCTCTGGCTTAAAATTCCTCCCTGGTGACTCCCTTTGGGTTTGGGAAGGAAGCATGGTGACTGAGGGGGCTTCCTCTGTGGCTCAGAGGTAGAGAATTAGGGTGCAACGGAAGAGAGATAGGGGACTCGGGTTCGATCCCTTGGTTTTTGGAAGATCTCTTGGAGGAGGGCATGGCAATCCACTGCAGTATGCTTGCCTGGAGAATCCCATGGACAGAGGAGCCTGGTTCGAGGAGCGCTTTGCATCCACAAGGTTGCAAAGAATTGTACATGACCGAAGTGACCGAGTGAGCATGTATATATAGTGCCTGAGACCACCACTTACACACCGCTGGCTTGCCATTTGTCTTACTTCTCCAGGATACAGAGTTTTCTTTCCTAGATCCCCTAGACCTCTTCTTCCTCTAATGTTCCTTGGCTCTTGGTTCCAGAGAATCTCATTCTCACATTCATGGAACATAGATAACTCAATAAATATTCACTGGATTTGTTTTAAATTTTTAGTTTCAACTCCATTTCTAGTACGTATATGCCCCCACTTTCTTAAGATACCTTGAAAACCAAAACTACTAAAACCAACTTTTAGCTTGAATCTTGTTACGCATTCCAACCTCCCTAGGATGTTCCACTCTGAGCCCTTTTCTGTACGTTTGACTCCTCCACAACCCAACTGATGTGCTCATGCTGCTCATGTGGGTGTTTCTCGGCAGGCCTGTTTTTATACCATCCTCCTATGTTTGCAGGAGTGCCAGCCACCGGGGACTGGGGAACCAGAGCCAGTCCACCCCCAGCTTCCACCCCCTTGCCGACAGACAATAAACTCCCTCCCAGCTACTGTCTATTTCAGACAATGGGGCATTGTCTCAGCCCACTCTCTGTTGGGAAAACAGACTCCTTCTGTCTGCTCTAGCTGCTCAGTCATGGTAGTGTTGAGTGAAGGATGATGAAGGAAAAGTTTGAGGAGAAACTGCCAGGGGCAGGAGGGAGAACCAGAGGTCAGAGCTCATCCCTCTTTTCCCTCCCTACCACCCCCACAATGACCATTCTGTGATGACGAGGATGAAGTGGCTTCCAGTGACTCTTTGAAATTGCAGAAGGGACAACGCAAAATGAGGACGGTAGGCTGCCCCAGGAATGGGTACAATAAGAGTGAGGATCATGAATTTTCTTCAAACATAAACTTCAGACTTTACTACAATCTGGCACTTCTTTTTTTCAAGAGTGAAACTTCAGCTGCTTCCAGAAAATCCAGAACAAGAGTCATAGTTAATGGAATCACAGCAAACTGATTGTTTTCAAAACAGCAGAATAGATTCATCAGATCTTCACGCTTCACTGCTCTGAGGACAGGGTCTGTGACTGGCCTGTTCTTCACTGTATCTCTGGTTGCTGGTACAGTTCCTGGGATAAATTTCTTGGATGAGTGAGCCCTGAGCCTTTACTTGGAGAGCTTACTGTGTCCCCAGATTTATGTTAAATGTTAAGAGGAATAAAAAAAGAAGAAAGAAATATTGCTTATTCTCTCTTTCCTATTTTGATTTGGGTTGCAAAAGATCTGCCACTAAAGCCCCTGAGCCTGTTTTCTCTTCTTTCCTCCTTCAGAACAACAGGGATGTTAGCAGTCCCAACTTTTAGCATTGCTGTGGGACTTGAATGAAATCAAGAATTTAAAGCAAGTGGCACATCTTAGAGTTGCTCAATAAATTGTAATTAATAGTTCAATCCGTGTCAAATACTGGCTGTCCAGAATGCCAGAGTCATTTTTGACAGCTGAACTTTCTTAGAAGCTTTGGGTTTGTCCATTAAATTCTGTTTAGCCAATCTGTATGAAAAGCTTTCTAGCATACTAAGATCTTCCCTGCCTTATAAAACCTTTGCTGGATTCAGAGTCAGCATTATGAGGGATCCATGCAGTTTAATGAATGGATGAGATGTTTGAGATTGATTGTCCATTCACTAAATGGTCCCAGATTGCCCAAACCTTTCGCTTTGGTTTTCATAGGTTTAATGGTCTCTTCTCTTGCTGACAGATGGTCTTCTCTTCTTAGAGTTGTCAGTTTGCCAGCTGTAGGGATCAATGCCTTCCTCTGATTTGCTGTGAGCCTGGGAATGGAATAACCAGTCCCATTAAAAATGTGAGTAAACCAAGAGCAGAGAGGCTTTGAATGAGGACTAGAGGTTTATCACAAACCTTTGTGTCATCTCTTGACTTCTCAGAGATCTGACTCTTTGTGTGTTCAAATCAATGAGTTCATACTGCAGAGGCATGTCAGTTCTTGGTATATGTGGGCATTCAATAAAACTTATCAACTTAATGAATGAAAGAGTTAGAAAACATAATTATACAGATATAATACACCCTAAACTTAAGGAGTGTGTATGGAGGGAAAGAATGAGGTAAAGGAGCACAGAGTGAGATGTTTGCTATGTTGGAAGAGACAAATTGAGCTAAGTCTCAGAAAAAGGGGAATATGGTGGGTGAGGGTCAAGCTGGTATCATGTAGGGGTACAGGAAAGAGGGGTGGATGCTTCCTTGTTTCTGGTACCTCCTTAGGCTTGTTTTTTTCCCTAGATGGCTGTGAGTACTCTGCTCTAGTTACCCTAACTTTCTCTTTGCCCCATGAATGTGCCATGCTTGTTGCTTTGGCATCTGCCTCATGCCCTTTGCACTAGGAGCTGCCTCTGTCTGGAATGTTCTTCCTCCTGATCCTGGTGTGGCTGTATCCTTCTTATAACTCAGATCTCAGTTTAAATTTCTTCTCAAAGAAGTCACCTACTGCTACCTACCTAGTCATTCTCTATTACACTGTCCTATTTTTACTCCCCACAGAGCCCTAATGATTTTCTCAAATAACCTTGACTAAAAATTTCTTTCTTTTCCATCTTCTTCCTCTCTCACCACAAGAGCAAGGACCTTTCCTACTTTGTTCACTGCTGTATCTCAGAATCTTTATTGGCAATAAAATCTGTTGCAGGATTGAGTGAAGGATGAATGCACGAATGACTAGTCAGGGAGAGAAACGTGAAAAGGAGTGATTATGGTGTGGTGTGGCAGACCCTAGAAAAGAGAAGAGTACAAAATGCTATGAGATGCCCCAAAAGAGAACAACCAATTCTGACCAGGGCTTTAGGGGAAAATTCTTAGAACTGGGTCCCCAAAGATAATGAAAGTTCACCAGTCCAAAAAGATAAGGTGGAAAGGGATAGTTCCCAAATTCTTTACCACTCTGCTGGCCAAGTGGCCCTGCATTCAATTCAAAGACAACTAAAGACACAAGAGAAGAACATTTCTGTACCTAGGATGTCACCTCTGTCTGATGTCACACGTGTTAAGACTGTCTGCAATGAGTCTACCAGGCCTATTTATTAGAGGCCTAAGACCAGAGTCTTCTTGAAATTGGATGAAAGATATTTCTCAACTTATAGAAAAATAGAACCTACTTTAATTTCCTAAAGAGCCTCACAAGTCACTTGTTCAGAGGTTCCATAGCTCTTTCCAGAGATGGCAACAGGGCACTCTTGAAGACAAGCAAATAGGGATGCAGGGGTCAACATTAGGACTCAGAAGCTGAGTTAAGTACCTTGGCATGCCCTCTTCTCATTGTGTGCCTCAAATGGCTGACATTGTCCAGTGATTGAAAGATTTCTTTTGCATTTGCTGCTGCTGACTGACTTCTGATCTGACCCAAAGGTCAGTGACCAGTGAGAGTCTGTCATGAGAATTTGAATAAAGTCCCAGAGGGTATTGGGTATTTGCACTGAGATATCCTGATAGAGACACTGGGACTGGCAGTCATGTTAGGCCACCAGGAAGGTGAGTGAGCAAAAAGGGAGACAAAAGAAGAGGCAGCCCCTTCCTGAAGGTGTCAGGGGAGCAGCTGGGTCCCTAGGCTTGCAGTTCTAGTCCCTGGGAGACCTGGTTATACTGCGGTTCCTGTTTTTCTGCATTGGTGAAATCAGAATTCTGCCCTCCTCAGGTGATGGGGCAGATTTGGGGTTAAGACCCTAAATGGGTGACTGGATGTCATTTTTAAACTTAGTGCATTCTTAATAAAGGCAAAAATGGTCTTGCAATTGGTAGAAGTTGTTAAGGCATTTGCTGCAACTCTCATTTGGGATTCCTGTGTGTGTGTGTGTGTGTGTGTGTGTGTGTGTGTGTGTGTGTGTGTAAGAGAGAGAGAGGTTGGTCAGACAGAATCTCCCTAAAACTAACTCTATTCTCTTGGATCCTAGAGTGCATGTGGGGACTGGGTAGGAGGCATGGTGGCAGGAGAGAAAGGGAGCTAGTTTAGAAAAATGTTCCCCCAGATGTCCACCTCCAGTAGGTGAAAGGTTGTATAAACTGGTGGATCAAAACCATCTGTGAAAATAAGTCAAAGCTCATACTTTGGCCCAGACTTGGGGAAACACATCAACAACTTGTTGGCTTGTGATCAGGCTACAAATCCGGCTACTTGGTTGTTTCCTCTCTTTGGATTTGCCTGGCAAATCCTCATCATTCTAGGGAGGGGCTGTATTAGTCACAGTTCTCCAGAGAAACAGGACCGACAGGATATGTATATATTTCTGTATCTGTCTGCATTATATAGTTCTTTCTCTCCCCCTTTCTGATAGATGTGGATTTGTTTGAAGGAATTAGCTCATGTATTTGTGAGGGTCTGTCACGTTCACAATCTGGAGGACATGATGGCAGGCTGGAGAGCCAGGGAAGAGTTGATGTTGCAGGTGTGAGTCCAGAACTAATCTAGAGACAGAATTCCTTCTTCCTTAGGGGGACCTTAGTCTTTTCTTTTAAGTTCTTTGATTAAATGAATGTAGATGAGGCCCATCCATGGTATACAAGGTGATCTGTTTTGTTCAAAGTCTTCTGATTTAAATGTTAATAACTTCTTAAAAAAATCATTTTGTAGCAACATCTAGAGTAGTATCTGACCAAAAACTGGGTACCACAGCCTAGCCAAGCTGACATATAAAATTAACCATCACATGGGCATCACTTGGGTTTATTGTAAAAGCCCTTCTCTTCTGCAAGGTACATTCTTGCTTACAAAGCATATACTCACCTATGATCACACCTAATCCTCAGAACTTCTCTGTTGGGAGGAATAATAATTTTTCTATTTTATAGCTGAGGAAATGGAGATTCGGAGATAAGATTGTATAGCTGATAAATAGCAGAGAGAGGATTCCTGCCAGGGCTATCTGGCTCAGACCTGTGCGTTCTTCTGACCATCATATTCCCTACAACTGGGTACACAGTGTTACTTGTGTAACTTGTGCTGATCATATTCCTTGCATGACCTCAGAGAGACCCACAGGAATTGGCTAAGAAAGTGGCACGGTTTTCATTTTTCAGTTCTGTCTTGTGATCTCAGTGGATCCCTTTGGGGCAGGGCCCAGGCATGTAATGTGTGTCTCTGTTGGAGGGACCATGAGCCCTAGGTGCCATTCCATCAGCTGCAACTGCCTCACCCCTGCCATCTTGTAGCTGGGCCCTTTGCTCTCCGCCCCCTTCTTACCACCATACCTGGGGAATGCCACCATCTTCCTGAGCCAGAATCTCCTCCCAGAACTCAAACAGGCACCCAGCAGCAGGACTGACCTGCTTCGGCCTATGCACTGAGCTCTGGGTCTATAGCACCCTGAGTATGCTGGGCCCACGTGGTCCTCAGCAGGTGGTGGTACAGCAAAACCTGCTTGTGGCTCTGGACAGGCCTGCAGCCTGGTGGCATCCCTAGACTTTGGAAGGGCCAGGCCACTCTTCTGCCCTAACCAATAGGCCTCCATGCCTTCTCACCTTGGATGTCCCATATGAGGGAGTGAGTTTTGATTACAGAATTAAATAGGAGGGAACTAAGAGGTCTTCAGAGATGGAGGTGACCACCGTAGTCCCTTTCTGGACATGCCTGTCTCTCCTCTTACTCCATATTTGGGGAACTGACCTGGGTTTAGTTCAGGTCCATTTTGCAAATAGTGCTAGGATGCCAAGATTCCTCCCACTTGGGCATTAGATCCCAGACTGACACCTGAAAGAGGGCTAGAAGGACAGGGATGAGCACAAGCCTCTCTGATTTCAAAATGGCCCTGGGAAAAGACAAAAGATGAATGGACAGCCTCCTGAAAAAGGGTCACCTGGGGAACAGGATGTGTGGTCTAGTTTCTGAAGGCCTGTTAGGTAGCCGGGGAACCTTTTTTTCTGCAGGTCCAAGAGAGCAGACCCGGGTCTTGGTCAGGGAGCAGTATCAGTTATGAGTTGGAAAGAACTTGCCCCTAGTTAGAGCTCTAAAAGGGAGAAGGTACTAAGCATTGCCTTGGGAAAAGGCGAGCGCTCCATGCAGAGAGGTGCTCGAGGCTGGACAGCTCCCTGTCTGAAGGAATTCTGGTTTTAGTGGCAGGCTGAAGTAGGTGCCCTGGGCATTTTCAGACTCAAGTTCTCCAGTCTCGTGGGTCTTTCTAAAAGTGCCAGGTACTATGTCCCACAGGAGAATGTCCCCGCGGAGAAACCAGATGACTCTCTCTGGCCCCAGAGACCCCGCCTTTTAGTACCGGCAGCTCTAGTGAGAGCCCTGCCTCCCCGTCTGGTCCCTTAGCCTGGGAAGGGGCTCGGGACCCTGGAAGAGGACCGGAATTCCGAGATCACCCATTGGCTTAGAGGCGCCATGTGAACGGTGCT
Organism: Antilocapra americana; assembly: GCA_007570785.1. Classification (NCBI taxonomy): domain Eukaryota; kingdom Metazoa; phylum Chordata; class Mammalia; order Artiodactyla; family Antilocapridae; genus Antilocapra; species Antilocapra americana. Next base: position 924,952 of record ML661325.1, read on the forward strand.
GGTTGGTTGGCGGGAGGGAGGGGGAGGCGGTTTCCCGGGTAACGGGAGGGCAAGGAGCGGCGGCAGCGGCAGCGGCCGCGACTGAGAAGCGCGGGCCGGAGCGCAGTGCGAGACCGGCTGGAGGCGGCGGCTGCGCGAAGCCGCGTGGGCGCAGGTAGGAGCACCTCGCGCCATCCCTCGGGGGCCGGGCTGGGCCAGGCTGCCCCGCGCCTGGACCTGCTGCGCGAAAGTTTGCCGCGCAACGGGACGAGCGGGAAGGAGAGGACTTGGGGATGCTCTGTGCCGGGTTCCGGGGGCCGGGCAGGGCGGGGACTGCCGGCGGGGAGAGGGCTGGCCCCGCGCGGAGCGGCGCGGGGGCCACACCTCCACTCCGGGACCCTGTTGGAGGACCCAGGCCTCCTTGGAACGGCGGTTGCAGCACGGAGACCCGGCCGGCGGTCCCTTGTTCAGAGATGCTCTGGCAAAGTCTTGCCGGGCAGATGCTAGCTGGGGCGCGCGGCGAGGTGCTCCCTGCGAGGCGGTTCTGCGAGCAAGCTCCAGGAGCACTTTCCCCGGCCTCCGGCTACGCTGCATACGCCCCCATGCAGAGTGGGTGTGCGTGCCTGAAGCTGGGTCTGTCTTCTTGTGCGGGTTCTTGTGTTTCTGATGTCTTCTGTTTGTGAGTCTCTGTGTGTGTGATTCCTCCCTTTGCGTGATTGGATCTCTGGGTGTATGCTCACGTCTGGGCCCCTCTGTGTGTGCTCTCGGCGTGGGTGTCTTTGAACACCCTCTCCGGGTGCTTCTGTCTGAGTATCGCTGTTTGTGGATCCTTCTGTCAGCATCTCCATGTATTTTCGGTTTTTGCGTGTGTCTCTTTCCTCTGTGTGCCTGTCTGTGTATCTTGCATGTGTGTATGCGTTTTCTGTCTGTGCCTCTGTTTCATAGACCCCTCTGCCTCTGCATGTCTGATACCTGTCTGCGTGTGTCCCTCTCTGGGTGACTGTGCACCCTCGTGTGTGTGATCTGAGCTTCGGTAGGTGTGTGTGTGTGTGTGAGTGTGTGTGAGTCTGCGTGTATGTCTGGACCTCTGCGAGTGTCTACTATGCCTGTGTCAGACTGTCTGAGTGTCTTTTCTGTGTCTGTCCATATCAGTGTGTGTGTGTGTGTGTGTGTGTGTGTGTGTGTGTGTACGTGTGTGTACGAATGAGTGTAGGTGGATAGAAGCCGGGTAACGGAGGCCAGGCCTCCGGTTTCCCTGGCCCTCTCTCCCATGCTCGGGGTAGCAGCCGGCGGTGGCAAGGGCGAGGGCGTGGGCAGCGGGCGGGGAGGGGCGCCCAAGCGCCGGGAGCCAAGGCGCCTCCCGGGTGTGCGCTCCGCTGAGCCGGCTCCTTTCTTGCCGGCAAAGGAACCCTGGTGGCTGTGGCAGCAGCAGCCCGCGCCGCCCAGCTGGGGCCCTACTGACTTATTTTTGTGTGCGATCCTTTCTTTTCTTCAGGGAAGAGGCGGGAGCACGCTCCACTCCCTAGTCGTGCGCAAATAAAGGCTCCGGGGTTGGCTGCTGGGTCAGCCCTCCTCGGCAGCTTAGCAAAGTGGCCGACTTGGCCGGGCTCCTTTTGGTTGCAAAGAAAAAACGCCCCCAAATAATAATAATAATAATAATTAAAAAAAAAAAACCCAGCTCGGAAACCACCATGCCTCCTTGGCTCTCTTTCTTACATCTTATGTAACTTATTTATTGATTGATTAATGAAAGGCTCGATTGCCAAGAAGCTCCTCCGTTTCCCCTATTGGCACCAAAGACTAATTAAAAATGCTGTGTTGATGGTGAGTGTTAATTAGACCATTCCAGAGGCGATGCACCCTTGTTTCAGAAGCCTAACTTCAGTTAGAAGATGACATAGGTCAGGCTGCCCTTTCTCACCCTGCTAACCTTTAATCCAGATTTAAAACCAGTTTCCCCAATCTTGGAGCCACCTGGGGGCATGAGCAACTGGGGAGAGGGAAGGGGTGAGGAGAAAGCCAAAGGGGCTATGCCCAATTTTGAAAACTTTGGAGAATAAGAAGGATGCTTTACCAAAGCATATGAAATGGGTCCACAGCGCCAGCACCCAGGCAGAAAGAAGGAGCGCGTTGTACATGGAAGGGATTGGCCTGTGGCTTGTCTGGCACCTAGCATTCCGAATTGGCATTTCCTGGGGAATGTCACCTCCCTGGGCTTTTCGAAAGGATGCCTCTGCATTGGAGACTAGACCCTGGCTTGGTTCCCCAAGTCCTGGGTTGTGCCTCCAAACCAGTCTTTAAAAAACTTTCTCCTGGGGGTTACCCAGGAGGCAGAGGGGATTGGGGGTATGTGGAGTGGGATGTTGAAGGCTTTCAGAGACTGTGTTTGACTAAGCAGGGGGAAGCCCTGGCAGTGTGTTCGGGATGTCTTCAGGATGGCTGGTCTTGCCTTCTGGGTTTTAAGGAAGAGCTGGGCTTGCCTATGATGTTCCCCTATCCCTCTTTTGGTCCAGTTTTCTTCCTCCCCTTCCCCTTCCATTGCTCCTGGCTGACTTGGGGAACGGAGAGGAGAAGCTGCTGCTATGTTGCTGCATTTAGGGATCAATCCGGCAAACATATTGACTTCTCAACCATCCAGTGAAATAGCCCATTAGTCCTGCCTTTCGGCTCTCTCTCTCTCTCTTATTTTTTTAAATTGAAGTATGTTTGAAAACTTCCTGAGATTTCTCTGGGCAGTAAGAAATCAGAGCTTTTACATCAGGGTTTGCTATCATGAAGTCCTCCCCCATCAGGAAACTGACTGGACGTGGCAGCCAGCTGAGAGCAGCATCCTTGCTTCTCCCCTTTCTTGTGTATCCCCTCCCTACCCTGGCTCTAGCACAAGGACAGTGACAGCCCCAGAACTGGTGGAGACTGACTCCCAGAAAAAAAAAGAAAAAAAGGCTCGCAGGAGGTACTGAACATCCTCCCACTCCCCACTGATGGGGAGGTTTTTCTGTGGTGAGGACGTCTGTGTCCCTGTGCACTTGGGGTATGTGCACCGGCTGGCGTGATGGGATGTGACAGGGTCTCACCCGGGAGAGAGCCAGGGTCTGGTGCATGGTGCAGAGCTGTTCTCAGAAACAAGGGCTGAGGATGCTGTGGTCCCTCTGGAGAAGGTCTGTCCAAGTAGGAGATCCTTTGGCTGGGGCCTTTTTAAAATTTTATTATTATTCATGAGAAGAGCCAGAAGCAGTAAGAAGTGTGGCCTCTGGACTCAGGCTGCTTGTGAAAAGCCAAATAACAGGGATCTTGCCAGAGAGGCGTGGCTATCAGCAAGGACTTTGCAGTCAGACATGGGTTCAATTCCCAGCCCCACGACCTTCTGGCTGTGTGACTTTCAGCAGGTTACTTCAGCTTCCTCATCAGCAGTTGTCTTATCTCTAACCCAAGGCTGAAAGTGAAAGTCACTCAGTCGTGTCCGACTGTTTGCAACCCCATGGGCTATATAGTCCATGGAAATCTCCAGGCCAGAATATTGTTGTGGGGAGTCTTTTCCTTCTCCAGGAGATCTTCCCTACCTAGGGATTGAACCCAGGTCTCCCAAGCTACAGGCAGATTCTTTACCAGCTGAGCCACCAGGGAAGCCGTGGATCTTGGAGCAAGATAACTGACACATAGAGATCTGATGAATGAATGAATATGTAAAGCAGAGGAGAGCTCGTGATGGAGAGCAAACACGTTAGCTTTCCATCACTTACTCTGTCAATCGGTGATCTTGACCTTCCCACTCCTATGTGCTACCGTTATCCCCACTTTATAGATGAGAACACTGAGACTCAGAGAGGTTAAGTTCACACAGTGAATTAAGTTTCAAACTTGAGATCCAAACCTAGATCTGGCTGAGTCCTCTAGTTTGAGGTCTCAGTTTAGATTCAGAAGAGGGTAATAAAACTCAGAGCCCATTTGCCAGAGCTAATTTGCATTGTGATCTGGAGCTAAAATGAATAGAAACTGAGAGGTTTCACCTCTGCCAGGGATCCCTTGAAGGGGTTGTGGAGATGGTGGTAGGCAACCAGGGGACTTTCTCTGGAAGCTCAGCTATCTCTTAGGCCAGCAGAGGGCTTCTTAGTTCTGCCACCCATGGGTGTATGAGATGCTTGTCTTCTGGACATTAAGCTCTCATGGATGGATTCTTGCCAAATTCAGAACATTTTTGACCTGGGCATTCACTTGGAGAAATCTGCTCTTGCTGAGTGTTTCATGTGGTTATAGGACAAGCCTTCAACTTTTCTGTAGCTTCTCTTCCAGGAGAAGCTGTTCTCTTCCTCCTTGCAAGACCATGTCTGGGTCTCTCATTCGGCTTTTAACCTGCTTTGGCACTGAGCCGTGCGGAAGCCTTTTGTGACAGAGGGTGGCTTCGGCCTCATTCCAAAGTAGCCACCGGTCAGGACAGCTGCAAGGGAGGGTCTGAGGGCTTCTGTCTGATGCCTGCTGAGGCCGGATCTGGCCACAGCTCTCCCGGAGGCTGGCGCAGCCTGAATTGTAGAATGGCGAGTGCGTTGATTAGAAATGCTGGCAAGAGATGAGTGCCTTTTGGTAAGAGCTCCCCGCCCCCCTTTTTAAATTTCTTTCCTGGTGGTGCTGGTACTGAGGGGAAAGGCATTCATAATTATTTATTGGTGCTTCTTCGTGGGGATTCTCTAATATGTTCCCTCCCCTTAGATGTTCATGGAAGGCACATCCCATGCAAAATGCTTTCCTTGGTGTGGAGGTCCCTCCTCTCCTCCCTCCCTCCCTGTCCCTCTGAGTTCTGTGACGTCAGCCTGGAAGTGACTGGGTGCCTTCTCTGCCTGCAGGTTCCGAGGCAGGAAACACGACTGTGGGGCACAGTCGCCTTCCAGCTTTCAGATGATCTGGTCTGCTCTTTTCAGTTCCCCAGTGGACCCCGTTGTCGCGCCTGCCGCATGCTGCTTCTGCAGCTGTAATTAGGGGAGAAATGTTGATGCCTTTTTGCTTCACAGACCATTGCTTCCCTGTCTTATCATATCTGCGTGCTTTATTCCTATGATGACGATGCACCCCACATAGGTTTGAGAAAGAATTCATTTCTGTCTCCGGTGTGCGTATTTGGAGAACAGGGTCCTCTGTGTGTCTTTTTCCCGGAGGGAGTGGGGAACCCAGGCAGCCTCCAGGTGCTCGTCCAGGGATGTGCTCGGAGGATGGCGAGGCTCGGAGGAAGATCACTGACTGCTGCTGGGTGCGGACTTCAGATGGTGGGCCAGGAAGCTCACCCCTGTCCCCCTCCACACAAGGCGATTCTGACCGCTGAACCTTTTCTCCTCAGGTATGGGTCTTACTCTATGGAGGAAGATGACAGCCCGGGAAGGCAGCAACCTCGGGGATGAGCACTCACAGGAACTGTGAGGGGCGGCTTTGCAAGCAGCTTTGTGGTGATTTATGGGAGTCGGGGGCTGCCGGAGAGGGATGTGGGTGCTATCAGCTCAGTGGATTAAATGCCCATTTACATTGTTATTGACATATAAATTATCGGTGCCAAGGAGACAGTGAGGAAAAGGATTTCTGGGGCAGTGATGTGGCACATGCCCCAGGATATGGACTCGCTGCTGCCCGAATCTGTCCTCTGGGCACTCAGGAAGCCAGCGCTGGAACTGAAGTAAAAGTCCCAAATCCCAGCTCTCACGATGCTTGAGCAGCCGCCGTCATTGCCAAGGCAGCAATGGCAAGAGAGGTCCCCGAGTGGGTTTTAAGAAGCCGGGGAGACCTTTGACAAGGTCTTGTGGATTTCCTCGGCTGGAAGGAACCGTGTCTGGCCGCCTGCATGCATCACTTTTGCCTGGATTCTTTTATTCCACTGTGGATTTGGAAGCACCGCTGAAGAAGAGAGGGGATTTTATTCCTGGGAAATGGAATCGGTTTCTGAGTCCAGCCAACAGCAGAAGAGAAAACTGGTTACCCATGGACTGGAAGATCAAAAGAGGGTAAGCGAGAAATTTGTTGCTTGGCTTATGGCGCCGGAATTGCTAAGCAGGATTCAGGTCACCCAGGTGGTTGTCCTCATTGTTATTGTGTCATTGATGATGCTGGCTTGTCTTTCTCTGGTTGGGGAGGCAGGATGGTGGCTCTTGATTTGCCAGGTCCTAGTGCTGAACTTGAAGTTTTGGCTTGTTGGTGGGCAAGGGGAGAGAGAAAGGGCAAAAATCACAAAGACATAGATGTATAAGCTTTAGCTCAAGGAGTTAACAAAGAGTGTTGATGTCCTCTAAGTCAAAGATGAGCCTATTTTGTATTGAAGCCCCCTTTGGGATTCATACACTGTTAGCACCTTTTGGAAATGGTATTCTTGATAGTGGTGGTTTCATTTGAGTTATTCAGCATGAGGTCTGCTGGCTCTTGTGTTTATGGATCAAAAACATATTCTGCTCCGCTCTCTGGCCTCATCTGTGAGAATGTCAAAGCCATTTAAAAAGGCCCATTGAGTGTAGGTCATCTGCTGTCATCAGTCTGAAAGCCGCAGTCACCCAGGACTTGTGTCTACCAGTTAAAGTTCAACTTGTCTTCAAAAGCCTTCGAGGGTAGCATTGAGTGGCTGGTTGTTCAGGAAGAAAGTTGAAGCTGTTCTTCCTCACTCCCGGTGGAATTGCTAGGACCAAGGGGTAGCCAGGGTTAAATACAGCTTGAGCCGAGCCAGAGTCTGTGTTAATCTGAAAATAATTTCTGATATTTCCTTTGAAATGTTGTGGATGGTTGAAGAAAACCTTCTGCTATTCTCTTCATGTGGGGTGGAGTATCCCTTCTCTTCATGAGTCTAAAAAAAAAAAATCATCTCTTATGTGAAATACCCATGGAGGTGAAAACTAACCTTACAGTTCTTCCCTATAATTTTCAATGGCCACGCATGTGTTTGAAAAGGATTTAGTATGGGGCCTTGCTCTGACTTTCAAAAAATAAAGGTAAATGGAAACAAACTATATTTTAAAAACACAGTTAGGGATGCTGTCCCTAAAAAACAAGAAAGTTTCCACTCCTGAAGCTGCACTCACCATAAAACAGAAAGAGTGCCTACTATCTTAGGCACCTAGATAAATGAAATTTGTTTTGTGGCCTTTGATTTATTCAGTGAATAACCAGCCTATGAGACCTCTCTGCTCCTGTTTCTGCAGGAGATTTCTGAGAGATGGGGGGAAACTCAGTAACTGCTGTGAACAGGTCCTGGGGTTGACTGCGTTTTACTAAGTTGGAGCCAGGTTTGATATCCAGACACTTTAGCAGAGGAACATTTGGGACCTCTGACCCCGTAGAAAATTTTAATTGGGCTGGTACACTGAGATAATGTGCAATTATGACGGCTTCTCCTTGGCTAGGTGTGGTTGTCTGTATTTCCCATCTGTCCCTGCATCGGGCCCGCACGTACTGTGGAGCCTTTGGAAGCAGACTGTAACCCCAAGTGAGGCTCCGTGGCAGCTGGGGTAACATCAATTGGTCATGCTCAGCTGACATTCATTTTAACTTGAACTCTAGCCGTCATGGCGATTATTAAATTTATAATGATATATGTAAGATCCATTTTAATGACTCTCCATGCTTGAGTGAGCTCTCACTTGTGCTGGCAAAATAAGGCTTAATAGAGTATTACATTTCATCTCCTACAGAATTTTCCGGGCAGTGGTTGGAACTTTGCTGAGGAGGAATTGGGCTGCATTCTCTGATAGGCACCGCGATATCGTTCCATATTGCTCGAGTACAGTTTTGGGTAATTTTTCTAGAAATACCGCCGCTGCAACAGCTTCTGTTGGTGTGTGCACGTGTGTGTTTGTGGGTAAACACACACACCATTTGTGTCAAGTGTGAAGCTAAACAAGCTTCCGGGCATGCAGCCCAGAATGTCTTGTCCACGGAGCTGAAAAGGGGCTCTCCTGTGTTTTGGCTCAGATATCTCGGGTGAACTGGGAACCCCTCTTCAGGGGGGATTGGCTGAAAAGTCCAGCAGAGGCACAATCGAGGCATCTGTTGGGGAGCTGGGAGGTCCGCACCAGCTTGCTTACATTACCACATGTTCATGGGCACGAGATAGATCCTTGTGGCACTGCTGTCAGGGGGCATGTGTGTGTGTGTGTGTGTGTGTGTGTTATTCAAGGAAGGACAGCTGTGGAGGGCTGAGGAGACAAGGCAGAGGGAGACCGGCCAGTGTCATTTTGCTGCATCTCCTACTGTCCTGAGCAGCAAAAGCCATTTTCTTTAAGGTTTGGTAGGTTCCATGCTCCTTGCTGTAACTTGGCCCTCTTTTGGTTTCCATATGGATAGAGCTCCTGGTTGAGGGTTAGGATTAGGCTTTTTTTTTTGAGGAGGGGGAGGTTTCGCTTGTGCTTTCTGTGAGTGTGCCATGAGCTGCAGAACCAGAGAGATGAGTTCACATTCCATTTGTGCTGTGTGTTAGCTGTGTGACTCTGAGAAAGCTACTTGAGCTCTCTGATTATTAGTCTACATTTTCTACAGAGGATAATAGTATTTAATTATAGGGACATTGTTAAGATTAACTGAAGCAAAGCTGGTAAGAAGTTTGGCACTTGGTAATTATTTAAGAAATGTTCTGTATATTCTTAGGACATTTTGCAATGTGGGATTTCTTGCTTTCTTTTTGTTCTTAAAAGGCTGCATGTGATTTTGTTTTAAATCTTAAAAAAAAACTGGTAAAGCACTCATTACACATTCAAACATTACAGAAGAATTCAGAGTGTAAATTCTTCTTTTCTCTAATTCTATTCAGCAGTAACTGCTATTAACAGTATGATGTATAGCATTCCTGACTACTCTTGGTTTGTGTTTCTTAATAAAAGGAAGTCACACTGTACATATTTTTAAGAACCTAATTTTTTTCACTTAACATGGTGTGGATGTCTGTCTGAGTCATTACATACACACCTACCTCACGCCTTTTAATGACTAGAGAGCATTCCACAATAGACTGTGCCAAAGTTTATTCAACTAACCTCTTGTGTGCACAATTAGGATGTTTCCAGGTTTGGGGTTTTGCTCCATGATTTTTTTGGTATTACAAGATTTCCTTGTTTATCTATTAAACAAACATTTATGAAGTACCTTCCATATGCCTAGCTCTGTTCTTGGAGCTAGGAATCACCTAGACAGACATGATGGCTTTCTTCCTGAAACTTACATTCTAGCCCAGCGCAACTTCCTGTGATGACTGAAATGTTCCATTCATGAGCTGTACGTGTCATAGCCACCAGTCGTATCTGACCATGGAGTACTTGAAATTCGGCTAGTATGATTGAGGACCTTCCTTTTAAATCTCACTTAAGTTGAGAATTCCTTGGTGGTTCAATGGTTAGGACTTTGTGCTTCTACTGCAGGAAGCATGGGTTCAATCCCTGGTTGGGGAACTAAAATCCTGCCTGCTGCATGGCTCAGCCAAAAAAAAAAAAGTTTTCATTTAGTTTGAACAAATTTAAGCTTCAATAGACACATGACTAATTAGTTACAGTGTCAGACAGTGCCTCTCTCGACAGCTATCTATTTGCAGACAATGGCCAGTGTGCTAAAGAAAATAAATAGAACTGGGTAGTGTCGTGGGCTCTGGAAGGGTATATTTCACACTTGTAATTATTTTTTAATTTCCTTTTAATTGAGGTGTAACTTAACATTCAGTAAAGTGCATGCTTCTTAAATTCATAATTCGATTTTTAAAAACATGTTCAGCACACCTGTGTAGCCACCACACAGAGCAGGATATAGACCCTTCCTTGCCCCTGAGGGGGTGCATTGTAGCTGGGTAGAGGGAGGCCTCCCCTGGGGAAGTGGAGACCTTGGTGGTGAACATCGGCTGGCTGTGGGAAGATCAGATGGCAGACTTCAGATGCCAACGTGCCCACTTATACCCTGCAGCAGGGAGGGGTGCTGTTCAGAACTCCCCTTTGGGTGACTTATCTTGGTACCGCTTATGGACAGTAGCTTCCCGTGCATCCCTAGCAACTTGACTAATTCAAATTCTGTGCTGAAGTCAGGAAAAATCCAGAGAGGCATGGGCTGCAAATTGCCACGAAGAGAAATTCAGCGAGGTATAAGCATTGTTCAGTGCTGTAAGGACCCACTTAACTAGTACAGGTGGGAGAAGTAAAATTTCCCCGACAGACACCTATTGATCAGTCAAAGGAATGGCTGTTTGATTGATTTTTTTCTCTACTCTTCCTTAGAAGTTTGTCCTTCACAGACGGAGCTTTCCCACAGAGGGTGAACACTGTAAAATAAGAATTGTTCAGGGGTTTTCAATATACTTGATGACTGAGTGGTGACAAAGATGATTTAGTCTGAATATTCTCCTGGCTGTCAGCTTCTCAGCACGAAAGACTCCTGGAGACGGTGTTTTGAAATGACTTTGGAGAGGGTGAATTGGGGCTTTGTGTAATTAAAATTTCCGGGGTTGGCTGAACTGTTCTGGATTGCCAAATGTTGACCAACAAAGGGGAATATATTATCATACTTGTCCCAGCAGCCTCTCCTCTTCTTTTTATTCCTGGTATCCCTGACTTCGTCATCACCTCAGCATCATTTGACCTTAGCTCACCACGCATTCCCTAAGTCCACTACTTTTTTATCCTGTCCTCCGCAAGCTGGCTCCTGTGGCATAGTATATCTAGCCACTGTCTCTTCTGTCTGGTCTCACTGCCACCACCCTCATCTCAGGTCTAGGAATTCTTGCTTGGCATAGCCTCTGTGGGGGCTCTCTTCTTTCCAAGTCTCCTCCACTCCTGGCCAGATTCCTCTTCTTTAGAGTCTTCCTGAAGTGTTGTCATTCTATTTAGAGATTTCCTGCTATGTCCTCAGGCTTCCCTGTTGGCTCAGATGGTAAAGAATCTGCCTGCGATGCAGGAAATCCAAGTTCAATCCCTGGGTCAGGAAGGAAGATCCCCTGGAGAAGGGAATGGCTACCCACTCCAGTATTCTTGCCTGGAGAATCCCATGGACAGAGGAGCCTGGCAGGCTATAGTCCATAGGTTTGCAAAAAGTCAGACACAACTGAGCAACTTTAATGTTTTCTGCTGTGTCCTCACCCTACCCAGCCCCTGGCACTTTACACTGTGCCCAACTTCTTAGGGTATAATGGGTAAAAGCTCAAATCTTGTAGGAGTGTTGTAGACCTCAGCTTCATCCCTGAAAAAGTTCTGTAATATCCCTGAGCTGTTTTTTTTTTTCTCCCAGTGGTTTCTATTCATAGGTTATAAGACGCTTAGCACTGTTCCTGGAACATGGTAAATAATCAGCAAATGAGAATTGCTGTGATGATTATAATCTCTGTCTCTTTTACCCAGATATTCTCTACCAGACTCTCTTTTCTGTTTCATGAGCAGCCCTCACGTTTCCCCCATCTCTGAGCCTTTGCTTATGCATATGTCCACCTGTCTGCCTTGAGACCTCTCATCTGTCCTCCATGAAAAATACACCCCCCTCCTGTTTCCATTAATAATACCTTATTCAAGTGCAAGTGGGATAGCAGTTCATGGCATTCTCCTTGTGGCCCAGATGTTTTTTCCATACATTACACCCTGTACCAGATTATTGGCTTATTGAAGAAGGAACTAATTTTGTCCATCTCTTCACCCCCTGGCAGACAATAGGTACCAGTAAATATTGGCTGAATGAATGAATAAACATTACTTGATGCTTTGACATTTCTCTTTTCCTGTGGTCCCTAAGCTGAATCTGACCTTCCAAAAGGACTGATTAAATATGTTGTCCACTCTGGTGATTGCATCCATGAAATTAAAAGACGCTAACTCCTTGGAAGGAAAGTTATGACCAACCTAGACAGCATATTGAAAAGCAGAGACATTCTTTTGTCACTAAAGGTCCGCCTAGTCAAGGCTATGGTTTTTCCAGTGGTCATGTATGGATGTAAGAGTTGGACTATAAAGAAAGCTGAGCACCGAAGAATGGATGCTTTTGAACTGTGGTGTTGGAGAAGACTCTTGAGAGTCCCTTGGGCTGCAAGGAGATCCAACCAGTCCATTCTAAAGAAAATCAGTCCTGAATATTCAGCTGAAGCTGAAACTCCAATACTTTGGCCACCTGATGGGAAGAGCTGACTCATTTGAAAAGACCCTGATGCTGGGAAAGATTGAGGGCAGGAGGAGAAGGGGATGAGATGACAGAGGATGAGATGGTTGGATGGCATCACTGACTCAATGGACATGGGTTTGGGTGGACTCTTGGAGTTGGTGATGGAGAGGGAGGCCTGGTGTGCTGCGGTTCATGGGGTTGCAAAGAGTTGGACACGACTGAGCAACTGAACTGAACTGAACTCTTAGAGAAGAGGGAGGAGTAGGATTCAAAGAGATGATTAGGCTTTCTCTGCAATGATTGAATGCATTTGATTAGGGCGGCTAGATTGGGTCTGGTGAGTGGAATAGAAAGTAGGGATATTTTGAAGGAAATAGCAGGAGAATTTGGGTTAGTGACTTGAATAGTGACTAGACTGACAGAGAGGTATAAATCTAAGACGTTGCCAAGTTTTTGGTACATCAGTGGCTGGAGAGGGCTTGCAGCCCTTTGGATGAAGTGAGTTGAAGTAATGATACCTTCTAATGCTCTTCATGGTAAAGTGCTCTCTTACTTTGTTTGCAAGAGTAGAAGCAGAGCAGCTGTTACTTCTTTTCAGGCAAAGAAGGAATCAAGCAACATATTTTAAGATAATTTTCCCAAGTACACATGATTTAGATTTAGTGATTCTTTCAGAAAGGATTAAGAAATAGCTGAAGATAGGGAAAATAACTAACGTGTAGAACAACTGCTATGTGCCAGAGAGTGTCCTAGGCACTCATTTGATCTCATTTAGATCTTGCCCATGCCCTTGTAGGTATTACTAACCCCTGGCACAGATGCAAAGGCTATGATTTCTCCAAGTTTCTGCAACTTATTTTGTCTGCTAGACTCCTGCATTTCTCAGTAGCTTCACCTCACCATTAGGATTAGATCTCTAATTTTTAACCTGGAATTTTTACTTTAAAAATAGTTTCTTGTAACTGCTTACTTAGTTTTAGTTGTATACCTGTACATACACGAAGCACACAGCACACATGTGAGTCATGCATACTGCATAGTGGGGTTGGCCCGTGTGGCATCTCACAGGTGTTTGTTCATCAAGGCCTATGTCCACATCATTCCTCAAATCAGAGTTCCATGTCATTACGCTCCCCACGGTCAGTCCCTGGCCAGGGTGAGGCTAAGCTGCTGTAGAGAAACTCTCCTCCTAGTGATCTGAGCTCTGAGCGGCTGACGGTGCAGTCAGCTCTCTGGATGGATGGATGCTCACACGTCGTCAGGTAAAGATGCAGCTCCAGCCCCAGCTCCCCTAGCTCTTTCTGGATGAGCTGAGGTGCTTGCTCCTTGGCCAGGGCCCATGTGCTGCTGCTGTCCCTTTGCAGCCTACGGTGGCAGCAGTTACAAGTTGATCAGCCTCCTGACAGCTCTCGGCCTGCATGGCCCGCCTGTCTGCCTGGCATGAATGGAGGGGGTGTTAACCAAACGCTCAGGGGATGGACACTGAGGACTTAGCACAGCACACTGCACATGTCATTGAGGGATGGAAAGAGACTGTAGCCGGATGCAACTCTATTCAGTAAGTTTGGAGCTTCTGTTCAGATGTAGGGGGAGAGAGGCCAGCACAGGGGCCAGGGCAATGCCCTGTTTTCATTTCAGTGTGGAGAAGATCAGACAGCATAGGATCAGTCTCATTTATGCCTTCATTCTTCCCACATTTATTTATTAAGTTCCTACTGTATGCTGGCCAGCCAAAGCGTGAGGCTCTGGGGTCATAATGATGAGCTTAGAGACTGTCCCTTGGTACTTCCGTTGTCTTGAAGGAGTCAGTCAGTTTAACCAGCAGGGACAGTGACATTAGATAAGTGTCTGTCTTTGGAGAGGTTGACAGGGGTGGGAAGGTGGGCAGAGAGTGCCTCCCTGGAGAAGGAGGAGCTTGAACTCCGCCTATGAGAGGCTGAGTGAGAAGCACCCTGGGGGAGGGCTGAGTGAGCAGCTCCCAGGGTAGACTGAATTGTGTCCCCTGCCCCAAATTCGAATGTTGAAGTAGATCTCAGAATGTGGCTGAGTTCACAGATAGGCCCTTCAAGGAGATAATTAAGGTTAAATGAGGTCATGAGGGTGGGACACTAAGCTGATATGACTTATGAGAAGAGGAAGGGCCACCAAGGGTGTGTGTGTGCGAAGGCCGCTTGAGGACGGAGTGAGAAGGCGGCCATCTTCCTGCTGGGGAGGGAAGCCTCAGGAGAATGCATACCTGCTGACATCTGGACTGTGGACTTCAAGCCTCCAGAACTGTGAGAAAGCAAATTTCTGTTGTTTAAGCCACCCAGTCCATGGCGTTTTGCTGCGGCGGCCCTAGCAGACACTAGTCCATGGAGAGAGAGAGAGAGTTGGCTGAAGGCACTTCACTTTAAACAGCCCAGACTGTAAGCTCCCTGAGGGAAGATGCCACTTCAGTTCCCCAGCATCCAACACAATGCCTGATGCCTGGCAGGTCTTCAGCAAACATTTGTTGAGTGAGGAAATCCATGGATGAAAAGGACGAGGACAGAGAGCGGAGAAACTGGACTTGCCATGTGAACAGTTGAGATGTTGTCCAGTAGGCCCTGAGAAACCACTGGGGGTGTCAGAATGAGCGGATGCCCAGATTGTGGTGCTGGGGAAGATTCTGGAATAAACTGGGGTGGCTAGGAAGGGGTGAGAGTAGTAATCAAAGAGACCAGAGAGAGGACCTCTGTAGTGGATTCATGATAAGCTTCTGTTCCGGGGCTAAGACAAAGGGAAAACAGAAATGAGCAGATACAATAGAATCTGAGGAGCAGAAACTGGCCAGCAACTGGATATGGCTGCCTCACGTGCCAGGTGGCATGAGTCCCAGGAGTCTCCGAGGTCCAGAACCTCCCCCTGTACCTATTAGAATGGGGGCTGGTAGCCCAGGGGCACGTTTGTTCCTGACTAATGTACCCATGGTGCACCATGATCTTTTCACTGGTCATAGCGGAGCAGACACTGTCTCCATTTGGTGGATGAGGTAAGTGAGGCATGGACAAGCGAACTGACCGGCCGCGTGTCACATGCCTTATCAATAACTAGATGGCGGTGAAGATCCCTGTTCTCTTTTTCTGCCAGTTAGGATCACTTTCCAGGGAATAAAGCTGCCTTCCTCAAGCAGCAGAAATAAATATTGATATTTTGTTGTTTTAGTTTAATTTTCAATGGGGGAGAAGATGGCCTTTTAGGGACCCTACTTGAAAGATACTGAAAAAGTTATTTTCGGTCCTAAAGATGCCAGTAGTAGCTCAGTTGTGTCCGACTGAGGCCCCATGGACTGTTGCCTGCCAGGCTCCTTGGCCCATGGAATTTTCCAGGCAAGAATTCTGGAGTGGGTTGCCATTTCCTCCTCCAAGGGATCTTCCTGACTCAGGGATCAAACCCAGTCTTTTGATTCTCCTCCATTGGCAGATGGAGTCTTAGTGCCACCTGGGAAGCAGGTAGAAGTTGACCAATAACTTCGGCACCTCAGAGGTGGCCTCTCCCCATTTGTTTGAGAGATACACGTAAATTGCACAAGGATAGCTCTGCACTCAGTAAAATGAGTTGACATTGGCCTTCTAGCTCTGTCCCAACTTGCTTCCAGCAACCAAATTACTGTGTCCCCAGCACAAAAGAGGGCTGAGATTTAATAAGTGGTAAGCAGTGCCAACTCTCCCGCTGGCATCCTGTGTAGGGTTGGCCTATTTGTTAAAGCCTTTTACTTACCTGATCTCTTTAACTTTCCCCCTTGGTCTGCCCTGTTTCATCATTCATTCCTGTCTTAAACTATGTAGAGTGTGGTAGTATACTGGAGGGAACGAGTGTCAATGTCATCTAGGCTATTTGGTGTCTGTTAAGATGAAACTGGAGCCTATTATACAGAGTGAAGTAAGCCAGAGAGAAAAACACCAATATAGTATATTAACGCATATATATGAAATTTAGAAAAATGGTAACGATAACCCCGTATGCAAGACAGCAAAAGAGACACAGATGTATAGAACAGTCTTTTGGACTCTATGGGAGAGGGCAAGGGTGGGATGGTATGGGAGAATGGCATTGAAACATATAAATTATCATATGTGAAATGAATCACCAGTCCAGGTTCAATGCATGATACAGGGTGCTCGGGGCTGGTGCACCGGGATGACCTGGATGGATGGGATGGGGAGGGAGGTGGGAGGGGGGTTCAGGATGGGGAACACATGTACACCCATGGCGGATTCATGTCAATGTATGGCAAAACCAATACAGTATTGTAAAGTAAAAAAAAAGAGCACAACTTTGAAACCTTATTACTTTGGATAATTTATTTATCCTTTCTGGCCTCTACTTCTTCATCTAGAAAATTAGGATGAATAATAAAACCTTTGGAGAGGATTATGAGATATAATGTACTTGAAGTATTTAATCCAGTACTTAGTACACAGTTAAGTATTAAATGGTATCTATTTTAATTTTTACTGTATGTTTCCCTTCCCTGGCTTGGCAAAATCCTCTAAG
Source organism: Antilocapra americana (assembly GCA_007570785.1). NCBI lineage: Eukaryota > Metazoa > Chordata > Mammalia > Artiodactyla > Antilocapridae > Antilocapra > Antilocapra americana. The sequence goes on from ML661325.1 coordinate 941,524, forward strand.
TAGCATATTTGGGGAATAAAATGGTAGGGGGGTTGAGTGACTGCTGCTAATTCATGTGAGTTTCCTTTTCTGGTCAACTGAAGGTCATATATGATTATTCCTAATTTAAACTTGGTTACTGCAAGTCTTCCTCAAAGAAAGTCTGCTTTTATGCTTTAGAAGCACAGTCAACGAAAACAGCCAAGTCTTCCTTAATGTAGCAATACTCTAGGAATTTTGTTGACCTCATCATTCTGCACATTAATAGACAATTTACAGGACTCTATTATGTACTCAGATGCTATTCTCAGTCCTGTCCAGCTCTTTGTGACCCCATGAACTGTAGCCCACCAAGCTCCTCTGTCCATGGGATTCTCCAGGCAAGAATACTAGAGTGGGGTGCCATTTCCTTCTCTAGGGCATCTTCCTGACCTAGGGATTGAACCCATGTCTCTTATGTCTCCTGCTTTGGCAGGTGAATTCTTTACCATGAGTGCTACTTGGGAAGCCCCTGTCATATAGCAGATGAGGCTAAACCTCTTGTGTGATTCCAACATCCCCCCACTACCACAAGTTGCATTTTTGCTTGAATATGTTTTATGAATTTCATTTATTACACTTTGTAGCATCCCCTAAAACTGCAGTACCAGGAAAAAAAAAATCTGGTTACCTGGAGGTGAATTCCAATTAATCAATGCTTTCCAAATCTTGTCCTAGATGAGATTCACTTTGCTTCTAAAGCTTAGATCAGATTCCTCCATGTCTGCAGTTTGAATCAAAATACTGACATCTCTGACTCCTATCCTCAGGGCATTAATTTTTAATCTTCCTTCTCTTTGGGATAATTAGAAAGGGATGTGGAGGTTGGGGAGAGAAAAGAGAAGAGATGTGGTTGGCAGAGCAGGAGAGAATTTTTTTTTTAAATAATGCAGCCTCTTCTGGGAAGAGGGAACATCTGAAATATTGCATCTGCATTCGCAGTTTGGTTGAGGAAGATAAAGCAAGGGTTGGGATTGGGGCTGTGGCTGATGGAGCCAGATCAGGGTGGTTCCTGATGTGGGAATGGGAGGTCATTTGGGGAAGGAGCCAGCATTGTGTAACTGTATGTGTCAGTGAGGAAGGTCGAGAAATCCACTTGGGTGTATGTGGGGATTTCTCTCCTGGCTAAGCTGAGTAAACACAGACAAGGTTACTTAAAGCCTAGTCTATTTCCTACATCTGTGCTCCTTGGACCTCTGAAAATCACAGGGGGATATGAAGGACAGGAGTCAGAACCTTGATTACAACTAGCAAGATCTTATGTCCTTCATCTCTTGTAAAGCTGTCACAGAGGTACCAGTCTGGACACCTGGGAACAGGGTACCTTTATGCTCACAATTCAGGCTTTTTGCTAGCTTCTTACATAGCTGAGTTAGGTTCCTTCAGCAACAACCCCTCCCTTCAAAAAGTGGATTATAGATGAGAGGCTCCCCCAGACTGCATGGTTCTGTTCAAAATATATTTCTCTCCTTTCCCACTGATATCATTAAAAAAGGCAACAATCAAAAGTCCTCAATGACATGGGGAAATCTTCATGGGAAAATGGCATGTTCTGAAAAGAACAAACAATTATTGTTGTTGCATCTTGTACATCTCCCGTGTGAACTTCCAGTCAATAGCTGAAAGTCTCTTCACCAACCGTTTGGTTTCTTGTGAATTTTGAGATTTCTAACTCCACCTTGTTTGGCATGTAGTCGATGATCAGTGCGGATCTGTTGAATGAATGAATGGGAGTCGGCATTCTGAATGGGTTGAAGATTGAAAAAGAGAATCAGGTCTGTCCTCTGACTCTCTGAGCTACACTCTTGGTGGCATCGAGCAGTAGCATCTTAGAAAGGAAGGTTTAATTGTCTTTGATTTTGTGATGGGAGAAAGAATGCCTGAGAGAACTGCTTAGACCTGCACATCTTGTACTTGCTCGTCTTTGTATATGTGGGGTTTTCTTAGCCGTGAAGACCCAGTTTTTTTTTTAATTGTGAATCTATTATTTCCTACCTGCCCTGGCAGAGAGGTGCCTTTTTCCTTTGAGTTTCCATGGGTCCATGGTGATGGGTAACCTGGAAGTTTCCTTCATTGATATCTATATGAGCTGGTCATTTAAAGGTCAGACAGTAGCTGAGCTGTACCCAAAAGGGGATGTACTGAATAAATCAGTGCAAAATGTGCCCGCATGTGTTGTAGCAGGACAGGAGAAATGATGAGGGCAAGGAAGAGGAGTCAAGGAAAGAGAGTGTCCTGTCAGAGCCCATGGAATGTTCTGCAGTGGAGATAAATGATGTAGCCATTGACTGGAGATGGGAGAAGCTTCTTTCTTATTTACTTCTTAAGTTTATTTTTAATTGAAGGACAGTTGCTTTATAGCATCGTGTTGGTTTCTGCCATACAACAACATAAATCAGCAGTAAGTATATATACGTTCCCTCCCTCCCCCTGCCCTGCCCATCCCATCCCCCCTCTCTAGGTTGTCGCAGAGTACCGTGTTGAGCTCTCTGTGTTATACAGCAGCTTCCCATTAGCTATCTGTTTTACACATGGTAATGTATATGTTTCATTGCTAGTCTTTTGGTTCATCCCACCCTCTCCTTCCCCAACTGTGTCCACAAGTCTGCTGTCTATGTCTGCATCTGAGAGAAGCTTCTTAATGTCTCTGAGCGTCCCTCCCTCATCTATAATATGTCAGTACTGGTCATTTACACCTTGTAGAGTTCTTTAAGAGAGATAATGCTTGTCAAGTACTTAGCCAAACACCTGGTGTACTGAATTGGTGCTGATCAAAAGTGAACTTTCCTTTATCTGTCTCTGAGCTCATGAGAAACGTTAAGCCATGAGAAACTGCATTTTGTTACTGAGGTGTTAGTGGGTCTACTTTGGGACCACTATCCCTTATCTATAGAAGCGTTGAGGAAAAGTCACACCATGGAGAGGGCTTGGGTGGCAATCCCAGTTCATCGCCTGGTGTGGCAGCTGTGATTGGGAGAGTCCTGTCCTTCCTTGGGCCTCAGCTCCTGCTGGATTTGTACGAAGCTCCTGGACTCCTTGGTCTGGCCTTTTGCTAGTATTTGGCAAGGGAGTGGCTATAGGAGGGGCTCTTCTGGTTGGAAGGCTGGGCAGAGTTCCCAGCTGTAAAGCATCTTGGTCCCTGGCAGCCTTCTATCATCCAGGGGCCGTTGCACCAAGCCCAGGGAGCCAACTCGTGCTGATTGAAATCGAGGGTGCTTGGAAACAGGAGCCCTGGGTGCGTGTGCACTGTTCTCTTTTAGCCATCAGTCACTGGCAGGGACTAGGCAGGACTGTGAGGAGGGAAAAGGCAAATAAGCAGTTGGCATCACTAGAACAACATGAAGCCCTTTCCTACAATAATTGAAAAAAAATCTAATTTCTGTCCATGTCCCTGGAGTATCTTCCTATACAGATTCCTATGGAGTCCCCAAATCTTATTATCAACACAGCTGAAGAGGCAGAAGGGATTTGCCTGCTGGAGTAAGGTTGAGAGGAGAATCCCTGGGCCTCCAGAATGGTGCCTGGAGATCCTAGATCTCAGTGACAAAGATAAGCGGGATGAAGTGGAGGAAATGGGGAAGGACACAGTAAGGGCAGTGCCAATGCCTGACAGGGAGGTGGCCTGGAGGGTAGAGACGTGGTTGCTGAGATCTGGTGGCTCTGGGACTTTAGTGTCTTGTCATCTTAGGTAGCACTGTTGTTCCCACTTTACAGATAGGGAAATAAAGGCTCAGAGAAGTGAGTAGCTTTCCCATGGTTCTAATAGCTGGAAGCAGTAGCCCTTCAGTCTTGAAGTCTGATGGTTTGATGTGCTACTTATTTTTCTTTCTGATTACTCATTAAAAATAAAATCATGGGTATAAAGCTTTAAAAAGTTTCATTAATGTACTAGAAAATATACCATGTGGGATACACAGGCCTCAGTCTGGAAACACTTCCCTGTACCTCAGTAACAATATGACAACAGCAATAACATTGACTAATTATTGAATATTTTCCATATGCCAAGCCGTCTACCAAGCAATATAGTAGGTAGAACCTGGGCTCAGTAGTCAAACCTGGTTTTAAAACTGCAGTCTGCCACTTCCTTGATGTGTGACCTTCAGCAATTTAAGTTATCTTCTCTGTGCCTCAGTTTCCTCATCTATAAAATGGGAATAATAATAATATCTGCCTTCTGTAGCATTAAACATTGAACATTAGACAAGTGAGTAGCACTTAGACAAGTGCCTTGACATATTAAGTGCTATGTTAAGTATTAGGTATTATTCATTCATACACTCATTTGACGATTAATTATTGTTTGAGCATGTTCTGTATACTGGACACCATTCTATAATCTTTAAAACAGTCTGATGTTGGTCTTAGCTACATTTTACAGATGAAAAAGCTTAGGTTGAGCAGATTCCCCAGAGTTCCCGGCCTAAAATGTGATGAAACTGAAATTCAAATCCAGGTATATCTGAAGCTCACCTGCTATGAATGTTACAGAACACTTCCGGACACAAAATGTGTGTATTCTGTGTGTTTGTGTGTGTGTTCCACATAGACCAATTTTTCAACAGCAGCTGGGTGTCCTACAATGCAATTCAATGAGATTCTGACGCTGTCTGGAGTGAGTGTCAGATCCCGCCAGTCAAGGACTCAGTCCCATAAACCTGCTCCCCGTTCAGATGCCACGTGCAAGTCCAGACCACCTGCACTTCTGACCAGCCATTGCAGTTTCCCACTACCTGCTCCTTGGGGTTTGCTAGAATGGAACCTAAGAAAAGAATTTACTAGTACTGGTTTGTTATAAAGGTACAACGACCAAATGCAAGAGGTCCATATGGCTTGGTTGTGGAAGGGGACATGGAGCTTCTTTGTCCTCTCTGGGCAAGCCACTCTCCTGACACCTCAGTGTATTTGCCAACTCTGAATCTCCCTGTACTCCTTAACTTAAGAGTTTTTAGCGGAAGATCCATTATGTGGGCATGATTGATTAGATCTTTGGCCATTGGTGATTAACTCAATTTCCAACCCCTCTCCCCTCCCTAGAGGTCAGAGGACATGGGTAGTGGGGCTGAAAGTTCCAGTCCTCTAATCACAGTCGGTTCCTCTGGCAACCAGCCCCCATCCTGAAGCCCCCATTACGAGTCATCTCATTAGCATAAACTCTGGAAAAAACGGAAGACCAGGCTCTCCTCTCACCCCTATCACTCAGGAAATTCCAAGGATTTTAGAAGCTCTGTGCCAGAACTGGAGATGAAGACTAAATATGTATTTGTTAATATGTCACAGTATCAATGAAGCCAGAGTTGGTCCTCTTATCTACTCTGCCGTGACTGCCTCCCCATGAAAGGAAGACTCACTTCCTGACAGAGGGATGCCCACCCACTTATTTCTCAGACATGTGGTCGGACTTTATCCTCTTGGGCCAACCAAACTTCCTTGGCTGGTTTTTGGAAAGCCTCCAATGTCGCCCTGTCTGTCTGTCTTCCAACGTTGACTCTAGTTATGTAGGATGAGTCTTCAGCTCCCGTTAACCTGTTGTGGCATCTCTGTGTCCCCTACAGTGTCGGTCCAGAGCCCCAGAGATCCTGCAGGCAGTGGGCAGTCAGCGTGTGTTAGAAGGCAGGATTGCAAGGAAGTGGGCACACTGACCCGGAACAGACAGACGCCACCGTAACAGCAGCAATGACAGCATTTGTACACAGGCATCTTGTTTTGCAAGGTGCAGGAGTCAAGGACCTGTCTCCCATCATATAAAATAATGGTGGTTTGCATTATAGATGTCTTTGCAGAGTTCCTTTCCTTAGAGAACTTTAGAAAATGGTGACTGCTTGTTAGTTTGTGAGTTTGTTCACTGTGCAGAGCTTGGTTTTCCCACACAATATTTTGACTTTCATCATTTTCTACCTTCCACAGGAAGATCTCTGGGCCAAATTTTATCGTTAAGGGCAGCTGAGCTTCATTCTGAGGGTACCTCTCCCTCTTTGGACAAGGATGACCTAGAAATAATGATCCTATCTGCTGTACTTTTGCAAGTGTGTTGAGAGCCCAAGTTGCATGTATATTGGATGAGAGGATGGGGAGACGATGGTTTGTGTCTGGGCCATCTCAGGCAGGACTAGCTGTCCTCCCAGAAACTGGCAGTGTCTGTCCATATTCACCTTATTCTCCCCTTTCCTCCAACCAGCCGACCTGGACCACTCTTCAAGACTGATTCTCCCATTCCTATCCAGTGGAAACCTTCCCTATCTCTTCTCTTTTCTTCCTTCTTCTCTGATTCTTTTAAACTCTTTTTCTCTCTGTTTCCTGCCTGGTACATTCTAATTTTCATTGAATCTCATATGAGTGAAGAGCATGAGCTGTGGAGTTGAAGGATGAAGCTCCCAGCTCTGTGACTTTCAGAAAATCCCTTCCCCTCTCTGTGCCCCTGTTCCCTTCATTGTTCAAAGGGGAAAACAGTAGCTGCTCTATCCTGGTCGTCTTATGAGGATTAAGTGAGATAATACAAGTACCTAGTAGATGGTAGAAAGTTAGTCACTCAGTCGCGTCTGACTCTTTGTGACCTCATGGACTGTAGCCCACCAGGCTCCTCTGTCCATGGATTTCTCTAGGAAAGAAGACTGAAGTGGGCTGCCATCTCCTTCTCCAAGTAGATGGTAACTATTCTGTAAATACTGTCAGAGAACAATGCTAGCGGCAGTAATGGTGTTGTGTTCCTAATTAGAGTATAAGATGCTAGAGGCCGGAGACTGAGTCTTGATTTTGTTTTTTATCCTCCAGAGTGGATCGTGCTAAAGTCATAGAAGCACTCCATAAATACCCAGGGGATTTAAGGAGGGTTCATGCTTTCTCCTCTGTCTGCTTTATTATAATTACATTTAAGTAACCTTAGCGTTTGGCTCGTCCTTAGACCCATTTTATAGAGTGTGTGTCAGTGATTAAATAAAGGGCTTTTTCATAACTGTTTATTTGCCTAAAGTGAAACTCCCTCAGTCAAACCTTGTCCTTTTACGACTCCTGCTCTTGGCCAACTATATGGTGAGGAGCGGAAGCCCCAAGGGAGAGCCACGCTTGCTCTTTTAGTGTGAAGTGAAAGCTGGTCTGACTCTAGAAACAACCAGAGAGGAAGAATTAGGATGAGCTCTGAGAATGGGAAGTCCTGTGGGAGATGTCAATAGCCAAAATTATCTCTCATTTCAGCAGCCGCTAAAAAGAACCCCACCTGGCCTCTTCCCCAGGGGGGTGACCTCTCCTCTGAGCCTGCAGGATGAGCCAGGCGGGGGCAGGAGGGGGCAGCCATCAGGGGTCAGGTTACCAGTGGGCATGACGTCAGGGCGGCTCCTCTGAGCCCATGCTGGCCTGGTGGGGAGGCAGCAGCTGCGCCCAGCCCAGCGTACCCTCCCCATCCTCCTTGGAACCAGTCTCGGTCTTAAACTCAGTATGGATGGAGGGAGGGAGCCTGCTCAGTCCTGCTCAATCTTCCGGGTATAGTCCCCTTTTTGCAACTGTCCCTACAAGGCCTATTTGCCAAGGAGGGGAGCCAGGAGCCCTTAGATAGGCAAGGATGCAGGTGTTTGGGTTGAGAGAAGGCTCCGAGTCCCTGGGCTGGCCTGCTAGAGCTGCCAGTGGTGGATGGGAAGCAGAGGGATGTCCTCAGAAGAACTGGGTCTGCAATCAGCTCCCGGAGGAAATCTTGTTTCCGGCCCTTATGATGGGACCATAGGAAAATTGTTTCTCCTCTCTGACCATCGGCTCCTCGTCTGTACAATGGGAAGGATAATGCTCTTCGAGAGTATCTTCCCTCTTCGGAAAAGAGAACGTTGAGACTGCCTGGTGTGTAGTGAGAACTTGATGTGTGGCAGCTCTCTGCTACCCTCCTCCCCATCCCACCATTCCCAGATACCAGACAGCTGGCTAGATTCTCATAGCTACCCTATAGTAGCTGCTAGAACACGCCAGTGATGACTCGGGTCAGCTCTTCACTTTTTGTGTGGATGTGGCCCCATCTTATAGCGCAGATTTTTTAAATATCTGGGTCAGTTCTCCCTTTGATACCTGAATCTTTAAATCCAGAGCCATCATGGTTCAGACAAGGAGACTGAGGCCCCGAGTTGTCAGCCCCAGAGAGGTAGAACCAGGCCCCAGCCCTCAGTTGAGGATGTACAGCACTGTTTTCTTATCTCCTGCCCCTCAGGGTCTTCTCTTAGCCTCTGGGCTTTCACAGGCACTCTTTCCTCTGCCAAGAACAATGGCCGTATTGACTGTGCAGAACTGTTTGTCTTCCTTGAAGATTCAGGTCAAGAGTCACCTCCGCTGAGAAGTCTTCCCTCGGCACCGCCTCCTGGCTGGTATGGGGACCCCTCCTCTGCGCTTTCAGAGCCCCTGGAGCAGACCTCTGTGGTGGGCTTCTCGTTCTCCATTGTGGAGTATGATGTCCCATCTCTCTCCCCTACTAGACAACGAGCTTTTCAAACATTTAGGTCAAGTCTCACTCATTTCTGTATTTCTGCTGTCATGTCTGGCACCTTGTAGGTGCTCCGAGACGACCTCTTCATGCAATGAATGAATGGATGAATAAACAGAGAGCAAGGAGATAGGGAGGTGCTCATGGCCATAGAATTTCCAGAAAGGCTCCCACTGGCTCTGTTTAACAAGATGGCAGACCTCCAGCCCTTTTGCAGGTAGAGACTTCTCTGGGATGGTCTCCTTCCCAGTGGCCCAGAGTGCAGCCACCCATTACCTGAGCTGTATGTCCATCCTTGCGGGTCACAAGGACCAACCAGAAACTCTCCCAAAGTGAGGCCCAGAGAAGCTGCTGTTTAGGGTCTTTGTTTCAGACAGCCCCTGCAGCTTTCTTATCACTCTGCCCTTGGCCGACATCTTCACAGAGGCGAAGTTCCCAGAAGATGTATTAATGGAGACATCACTATATTGCCCTCCAGAGCCTAGTGTAAATAACCCTGGCGTGCATTCATTCATTCACTCGCGCATTCATTCAATGCCTTCCTCCTTCCATTAGGGCATATAGTCAGAAAGTGACTGTATATGACTTTATTACTCACCCGGCTCCAATGTCACTCAGAACAGTCAATTAGATTTTTCCCAAAGGCCAGATTTGGGGGTCAGGAGGGCAGGCTGATGGAGCATTGGCAAGTACTCTGATGTCAGCTTTAAAATATGCAATAGACTCCTGAGGTCATACGCCCCCTCCCCCACTTATACACACATCCCCAACATCATCCAGTAGCAGGTTTGGAGATACATCTGCTCTCTTCTCTGCCCCAGGATAGGAAACAGCCCGCTAGACTCAGAGTCCCTGCAGGATCTGAAATCCTGAGTGGTGGCCACACTGATTTTGCTCCCATGCAGACACAAATAAGAAAACTTCTTCCTGGCCTCCCTGTTCATCTCTGGGTGAAGTCAAGAAACCTGGGGGACATTGAATGGGACCACGCACCCCCATGATTATCAGGAAGTGGATAGTGTATGTGTGTGACGGTCGGAAGAGTCATTTCAATATTTGAGTCTTCTTTTTCTCACCTGTATGAAGAGGCTGTAATCCCAGCCCTTTCTCTCTCCTATGCTTGTTGTGAGGATTAAATGAGGTCATGATTGGGAAAATGAAAACAGCTAACAGCTAATGTTCCTTGGGTATACCCCAGATACTTTTATAGTCTCCATTTTATAAATAAAGGACCCAGAGACTAGGGAAGTTAAGTGCTTTGCTAAATGTCACAGAGTAAATAAGTGAGAGAGCCTGGTATTTGTCATCCATCTGACCCCAGAGTCTAAGCTTTTCATCACTGTACCATATACTGTTTCAGATTCGAGCTGTGTGACATTGGACAAGTGACTTCCCTCTCTGGTCTTCTGTGGTACCATCTGAAAATGAGAGACTTGGCATGGATTAATGCTAAGGTCCCTTTCAGCTCCAAATTCCTGGTTGTATTTTAATAAAGGATACATACACCCACCGCCTGACAGCACTTCCTTCCTCCAAGTTTGGTCTTCTTTGAACATGGGATGACTTGACCATTTGCAGCTTCTAGCTGAGAGAGCGTGCTGGAGGAGCAGGCAGATTGTAACGCACATCTAAATAGCAGAGCCGAGCCTGCCTAAGTGGGAAATGGATGTTGTAATACAAAGGCAGTTACCCGGGTCCTTGGAGGTTTCAGCAGGATGTAATTATGGTTCTTTAAAAAAAGGCTCGCATATGTTTTTGAGCAAACTTAACAGATGCCCGGATGTCATGTCTACTCTTTAGGGAGTCTAGGATGACTGATTTTCTACAGCAAGTTTGCATTGCACATGGGAACAACCCATTGCAAATCAATTCCTAGGGTGCAACTCAATGAAAGCTTTCATTGGTGATTCAGATTAGTAATCTAAAAACCTTAATAGAATGACCACAACTTCATCACTGCCTGATCTACTCTGTGTTTGATAAACTAGATGGATAGTCCTCTCTGAAGTCGGAGCTTGATGGGATTCCTTTAAAAAGAAATCCTTAGCCCTGCCTGTTTATGGGGATTGAGGGTTTTAATACTGTGTGCTTCATTTCTGGTTCATCATCCTTTGCAAACTTCTGTGACTTCCTTAGAGATTTTCTTAGTGCTGTGCATCGTGGGGAGACCTTCTGGATGGTTTACTACTACTTTGTTGTAGAATTAAATGCACATTGATTCTAATCAATGTCCAGTTAAGGCAGTTTGGGTGCCATTTCCATACCCCAGCACACTCCATCTGGAAAAGTCTCTTGGAAACACATGTCCTCCTGAGGCTGTTGAGAATATTGAGCAACTGCATAAGGAAATCAAAAGATAACAAGCCTAGTTTCCTCTGGTGGGCACCTCGACGTCTCTTTTCTTGCTGGAGCTCTAAGCCGTCTGATACGTTTCCAACTGAATCTTCCACACCAAGTGACTCTTATTCCTAAGACCTGGTTGCAGGCTTCTGGATTCAGTTCTCTGTACCGGCCACCTTGGGGCCAAGAAGTCTTCCTCTTAATAACAGTTGAAGACAGTTGAAGATGGAAGCCTTGCACGTGTCTGGTTTGGGCAGAATGTCAGCCTTTCATTTGCCTCCAACTATTCACAACCCTCCATAATTTCATAGCCATCGATTTCTGCTCCTCCCCTGCAAGCTCTCATTGGCCTCTTGCCCACATCCCATAATTGTGCCAGTCACCCCCATGACCTTTCCTTTGCTGAGTCTGATTAGTAATGTACTCAACACATTTCCCTGTTGCATCAAATACCAATTTGGCCTGAATGGGTGAAAGAATGGCTAATGAGAAGATGGTTAAGTCTTCTTATTGGACAAACCTTTGCACTGAGCTGGTGTTGGGAAGTGGGGGAAGAAGGGAAGATGCCTTGTGACATTTTTCTCAGCATGTTTTTCTCAAACTCTGCAGCAGAGCCTGATTCTACTTCCCCAGATGCATCAGTTCGTGTGCAGGAGAGGGTGTGTCACCTGATACTGGGGGACTCTGAGCAGTAAAAGTCCTCATATTACACAGCTTTGTGGCAGGTGTTTGCCCACTCCTGAAATGTTTCTGCTAAATATTTTGGACTGAGAGGAGAGTAATTACAACATGGAGTAGAATATTTATTTAGGCAGGAGGGAGGGAGGAGTAAACCATCCAGAAGTCCCGTCTTTCTGCAACTTTCTTTGTGTCCTGAAATGGCCCGGGTGTGTGCTCAGTCAGAGGATGGACTTGGGTGACCGCAGAAGAGAGCATGGCACCCGCGCTTCTGGCTCCCCACCACGGACAGATACAGCACTTGGAATTACTTCAAAGGCCAGGTTTGCCGACAGTTAATGTTAAGGGGACCTGCGCCAGCAGTGTGGCTTCCAAGCTGTATGACAGCAGACAGCTAGGCTCTCCAGCTCTGAGTTTTGGGAAGATTCCATGATTCTCTGGGAAGAGGCATCTCCTTGAGATGCCAGTATCCTCATAGAATGTCAGAGGTTCCTTGAGACCATCTATTTCATGGCCCGATTTTACAGATGGAAAAAGTTGGGTGTCTCAAGTAGACGGTTAACTTCTGTAAGTCTTGCCATCAATGGGAAAGAATTGCAGAAAGGTGAAAGTAGCTGCATAAACCAAGTTTTATTAAACATCTATCATGTGCTATTCTGTATTATTCTATACTGAAACTTCTATATGCATTTCACTTAATCTTCAGAAAAATCCTGACAGGAAGATACTGTTCATTATCTTTGTCTGACCAATGGCATAATGCAGTGTTGAGAGGAGAAGTAACTTTTAGAGGAGCCAGCACTCAAATCCTCACCGTCTGACGTCAGTCTGCTTTGTGAACCACTTATGTGCTCCCACCTTCTGACTGAGTGTAATTTACCATGATCCTAGAAGAAGGTTGGTATCATTAGGTGAGGTAATTGAAGGATAGGGCAGTCAACAGTAACTTATATAGGGTTGGAGGTGTGTGTGTTAGTCACTCAGTCATGTCCGATTCTTTGTGATCATGTCCAATTCTTTGTGACCCCACGGACTGTAGCCTGCCAGGCTCCTTTGTCCATGGGATTCTCCAGGCAAGAATACTGGAGTGGGTGCCATTTCCTTCTCCAGGGGATCTTCCTGACCCAGGGATTGAACCCAGGTCTCTTGTATTGCAGGCAGATTCTTTACCATCTGAGCAATAGGGAAGTAGTGATGGATATCAGGATTTAAATGAAAGCTTTGAAATTTGACTGTCTTAATTCTACTTTGTGAGGCCTGATTTCTCAGAATCCTATCCACACTCATTTTTGCATCTCATTTAATCCTCCTATTAATGCTCTAGGCAACACTTGAGAAACCTGAATATAATTCTAACTCTGCTACTAAATACACTGTGCATTCTTTGGCCAGTCACTTCTCTGTGTGCCTCAGTTTCCTTATTGGTAAAAGGATTGTTATTGTTCAATCACTAAGTCATGTCCAGTTCTTTACGACCCCATGGACTGCAGCATGTCAGGCTTCCCTGTCCTTCACCATCTCCCGGAGTTTGCTCAAACTCATGTCCATTGAGTCAGTGATGCATTTCAACCAAAAGAGGGCTGGCATCCTTGTTTATGCTACAGGGTCTTGTGAGACAGTAAATGTGCATGTTCTTTACTAGTGGAAAAGGGCTGAACAGGGGATTATTCCGGTTCTTTCTATGAAGCCCCTTTATCCATTGAGGTCTGGAAGCTTTCTCTGTTGCTCCATCCCTTCAGATCACCACCGGAGGGTCCACATTTGTTGTAAGTTAGATGACAGCTGGGTTTGTATTTGATTTGGATGGAGTGTGGCCTGGGTATTAAACGGCTGTCAGCAAGGCCTCTCTTCTGGCTGGCTCGGGGAAACAACAGAGCTGAGCTGACAGTGCTTCCTCCAGATGTCTGGGGACGCCTGCAGAAGGGAGCTGTGGGACCTCCAGCACGGAGTCCCCATGCCATCGTGCTTGAAGCACATAGAAAATATTGGTTCCAAACGGAAGCAGGATGAGCCCTGCTTTAGCATCCAGCCCCAATTTGTGTGAGATGGCAGAGGAGATCAGGTGTGAGAGGTTTGGGTAATAAGTGATGCTGAGAAATGGCTGCAAAAGCCAGATTTCAGGGCCTTCTGGCCTCATCAGCCATGGATTCTAATCATTTCACAGCATTTGGCCATTTGGGCTGTTGGGGTTTCTAGGAAAAATTCATTTTAACCTTAACCAGTCTTATTGTGTTCTATTTTATAGGGATGGGGAATAGTGTTCCTTTTTCCAGTCCACACTGATTTCTTCCTTATTTGAAATCCTGTAGTACTTAATTCTTTCTGAAAGCAAGGGGAAGTAAACAACATTTTTGAGAGCCAGCCCTGATGGACTTTATGCTGAGACTTATATGCATATTACCCTGCATCATTCCTGCAAAACAGATGCTTCTCTTCTTGCAAGGCTTTTGCTCCCTTGCTTTTTCTCCTGTATAAATGACTTTGTCTTTTTAATCTGCTGGCTCTTCTTCTGAATGTCAAGTACCTGGGCTCACTCCTTTGTCCTTTTTTCTCTTCTCTAGGCCTTTGCAGGGGGTCTTATTCAGCCTTTTGGTTTCTTTTCCATCTCTGTGCTGCTAACTCCCACATTTCTGTCTTTAGGTCCAACTGCACAGCTGCGCTCCAGACTCATACAGCCTGCTTGGATGTCTCCCAGGAAAGCCGCCTCTCTGCCCCCTCCTTTTTGTCTCCCCTTTAGCCTCAGTGAGCTTCATGCCATTCCCCGGACCTGTCAACATAGTCTCACCTCAGGGTATTTGCACCGACTGCTCCCTCTGACTGGCAGAGAGTTCCCCTGATGTTCACTTGGCTGCTTCTCTTTTCATCAGAGCTCTTCCTCTGACCACATCATCTAAACCAGCCCCACCTCCTCCTCTCTCTGCCCTTATCCTGCTGTTTTGGTCATAGCACTTACCCTACCTGAAATGACATCGCAGGCTTAGTTACGTTTTGTCTATTGTTTGCCCCTTCTCCTGAGTTTTAAAATCCACAGTGGCAGATGCGCTTTTGTGTTCATTGATGCAGCACCAGCACCGAGGATGTGGCTGCAAGTGGCTGGGGCCTAGTGAATGCTGAATGGAAGAATACTTTTAGTGGTAGGTATTATTTCTCCTTTTTTTTAGGGGAGGAAGTAGAGGCTAAAATACCCCTTATCACAGGAAAAACCCTCAGAAAAGGTGTGATCACTTTAATCAAGATCACTTACATGAAAAGCAATGCATTCATTTTGACAGAAATTTATAAAACTTATAACAAGAATAGAGTTTTCTGAGATTCTGTCTTAGATAATAAAACTCAGTAGGTGCATTTCACAGCAATTCTGAACATGTCTTATGACCACAGTTCACAAGTATGATTGGTCTGCTCCCCTCCACCCCAAACACATGCTTTTCTGACTTCACACCTAACTCTGGCTGTCTTGTCATTTATTATGTTTAACAGTAACTTGGCACCATAGCTCCCTGTCAGTTCCAGTAGATGACTATGTGAAGATCAAAATACTCAGTGCATCCAAGGAGAATTTTTCTTCAAAGATTAAAATAATTGTCTGTTTTAAAGAACCCCTTATCACCGTCCTCACTAAAGGGCTGTTCGTGGTGTCTGGTGTGGGGTGATGGGTGAGCCGCCGTCTACTGCTGGCCACCGGGCACCACGGTGAGATCTCCAGGGACGCACGGTTGGGAGAGCCTGTCACTCTTGTGCTTTATCTGAAGTCAGTTGTTTTGAGCCTTTACATTGCACTCGTATGGTGGATTTTACATAGCCGTTTCTTCATCTGCAAAAGAGGAAGAAACACCAAGAGAATCCAACCAGAAGCTGTTGAGCTAGATCAGCTCCTTACTTTTTGAAAAAATATTTTCTCTTTTTGATGTTAAGAAGCCTTAACTCTGGAAGTATTATGAATCTGGCACAGTTCAGAATCCGGACATTCAGGAGGCATAACCCTCCTCCCACCTTGCTCCCTGGCTATTTGGCCCACCCAGCAGTTTGGTGCCCATCACTTCATCCAGTTCACCTGCAAGGCTTTTTCTTCTATGTGGATCTGATGCCTGTCCCTGTCTCTTTATTAGAACCGTGCTCCACCCCCTTGATTGGCATTCCTTTAGGCCCACAAAGACTGACTTTGATTGCGTCTGTCCCTTCCTGTTGGAGGCTGCCTGCCTGGCTTGCTCTGCCTTGAGGTCAGGACTAGGACCCTGAGGTCCTCCTCTCTAGCCACACTGAAATTTCCTCCTGGACCATGACAGTTTGCTCTCCTTCGAGGTTCCTTCCAAATCCTAGCCCAATCCTGGCCTCCTGGAGCTACTCCATAGAGACTCGTTTGTCCAACTTCTGGGTTTGTGGCAGCCAGTTGTTCTCTCCACGGTCCTCGCAAGGGAGGAGCTATTATTCCATACCTCTGGGTAGACTCTTTCTTCCGTGTGGTTATGGCAGGACACGTCCCCAGGAGCTCTGCTTCCCCACTGCAGTCACTCAAAATCCAGTGTATCTGACTTCATCCCAGGGGAGGGCTGGGCACAAACCAGGCAATGAGAGACTGCTCATGGAGAAAGCAGGGCAAGGCCTTGCCCCCTTCCCTCCTATTCCAGCAAAATTCTTCTTGGGGTTGTTTGTTTCCTAGTGCTTGAGTTTTAATATCTACCTCCTCCTCATTTCAGTATCTACCTCCTTCTCACCAAGTTCAGCTTTTGCTTTATATCAGTCTGAATTTACTGTTCCCCGAGCCACTCCTTCCTATTAAAGTAGATATTAGAACTGTCCATCAATTGGTGGTGGTCAGGAGTAGAGTTGGCTGTCTCTGTGTGTGAATGCTGTGGCTTGGGTGGACCTGGATTTTTCTGCAGAATTACAGCCAAGCCTTGTGCTTTCACCTGTGTGAGTGTTCAGGTCCCATTGCTCCACCTCAGATAATACTAACCTTCCCTGGAAGGTCTCAGCAGAAGAACCCCATGTTATTATCCCTTGGCATTGCTATAGCTCTTTATGTCTTATCTTCTGGTGGGGACGCTGGGAGTGTGTGTGTTTATGATCATTTTATTAGCCTTTCCTCAAAAGATTCAGTTTTATTATTAAAAACACAAATATCACTAGAAATATCTTGGTAGGTGGATTGAAGGGGATTCCAGGAAAAAAGAGGCAAGAAGATTGAACATCTATAGTTTTGACCTGTTGCTTAAATGAATGACTGTAATACAACCGTGGACTTTTTTCTTACAAGTAGCCTTTATTAATTCTCCTTCAGATAAGATGTGACAGCCAAGAGCTTGCTGGTTTAAAGACATGTCACAGGGAGAAAGGCAAGTGTGTGGAGATTAAGTAAAATCTTGCGTTTAGAAAAATCATGTTCTATACTTCTGTAGTTATTTCCTTCTCAAAAATTTCTTATTTGTGCATTTCTGATGGGTCAGTACATTCTCTTGTTGTTTAAGCTAAGTTCAAATGGATTTTCTTTTACTTGCTGTCCAAGCATCCTAATTGTAAATAGAAGTAGCATGCTCACAACATTGGGTAGTTCACAGAATACCTTCAGGTTGATGGACATTTAAATCTCTTGACAGCCTTGACCTGGGTACATTTAGATTTCCCCACTACAGAAGAGAGAACTGAGGTTCTGTGGGAATGAGACTCATCCGAGGTCACATTGCTAATGAGTGGCAGAGCGGAACTCAAACTCAAGTCTTCCTGTTTCTATTTCAAGTTCCTTCAACAATCTCACAGTGCCTCTCAAAGAAACAGGTTTGTTCATTCATTTAATTATCTATTTATCCATCTATCCACCCATCCATCCATATCCATATCCATCCATAACTATTCATTGAGAACCTATTATATACCAGATACTATCCAGCACTCCCAGTTTGGTAGGGAAGACAGTAAACGTATAATTACATTGTGTGACAGTTGCTTGGGCATTAGCACGGAGGCTATGGAACAGCAAAGGAGGAACCCCTGGCCTGGGGCAGTGGTCAGGGAAAGCTTCCTGGAGGGAGTGATGCTAAAGCTGAGTCTTGATATGCATGTGTATTAATAATCACTTGTTTCCCTGAGTGCTACCGGCCTCCACTATGCTGCCCACCACTTATATCGCTCTTAACTGGGCTCAGTGGTCAGGAAAGCAGTGGGGTGGAGCTAGTTCAAGAAGGAAGAGCATTCCCATTGAGGGGAAGTTGAGTGATAAGGGGTCTGGAGAAGGCTGGGAACACATAGGATGGGGAAAGTACCCCAGAGGAGAACCAGAAGATCTGGTATGGAACCTGGGAAAACTCTCTTTTTTCCAGGCCTTGCTTCCTCATCAGTGATACAAAGGGATTGCATCTGAAAAGAGCTGAAAAGTGCTGATTGTATGGCCCTAAGCAAACACAAGAACAGGGCGAATGAGAATGTTGCAGGGAGCGTGGGAGGCATATTGCAAGCCTCCTGTAGCCCCAGGCCTTTGTACTAGCTCTGCCTGCTGCCTGGAAAGCTTTTGCCTATACTGTCCACCCATTAACTTCAGCTCCTCTCTTCTTCTGTTCCCAGACAGATATAAGGACCCTTCTTATCAACCGCAGAGCCCTGGGCTATAACTGCCCCACTCCTTGCATTTGGGTATTTTTGTTGGCCATGCGTTGCTTGAGGAAGGGACTGTGACCTCCCATCTCTCTGTTCCCAGAACATAGCCCTGTGCCTGGCAAGACACATATGTCATAGAATGGTGGAAGACTGTGGACTTGGTTTGATCATAGGTCTTTGCATTGGCTCACAGGTCTCCCCAAATTGATTTGGGTATATTCAGAATACAGTACTTTCATGCCCATTCTAGAGACAAGACTCTTAAGGCCCTGGGAGGTTAAAAGACAGAATTGAAAGAGCCACGTGTACCCCAATGTTCATCGCTGCATTGTTTACAATAGCTAAGACATGGAAACAACCTAGATGCCCATCAACTGATGAATGGATAAGAAAGCTGTGGTACATATACACAATGGAATATTACTCAGCATTACAAAAAAAATTCATTTGAAGCAATTCTACTCAGATGGACGAAACTGGAGCCCATTATCCAGAGTGAAGTAAGCCAGAAGCAAAAACAACAATACAGTATACTAATGCATATATATGGAATTTAGAAAGACGGTAACGAGAACCCAACATGGGAGACAACAAAAGGAACGCAGATGTATAGAATAGACTCGTGGACTTTGTGGATGAGGGTAAGGGTGGGATGATATGGGAGAAGGGCATTGAAGCATGTTAATTGTCATGTGTCTAATCAATCGCCAGCCCAGGATTGATGCTCGGGACTGGTGCAGCGAGATTTCCCGGGGGGGAGGGAGGAGGGAGGGGGGTTCCGGAGGGGAAGCATATGTAAACCCATGGTGATATCATGACATTGTATGGCAAAAACAAGTAAAAAAAATAAATTAATTAATTAATTAAAAAAAAAAAGACTTATTGGGAAGGACAAGCCAGGACTCCTCTTCCTAGGGTAATGGTTCTACCATTTCCCCCAAGACTTCCAGGATTTGAATTTCATTTCAGTTCTTTGGGAAAATGGAAGAGACATTTTCTCCAGTGTAAGTTACAGGAGCCTAAGGAGAGGAGTGATGTGAAGTATGTGAAGGTTCATTTGGGTAACAGCCTTTTGAATAGATTAAGACGGTGAAGCTTGGCGGAGGCAGGTGGAGGATCAGAGGAGACAGCATTTGACAAGGCGGAGCTGTCTGGGCCCTGAACAAACAGCTCATCTCCGGGGAGAGAAGAGAAGGGTTTCAGGGAGCGTGTGCGTGAGACAGGCTCCATGTGCAGTGAAGTGATGCGTGTGGCAAACACACTTCTCCCCCTCTGCTGGGGCTCTCACCACCCCGGCCCCTCTGTCTATACATGTCATTTATCTTTCCATTTCCAAGTCGCAGTGGACTCTTTCAGGCCATCTGAGAATGGAGGCTGGGCATTTTGGGAGGGACCTGCTTCATTTTCCCATTTAACCTTCATCGCTTTGGGATATTGTTCCTGTCTTCTTTGTTTCTCCCCCAGAGTTTATTCTTTGGCAACACGCCTCTGGCTTGGTGGGGGCCCTGATGCATTCTCCCATGCTGCTGCTTGTCAAAACCCAACGAGAGGCACCTTATCAGTTCCCTGGCAGGCGCAGGGTGGCGGCACCGCATGCACGCACTGAAACGCTGATAGACGCCACTTGGAATCAGCATGCACCTTTAGTAAAGAGCACCGCCTAGCTATTGGCTATGATATGGCTGGTTGTAATAAAAGCATCTCTTTCCCATTGGCTTTTGAAATGGCAGATGGAGAGCTGGGTGGGGGTAGGACAGGGAGTCACTCACCGAGGAAAAGATGGTGTCTTTTATACAATAAGCCATCTTCATCTCCGCCAAAGCCTCCAGCATAGGTTTGATGACACCTTCGATTGTGTTTTTCTGCTCTTAAGGAAGGGACGGGTGATCAATACACACCTCCCAGATGCTGCTAAGGGGGTTCTGTCTTCTGATCAGCATCCTGACCAGCTTCTGAACTACTCGGGCCTTTGTTGATTTTTCTCGCACCCCTACTCCAGGATCAATGTGTCTGTGGAAGCCCCTGGGCCTGAGTTCCAGCATCACCCCTCATTTGCTGTGTAATCTTGGGTAAATTTCTCAGGCTCTGTTCAACTTCTTCCTCAGTGTGATATAGGGGTCGAGGCAGAGATGTTTCCTGGAGATGCTGTTGCTGAGGCTGAGTCTTGAAGGAGAGGGGAGCAAGGCTTCTGGGGGACTCTTGGTGGGCAAGTGAGGTCTGCTTGTAGCTGGTGGTGAGAATGTCTGGGAACTTGTAGTCTGGTTCAAGGTCAGAAAGGCTAAATGGAGACCAGCGGGGAGCAGGGACAGTGATGTCCTAGTGACTTGGTGGAGAAGCCCAGGGGGTCGGAAGTAGACTTGGTAAGAGAGTGAGAGCACCAGGGCCTGTCAGCTGAGGGGAAGGGGTGGGTAGTTGGGATGGGATGCTGTGAAGCCTTGACAGCGGACCGGAAAACTCCAAGGGAGAGTTGGAAGAAAGAAGTCATGCCCAGACTTCCCACTTCATTCACCAGAAAATGTCTGTCTTCTCTTCATTGCCCTGTTATGTCCTGAATCGGACTCCCAAGTGGCTGCCGTAGAGCAAAGGACAGAGATGGGAGGAAACGAGAGGGTGGCAATGGCCTCAGGCCCCCAATACCTGCTGGGCATGGCCGCCTCCACTGTCCTGACTCTGCTCTTTCAGCATCACTTCAATCCTGCCTTGGCTCTGAAGAGCTGACCGGAGCCCCACATAGGCTTCGCTGAGGTTATTTTTTTTCTTTTCTTTTCTCTGTTTTCACTTCAAACTGCCTGCTTTGCCCGCTACTCCTTCGAGACTCCCCCTCCCCGCCCCACCCCCGCCCCCACACACCTTCCCTCTTACTGCTTCGACATCTGTATGCAGAACTCCATCCCAGCAGCCCTCTGCTCTCCAGCCCTCCGTGCCTTCCCAAGAGGCACCTCCTGCTTCCACCAGCACCAGGAACTGAATCAGCTCCTCCAAGTCACCAACAGACCATTTTGAAAAACAGAGTTAGTTAATAATCTGGATAGCTAGGGTGCCCGTAATTATAGACATATGTAATAAAGTTATATAATTAATATCTTGTATGCCGTATAGTTACAGACGAGATACATACCACCATGATGGTTTTTACCTTCCAGGCTCTCCCACCAAGTTTCCCATTGGTCTGTTCCTCCTC
This sequence comes from Antilocapra americana, assembly GCA_007570785.1. NCBI lineage: Eukaryota > Metazoa > Chordata > Mammalia > Artiodactyla > Antilocapridae > Antilocapra > Antilocapra americana. The sequence continues at coordinate 962,787 of ML661325.1, forward strand.
ACCCCCTGTGTGTTGTATTACTTGCAATTAACCATGTAAGTGGAATCTTTTTATGCAAACAAACAAAACTAATAAATAATAGAGCACATCTTCTCTCCGTTCTGGCAGCAATCTAGTCGGCCTTAATGAGGTTTGAACACAACGCAGCGATGTTGATCTCCGTCAAGCTTGTTGCCCTGGGAGTCTCTCCATATTGGATTTCCTTAGGCTGCTGCCGCAAGGGATATATCTATTCCTTGCGTTAGATATATCATCCCCGTGGCTCCGAAGGTCCAGAACGCACTAGCTAGAAAATCTACAGGTCTGGGAAAATCCTGGCGTGCTTGAACTGTCTCTGGAATTTCCATGTTCTGTGATTTCATGGGTTGCCCAGGAAGTGGAGTGCCTCTGAGTAGGTAACCATGAAGTGTATGGGGGCATGGGAGAAAGGTGCTCCCATCTCCAGCCATCTACCGTGATGTCCTCTGTGACAGCAGGCCAGTAGGGAGTGGCAGAGGCTTCAATGTCATGGCAAAGCATGGGTGGTCAGTGCATGCCAAGCATTATGAACGACTGATGTACCATGGAGATGTTCATGGAGGAGCATGCCTGTTCACATGGCAGAAGTGGTTGGAGTGGATTTTCTGAATAAATAATAAATACAGATCTGATCATGACCCTTGCATGCTTATGGTCCTGTGTAGACTCCTTGTCACCTTTGCAAAATGTCTAAGCTCTTCAGCCTGCCAAAGAGTTCCTTGACCAGGGCGACCAACTGCCTGCTTGGCCCAGGATTGAGTGGGCTTCCTGGGATGTGGGTCTTTTGGTGCCAAAACGGGGAAGTCAGGGCCAACTGGGCTGATCTGACCACCCTATAACCATGACCTAGGCCCACTCATTCCTCTGCAGCCCCAGCTCCCACCCCTATCTTGAGAAATAAGCTCTAGTGGTTCTAAATGAGTTATAATGGTTCCCTGCTGTTTCTTTTTTTAAAAATTGAAGTAAAGTTGATTTTCAATATTATATTCGTTTCAGGTATACAACATAGCAATTCAATATTTTTATAGATTATACTCCATTTCCCCTGCTGTTTCTTGCTTCTGTCTCAGCTGCCTGCTAGGCTGCCCTGGCTCCCTTGTCTTTGTATAACTGGTTCTTTTCACGTGTTAAGGCTCTGTGAGGCAATGCCTCATGGGGAAGCCTTTGTGACCCCCAGATTGGGGGAGCCTCTCTCCCCTGTGCTCAGGCCCTTGTCCCAGGCCTCACTCTGTCCATTTAATATGTTTCCTTGTCTCTTTCCCTCACTGGCCTGGGAGCTTTGTGAAGGCACAAATACGACCTGTTAGACTTTATATCCCTGTCACTTAGTACAATGACTGGACATAGGCATTTGTGAATTATTTCACTTACAGATTCACTTAATGATTTAAATATTTAAGTGACTGAATGAATTAAAGGTAGATGATAAGATATAGCCCCAGTGTTGATGACCTTTCAAAACTTGTGTGCCTGTGTCTTGTTGAAAAACATGTACAGTGGTTCATGAAAGATGGGGGACGGGGGCCCTGACTTTCTGGGGATGAAGAAGGAGAGTGTGGTAGTTCAGGGTCACTAAAGTTCCTGCCCAGGGAAAAAGGGACTGCAAGTGAGGAAGGGCTGTGGGGTGAGGATGAGGCAGGTGGGGCTCTGAAGAGCAAGTTGGTGTCCTGGGAGCTTGGGGTGGGAGAGGGACAGGACACCCGGGGCAGAAGGGAACCAAATGCAACAGCAGGACAAATGCAGGCTAAGTGGTCAATCGATCATTTGGCTTTTGGGTGCTAAAGAGATATTCTTTGTTTATTTAGGTTTTATGGTGAAGAAGGCTGAGCATTTTCTTTTTCTACCTCCAGGTTCATTGACATATATCACTGTGTAAATTTAAGATGTATAGGTGAATGGTTTGACTTACACACATACATAATGAAAGAATGACCACAATACATTTAGTTAGCATCCATCATCTCATATAGATAGATTCAAAAAGAGAAAGCAAAAAAAAGGGAAATTTTTTTCTTTCTTATTTTTTCTTATGATGATTCTATCAACTCTCATATTTACTCTCTAACAACTTTCATAGATACACACAATGGTGTTGACTCTAGTCATCACTGTGCATTACATCCCTAATACTTATTTATCTTATAAGTGGAAGTTGGTACCTTTTGACCACTTTCCTCCAACCTACCCGCCACCCCCAACTCTTGTAACCATAAATCTGATCTCCAAAGAAATATTCTTGATCAAGATGCCTACCCAAATGGGGGTGGGCCAAGGAGAGAGAGGTGGGACATCCAGGCAGGTGACCAGGACACAGAAGTTGGGAGCTTTCTTTCAGAGAGGCCCTGCTGGGCTTCTGAGGCCAGAGGGGAGCTGTGAAGGTGGAGGCCAGGCAGGTATGAGCAGTGTGTTCTAGGCCAGCCTGCTGGGTGGTGACCAGGCTGCTCCGTGGGCTCATTACTACCTGGCCCCTTCGTGGGCTTGCTGCCAGCAAGTCCCCTGAGCTTCCAAGGGAGGGTGCCTTGTGCACTGGAATCTCTGTCTGCAGGATGAATATTTCGGAAAGGCAGCTGGGAAAAGCAGTGCCTTTTTAATCTAAGCTGAATAGAGCCTGCGGGGGCCAGGGCACGGCATCCTCGGGAGTGCAATAATGTGCTTGCGACACCGTGTTCCCCGTGTACAATGGGACTGGACAGGAGCGCAGGAGACGGCTCTGGTTATAGAATTCTCTCCCTCTTGGCCCATCCTGAATGAGAGCCTGGGATTGTCGCCGGTGACCTTTGACAGCAGCCCAGGGGGCGGCAATTGTGCTGACCTTGATGAATTAGAGCCCGTGGGGGAAGACTCACAGTGCCTCCTGTCCATGGAGCTGCTCATTCCGGCCAGATGCTCGCTGTGCTTTCCATAACTAATTTCCCTTCATCGCAGCAACAGCTCTATGGCAAGTGGTTCTCTCTCCACTTTACGGGGGGAGGAAACTGTGGCCCAAAGGAGTCCGGTAACTTCAAAGCACTTAGTGTATTGCCCGCACACCAGCCCGACAATAAGAGCTAAGATTGAGATCCGGTTTGGTCTGTGCCGGGCATTGAGCTAAGTACTTTAATAGGTACAACACATTCAGTCCTTACAACTGTGGAGGGTACAGGACACGGGTCCCATTGTTCACCTCATTTTACTGATGAGCAACTGGAACACAGTGAGGTTAAGAGCATGCCCAAGGTCACACAGCTGGTAAATGACAGACTCAAAACTTTAAAAAAAGTTTTTATTGAAATATAGTTGGTTTACAGTGTCATGTTTATTTCAGGTGTATAGACTGGTGATTCCATTAAACACACACACACATATATATTCATTTTTAGATTCTTTTCCATTAGAGATTATTATAAGATATTGGGTAGAGTTCCCTGTGTTATACAGGAGGTCCTTGTTGATTACCTGCTTTATATATAGTAATATGTATATGCTAATCCCAAACTTCTAATTGACCCCTCCCCCACTTCCCCTTAGGCAGCCATAAGTTTGTTTTCTATGTCTGTGAATTTATTTCTGTCTTAAAAGTTTGTATCATTTTTTAAGATTCTCCACAGAGCCAAAACTTGAACATAGGTAGTCTGATTTCGAAGTTTAAGGATTTAACCATTTATAATACCCCTTCATATAGAGAGAGCACTCAGAACTGTTAGCTACTATTACTCTGACTCCTTACAAAGGCACACAGCTGTGAGGGCAGAACTGGGATTGAACGCAGGATATCTATCTCTGAGATACCTGAACTTGTACCCGAGGCTAAGTGAGGGATTCATGGCTTTTTCTAGTTAGCTGAGGGTTAGTAGGATAACCTAGGTGCCTTCAACCCAGTAACAGAGGCTGCAGGAGTCCCTGGTACCCATGTGCTCTTCCTCCTGGGCTCACAGCCTCGCTACAAGTTCCTGCTTCCTTTGTAGTGAAGTCTGGCCACATCAGGATGTATGCAGCTTGCAAGCTTGTCCTGCTCCCACCCCCACCCCCGCTCCTGCCAAATAACCCTCCTGTTCGTGATTCCAGAGGACCTAAAGGAGGGTCACTGATGGAAGGAGCCTGGGGACCTGAATGACTGCCTGGAGCAAAGCCCACCCCTGCCCCCACGCTGGACTGTGATTCAAGCAAGAGATCATCTTTCTTGGGTTAAGTCACTTAGATATTGATATTATTTTAATTGGAGCTCCCTCTACCCCCAAAATACAGTGACTTTAAAAAAAAAAAAAAGCCCTTTAAAGTGCCTGAGTCCACTCGTCTGTCATGGTAAACAGAGGCCAAGAGAACAGAGTCTGGAAATAGCACAGGCCTTAGGGTCAGACCTGCTCATCACTTAGTAGCCTCGTACCTCAACCTCACGGAGCTGCAGAGGTCCTCTCTGTCCAATCCAGGCATGGCCAGGGCTGGGTTGTTGCAAGGAGTTGGAGGTGATGCAGCTAAAGCCCCTAGCACAGTGCCTGCTTCATACTTGCCTCAATAAATGTTCAAGGCTTTTCCTTGAGATGGCCATTGTCTGCTGTGTCAAAACCTAGAATGCTTGCATGGCTCTTAACCCAGCAATTCTATTTCCAGGAACTTATTTTAAGAAAATAATCTTGGGTGCTCAAAGATGTAGTTATTAAAATGTTTACCCTAATATTGCACTTGAGTAAAAAATTGGAAACAAGCTAAATTTTCAACAATTTGTTGTTTTTCAGTTGTTCAGTCGTGTCTGAGTCTTTGTGACCCCATGGACTGCAGCACGCCAGGCCTCGGTATCCTTCACTATCTCCCGAAGTTTGCTCAAATTCATGTCCATTGAGTCAGTAATGCTGTCTAACCATCTCATCTTCTGCCTACCCCTTCTCCTTTTTCCTTCAATCTTTCCCAGCATCATGGTCTTTTCCAATGAGTTAGCTCTTCTCATCATGTGGCCAAAGTATTGGAGCTTCAGCATCAGCCCTTCCAATGATCAGTCCTTTCAACAATAGGAAATTGGTTTAATAAACCCTGGTGCATCTGTTCAAATGAGAACCATCCAACCATTAAGCAGATGTCATAGAAGTTCATGCAAGATAACCAGCAAGGACCTACTGTACAGCAAAGGCACTCTGCTATGTTATGTGGCAGCCTGGATGGGAGGGGACTTAGGGGGAGAATGGATACGTGGATATGTATGCCCGAGTCACCCTGCTGTGCACTGAAACCATCACAGCATTGTTAATTGGCAATTGGTGGTGGCAGTTTAGTTGCTCAGTTGTGACCAACTCTTTCGACCCCATGGACTGTAGCCTGCCAGGCTTCTCTGTCCATGAGATTCTCCAGGCAAGAATACTGGAGTGGGTTACCATTTCCTTCTCCAGTTAATTGGCAATATTCTTATATAAAGTTACAAGAAAGATAAACCATGCAATGACATGAAAAAATATTTATAGCAAAGTGGTGGAAACAGCAGATTGTAAAACAGTATGTATTCCATGAAATCATTTTAAAAAGTAAAAATATAGGAATATATATACAGAAGAAAAAGAGTAAAAGGATATACCCTGAAATAGTGAAATGTTTATCTCTGGTAATTGAGGGTTTGTGAGGTTCTTCTTTCCCTTGTTTATCTGTGTTCTCTAAATTTTCTATCTTAGATAGAAATTATTTAGTTAAAAAGGGGAAAAAAACAAACTATATAAACTCTTTTGGGGAACTTTGCCTGCATTAGCTGTGACACTGAACACCTCTCATCACCCTGTGTGGATGTTGACTTGGACAGTGTGAGAGACAAAGACAAATGTGAGTTGACACAGGGTGTCTGTGGGAATATCTCATATAAAGTCGTGCTGCTGCCATTCATGGTTTAGGTGGACGCTGGTGGTTGGGTGGTTATTATTGTGGGTACTATTCGTGTGGACACGCGAGCTCACGAGCATCTCCTCTCCTCCCTTCCCTGCTGCCGATGAGAATTTTGCCTTTCACAGGACTAGGTGTCCAAGACACTATCCAGGTGCCCAGTGCATAAGAGCATCTCCGAACAGACTGAGGACCACAGGATAAATGCTAACAGCTCCCAGCCTTAATGTGACAAGGCATCTGGCACAACAGCGCTTGCTGGAGCCGTCTTCTCTGGGCTGGTACACTCGCCACAGGCTTTCTTCTCCCTGGAGCCAGGGGCCTAATGAGTGTGAGTGAGTTTGCTTCAGGTTTATTAAATAAGCATGCTTTTGCAAGAATAAGTCAGCCACAGACTGGAAGAAAGTATTCACAATGCATATACCTGACAAAGGACTCCCATCCAGAATATATTAAAACTTTTTACGAGTTGACAATTAAAAAGACAGCTCAATAAAAAATGGGCCAAAGATTTGAACAAGAACTTCACAAAAGAAGATGTAGGAATGGCTAATAGCCCATAAAAAGGAGTTCCACATCATTAGTCAAAAGGAACATGCAATTTAAAGCTACAATAAGATACCATTTCATACCTGTTAGAATGGCTAAATAAAAAAGTCTGATGGTAAGGGTATGGACAACTGGGTTCTCAGTTTATTGCTATTATGGAGTCAGTTTAAATTCTGTTCAAAATGATATGAGTTATGTGATTAAATGGTTTCTGGATAAATATATTTCTTCATTCATGCACTAATCCAACCATTATGTAATTATGTCATGATGGGTAAAACAGAGTTCATGCCTTCGAGGGAAGGTAGACAGTTTTTGAAATGAAGCTTTGTTGAGTCAGTCACCATGTAGCTAGTATTATTTACCATATCGTTTTGATTCTCAGACATGTGTTATCTTCAACCAATTTCAAAGTAAGTGTGAAAACTGAAAAACATGTTTTTATTCCAAAAATGAGTCTTAAGGCTCTGGCTTAAACAGGAAAAAGATAATTTTTCTCCTTTTACCTTTTCCCTCTGCAGTTTAGTTTTTTGAAAAGAAATGCATGGAAATAGATGGTATTAATAATGATCTTGTTGCATTTGTTGAAACATATTCCCCTCTATCTCTTTTTAAATACAGCTGCAGTTTGATCTCTCAGAGTAAGAAAATTAAGTTAATACAGTCTTAAGCTGTAAGTTGCTCTGGCTTTGTTTACTTGCCCAAAGGCAAAAGTTAAATCAATCCAACAAATATTTATTTTGTGCCAAGCATCTAACCAGGCACTGTGCAGTAACACAGAAGGAGCAGTTCCAGTGTGGGAAACTGATACTCTTTTATAATGAAAAGAGTTCTGGCTTTGAAGTTAGGGCACGGTTTTGGACTATGGCCCCATGATGTCTTATCTATGTCATTTTGGGAAAGTCCCCAGAGTTTAATTTTCTGAATCTCTGTTTTCTCCTGGGTGAAATGGCTATAATCATTCCTATCTCACATTATTGATTTAATGGATCATGTAAAAAAAAAATCTTGGCATGTGGTAGGTGCTCAGTGAATGCTTGTCGAATCTGGCTCTCAGTGGAGACACAAGACGTGTTTGAGGAGGCTCTCAGCATTAACATAAGGCAGTGGGGAGCCTGTATTGTCAAGTTCAAGATCGAGATGGTACAGCTCTTAGAATAACTTTCAGCATTTTCCAGTACCATTCAGTGTGCTATAACAGAACATCAGGAAAGTTTTTCTGTAACTTTGCCCTTGGTTTGGTGGAGAGAAAATGTGACTTGGCAAACCTGAAGTGCATTAGTTTTATAGTTTGGGGTTAGAGAGCTTCCTAGGTGGTGCTAGTGGTAAAGAACCCACCTGCCAGTGAAGGAGATGCAGGTTTGATCCCCGGGTCTGAAAGATCCCCTGGAGGAGGAAGGGCAATCTGCTCCATTATTCTTGCCTGGAGAATGCCATGGACAGAGGGGCCTGGTGGGCTACAGTCCATAGGGTCACAAAGAATCAGACAAAACTGAAGCAACTTAGCACACAGGCACGGCATATTAACTCGGTGACTCACAGGGGCAGCAGGTAGAAAGTAAAAAAATTGATAGGGAGGGGCATGGTGTTCAGAAATAATGTCCTGGAAAAGAATCAGATATGAGAAGGCCTGGGAGTAAAAGTAGGAAAGAAAGAGAGAGAAGGAAGGTGAATGGAAGCTGCCCACCCAGTGGGAAGAGAGCAGGTGGTTACTCCTGATTCAGGACCAGAAACTCACATTTTGTCCTCCAAATACCCTTTTTTGCCCCATTGCACATTTTTTTCAAAGATAGCACTTTCTCATTCTCTCATTTCCTAGGTGAGCTCATGCATGCACACCCACATACACACACATACGCACACTCACATTGGCAGATCCTTTCTGGGGAGCAAAAGACGGATCATCCATTTGTGTTCCTAGTTTAAAATCTTCCTTGTCCCTTTGGATGTGCTTTAAGCACTTGCGATCCAGGTCAGCCAGGTGCCCCGGGACGAGGCGGCTGAGGGAGGAGCAGCAGCTGCGGGGAAGGTGCTGGCTCAGTGGTCCAGAGCTGTCCGGAGCTGAGATCTGAGAATGAGAAAGAGCCCCTGAGCGCATGAAGAAAGTGAGGTTGTCAGGGTGCGGGTGTGTTGCGAGGAGAAAGGCCTGGGAACTGAGTAGCATGTAGTGTTTTAGGAACTGCCTGTGGCCAGGGTGAGAGTGTGGGCTGGGAGCTGGGATGCGGAGAGAAGCTTCTGAGCCGCACAGAGCTTTCCTTCCAGGGCATATCATCTTTTCCTTCCCACTTTTGCCAAGCACGTGGAAGAGAACAACATTTTTCTCCCCTTCGTGAAGTGACAGGGAGGGGTTGGTAGTGGGTGGATGCTGAGTGAGGCTGTGAGGTCATGGAAAGCAGGGGGCTCCGGCTGTCCAAGGAATGGGTGGACACTGGGGTCTGGCCCCAGAGAGCCCCGGAGATAGTGAGTAGGAGATAGGAGGCTTTCTAATGCCGTGAGATGGATGAAACCGGTTCACAGTAACTGCAGAGAAGTCATTCATTTGCTTTAAATCCGGCTCTTTGCTGTAATTTGATTTAAATAGACTTCTTTAATATTCAAGCCTCATTTAAGAGCTCCATTCTTAGGGGAAAAAAAGCTCAGTGGAGAGGAAGAACTTGCTGACATTTGTCTCTTTCTGATGGACCCTGAGCGGGCGGCAGGCACCCACTAGGGCCCTCATGTGCCTCTCCACGCCAAGTGTGTGGTTAGCACCCACAGCCTGGGCTGGCAGCTTGTTAGAAATGGAGAATCCCAGGCCCCTTCCCATACGACTGAATTGGAATCTGCATTTCCACAAGGTCCTCAGGTGACTCGAATGCACATGATAGAAATGTAAGAAATAAATGACAGTGACGAAGAACATCACCTGCTTTCTGGGAGGTGAAACCTTGAAAACTCCAAGCCAAAAAATCTTCCAGTTTTGGAATGGAAGGAAAAGGGGTTAAGGATTTTCAAAATTAACGTGTAAATCTCTGTATGTTGTAGAGTACTTAAGAAAACGTTGGGTTATAAGTTGCATGTTGGAGTTTCTCAGGCTAATGGGACACGTGTGACTCTCCTCGCAAGCACATCACTTACCTCTGCCAGACTGTGCAAGAGGCCCCCTTTCTTCAGCTGCTCCCCATCCTAGAAAAACCAGCTTTACAGCCCAGGACCTGAGTCTGGCTTCTTCGAGGTCGAGCCTCAGTGGAGACGTTGAAAATTTGCCTGCTGATTCTCTGTCTTGTTCTGAAGATTTAATTGCTAGGTATTAAAAAACACCCATGTAATATATATTCCATCTGAGAATCTGTTTTTCTAAACTTCCTGTAATGTCATCTGCATGGAAAGATTGAACTATAGATGGATGGGGGTTTTGCTGCTTGGAGGAGGTCAGGGGAGTGGGTGGTGGGGTGGATGTGGGTGGGTTTGACGAACATCTGCCTTCTTGTGACTTATTATGAAATAGATGGTAGCAGTGTGGACACACTGGGCAAAATGAAACCTATGAATTCTTATGATTCTTTAATTGCCGTCACATTCATAGTTTACTGAATACTTATTATGTGCTCCAGGCTTTACACCTATTGTGTATATCCCTATAACAACTCCAGAGGCGGGTGGCACTGTCCCCAGTGACAGGTGAGGAAGCCATGCTTCAGAAAGGGTAAGTACCTTATTTAAGGGCACAACATTGGCTGGGAAACTGGGTTTGAACTCAGGTCCTTTTAATACCAGAGCTGTGCTCTTTCTGCTCTGCCCTCAATTTTCCACTAGAGCCAGACTCACTTTTTTGCCCTGAGATTCTGGTTTGCTTGCCAAGGAACCCACCCTCCTGCTTCCTCAATTGGTGGAGGCAAATCTCATAGGCTTGTTCATCTGTGAACAAGAAGAGGGTGAGCAGCGACATGACCTGCTGTTTGGCCACAATCAATCCACCAGCTAGTCAACTCCACCAACGTTGGATCAATGGCACCTAGGCACAAGGCAGGGTTCTAGACTGCAGAGAGATAAAAAGGTATGAAGACAGGACCTGCAGTCTAGTGGAACTGGGAAATACAGTCACCACCCACCTGCACATGTTAAGTTGCATATTGGCCACACAGTGTGCTTTTACAAAGTGTCTTGCATTTCAGAGGCTACTGTAACCTGTCAGAAAGGGAATAGAATACGCTCTCAAAGTGCCTGGGTTTGAATCTTGTTCTTCCACCCACAAGATTTGTGATGCTAAGCTGATCCTTTTTCCTCTCTGAGTCTCAGTTTCCTCATCTGGACCATGAAGATCCAGGACAGCCATCTCATAGAGCTGTTGCGGGGTTAAATGCCAGAATGAATGAGAACTGGCCAGTGCCTGGCACACAGGAGTGACTTTAAAGACAGTTATGAAACTCTGAGTCTTCTGTGCTTTACTGTTTTCAAAGTCTGCTCTTTCCAAACATCTCATCTGTGCTTCTGAGGCATACACAGTTTGACCTGAGACACCTGAGCTTCCTTGAGAGCCTCCTGCCAAGCCCACAGGCCTAAGCTCCCAGCAGAGATACTCTCACATCGCCTCTCTACTGCAGGCTGAACCAGACAGAGTTGTGGCCTAGGGTCAGAGGTAGAATTCCTGCCCTCTCTTCAATGATCCAGGCTGCTCTGTGACCTTGGCCCAATGTGATGTTTTCATCCTTTGGCCAGAGTTTCATAATCCGCACCATTTGTACAAACATTCTAGGAAACAATTGTTTGTACAGGCTCCTAAGTTTGTGAGACAGTTTATATACGGAGCCTCGTTAAATGATAACCTCTGACCCTCAGAGCCCATTCTGGGGTCCTCCCTGTGGTCGTCCCTTTCTGTAAGCTTAGCTGTGCAGGTGCTGGTGTGCTGAGGCTGTGATGATCCTGCATTGGCCCTCTTTTCTCTGTCCCCCAACCCCTCTCTGTGGTTTTCCCTGTCCCATCATTTTCTGTCTCTCAAGACTCCCCACACAAGAGCTGATCATCCCCCTGCCCCAGCGTTTGATCCTTGGTGGGTAGCTCTCAGACCTGCCCTGAATGCCTAATCCTGCTTCCTGCCTAAAAAGTCATAATCAATATGAATTCCATCCTTCTGCAAACATCTATTGAGTTCCTCCTGGGTGCTGGCAGGGCGAACCAGTCTGTTAAAGCCCTGGCGAGAAGCAATATACAAGTAAAACAAAGAAATAAATCATAAAGTTTCAGTTAGGATGGAAAGGAAGCATCAAAGAAAATGGTCGGGGAGATCGGGCTGATGGATTGTCTCATCACTGAGGACAAATGGGCAGCAGCTCCTGCTTGCCTGCCGTGAGGAAAGTCAGGTAGGGTGAAGGGTAGGGAGGGAAGTGGTGAGGGAAGGCCTCTCTAGGGTGAAGATCTCCAAGCAGACCCTACAGTCTGAGAAGGAGCTGCAAGATCTGGGGAGAAGGAGGCAAATGTATAAGAGGCCTGAAAGGGCAGTGAGTAGGGTGAGTCTTAGGAGTGGTCACCATCTATTGTGTAGTGACTCCATGCCGGGCACCGTCCTTAACACGTCATATGTTAACGGATCCCATGTAGACAGTGATAACCTCGTTGCTTCCCATTGCTCGAGATGTAGAAGCTACTCCCTGCTCCAGGAAGTCTCCCCGGAGAATAGAGACAGTGAGAGGTGGAGAGGCTGAGTAACATGCCCACGGGCGTCCCAGACTGTGCAAGTGGTGGGGCTGGCATCTCACCAGCTTCACTGTGTCCCTAGGCTTTGTTCTGTAGGACTCGCTGCACACCAGCCCCCCTCACATCCTGATTGAACCCCATGTCTTGCCTTTGTTACAGCTCACTTCCAAGGAGGCACCGCGTCTGGACCTTACCCTCGAGAATCCCTTCCAAGCTGTCTCTGGCTTGTCTCCCTGCTTTACGCTCAGCCCCTAGTCAGGGCTTCCTCAGCCTTTTCACCCCTGTCCCTTCCCAGCTGTTATCTCATCCAGTCCCAAAGCCCTCAGCCTGGTTCCTGCCTGTTCTGTCCATACACCTTTGGCAGAATTGTCCTCACCCAGCACTTTCTCACTGCCCTCAAGTTAAACCCTCAGTGAATATTGATGCTCTGAATTTCGGAGGTGATCAGGTTATCTGAAAACTTATTGTGATTTTAAGGATGACCCCTTGACTTGCCAGCCTCCATAATCTCATGAGCTTTAGATTAAACCTCTCTAGGAAGATGGGATGAACATACATACATTACTATACAGAAAACAGGAAACCAACAAGGCCGTACTGTATAGCACAGAGAACTATATTCAATATCTTGTAATGACTTATATAGTGGAAAAGAATCTGAAAAAGAATATATATGCTTATCACCCTGCTATACACTTGAAACTAACACAACATTGTAAATCAACTATACTTCAGTTAAAAAAAGAATGATCCCTTGAATTTGAGGAGGACCTTCCGGTGAAGAAGATAGTCACTGTTACTGTCTGTCCCGAAAAGAGTCCTGTGCGTTTAAGTAGCAGAAACAGTGGGGGATGATTTTGAATTTAGATGTTGCTAATGGCATCACAGTAAGAAAGTAATAGAGATTTTAACACTTATCAGTAGGGTGTGGACCAGTGGGTGAGGAGCAAGAACTGGAGAGGAAGAGGGATTTTATATTATGTTGTAATAGACACTGGAGTTCAATCTAACTGCGACTTTCTTTTTTTTGTCTATTCTGTTTTGTTTAGAAAAATAATGAGCACAGTGCTGTGCACATAGAGGATGCTAATAAAATGTTGGTTTCCTCCCTATGTCCCTGTCTATATCCCCAAGAAAATAATACTTAAATGAAGCAAAAAAAAATTGTGATGCCAAATCATGGTAAAGGAGGGAATATGTTGAACTCTTAACCAGAGTCTGGATTCATGTTTTCTGGCAACTGAGGATTAATCTGACTCTGTTTAAGCCTTTGAATTGATGATGGAGAATCAGGCTGGGAAGGTAGTATGGAATAGTGGTTTTGGCTATAAGCCTTGCCAGCTGGGTTCAAGTCCTGACTGCCAATTGCTCGCTGTGTGAGGTGTGTGACTTTATCTCTCCAAGTCTCAATTTTTCATCTGTTAAATGGATATAATAAGAATTTGTTCCAGGAATCTATTACATAGCAAATCATCCCAACACAATGATTTAAAGAAATGGCTACATTTATCTTGCTCACAAATCTACGACTGGGGCAGGTTTGGTGGGGATAGTTTTCTTTGCTCCATTCAGCATCAACTAAGGTGGCTTGAAGCTGGAATCATCTGAAGGTTCACTCACTGTCACTCACATATGTGGTGGCCGGCGCTGTTAGTCATCTAGGGCCTAGTTGGGCTACATGCAGCCTCTCATGGGACCTGGGCTTCCTCACCACATGATAGCTGAATGCAAGGGTGAGCATCCTAAGGTAGGGGGATGGGAGAAAGAGAGGAGGAGGGGAAGGGAGAGGGAGAGGGAGGGAGAGGACCAGGCATACATTGCCTTTAAGGATCTAGCCTCAGAATTCACTCTGCATCACTTCTGCTGCATTCTGTCCATCAGATACGAGGCTAGACATCTGGCCCATATGAAAGGGAGGGAAATTAGAGTCTACTTTTTGATGGGAGGAGTGGAAAGCCATCTGTGGCACTGCTTAAAACCACCACATAGCTCCCACCTCAGAGCTATGGTGAGACCTGAATGTGGTCTTGCAGGCACAGTGCCTGGCGCAAAGGTGCAATGACCATGCCCTTGTGAAGCCTGTCGCATTTCCAGTCTGCAGTGGAAGCAGCGCAGGCTCCGAGGGGTGGAATGACCCGCTCAGATTCCCACTGGCTGCCACAGCAGAGATTTGAACTGTTCCTCGCAGGACTCTGTGTGGCTCCTCCAGAGGCTAGCAAATGGCCCTGACGTCGCTCAGCATTGTCTACACGTGGGGCCAAGTGTTCACGAGGACAGATCTGTGAACTGGGTGATCTAACCTCTGCAGCCTGAGCTCATCCTGCCTTCTTTCCCAGATTGTCTGTCCCTCTTTCCTTTTGAAAAGGGACTTGGGACTTGATTAGGTGGGCACTGGAATATCCTGCTTTATACCCTATGCATCCTGCTGTGGGAACGACACTGAGACCATCAGTTTATTCTTTGTTGGGTTGTTGTCCAGAAGGCCGTGGATAAAGGTGCCAGACAGGCCTTCAGTCATGTTTCCCCACTGTGTCCGGTCCCCTTTGGAACTTGGGAGGGATCTAGCTCTGCTGGCTTGTCCTGGAAGCCTCTGCTTTCCACTTTAGCCGATAAGTACTTGGGCTGGTTTGTAGCTTTAAAGCACTTCCATCCCACCCCATTTCTTATACTCCCTTGACTTAGAGGGGAAGGCATGAATCCCTTTGTCTATTTACAGGGATTATAAAATATGAGTTGTATCTGTAGCCTGAAATTATTTGTGTGTCAATAAAATACAGTTAAAGAAAAAACATCTGACAAATGTGTTTTAATTTTGCAGTGAAAATCCCATCAGCTGTCAATTTAAAATGTAATCCTTCTTGGAATGAAAAGTATCTTTTGTAGACAAAAACCTGAGGAAGAAGGAAATGGAATTGGACTGCTACCTCCAGGCTTTTTAATTTGGACTTTTTCCCTTTGTTCTCCCCTATACACTTGGTTATTTTTCTTTCCCAGTAGTAATTTGCTTGTTTTAAACTTGAAATGTACTGCGTTGAGAGCCATTTTTGCTCTACTTTATTATTCTGTTTTAAAAAGAATTTATAACCTAGGGTTTTTGAAGTAAGATCTCACTTACAAAAGGGTGGAATTCACAGAGACTGTTTTATCAGGAATTTCTCTTTCCATTCGGACTGTGAACCCTGAGCATTTTTGGAAGAAGTGAAGTTGAAGACCTCCTTTACTCAGGGGTGGGTGGTGGGAGGTTGAAGGATACATCCTGGGTCTCTTCTGGAAGCTACACGCTAAACTATCCAGTACTATCCCCCTCCCCTTGGCCGGATCACAGCCAGGAAAGGAGCAGAGTCTCCTAGCATTCTCGGTGCTTTGTGCAATGGACCACATAAAACTTCAGCTCCTTTCCCTCACAGGCAGGTGTGTCTGCCCAGGTCCTGGCTCAGGAAGCTCCATTGTTGCAGGAGCAGGAAGCAGCTGGTGACTCACTGGGCAGGCGGCTGGGCCCCCAAAGTCTAGCTGACAGCGCCCTCCCCTGCCCCCTGTGCTCTTGAGCCTGCCATGGATTCCTAGAGTGGTGTGGAGGCAATCCCAGCACACCGATTGCGCTGGGTTTTATTCCAGCCTCTGTTCTTGATGCTGTCCCTCTTCCTGCCCCTCCCTTTTGGTCCTGTCCTGTTCCTGCCTTTCCTCTGCCCCACACCCCGAGCACTCCTGTAACAGAACCCTTTCATTTCCTACCTGTGCCAGCCCTGGCACCCAAATCCCAGCTTGGCGAAGTTTCAAGCTGGGAGAGTTTTGTGTTGAGCTCAGGCAGGAATGGAGAGTATCCTCAACTGCACAATGGGCAAAAGTGTCCCCTCCTGGAGTTTGGTGAGGATTAGCTGAGAAGATACATGTAAGGTGCCCAGAGCCCTGCCTGGCACGTCCCTAGTACATTCTTAAGAAGTAAGCCAGTCTCAGCAGCTTAGAGGGTGTAAGGGGGAGTGAGTGCCTTTTCCCCATGAGTGTTTGCTAAGCACCTACTATTATGGCTAGCTGACATTTGAGTACGTTATGCATGCTAGATGGGCACTGGACAGAACAGCCGCTGTTATTACCCAAGATCCCACAGCAAGAAAACGTGGAAAGTGAAAGTGCAAGTCACTCGGTTGTGTCCAACTCTTTGCGACCCCATGAACCCGTGGAAGTGTGGAGGCAGAGATCAGACCAAGCAGTGGCCCCACAGTGGGCACATGGCCTATATGAGACCATGGCACAGCTCCAGTGGCGGGTGTGTTGGGTTGATGTGTAATGTGTTACTGCAAGCTGTGAGGGTGTCTACTTCATGCATTTTCTCTGAAGAGATACCGTTTATTCAGAATGTTCAATCACTGTTTTTCTGCTCCTGTCCTGGGCTTACTCGCCTGCCACATTGTGAGATCTGTGAAGTCATAGGGTCTCCGGAAGGAAGCTGTGTTCCTCCCTCCCTGGGCGCCCCCACCTGGCAGGAGGTGCTATGGTGTGTCACTTCTCAGGATCCCCTCTGTGCCAGTATGTCCCTTCCCAGGGGTTCATCAATGAGGAGAGTTTGGCTAACATCAGGTGAAGGGATGGCCTCCGAGTGGGATCCAGACACTTGTGTGGCCGTGAGTACTGTGTGATGCAACACTTATTACTTAAACTCCAGTGAAGCTTTTCGTTAAAGCTGGATCTTCACTTTCCAAAAGAATTTAAATCATCCCAGCAAATCTTCCTGGGTTAATGGCTGGGCTTCTACGCTGGGACTTAGGGACACTGGGTTCTCTTAAATCCAGCGAGGCTCCTGTCTTCACTGGAGGCTGGTGCCTCGCTCTGCGGGGAATGGTAACGGATGAGGGAGTAAGGAATGTGTGTTTCTTCTGAGCCGTCCTCTGAGGCTCAGGGCCTTGGTGAAGCTCCTGAGTGGCAGGTAATCCTGACTGCATCCTGACAGAACCATCGAACCAGTGACTGTTGGCATGGTGATGAGAAGGCTGAGAGCGCTGTGGGCTCTGCTTTTAATTGCTTGAAGGCCTCCATAAAAGAGGAAGCAGGTATGTTTGGGGTTGTCAAAAGGGTTAAACTAGGGCGATGGGTAGACGGGTTTCTGTTCAATTAAAGGAGGCGCTCTCTGACCCCCAGAATTATGGAAAAGTGGACAGGATGCTTCCAGACGTAATGAACTTTCTTGGTCCTGTAGGTACACAAGTCAAGGCTTCAGATCACTTAGCAGGGCTGTTGTAGACAAGATTGCATTCTTGAGAGATGTGTGTGTCTTGTGTGTTCTGGGGCTCCTCATATCTGCATTCTGAAAGGGAGCTGTAAACTCCTGAC
Source organism: Antilocapra americana (assembly GCA_007570785.1). NCBI lineage: Eukaryota > Metazoa > Chordata > Mammalia > Artiodactyla > Antilocapridae > Antilocapra > Antilocapra americana. The sequence goes on from ML661325.1 coordinate 980,187, forward strand.
CTCTCGCCTGTAGAATGGTTACCTCTGGTGTGTGTGTGTGTTTGTGAGTGGGTGAAGGAGCTCATCATTTCTATGTTTTATGAGTATTTTTGCGAGTATATTTAAATTTGTTACAACAAGCAAGTATTGATTTTGTAATAAAAAATAGATTAAATTGCACCTTGACTCAAAATTAACCCCACATTATATGTCACCAAATAAAGGTCAATGGGCTGCAAGTCAGGAGACATTGGATCTAGTCTTACCCCACTGCTCTCTCTCTGTATGACTGGGGAAGGTATATCATTTGCATTCTGGGCCTCAGTTTGCCCATCTATAAAATGGGAAGACTGGACTAAATATGCTAAGCATAGGCCCAAATAGTTCTGATAGTTAGGCTGGGCTTCAGTGGGAGCTGGGGGAGGAAGAAAAAGAGAAGGGCAATGTTTGTGCCTCTGTGGTGGGGCTAGTGGTGGCAGAAGGATGTGTATCCCCGGGCTGCATCCACTTTGTCAGTCCTGCTCAGTTCCTGACTGTCCTTGGCACCCTCCATCTGGGAGATGTATCAGAGATGCTGACTGCATCCCTGGTATCCTCGAAGCTCCGTGATGCCTAGAGGGCTGGCTCTTCAAGAGGCAAGCCTGGGAGAGAGCACTGCTGGTTTCCCCTTCTGTCGGCCAGTCTCTGTCCCTTTAAACACAGCTGGCTTTCCCACGCATCAAGCCTCTGCCGCCATGGTGACCCTGTGAGACCAGCCTTGCTTTTGTGCTGGCTTGTCCTTCCTCCGAGCCCCCTCTGTGCTCCACTTGCCCCTTTGCTTTCCTATCCCTGAACTTCACACCCCTGCCTCCATTCTTCAACCTTTGGGGGTCCTCCCCTGGCTTACTGAAACCCAGCGTCCCTTTTGACACTCAGTTCTACCCAGCCCCTTAATTCTGGCCAGACGCACAGTTTTGGGATTAAGAGGCACCCTACTAGTCTCAGCTGCAGGAAGCCCCCCATCCTGTGCAGAAGCTTGCTTCAGGCCCCCTCTGACAACCCCCCACTCCCACCAGCAAAGGAGGATGTGGACCCCTCCTTCATTCACAGACAGGATCACCACTGGGCCATGAACAGTGCATTTGGACATAGCCTCAGGTTCTGGCAAACACCTTTCCTGAGCCCCAAGTCACTGTTGCTCAAGTTGCAGCTGGCTTCAGAACACACTGATTTCTCCCCGGACTCCAACAACCCCCAGCTTCAGTTTGCCTGTTGGCACTTTCATAACATCTCAGCTTCATAAAATGGTCACTTTTGGTTAAAAGATCTTATTACTACAGAAAGAGATGTTGAATCACACATTGAAGGTCGCTGGTGAAATGCGATCCTTGAGACTCACTGGCCCTGGTCCAGGGCGTGGGGAAGTGGATATTAAGAAGATAAATTAGAAGTCAAAACACAGTTCTGTTTTCCCCTGTGTCTTAGGCTGACTGTCTGTGATGAATTTTACAAGGAAAAAAAAAAAAATCAGAACTCTCTCCCTGTGCCACCTTCAGAAGTCAGATTCCAACCTGGAGAGACGGTCAGGAGCTCTTTATTTCAGCCCTGACATTACCAGAATGGTAATTTCTCTGGGTGGTAACACAGAAGGTTTCTTTTTTCTACAAGTCCCTGAGGTTGGTTTTACCTTGCAGCCTAGATATTTTTTAATTCCGTGCAGTTGAGCAAATCCTTGTTAATGGGCTTTCTCTGGGCCAGGTGAAGTGGATGTGGGTGGGGGACACAGAAGGATGTGACAGGATTCCTGTCCTTGGAGCCTTAGTTGCCTTAGTCTCTGGGGGGTGGGGAGAGTTGGGAATAGGGGGAATAGACTGATGTGGCTGGTATGCCACTGGGATAAGATGGCAGATCCTTTCTTTCTCTGACCCTGAACTGCAAGTACTATGATCAACTCCATTTATGGTGAGGAAACGGAGCCTTAGAGAGGTTAAAATGTCCAGGGCCAGTGGTGGAGCTGAGCTTGGGACCAGGTCTGACTGACTCCAAAGTCAGCTAGCCCTTTACCCCATATATGGTTCTGCCCTTCCTGGCGCCCATGAGAGCACCAGGTTCAGTGGCCAGAATATAGAGAAGCACCTTTTTCATTTGTGCAGCCAGCCCCTTGGAAGCCATTTCCAACTGACCCCCTTGGAAGCCATTTCCATTTCCCTAGACCATCCCGTGAACAGTTCTGAGGAGCAGGTGAATGCTCTCAGGTGACAGATTTCCTGTGTCCAGATGTGGAAGGTCAGTTTGCATCGTGGCTTCATTCTGCGGTTGGGGCAGGATAGTGCTGTGCCTTTTAGGAAGGGTGTGATGGAGGAAATCACTGGGGTAGTCCAGTGACAGCTGTGAATTCAGGTCAAGTCAGCATTCAGGAGGATAAGGAGCTATCCCAAAGAGCCACCTTCCTCCACCCCTACCCTAGCCTCACTTCTTTTTTTTTCTTCCCCTTCATCCCTCTAGTAAACACAGATGCTGGCCACAGAGAGCCGGTGTCCTCAAGGCTGGCTTGCTCTTTGTTGTGTTGGTGTGGCTAGGCTTTCCCGTTAGTGGGATGGCAGAGGAATGGAGAGAGGAGGTCATTCTCCCTCCAGAAGCCATGGACTAAATCTTTAGGCCTCCAGAACTGTCTCTTATGGGACATGCATGCCCCAGAGACCCCCCATTGCAGCATTTCACCTCTTTGCAAAGAAAACTCTGGATGCAAAGAAAATCCTGGATAAGAGCTCTATAATAAAACCAGAGATTCCTCAGGGTAAATAGCCAATTGTTTAAAGACAACCTCTGGGGAAAGTGCCAGGTCCTTCCCACTCACCACTGGGAGAAGGCACAGGATGGATGGGACCATGAGTGTGGTCTGCTGGGTGTTTCTAAAGCTTGTAAGGCTACTTAGGACTGGAGGTATCCTTGGCTAGTTTCCTGGGGCTCCGAGCATCTTCCTTTTTCCCATTTGTTCATTGGGAAATGACCTGTGGCATTGCTACTTGGCACTGTCCTAGGAGAGTGGGGATATCCTGGTGGGCAAATCAGACAAGTCTTATCCAGCTGGAGCTTACACTCTGGTGAGGAGAGAGGATAATCAAAATAATGAACCTCAAATGAGTAAAACATGGAGCCTGTCAGATGGTTATAAGTGTAGTGAATAAAAATGAAGTTGAGTACACAGAATGGAAATATGGCATAAAGATGCTGATGGCATGTTGCACAAGCTGGTCTGGGAGGCCCTCACCAACACTGTTCACATTTCAGCAGAGTTCTGAGGCTAGGGAGTGAGGCAGGAGGGTATCTGAAGAAGAGAAAATAACAAAGCAAAGACCTTGCAAGGAGAATGTGTCTGGCATTTCTAAGGATGAATGGCAGTGATGTTGCCAAAGAAACTAAGAGTCAGGGGGGAAAAGTGATGCTTGGGCCTCATAGGTGGTCATAAGGACTTTGGTTTTTACATTGTGGGAAATAAAAACCCAGCAGGAGGTTTTGAGCAAGGGGAAAGACAACATCAGGCTTACGTTTTAAAGAATACACTTGTTTGGGCTTCTGTGTGGAGGATGGCTGGAAGAGGGGAGAGAACAGGAGGGTAAGAGCAGGTAGAAGGCAATGGCAATAATCCCTGTGAGTAATGAGGGCAACTTGCACGGTGGCTATAGTCATGGAGGTGGAGAAGGGGGTTGATTCTAGATATACTGAATATCCAACAATCTTTGCTGATGGATTACTTCTGGGTTATGAAAGGAAAGGAAGAGTTAAGGAAGGCTTAAGTTTTTGGCTTGAGCCAGTGGAAAAATGGAGTTGCTATTTAACGAATCAGAGAAGGCAGTGGAAGAAGCAGGTGCGGGGAGAAGAAAATGTGGAGACTGGGTGTTGGACATATTAACAGTGAGATGCTTATCAGACCCCCAAGTGGAAGTGTTGAATAGGTGGTTGGACATGAGGCTGAGGTTCACAAGGGAAGTCTAGTTTATGATATATACATTTGGAAATCATTAGAGACTAGATGGTGTTTAAAGTCATGACACTGGGAATGAGTGTGGATGGAAAAGAGACCTGAGGACTCATCTCGAGGGTGCTCCCTCCAACATTAAGCTGTCAGGAAGATGAAGAACACTGGGGAAGGAGAAAGAACAGCTGCTGTGGTAAGAAGAGAAAAAGGTGTCCCAGTGTGATCGACATTAGAAAAATATGGTTCCTTACCAATCTCTAATTCTTCCATCCTTTTCAGGCCTCTTACTTTGAGCTTTGCCTGCAGAAGTAGCAGTCCCTTAAGACCATGTCACATCAGACTCAGAGATGCAGAGTCTTGTTCCATCATATGTTCCAAGTGGGTTTCTAGAAGGATCCATTTGTCTTCAACCAGGAAGAATTAAGACTACATTTCAGTGGGGCAAGCAGCCTTAGACAAGTCCTATAGTTAAGATGGACAGAGGGATTTTTTATGAATGGAAGGAAAGACTGAGATTTTTTAAAATGTTGAATTGCAAAGCAAGAACATCTGGACATCTTTCAGTTTGAAGTCTGTAATGGAGGTCTGATCTTGGCATAAATAGACAAACCTGGTGATATTTCTGGGGAGTAATTATGGAACCATTTCTTTAGCAGCTGTTGGCTATTAGAAACGGAACTGCTGCAGCTTCAAAAGAAAATGTCGGAAGGAAGAGATCATCATTTTGCTTGAGATCAAGATGTAGTCTGGTGTCTTAGAAGGAGCAAGAGACCTGAACTTGATTTAGTTTCCAGATCTGCCCCTGATTAATTGTCCAACTGTAGGCCAGTTCCTGAAGAATTCCTAGTGTCAGTTTTTTCATCTGTAATTTCTTTCTATCTGCAGTGACCTTGTGAGGATTCACTATGTACTTGTTTGTTTATAGGCTTTAGTTAGGGCTGGTTGGCTTTATTTGCTTTCTCCTAGTGAGGAAGAGGTGGATCTGCTTAGGGAGGTTAAATAGTGTATAACATAGGTATATACATGTGCCTCCAAGGGACTTCCCTCGTAGCTCAGCTGGTAAAGAATCCGCAATGCAGGAGACCCCGGTTTGATTCCTAGGTCAGGAAGATGCCCTGGAGAAGGGGTAGGCTACCCACTCCAGTATTCTTGGGCTTCCTAGATGGCTCAGATGATAAATAATCTGCAGTGAAGGACACTTGGGTTCGATTCCTGGGCTGGGAAGATCCCCTGGAGGAGGGGGCATGGCAACCCACTCCAGTATTCTTGCCTGGAGACTCCCCATGTACTGAGGAGCCTGGTGGGCTGTAGTCCATGGGGTCACAAAGGCTCAGACACGAATGAGAGACTAAGCACAGAACATGTGCCTCTGACTCTCCAAGAACAGACCTCTCCCACAGGAAGGCTTTAATCCATTTGAAAACACAAAGCTGCTTCTGGGAGAGCATGTGGTGTGAGACAGTCTGAGGTGTGAGGGAAGGCTTCAGGATGATGCTTGAGCTGGGCTGAGCCCAGATGGACAGAGTGTGGATGGGTGACTTGGAGGGGGGGTGGCAGCTCTGAGTTGAGTTCTGACTTGTCCAGAGGTGAGAGAGTTGAATGAAAATCCAGTTAATTTGAACTCATTTAAATCATCAGCAGCTATACTAGAGAAAGTCCAGGAGAAGTTCGTATCTCCCAAGCACTCCCAGGCCTGCAGGATGTTGAGATGTAGTAGACATTTATGCTATGGAGTGGTGAGTTCTCTACAGGAGACCTGTTGTGCAAGAGACAAACTTTAGACGCTTGGGTTTAATTCAATAAGAGCTTTGGAGAATCTGGTGACTGTGAGTCATCAGGAATCACAAGGGAGAGGGAGATAAGTTGGTTTCATCAAAGGCATGGAGATCTTCTCATCACTGATCCAGGTGGAGCTTCTGCTGAGGGGCTTTGCTTGCTCCGAAGGTTCTATCTGGGTGACCAGGAAGGAATGTCCTGGCTTTCCCATCTGTTCTAGCTGCTATCTTCCTTCAATCTCTTGGACTCACCTTGGTCCCTCTCATCAGCCAGCTCGTATGTCGTGCAGGGTAGTGCAGGATTTGAAGTCAGGTGAGCTGGGTTTGAATCTCAGCATCCACCCTGGCTACCTATTTGGCTATAGTAATTAAGTAATCTGCCTAAGTTCATTTCCCCAAATATAGAATGAGGATATGACCCCTAACTCACAGGTCCCTGGGGGATGAGGCTATCACTTGCTTATACAGTGGTTGTGTGAGAATTAGAATTAGAAAATGGTACCAAAAAAAAAAAAAAATTAAAAAAAATAAAAAAAATTAAAAAAATAAATAAAAAAAAAAAGAAAATGGTACCCTACCCTCTGGGGCTTCCTTGGTGGCTCAGTGGTAAAGAATCCACCTGCAATGAAGGAGATGCGAATTTGATCGTGGGGTCAGGAAGATCCCCTGGAAAAGAAAATGGTAAGCTGCCTCAGTAGTCTTGCCTGGGAAATCCCATGGACAGAGGAGCCTAATGGGCTGCAGTCCATGGGGTTGCAAAGAGTTAGACACCACTTAGTGACTAGACAATAGCAACTCCTTCCTCCAAACATTTTACATCCTCTTCCGTGGTGTGATTGGTTCCCCTAGGGTAGACAGGATATACATCCTCCACTGTATAAACCATAGCCACTACTATTATAATCATTATTATCACCTTGATGGAAAATAGCTCCAGTCTGACCTTTTGACAGGTTATTTGGATTAGCTTGATGCCTGGTTACTCGGATTTCATTATGAAAGAGCAGTTCTCCTTTGACCAGCAAATATATAATCTGACAAAAGGCAGGGGTGTGCCAAGAGCCGTGTGTTCTTATTCGACCTTCTTCAGAACTCAGTGTCAAAAGCTGAGGGTTGTCAAAATGTTGACCATCTCTAAATCATTGCGCTGCCAAAATAATTCCTACCACAGAGCAGACTGTCTCCAGCCATCAGAGACCAAAATAGCGCCTAATGGATTTAGGAAGCAATCAATGCTTCTAAAGACATTTGTGGGTTGTAGCTTATAAAATATTAATTCTTTCTGTTTGTCTTTAAGAATATATTTTATATGTTAATGCATTATTGAAAGGTGCCTGTAATGTTAAGTGACTTAAGACTTGGGCATTGAATGGCTGAATTTAATTTTTTTGAAATCTAAATATAAAATAACAAGACAAAACCAAGTCCCACTGACCATGCTGGTAGCCATGAGTTGACATCCATGGAATCAAACTGTACCCTTGTACAATGAAGTTGTTTTATTCACATTTTAATGGGCAAATAAATAACTTACATATGGCATTTCTCACCTAATAAAATGTTTCATTGTCAGATTCACTGGGCACATTTATGAAATGTGCAGCTCAGCTTTATTTGGCCTTAATAACATTAAGGCTGAGGACAGTTGTGCCTGGGTCTTCAATGTACAGAAGGATGCAGGTGAAGGAGGAAGGATCGAAAATTGAAGGAAGCAGGGACAGTTGGGGAAGATACAGGGAAAACTGTTTAAGATGGACTCAGAATTCATCTTCTGAACAGAAAGTATTGTAGACATTTGGGTTCTTCTGAGAGTGGGCATGTATATACAACACAGAAGTACACAAGTTATGTTTCTCGGTACATTTCATAGAACACTACCTTCTAGAAGGAATGCTTGAATGCACTTTTTAGGGGGCCACAGATCACTTTGTAAATTTAAACTATGGTGCCACAGTTAAGAAACATGCTCAGGACTTGCCTGGGGGTCCATTGGCTAAGACTCTACCCTCCTAATGCAGGGGGCCTGGGTTCAACCCCTGGCTGAGGAACTAGATCCCACGTGCTGCAAGTGAGACTTGGCATAGCCGAATAAATACTATAAATAAAGATGAAAGAAAAGAAACATGGTCACATTTCCATGTACGCAAAATTCGTCATGTGACTTCTGAGGGTCCTTCACCCCTGACAGGAGAAGACCGTCAGGCTTTGATCTGGTCCAGCAGTCTTGCTTTTCGCCTTAGAACATTGAAACCCAAAGAGGTGGTGGCCCGCCTCGGGCCACACAGCCCAGCCCCTGATTCCTCATCCCAGTAGCTCCCCTCCAGGTGGTGGAAGGTATGAACGCGGCTCGGAGGGGTGCAGACTCTGCAGCAGGTGTGGTTTGCTTCAAACCCTAGTTTTGTTACTAATTATTGGTTTGACCTTGAGCAAGGTATTTCTCTTTTTGTGCCTAAATTGTCCTCATGTTTAAAGTGAAGATAACAGTAGCTCCCACTATACTGACTTGTTCTGAATATTAAATAGACCGATCTATTCAGCGCTTGGTGCTTGAAACACAGTAAGCGCTTTATAAGTATTTTTCATTGTTGTGTGTCTAAATCAAAGTCCCCTGCATTATGCTCTCATAGCTCTTTGTATGTTTCCTTCTCAGTCTGTTTTTTTTTCCCTCCTTTGTCGTGCTTATAATGTAATTTATATGACTTTGAAACGGTCTTGACTCTTCTTGCTTATTTATCTTTGGTATGTTTGGGTGTAAATAGATAATGCTTCATCCTCGGCACCAACAATTGGCTCCTGACACATATTAAGCCATCAGTAGTCATTCATTAGGGCTTCCCTTGTGGCTCACATGGTAAAGAATCCGCCTGCAGTGCAGGAGACCTGGGTTTGATCCCTGGGTTGGGAAGATCCCTGGGAGGAGGGCATGGCAACCCACTCCAGTATTCTTGCCTGGAGAATCCCATTGACAGAGGAGCCTGGTGGACTATGATCTATGAGGTCACAAAGAGTCGGACACAACTGAACAATTAGCACAGCAGCACAGCTAACCTCTTTGTGTCTCTGTTTACCTATCTGACATATGGAGTGATATTAGCTCCCACCAAATAGGATTGATAAACAAGAAGATGAGTTAATCTAAAACTTAGATAGTAACAGGCAAATAGAAAATGCTTAATAGACATCAACTATGATGATCATTTGTTTGCTGATTTTCCATAAACCTTTACAGAGTATTGATTATTTTCTAGGGCCTTGCTGGGTGTTTAAAATATAGTTGATACTTAAGAAAAAGTAATATACCTCTGTCATGAGGAGGGGTGGAATTCAGCATCTCTTAGGGGAGCAAGATAAGTTCGTCCACAGTTCCATGCTGGTGCACCATAAGGAGCTGGCGTGGGCCAGAGGGCTCGTCCGTTTTGGGCCCAAGGGGCAGGGACAAGAGCCTTCCCAGAGAAGGGGCATTACAGAGAAGCAGGGGTTAGCGTTGTAGTGTCAGTGGGAAGAGGACTCCACTGGTGGTCTTGTGGTTAAGAATGGGCCTTGCAGTGCAGGGAACCTGGGTTCGATCCCTGGTCAGGGAACTAAGATCCCACATGCAGAAGAGCAACTAAACCCAAGCACTGCCACTAGAGAATCCCTGCTCCAAAGCAAGAGATCGGCATGACATGAAGAAAATCCTGAGAGTGGCAACTGAGACCCAACACAGTCAAGTCAATATTTTTTTAAAAAAGAAACGGGAGGAAGGGCACTCCATGTGTGAATGGAGCAGCATGCTCCAAGCCTGAGAGGTGGTAGCAGCAGCTTCATCTGTGGCATGGCAACCGTCAGGGTGCCACTCATCCATTTAACTCATTCTGTCAGTATCCATCGAGTTCCGACAATGTGGACACTGGGCACGGTTCTGCGCGCTGAGGATAGGGCAGAGAACAAACTGGACAAAGGCCCTGGTGCCGCGAGGCTTCTATCCTAGCATGAGAAGGCACAGAATGAACAGGTGTGGATATAATGTTTCTGATGTTTAGAAGCACTATGGGAAAAAGAAAGCAAAATCAGGGATAGAGGGTGTGTGGTTAGGAGGAGGAGTGTTATTGGAGATGGGATGATCAGGGGAGGCCTCTTTGATCAGTGGCATTTGTACAGAACCTGAAGGAAGTGAGGGAGGAAACGTGGGACTCTCTGAGGGGACGTCAATTAGTCCAGGTAGAGAAGCAGTCATGTGCAAAGGCCCTGAGGCAGGAGGCTGTACCTGCTGGAGATAGAGTGAAGAGGCCAGTTTGAGGCGTGGACAAGGGCAGAATGGGAGGAGACCAGGCAAAGGGCTGGCCAGATGCCCTGGGCCTTGTGAAGATGAAAGGAGACCTTGAGACCTTGAGCATGGGTAGAAAGGAAGACAGAGAGGTTGAGGGGCCTTACTGCCCAGGGCCATGGCATAAGCTCTGCCAAGTGGTTGAGCTTTCTTGGTGAGAGCCTTTCTTTTTGGGGAAGCATGGGTAAGTTTTAATCAAGAGTGATGTGGTCACACTGTATTTGACAATGATAACTCTAGCTTGAGAGTTTAATGGAGTAGAAGGGACTCAAGTGGGAAGGAGTTTAGGGGTGACCTGGGGAAAGAGGAGGGAGGCCTGCACTGGGCAAGCTGGTTGCACCCATATCTGTCTTCTTTACTGCCTGCAAGTTCCCCTCTTTCCATGGGCCTTGCCAGCACCTCACTTGAAATCAGCCTTACCCTCTGAATTGAACTGTGGGCAGGAAAGATCAGAATTTAGTTGTCTAAGCCCATGAGGCCAAGAGTGAGAAAGGAACTTTCAGCTTTCTGTGGGTACAGATAAAATTTCTGCAACTTGAAGCCTAGGTTTAGAACAGTGAGACATGTTTATGTTGTTACACTGCATCGCAAATCAGATTATTTTTTAAAAAATTAATGGCATCTATCATTTAAAAGAATTTTAAATGCGTCTTTGTCTCCACTCTCAAAAAACACTAACTCTTAGTTTTCATGCTAAATTGAGTGATCACAATCCAAGAACTCAGCAGTTTTGCACTTTAAACATTTACTCCACGATTTATTTCCTTCCAACGAATTTATGATTAAATTTTAAACCCACACACCTATTCAGCAAGGAATCAGAGAACAGAGGGTAAATGACTTTTTTCTTTCTTCTTTTAAGTTTTAATTTGGAAGTGCTCTCTGTTGGGTCTTCAAAACTCATCACTGAGCTTCTGCCTCCCCTTCCTCCCCACACCATCCACCAAGAACTCGGGTTTCCCAGGGCAGTGGGAAGGATTGTGGACCAAGGACAGAGGCAAACGGTAGCTGACTTGTCCATCCTAGCTAGTTTGTCCCTTGGCCCCAGAAGGTAGGAATTGGTATCTGTTGTCCTAGAAGAGCCCAGAATCCTGATGTCTCTGAATGTTCATGAATAAGAAGAAAAATACTCACTGACGTGTGTGCTGAAGACTGCTGGTCTGAGACCACCAGGGCCCCCGAAATAAACAGGGAAGCAGATGTTTGGGAGGTGCCTTCCAGGATATTGATAGTTTTTCACCCAAATTCTGACACTGAACTGACTCCCTCCCCTTCTTCCTTCCCATCTGGGTTTACATCTCCCTCTCTGTTAAATGATCCCTTCCCTTTAGTAGTGGTTGTGTCTACTCTCCGCAGAGTTCTTTCTGCAGCCAGCGCTGTTTCCCGCTGTGTGAAGGAGTGATGTTTGTGTTGTTTCGTCACCAAGTCGTGTCCAACTCTTGTGACGCCATGGACTGTACCCCGCCAGGCTCCTCTGTCCATGGGATTTTCCAGGCAAGAATACTGAAATGGATTGCCATTTCCTTCTCCAGGGGATCTTCCCGACCCAGGGTTTGAACCCATGACTTCTGCATTAGCAGGTGGATTCTTTATCACTGAGCCACCTGGGAAGCCCTTGAAGGAATGATGTGAAAGCTATTAAAAGTGTTTGTCCTGCTCTCCCTCTGCACATGGAGAAGGCAATGGCAACCCACTCCAGTACTCTTGCCTGGAAAATCTCATGGATGGGGGAGCCTGGTAGGCTGCAGTCCATGGGGTCACAAAGAGTCAGACTTGACTGAGCGACTTCCCTTTCACTTTTCACTTTCCTGCATTGGAGAAGGAAATGGCAACCCACTCCAGTGTTCTTGCCTGGAGAATCCCAGGGACAGGGGAGCCTGGTGGGCTGCCGTCTATGGGGTCGCACAGAGTTGGACACGACTGAAGTGACTGAGCAGCAGCAGCAGCAGCCCTCTGCACAAGCCACTCTGCATCCCCCCGGTTTCCTCCCGCCCCCCTCGCCCCCCCCATACCCACAGGTGCTTGAAAACCCCTTGACACAGTGGGAAAAGCTGTATATGAGACACAGGCCTGGGCTGGAAGCTTTCTTTACCCTGCCACTTCCTACTTGTAACATTGAATGTGTTATTACACCTTTCCAGGCTTCAGTCTCTTCATCTGTAAAATGGGATTGGCCATATTTGCTCTACCCGTGCCCAGCAGAGAACAGGTGCATCGGGAAACAGTAACATTTTCTCTATTGTATTTGGCCTTTGGGTGAAGATATTGAGTCTCCAAATAGAACCTTTTAAAAACGCAGAAGGCATCTCAGAGAGATGCCATAATTACCCAGGTATGGATTGCTTGCTCAATAAACACAACAGGACCACTGGAATAGAGGAGGAGAAGGGTGGCCTTGGGGAATGGAGTGGGGTATGCAGTTTGGCTGGGTACAAAGGAACAAATCCCAGGAAGGAGCTACGAGGTGCCTGGTGGGGTGAGCAGAGATGGAGCACATTTTGCCAACTTCTGACTGTCAGACCAAGTTGGGCTGAGGGCTGGCTCAGCCCCTGTGTTCTTGCTTTGTGGCTCAGGGAACCTGGGCCCCCTGGCAGCCTGCTGGACTTGGGGGAGGGCACAATTTGAACTCATCAAATTTGAATCTGAGCATGGTCACCCACTAGCTAGGTGAGTTGGGACAGGTGACTGTTTTTCTGATGCTCAGTTTCCTCATTTGCTAAATGAGGGGCTTATCTAACAGGTGTGGGAAAATCCTGTGGCAAAAATGGTGAAAGCATTGTTTTCTGAAAGAGGAACAGGAAAGACAGAGACAGCAGACTACTTGCCTTAAGACACAGAGCAGACAGAACCAGGGCTGCAGGTCTCTCTTCTCCAGGCTGGCTTGCTCGGATGCTTCCTGATACCTCTCCAGGTAGCCCCTGGAATTAACCATTTCCTCAGGATGGGCTCATGTCAGTCCAGTTCAGTGCAGTTGCTCAGTTGTGTCCGACTCTTTGTGACGCCATGGACTGAAGCATGCCAGGCTTCCCTGTCCATCACTAACTCACAGAGCTTGCTTAAACTCGTGTCCACCACGTCGGTGATGTTATCCAACCGTTTCATCCTCTGTCATCCCCTTCTCCTTCTGCCTTCAGTCTTTCCCAGCATCAGGGTCTTTTCCAATGAGTCAGTTCTTCATATCAGGTGGCCAAAGTATTGGAGCTTCAGCTTCAGCATCAGTCCTTCCAGTGAATATTCAGGACTGATTTCCTTCAGGATGGACTGGTTGGATCTCCTTGCCGTCCAAGGGACTCTCAAGGGTCTTCTCCAACACCACAGTTCAAAAGCATCAATTCTTTGGTGCTCAGCGTTCTTTATAGTCCAGCTCTCACATCCATACATGACTACTGAAAAAACCATAGCCTTGACTAGATGGACCTTTGTTGGCAAAGTAATGTCTCTGCTTTTTAATATGTTGTCTAGGTTGCTCTAAATTTTCTTCCAAGAAGCAAGAGTCTTGATTTCATGGCTTGCAGTCACCATCTGCAGTGATTTTTGAGCCCATGCAAATAAAGCCTATCACGGTCTCTATGATTTCCCTATCTACTTGCCACAGAGTGATGGGACTGGATGTCATGATCTTAGTTTTGTCACTTTGAGTCTACCTCTCTTCACCAAACCTCGTTCTTCCTGTCTCTCTCTCTGTTTTTGCAGTTAACCAAGCTTAGTTTTCTTCTGAAATCTCTACTGTCTCCACTGCCTTGTATAGGATCTGGGCCTCACTAGCCAATCACCCCATAGCCAAGAGAGTCTGATTTGTTCTTGGCCTATAAAGCATATCCATAAAAGGAGCAGCATGGACTCATGACTATTTGGGGAAATTCATTGAAATCACCTCTTTCCCAATGTGCTCCTGATTCTCTGCATCCTCTCTCATCTTTCTGGCCCCAAATTTCTGTTTCATATACCGAATTCCATATCTCCTCTGCTCCCCTATTTGGGAGTAACTTCCAAGCTGGGAGTTACTTCCACTGCCTCCTAAGGATTTTGTTTCTGGTGTCATGGATGGTTTTCAACTTTGTTGACTCATCTGATCACTGTTTCCCAGTGCCAGGTGGAGGCTTATTTGGATGGGGGTGGTAGAGGAGATGGTCGTCCTCATCTGACCTTGACGTGCACCTGACCTCGACAGAGCATGGGGCTCACTTAGGATGGCTGCCTCCTGCCGGTGTGGAGGTTGTTTCTCTGCTTTCTTATTCATTCATCTTATAGACAGTTTTGGGTATCTACTCTGAGCCACGCATGGTGCAGGGGACTGGGAATATTAATACCACACACAAGACAGACTCTGCCCCCACAGAGCTGATAGTCTAGTGACAGGTAACAAGGCATCAACAATACCACTGAACAGGGCTGTGCTGTGAGAAGCTGGAGAGGGGCACTAAATTCCAATTTAATGGTGGTCAGGGAAGACTTCCTGGAGGAAGCCAATCTCATCCGAGATATGGTGACTAGAAGTTAACCAGTTAAAGGAGTGCAGAAAAGAGTATTGCCAGATAGTGAATGGCATGTGCAAAGGCCTGCAGGCATCTGAATGAATGAAGGATGGTGAGAATGTGGAATAGGGTGGAGGAGTCGGGGTTGAGGTACGAACAGGACATAGAAGGGTTTGCAGATGTGCTAGGGAGTTTGGGCTTTCTCCTGTGGACAATGGGGAGCCAAGCAGTGCTTGTAAACATCAGATCTGCATTCTGAGGGGAGCCCTGTGCTGCTGTGTGGAGGACAGAGCTAGCCACCAAGACTGTGGTGGTGATAGATGACTTTAGCCCTTGGAACTCATGCTCTTTAGAGAACCCCACCCATCCACAGCCGCCCCACGTGCTCCCCTTCCCAGCTTGCCACTTGAAATTTCTAACCACCCTTCCCTTCCACGCTTGGCGTGCAATATGTCCAGGCTTTATCCAATCAGCACTGGCTGGCTGAGTGCCTCGCTCGTTCCGGCTGGGGCCCGATAATGCGTGTCCTCCTTTGTTTCATTGTGCAAATATGTGTCTGCGATGTGGTTGGGACTGATAAGTAAAGAAAATTGTGTAGCTTAACAGCAGACATTTCATGACCTCAGGAGTCTCCCAAGATGCATGCTCCCAGCAAATTGTCGGCAAGCCCATTTATCACAGCGCTGACCTGGGACTCTGTGTGCATTTCCCTATGAAAATGGCCCAGCGCCGTCAGTTCCCATCTGCCCAACGCCACCATAATGAAGCGAGCTTTAACTAACCCTGGTACCCACTGAGCGGTCCCGTCACAAATGGCTTTCAGGATGCAGACACCTGCATATGGAATGCATCATCTTCCTAACGGTGGATTTGTGTGGAAATCCAATACACCCTTGAAGCTTCATTTATTTTTGGCTTAGGAAATTGAATATCATTAATTATTTATATTTTGTGTTGCAAGCGGGCAGGAAAGGGGCAGGAAAGGGGAGATTGGGAGAAGGACAGCTTGCCAGTTGCAATCCTGGCAAGCAGCTAAAATAGTCTGAACCTTGGTTACATATGGGATGATTGTGTACCGCCACTCCAAATAAATTTTGCTAGAAATATTGTGTGTGATTTCCCAGAAACTATTTGGTGACTCCTTTAGGCAAAAATTACATTTTATCAGGGTTTGGGAAGTCCCTTGGTAGTCAGATTTCTGCTACCCCAAAACTCATCACAGTACATAGCTGTGACTTTAATGATAAGAGCAAACTGCAAACTTTTACTGGGCATGTACCATGTGCCAGGCACGGGGCTTTCAGTACAAATGTTACAGGCATTTGAAACTCACAACAACCACATGAACTATCTGTTTAATTATTATCTCTGTTTTACAGATAAGGGAAAGTGAAGTTTGTTCAGTCGTGTCTGACTCTTTGTGACCCCATGGACTGTAGCCCACCAGGCTCCTCCATCTATGGGATTTTCCAGGCAAGAGTACTGGAGTGGATTGCCATTTCTTTCTCCAGGAGATCTTCCCAACCCAGGGATGGAACCCAGGTCTCTTGCATTGTAGGCAGATGCTTTACCGTCTGAGCCACCAGGGAAGTCAGAAAAGGGAACTGAGGTTAAAAAGATGATCTTGCCCCAGGCCACAGCTAGTGAATGACAGAGCTAGGATTTGAACCTGGGCCTGGCTGACTTAGACTCCGGAGCCCCTTTTTTTCGGAGGATATGAATACTTTAAACTGAAGACAGGCACCCCCACCCTCCCAGAGCCCGTGAGTCCCACTGGGGTCTTAAGCTGCCTGGTAGGATCAAGAAGGAGAAGCGGATAGAGCCCCTGCTTTCATACTTGGCTTTCTTTATGAGTTGTGAAGCTAAAGGTTACTCTGTTAATTAAAAGGGGAGAAAAGGGGGCTGTTGGAGGATCAGTGGCAAAGTGACTCCAATTAAACCTTTAATGAGTATATTAAGCCATGTAAATCACACGCCTTTTTTTCCCCTTTGGGAACGTCAGCTTCCCTTAGCGAGCAAATCATTGGCCTGCCCCATGTCGGCTGGGGTCTCTGGAAGCTAGAGAGATGGTGGGTTTATTCCACAAGTGCAAAAGCTGTATGATGCAAGAGGGTTTAAAAAAGAGAAAGTAAAGAAGGATCCCCGCTTTAAAAACCAGTCTTTTACTAAAGGTGACTTCCAGAGTTAACAAAGCATGGCATTGCTTTTCCTGATCTTTCATTGTGTGTGTGTTAGTTGCTTGGTCGTGTCCAGCTCTTTGCAACCCTATGGACTGTAGCCTGCCAGGCACGTCTGTCCATGGGATTCTCCAGGCAAGAATACTGCCATTCCTTTCTCCAGGGGATTTTCCTGACCCAGGTCTCCTGCAATGCAGGCAGATTCTTTACCACCTGAGCTAAATGTGACTTCCAGATTTAACAAAGAATGGAGACTAATTTAGGCATTGCTTCTCCTGATCTTTAATTAACAGATCTTGATTTTCTTTGAAACTTCAAATCTCTCGCAGTCACCTGCTGAGCTCTCAGCTTCATTCTTGGGTGGTGGTTGGGACCTTGGAACACTCCCCGGTCTTCTCATCATTTACCTAATAGCTCTGGACTGCCTAGAGGGACCTTGGCAAGGTTGAAAGGGGAAGTGATCCAGTGCTGTGGTCTCCCCTTTCAGTGGAATGTTGGAAGCCATGAGCCATATGAGTCTAGGACTCAGTTTTGTGTGCTTATTCATTCACTCAGCAAATTGTTACAGAGCTTCTGAGCTCATGCTCCAAGATTTACCTTTCTATTTAACTTAGTTTTCTCAAAAACCCTTGGAGGTGGACTTTTTATTGCACCCCCATTCTAAAGATGAAGAAACTGAGACTCAGGGTAGTTACTTACTTAAAGTCAAACACATACTCTTAGAGAGCTAGGATTTGAACCCAAGTCTAGTTGACTCCAAAGTTTGGGATCCTATTCAACCCCGGATGGAGGGAAATGACTGAATGTTCTGGGCTGAGCCAAGGTCTCAGGATTCAGTGGGAAGAAGTAGGAACCCAGGGCCAGACGAGGGACTAGGAGCTTCTCTGGGAAGCTGCCTAGAGCTGCGAGGCACAAGAGACTGGACCCCGCAGAGAGAGTCCAGGGTGTCCACAGACCTCTCTGCACCAACATACTCTGGGGGGTGTTCCCCCACCTCCCGACCCAACTCTGGTCCAGGGGTTGCAGACAGAAGGGGGACCTTTCTGATGGCTGGGACCCTCCCAAGAGCCACACAACAGTTGGGGGCAGCCTTAGCTGAATTATAAAGGTGACACATGTTTTGTTTCAGACAACTCCTGCCCCCTCTCGGGGCCCTTTCCTTCTCTTCATCCACTCACATGGAACCTCATTCTGACCCTCTGCTGGTTTCCGTCTAATCCCTGCCTGATTCAGGTTTTCAACACATACTTCAATAGTGTTAAGTGTGCCAGGCACTATTCTAAGCACTTTATACACACTGATTCACTTAATCTCCATAACAACTCTTCTAAGAAGATCTTATTATTCTATTTTACTAATAAGGACATAGGCAGGGAAAGGTTAAATAACTTGCCCAAGGCCACACAGAATGTGGCTAAACTGGGATTTCCTAAACCCGGAGGGGCTTCCCTCATAGTTCAGTTGGTAAAGGATCTGCCTGCAATGCAGGAGACCCTGGTTCAATTCCTGGGTCAGGAAGATCCCCTGGAGGAGGGACAGGCTAGCCACTCCAGGATTTTGGCCTGGAGAATTCCATGGGCTAATTCCATGGTCACAAAGAGTCAGACATGACTGAGTGACTTACACTTTCAAGCTGGGATTTAAACCCAGAGAATTTGACTCCAGCATCTGTACTCCTGACTACTACCTTGTGCTGATGTTTCTGATAGCTCCCCAAAGGGATATTTTTATTTCAAATAAAAAAAATAAAAACACTTCCAGACATCAATAATGAAGGTGTGGGCTTCCCCTGTGACTCAGCTGTAAAGAATCTGCCTGCAAGGCAGGGGATGCAAGAGATGTAGGTTGGATCCCTGGGTCAGGAAGATCCCCTGGAGGAGGGCATTGCAGCCCACTCTAGTATTCTTGCCTGGAGAATCCCATGGACAGAGGAGCCTGGTGGGCTACGGTCCATTGGTCGCAAAGAGTTGGACATGATTGAAGCAACTGAGCATGCGGGTGGTGAAGGTGTAATGATGGATCGCCATGCAGTCTGGCTGATTTGGGGTTGGGGCAGGGCTTTGCCTGCCATTCTTCACATCATGCTTCAGGTGGGATGAGGAGACCAGACTTCACTTCAGGCCAGAATTCCTTGACACAAGAAGGGTTCCTTCCTTTCATTAACCATTAAACAGATATTTCTTGATCACCTAGTTTATACTGGCCATCTAATATATGCTGTACTTGTTGAGGTAAGAATTTAAATGAAAAAAAAAACCCTTTACTTAGAAATGTAGAGTGTATAGGGGACAGGGAAGTATGTGTGGTGAGGGCTGGGGTGAAGAGTCAGGAGAGCTTCTGGATAAGAGAACGGGATTTAGTGCCCTTACCTGGGTTCAAGCTGGCTCTACCACATGCCAGCTGAGCCTCAGTTTCCTTAACTGTAAAGTGGGAGTGACATTACACTGTTATGTAGCTCTCAGTTCTCTCTTAAACCTGGCCCATCTCTCAGTAACTGAGAGCTGAGACGCTGCTTCTGCTATTCCAAATAGGGACAGACACCGATGGAGCACTGTAGTTTTCCAGAGCCCCTCACAGAGGGAGTGGAAGGCCGGATTTCTGCATAGGAATTAGTATTCTTAGGAAGCATGGCCAAGGGTGAGCTGAGATGCCCTGGCATTGGCAAACTCCGTTCAATAATTGTCCCAGGCAGCCAGAGATGTCCTTTTGGCCAGTCGTAAAGTCCCCCTACATTGTTGAGGTGACCACCCATCCAAAGAGGACCTGGCTGTGTCCCTTGTCATCCAATTTTCAGAGTGCTGATGGTTTCGGTGAGCTGTTGATCTTTGGCATCAGATTGTTCTTTAGAAATATAGGTCCTCTGTCATTTGACCAGGTGCCCTTTATTGCTAACTGACATTTACTCATTCCCCCAGACCCAGAGGTGATGGCCCCCTGATGGAGGAGCCTTCCCTACCTGACTTGAGTGAGTCATGCCCAGCACGCTGTCCCTGCAGCCCTGTTGTAGTTCTGTAATTGTCAGCATACACCTGTAACCCTAAGATGGCTACAGGAGCACGTGATCCAGCTTGGGAGCATTAGTGTACCCAAAGACTAACAATCAAGATGAAAAATTTGAAGTAATTCTATTCAAATGAAAAACTAACTAAAGCCCATGTCATGGAGACACCAAAGATTCTCACCCTAACCTACCACACTCCTTGGCAAAACTCCCTTTTCCCTCTTCTCAAATTTCCTTACACCCTACAGTTCCCTTCAATCTGTCTCTCTTCCCCTAAGCCCAAAACTCACTACACATAATGTGAAAGGGTCTTCTGTCTCTTTCTTCCCTCTATATCTTCTCTATTCCTTTCATTTGACTATAGACTTAGTCCTTCTCCTAACAAGTGTGAAACTTTTCTCCTTAAGAGAGGGAAGTGAAAACCAAAAGGCAATACAGAATTCTCCTTAGCAGGTAGAGGCAGATATAAACCCTCAAACACTTAAAAATCAACACAGTTTTATCCATCACTCATAGTCTTCCCTCCTCTCGATTGTGAGATTCTCTAGATTGAATATGGACTGAGAGATTTCTCCCTGTAGCCACTGTTCACAGAGGTAATGGGGGAGGAAGAAGGTCAGACAGGCATAAAAATTTGTTTGCTTTTGAGCCTCTATTCACAAGGCTCTGCTTGAGCACAAGGATCAATTTTTTTGGTGGTAAAGGGACGCAAGAACGTGTGCGCAGAACAACTTGGCATCAGGTCCTCCTTCGGTCAACCTGAAATACAGGGAGGCCTGTGTTGGTGGTGCCAGAGGGGACATCTCTGTACCTACCAGTTGCTGTCCTGTCTCCAATCGCCATCTTTGTCTGCCCAAGTAGCACAGTGTGGCTCAACTGCAATGTTGGCAGAATTACCTGGAGGGCTTGCTTGGGCCCTTGACAGAACTGATGCATTGAGATTGAGTGAACTTTATTCACTACGCCAAAGCCTTTGACTGTGTGGGTCACAACAAGCTGTGGAAAATTCTTCAAGAGATGGGAATACCAGACCACCTGACCTGCCTCCTGAGCAATCTGTATGCAAGTCAAGAAGCAACAGTTAGAACTGGACATGGAACAACAGACTGGTTCCAATAGGAAAAGGAGCACGTCAAGGCTGTATATTGTCACCCTGCTTATTTAACTTATATGCAGAGTGCATCATGAGAAACGGTGGGCTGGAAGAAGCACAAACTGGAATCAAGATTGCCAAGAGAAATATCAGTAACCTCAGATATGCAGATGACACCACTCTTACGGCAGAAAAAGAACTAAAGAGCCTCTTGATGAAAGTGAAAGAGGAGGGTGAAAAGTTGGCTTAGAACTCAACATTCAGAAAACTAAGATCATGGCATCTGGTCCCATCACTTCATGGCAAATAGATGGGGAAACAGTGGAAACACTGACAGACTTTACTTTTTTGGGCTCCAAAATCACTGCAGATGGGGACTGCAGCCGTGACATTAAAAGACACTTGCTCCTCGGAAGGAAAGTCATGACCAGCCCAGACATCATATTAAAAAGCAGAGACATTTCTTTGCCAGCAAAGATCCACCTAGTTAAGGCTATGGTTTTTCCAGTAATCATGTATCGATGTGAGAGTTGGGTTGTCTTAAAGAAAGCTGAGCATCAAACAATTGATGCTTTTGAACTGTGGTGTTGGAGAAGACTCTTGAGAGTCCCTTGAACTGCAAGGAGACCAAACCGATCCATCCTAAAGGAAATCAGTCCTGAATATTCATTGGAAGGACTGATGTTGAAGCTGAAACTCCAATACTTTGGCCACCTGATATGAAGAACTGACTCATTGGAAAATACCCTGATGCCGGGAAGATTGAAGGCAGGAGGAGAAGGGAATGGCAGAAGATGGGATGACTGGAATGGCATCACCGACTCAATGGACATGAGTTTGAGTAAACCCTGGGAGTTGGTGATGGACAGGGAACCCTGGTGTGCTGCAGTCCATGGGGTCGCAAAGAGTCGGACACGACTGAGCGACTGAACTGAACTGAGGCCTGAGAATCTGAACTTTAGTAAGTTCCCAGGTGCTGCTGCTGCTGCTATTGCTCTAGGATCTGTACTTTGACAACCACTGCATTAGTAGAAAAAGGACTCTGTTCTGGACCAGACTGTCATCTAACTTGAACCTGTGGAGGAATTGAAAGCCACCGGGTTATGGGAAATCTAAAGGACTTTCTGCTACTCAGAATGCATTTCTACCCACCTGCCATCAATACCATTTCCTTCCCTTTCCCATAAGTATTTAGGGTTTTTCTCCTTCATTATAAGACCCCAGAGACATGGAGAACTGGGAGCTCTTTTGTGTGTGTGGCTAGGGTGTTTTTCTTCTGTCTCTTATAAATCTCTTTTGGCTTTCCCCCTTCTTGTTGTGTCCTATTTATTATTTATTAACAGGCTCTTAGCTCAATCCCAAGGTGCCCAGAGAATGTACTTAGGGATAAAGAATGGGGAGAGGGTACATTCCTTTCTGTTTGGATGAGAAGGCAACCAGAGATGGGGATTCATTTAGAGCATGCCTGCATGCTTAGTCCTCAGTCGTGTCTGACTCTTTGCAACCTCGTGGACTGAAGCCCACCAGGCTCCTCCGTCCATGGCAAGAATTTTGGATTCTCCAGGCAAGAATACTGGAGTGGGTTGCCATTTCCTTCTCCAGGGGATTCTCCTGACCCAGGCATCGGACCTGGGTCTCTTGCATTGCAGGCAGATTCTTTACTGTCTGAGCCACCAGGGAAGCTATAATGAATTCTATTAGGTTGGTTAAAAAGTAATTGCAGTTTTGGATTGTGAATGTTAATCATTATAGTTAGGCTTAAACACATCTTTATTAATCAAAATAGGAGCCATTACAACCAACACATTTTTGACAACGGCAGCTAGGTATGCTCATTTCATTTTTTGGTTTAACATCTATGAGACAGGATGGACAGGTATTACATCATGAACGTAAAGATGAAGACCCTGAAGCTCACAGATGTGAAGCCACCTGCCCAAGGACAAACAGACTAGAGTTTGGAAAGAAACCCAGGTATCTCTTTTAAAACCTTCTTCTGAACTTCTAACAGGAAGTTCAGTGCTTGCGATGAATCAGTCAGTCTATCTCTCCATCCACCAATGTTTATCAAGAAACTCCTGTCTGGGAGGCTGCCTGTTAGGAACTGAGGTTCCTCAATAGTGAAAGTCTATATGTGCCTGCTTTAAGGGAGTCTATAGTCTAGGAGGGAGGCTGGACACGGAGAGGAGAATTATCAGTGGGCTGAAAGTGAGAGTCACTCAGTCGTG
Organism: Antilocapra americana; assembly: GCA_007570785.1. Classification (NCBI taxonomy): domain Eukaryota; kingdom Metazoa; phylum Chordata; class Mammalia; order Artiodactyla; family Antilocapridae; genus Antilocapra; species Antilocapra americana. The sequence goes on from ML661325.1 coordinate 1,003,179, forward strand.
TCTGACTCTTTGGAACCCCATGAACTATACAGTCCATGGAATTCTCCAGACCAGAATAGTGGAATGGATAGCCTTTCCCTTCTCCAGGCAATCTTTCCAACCCAGGGATCAAACCCAGTTCTCCCACATTCCAGGTGAATTCTTTACCACCTGAGCCAGCAGGGAAGCCCATCAATGGGTTGAACATCCCCCAAAGGAAATGTGCTGATGCTGGGGCCTTAACAGCAGAAGGATTTCCCTCACTGTGGTCTCAGACAAGTGTTCACTGAAGACTGAAGCTGAAACTCTTATTCTAGGATGAAATGGGGTGACTTAGGAGATAAAGCACAGTGAAAAGGCATGTTCCAAGAAGAGATCAGCATGTGTAAAGGTCTGCTTTTAGGGAAGAGTAGGAGCATATTTAGGGAAAGACTTGTGCATTTGGAACAGAATAAGTCCAGAGAAGGGACTGAGATGAGGCTGAAAAGGGAGGTTGCAGGCAGCCAGATCATGGAGGGGCTTACAGGTCAACAGAAGGGCTTGGATCCTTTCTCTAAGCACCCTTGAAATCCTTTGGAGGGTGATGTGATCAGATTTGCATCTGTGATGTGGCTGGAAGGTCTGAATAGAGGGAGGGAGACCAGTTAGGAGGGCTGGTGTGGGAGTCCAGGTAGGGGGATGATGATGGGCTGGCCTCAGGTGGTGGCAATAAGGAGTGAGAGCAGGGGATGGATTTCAGAGCTAGAGGGATTGTACAACCTGGTACTTAGTGGTGGTTGGGAGGTAAGGGAGGGGGAGGAGGTAAGGGTAACACCCAGCTACTGAGTGCACATAATAGGAGCTCAGAGAGTATTTATGGACCTGAACACATCTACTGGCAGGCACAGGCCTTGAATGCTGGAAACTGAGCCCTGGAGGTTTGGGGATCCATATTACTGGGGGCGGGGAGCAGTGGCACTGCATTGGAGTTGGAGGTGTCTTGCACATCTTTCGTGGCTCCTGCCTGCAAGCTGCCCACCTCCTCTGAACTATATTCTGCTCATCTTTGTTGTTGAAAGGCTGACAGCTATTTGCTTTTTATAAAACATGTAGATTTCCTGCTATCTTTAGAGAAAAAGCACTGCAGATGAGCCTCATTAAAAACATGGTAGCATTCCATCATTAGCCAATTAGAATACTTGGGAGACGTGTCTGATATGGAAGGATCTCATGAATAAGGTTCTCCGGGGAACTTTGGCAGGACTTGTTGCCCAGCTGTTTGCATCCATCAGCATGACTGAGAAAGGAAGCCGGTGCAGCAATCACCTGCTTTTTCTCTTTGCACTTTGGTTGGTATGCTGAAGGGAACATGGTAGGCGAAGCTCCAAGACCTGGTCTCATCCTTAGTCCAATGAGGAAATATGCGGAATGATAGAAATAAATACTCCAAATCCTTTTCCAGAATTCTCAGGGGTTAACAGTTTATTTGTCAAATGTGTCTTACCAATACTGTGTATTAGGCTTAGCAATAGATGATCTGGGAATGACAGAGTTGAGATAGGGCCTTTGCCGTCTAGTAACTCAGAGTATAGAGAGGTCTGTATAGAATAAGACACCTGCCTAAATGGAGAGTGTTTTTCAGAGCAGGGAGTGTTCCTGATTTGTTTCTGTGACCTCAGAAGCTGGTATGGGGACTGACACAGTAGGTGTTCAATAAATGGCTCAGTGAATGAAAGGATGGGAGGATGGTTGAATGGATGGAGTGACTTATTGATTGGATGCATGAATGAGTGGATGGTTGGCTGCTCTTTAGATGTAGGAAGTCCTGAATAATAAAATGTGTCTGTTGAGCACATTTTTGTCATTTCAACGGCCAAGCTGTAACCTCTGTTCACTTTTAGTCTTGCTGAGTCTCTGTCATCTCCAACAGCTGAGTATTCACAAAGATTCTGCTTCATTTGGCATTTGAGACACCAGCTGAGCTTGGCTCAGTTTACTTTTAAGACTGAGCAAAGCTCTTCCACTTGTTTAAATTCTTAGTGAGTAAACCAGTCATATCAGAAATGAATTTTCTGCCATATTTAAACTGTAAGAAATGTCAGAGATCATGCAGTTCAATACCTTCTTCTTAAAAATGGGAAACAAATTATAAGTCAGTGTAAATCAGTTTAAATGGGGAGTCAATATAAGTTCAGTGAAAGAATGTTGGACTGGAATTGGAATTTTGTCCCTGGTACTTGCTTGGCAACTTGTGTGAGCTCTGGAGAATAATTACTTCCTGCCTGCCTTTATCAGTTCGTCCTGAGAGTCAGATGAATGAGTGAGGGCTTCAGGAGGGACTTGGTAAACACCAGTAGTGATTCTTCCTAATGGCATCAAGTTAGTTGCTGGAGAGCTAGCATTTGAGCTAGGCCTTCTGAGTCAGGGTCTAAGCAATCCCTGCTATACCTCATTGCTTCTTAGAAACAACATGTACCTATGGGTTTGCTGTGCTGTTTGAACAAAACCAAAATATGGTTTTGGGATAAAACCATCAGAATGGCTGAAATTAAAAGGATTTTTTAAAATATCAATGGTTGGCAAGGATGGGGAGCAACTAAAACTCTCACACATTGCTGGTGAGCGTAGAAATTGGTGTCACTGCTCTGGAAAACTGTCAGTATCCACTCAACTTGAACATGTACATTGACTGTGACTGAACTCTTTCCTTCGTAGGTATATACCCAAGAGAAATGAAGACAAAAGTCATGTGCTGGAATGTTCATAGCAGTGTTATTCATAACAGCCCCAAATTGAGCCCTACCCAGATACCCATTAGGAGTAGATGAATAAATTTTAGTATATTTATACAACAGACTGTTATATACCAATAAGCGTGAACACACTGAACCTATATATAATAATATGGATGAATCGTGTGCAGATAATGTTGAACCAAAGAAGCCAGACATAAGATGATATAGGTATGTTTTCATTTATGTAAAGTTCACAGTAGGTAAAACCAACCTCTCATATTAGGAACTAGGATAGTGTCCACCCTTGGGACAAGATACCAACTAGAAGGGAGCATTAGAAGTCTTCTAGAACAAAGCTGACATTACATTTCTTTATCTGGGTACTGAATGCATAGGTGTATTCAGTGACTGACAATATATTGAGCTCTGCATTTGTGATTTGTGTATTTTTCTGTATTATGTTTTGCTTCAGTGAAAAGCTAACAAGCAAAACAAAACAAACTTAAGGCTGAGCTCCACTGTATGTGGCAGGATGCTTGCCCCTCTCCGCCCACCATGAAGAGACCCCTGAGGATGCCATTGCCCTAAAGGTCTTGGCCAGCTGCTCTCCCTAGCCTCACCCCATGGGAAGCAGGGCTAGGGTTTGATGTGTGGCTGCTGGTGGAAGGGTTCACTACCCAGTGGGACTCTGCCCTTTCCTGCTCTCCACCTCTCCAGGCTCACCAGTCTCCTGCCCCAGGCACTCCAGCTGGAAACCATGCTTGGGGTCCTAGAGATCAACTTCGGCCTCCTTTGCCTGACTGCTGTGGTCCAGTTTCCCATCACGCAGCTGTCTCTGTGCCAGTCTGGCATCCACCAGGGAGGACTGGACCACACAGCTGCAAATGACGTCGTTCCAGTATACACACACAATTCCATGCATGGGGAATGGGGCAAAGACTCATAGAGCGAGAGCTGAATGGAAGTTTGGAGGTCCTTGAGCCCCCCAAACAAAGACTCTCTTGCCTCTGATGGGATGTTTCTAGGTGTCACCCAGATGAACAGCTTGTGACTTAATTCTGAATGTATTTTGTTGTGTATTAGGAAATAATATAATCAAAGCATTGGTCTCTTGATTTCATGGATATTATTGCCTAGAATGATGTTGAGTTAATAAAAAAAAGTCACTGATTAAAAGACAAACATTAAGTATTAGAACATGTAATATAAGAATATGGCCCAAATCATAGAAGTGGAAGTTTGGGAAATACTAATCTGGCTCCCTTGGGTCACAGTGGGTGAACTAAGACCTGAAACTGGGGGCAGGGAGGGGAGGACTAACTAGTGACCTTCACTCCTAACGTTGATACAGCACTTGAGAGCCCATCAGTGCCTTAAGAGACAGGTTTTCTGAAGAGATACATTTGCCCCAACCTGGGAGGTTAAGATAATGACCATCACTGGTTACCAAGAGTGAAGGCGCAGGGTCCCTGACAGGGCAACGGTGAGAATGTAGGCTTCAGAGTCACCTCCCGACAGGAATCACGTCCCAAGACCCCATTTTTCTTGCTGTGTGACACTGTACCCCGTTGTTTAACCTCTCTGAGATACAGGTTCCTTAGCTGTAATGAGAAACTTTATACCTGTATCACAAGGTTGTTACAAGGTTTAAAAGAGATGATCCAGCCCCAAGCTTGAGTTGGTTAGTTGCTGGTCCCTAGAGAGAGGAGAGGGGCACATGCAGACCTGGAGCCTGGGGCTCTTTGCTCTTGGTCCTGTTCTCTTTCCTCTGAGGAGCCATCCCTCATCCTGGTTCTGCAGACCCTTGCTTCCATGGCCCAGGGCCAGCTGGGAGAAGAGCGTGGCATGGTTTCCCTGATCTCTGCTGGGCTGGCCCAACTTCCCGTGGCCGGAGCACCTGATTTGAAGGGGACTTCACGAGTGAGCCTGGGGTTCAGTCAGCTGGGTCTGATCAGCCGTATGGGGAGCAACTAGGGGCCACTGTAGTGGGAAACAGTGCCCCTGGGAGGCCAACCCCAACAGAGGGTGGCCACCCGCACAGGACTCGAGGGAGTGCCTGTGATGGAGAGCGCCGTTCTGCCTCCAGCAGCAAACCACCCATGTGGCCTTCTGGGGTGAAGCACAAAGCAGAGGCTGGCTCCTTGGCATTTTATACACTGGCTGTGGGGAACTACAGGTTTGGAGACCAGCCAGATCCCTGCAGCAGGAATTATGAAGAAGATTAAATAGGAAAGATCTGGCCTTGTAGGAATTACCCAGACAGTTATGTTGAGAAACGTCTGCCCTCCTCATTCCTTTCCTCTCTCCCTCTCTTCTTTTTTTTTCTTTTGTTTTTTTTGGTGATTGTTTTTTTTTCTAATTTATTAAATTGGAGGATAATTGCTTTACAATGTTGTGTTGGTTTCTGCTGTACAACAGTGTGAGTCAGCTGTAAGTATACATATGTCTCCTCCCTCGTGAGCCTCGCTCCCTCCTCTGCCTGCTCTTTTTCCCCTTCCCTCTCCCCTCCTGTTGGCCACCGACTCATTTATTCAAGAGGCGAAGCAGCACATCAGGGACTCAGAGGCAGAAAGGAGCCCTGGCTTTCCCTTTTAAGATCAGGTTGATCCATTTGAAATGGCCATTGCAGTCAGTCTAAAATGGTTCAGAGCTGTGGCTGAGATGCTTAACCCTTCTGAGCCTCTTTCCATATCTGCAGTTTCTCTTGTTTCACAGGGTTGTAATGCTGAAGTTATAATGTGTGTAGGGTGTTTAGCTCAGTACCTGACATATAGTAAATACTCGGAGAAGGCAATGGCACTCCCCTCCAGGACTCTTGCCTGGAAAATCCCATGGACGGAGGAGCCTGGTAGGCTGTAGTCCACGGGGTCGCGAACAGTCGGACACAACTGAGTGACTTCGCTTTCAATTTTCACTTTCATTCATTGGAGAAGGAAATGGCAACCCACTCCAGTGTACTTGCCTGGAGAATCCCTGGGACGGGGCAGCCAGGTGGGCTGCCGTCTATGGGGTCGCACAGAGTCAGACACGACTGAAGCAACTTAGCAGCAGCAGCAGTAAATATTCATTTGCATTTTTTGAAGGTGATTTCATGTAGTTGACCTATTGTTTGTGTAATGTCTGCAAGATTGCCATGCCAAGTCTCTTGGAGTGTTTGTATCCTTAACTGTAGAACAGAGGCAGTATCCACCTTCAATGGCTCTTGTATAGATTCAATGAACTAATGTGTGTAAGGGCTTCCTAGGTGGCACTTGTGGTTAAGAACTCACCTGTCAATCAGGAGATTTTAGAGATACAGGTTCCAGCCTTGAGTCAGGAAGATCCCCTGGAGAAGGACATGGCACCCCACTCCAGTATTCTTGCTTGGAGAATACCCATGGACAGAGGAGCCTGGTGGGCTACAGTCCATGGGGTCACAAAGGCATCTGAGCTCAGTTGTGTCCAACTCTTTGTGACCTCATAGACTGCGGCCGGTCAGGCTCCTCTGTCCATGGGGATTCTCCAGGCAAGAATACTGGAGTGGGTTGCCATGTCCTCCTCCAGGAGGTCTTTCTGACCCAGGGATTGAACCCACATCTCTTGCTTCTCCTGCAATGGCAGGCAGATTCTGTATCAGCTGAGCTACCGGAAAAGCCCAAAGAGTCGTACACAAGTGAAAGTGACTTAGCACAATGTGTGTGAAGTGCTAGAGGCCAGCACCCAACAACTAGTGATGATTTTCTTCCATTCTTTCAGTTATTTGTTCTATACACATTTCCAGCTAAGATCTGAGTGCCAGGCTCTGTGAAAGGTGCTGGGAACGCAGAGTTAAATGAGGCATATTTCTTTCCTTCAAGAGATAGACTTGTCCAGGAGACTCAACTGGCAAGAGGTTTGTGGATACTTTATGATGTAGGGAAATAAACGGAGCTGGGAGCTGCTGGACTGAAGTTTGGGGTTTTGTCTCCAGTGCGGGGGTGGGAGGGGAGGGTGTATTCACTGAGCATCTGCTCTGTACCATGTGCAACATTCACGTTATCTCGTGTAGCTCTTGACAGAATGCTACAAGGTAGGTGTTATGTACTAATACCTATATGGTAGCGAAGAACTGTGGCTCGGAGGGTGCTTGCTGATGTCTGTCTGACTCCTGTGTTCATTATCTCTCTATTGGGTTTGCCAAAAATGTTCGTTTGGGTTAAGAAAAGATGTTACAGAAAAACCCAAACCAATACTTCAGGTGGTTACCTGCAGGCAGCAGAGTCAGGGGAGCAGAAATGACTGGGATCTGTGAGGTAGGAGTCATCTTGACCTGACCTGCCGTGGTTTCCTCCCTCTGAGTTACTCCTGAGTTTGCAGAGAGACTTGGGGTCGAGGAGACTTCTGGTAGGTTTCTCCATGGATGGGCCATTTGTGGTTCTGAAATAACTGGGCATGTCCCTGGGGGCTGAAGCTCAAGCTGAGAATCATAAAATAGCATCACATCCAGAATCTAATTCTCCTCCCCAAAGTCGACATGTTAATTGTGGACCCAGAAAGCCAGAGAGCCCCCATTTCCTGTGAAAAGGGTGATCTGACACGGAGTTTTATGTTGCAATGAGATAAACTAATGCTCTTAAAATTTTAGCTATTCATTGTATGAGCTGCTTTGGCAGGGATATTATACATGCAGAATGTTGAGCTCTGTTCTTATTCAATTTTTAATTAATTTTTGTGTAATATTCTGTAAGCACATTAATATCAATGAGATACTTTCTGCACTGTGGCTAATATACAGCTTTAAGGAGCCATGGGTATTGTTTTCCCCTTTATTTGTGTTGAGCAAAGATTACTGGTTCTGTAAGTATTATTTTCTTGTTCTTGGGAGGTAAGGCTGTAAGAGAGAAATTAAATTTTCCCAGCAGGCTTGGGCTGAAATGTTGTCACAGATGTGTATTTGAGAGCAGTGATGAGAAGTACCCTAGGTGTGGTGCTAACTGAACATTTGACTGTCAGAAATTAAAGGTTCTTTAAGAAGTGGTCCATGGTGGGATCGATCCATAGCTAAATTAGAATTTGAAATGGGATTATTCCAGTTTTTAAATAAGATCTAAGCAAGAATTTCAAGATAAAAATAAGTTATTTAGGTTAACTAGAGCAATTTTGTTCAGATATTAAGGGATTCCATTTGTTTATTCCACAGTAATTTGAACACCTATGAAGAAGGTATTCTCCTAGGCATTATCAAGTATACAAATATGTATTCAGTCTATGTCTGGGACACTATGAAAGTGAAAGTGAAGTCACTCAGTCGTGTCTGACTCTTTGTGACCCCATGGGCTGTAGCCAGTCAGGCTCCTCTGTCCATGGGATTTTTCAGACAAGGATACTGAAATAGGTTACCATTTCCTTCTCCGGGGAATCTTCCCCACCCAGGGATAGAACCTGGGTCTCCTGCACTTCAGGCAGACTCTTTACCATCTGAGCCACCAGGGGAGCTGGTGACACTATGGGTATCAGGGACCAGTTGATGGGAAGCAGGGACACTATGGGTATGGGCTATTTTAGTATAAGACAAAGTAATAAGTGTCATCATAGAGGTACAAACTAGTGTTGTAATAGTCCAATGAAGAGGTTATTTGTAATAGAAAGATTATGGAGATGACTTTTGAACTGGACCTTTAAGGTTGCATAGAATTTAGACACATGCTAAAGAAAGGAAAAGGCATTTTTGGAGAAGAGAACAGCCAACCCATATCCAAGAAGAGCAGGGATAGGGTTCCCAGATCCAAGGGAAAGAACAGCGTGCTTTACCACTGATGTGCCTTTTACCACGCTCTCCCCTTCTTCTAGGGCACATTTTCTTTCTTCCAACTGAGTAGGTCCTCTGTGCCCTGCTGGTCTATTTTTCCTCCCAGTAAGGTCAGCCTGTGCTAGCTAATTCAACTGACTTGTCTTTCAGATAAGGAAGCTCAGAGTCAGACAATTGGAAGAACGAATCCCAGCTGGTTACAGTCTTGGCTTGAACTAGATCTCCTGTGGTTTAGTGTTCTGTGCATTTTATGTAGTTCTGATCCATTATGTCTCAGAATAATGGTCAAGAAACCTGCCCCCTGCAATTTGAAGTTACAGTGCCACTTCCATTAAGTGCTAAACTTAGGGTCAGGGATGGAAGCTTAGCCAGAGAACCTTTTTGGTTTCAACCCTTGTTAGTTCTGAGTTCTTTTGATACTCTACTAGACGGAGTATAAGGTTCATATCAAATTCTTTTTTTGATGATTGAGGATATTAAAGGACCCCCAAGTCTGTAATTCTGAACATCACTTCTTATGACTCTTTATTGTTCAGGTCAAGCCAAGATATCTACTAAATGTTACTGTCCAAAGCCCTGAAGTGAGATTGTTTTCTTATCTTTTGCCTTTTTGTTTTAATGACAGAGGGAAAGAAGGAACGAGACAGCTTTTGTGTTATTGGGGCTCTGATATAAGAAAGTTTGATTAACTGAAGTTGCATTATTTCAGAGAAATGCACAATTTTGACAACCCTAGCTCAGTGATTCTGAGTAATGGTAAAAGGAAACACAAATTTGGGTTTAAAGAGACTCTGAGAATGGTTTGGAAAGGTTCTGGGAATGTGGTTTTTTGCAAAATTTGACAGCTTCCTGCCCACCCTCTCCCTTTCTCAGTGGTTTTAATCAGTGTTCAGAGCATCCCACAAAATCCATTTGCATCACAGCTCTAGATAGACAGAGTTGTGTCTTCCCCAAGAAGGGCTCCCGAGGGAGGTTTCTGGGATGGAGAGGTGCTGCTGGCAGGCTCCAAAGGAACTCAGCTTTCCCAGGCCTTGAATGACTTTCTTCCTCATCATTCTTCTGTGGGAATTTTTGCCATCACAACCTGATACTCCACGAAGGACTCTGTGAAGAAATAAATCAGGGATGCTCCTTGGTTACAGAAACAATATTGGCCTTTTCACTCTAATCCCTGGTTTCCAAAGATATCCCTTTGCCAAGGATAACAGCATCTACCCGCAAGTAGTTCCATTAACGAGGAAGGACAGGTCAGCAAGAATCCTAGTGTCTCTCATGGTGAACTTGCCAAGAGGCATATGATTCAGGCTACGGGGAGGGGGAAATCAAGTACTGTAGGCTGTAACCAGTGAGAACTTCTCCACTGTCTCAGGGTGAGAGTCTTTTTATTTTGTTGTTGTTGTTGAGAGCTATGTTGCATTTGGCAGGAAGTTTTAGGACCTCCAGCCCAGGGGCAGCATCTCAAGTAACCCTGAGAGAACTGCTCTGAGGAGGCAAGGGTGGGGCGGCAGGTCCAGTGCCCCGGGAAGGAGACAGCGCAGTGAGCGCAGCACGGAGTCTTGTGAACTGACTGACTCCTCCCCCTACTGCTCTACTGGCAGGAAATTCTCAGGTCCCTCTTGAGGTCCTGTCTGACCGCCCCCACCCCCAGCACACTGTCCAGGAACCTGATGATTTATGCAGTGCAAAGGTCAGTTGTGCTTTCTTCGCTAATCAGAGGAAGCAATGGCATTTGAGGGGTTCACCACTGCTATTCTCTTTACACAGAGCAGCCTGTAAGCCTGGTCTTGGCACCTCTCTCACTGAAGAGGAGGATTAAAGAAAAGCACAAATGAAAGCCCTGGCATGGCCCCCTGCCACGGCTCAGCAGTTGACCAGGGCATCCGTAGCTTCTGGGATTCCTTTCACTCATTCAACCAAAATGACCCATGTCAAACTTCGCTTCTCCTCCACTTGGACCCACGCTGTGGCTCCTTCGTTCAGCCCCTCCCTGCACGCATCTGTCAGAGAAGGTCAGGTCCCATGGCTATTCTGTTTCCTTCTCTACAAAAAAGATTCTGATGCTTTGGGGTTTGTGTGGGGAAGAAATGAGATGATAGGTATGAAGGTGCACAGTGAGTGTGTATGAGAGCACAGTGAGCTGGCAACGGTGCTGGACTTTGCCTTCCCTCCTGCTTCTTCTCTCCTTCTTTCTCTCTTGTAATAAAAGAAATAGAAGAGCACAGCTCAGATTACTGAGGAAACCCTTCTATTTTTCACCAGAACCTTTGCCTGATTATCAAAGAGCAGCATGTTCAAGTTAATTGCTGAATAGTATCCAGACAAAAATTCTTGTTTCCAGCTTCAGGATCCAGGTACGAAACTCCCAAGGGCATCTAGTCACTGGGACCTGTGATTAAGTCAGATGGTTTCTGGCCTGCAATGGAAAACAGTTAAATTAAAACAATTTCCTGGAAGAGGAGTTGCAATCTTCCACAGCCCTGCCAATGGTGGATATAATCATGGTCTTGGATATTTGCCACACCAGGATGTGAAAAATGGCATCTTGGTATAATTTAGCTTTTTTATTTTTTAATATGAGTAGAGTTGAACATCTTTTCTATATTTAGAAATACAAGCCACTTGTATTTCACTGTCTGTGAACTGTCAGTTTATGCCATTTGCTTGTTTCTTATTGGGTTGCTGATCTTTTACTTATTGATTTCTTGAAGTCTCTGTATATCAGAGTGATTATAATATCCATGTAATATGAGTTGCAGTTTCTACCTTCAGTTTGTTGTCTGTCTTTCTGACTTTGTTTATTGTGTTTTTGATGTTTATATACTCAGATGTGTCAATTATTTCCTTTATAACTTCTGGATTCTGGGTCCAAAGTGGAAAAGCGTTCATTATAAAGGAGTTCTCCAATGATTTCTTCTTCTATTATAATAGTTTCCTTCTTTGTATTTAAATCTTTCAGATATTCCAAGTTTTAATAAAACCCAGAAGTCAGGGTTTTTTGTTAAATATTCCAATATTTAATATTGGCAACTAAAACAACATGCATGCACATTGTATTGGCCTAACAAAGCACACACATGGGCTAGATTTGATCTGCTGAGCCTTGATTTACAACCTCTGGTTTAAGACCTGACCGTCTTCCTGTGTGAAAACATTACATAATTGGGCAGCTAGAGGTCTGTTGTTTGTAGAATACATCTTCATTCTTATAGTTTCATTCCCATCCTTCCCCAGTTTGTCCTGAAGCCTTTGCCCTCTGCCTACCAGTGCCTAGAAGCAGTTGTTCCCCGGCCAGTTCTTCAGTACTGAGCTTTCAGAGCGCTTGACGGTTTTGCCAGCTGCAGATCTGGGCTGATCCGATTAGCCGTCACTGAGAATTATTTCGTTGACACATTTGAGCCACGGTACTGCTTGGCTGTATTTAATTGGTTTTGTGCCCAAAGACATTAAGTGCTTATCCCCAGTAGTGCTTACACAGACTCTGAATTCAGATTTGGATTACCTGATTTTTTAAAAAATGACATTCATGTCATTCCTTCTGAGTGCTTTGAGATCACTGGGTGAAGGGTGCCACTTGAATGGGAAGTTTAATACCCTGGTCAGGAACTAAACCCTGAGCTCTATTCACTTTTCTTTCTTCCAGAAGCCCTATGCCTATAGTCACCTTTCCTTGTGTTCACTCAGAGTTACCTTCCTGTTGTAAACACCTATAGGCAGAGAATCAGAGTGGGAAGAGAAGGGTTGATTGGCTAGAATGTTAAATTATGAAACAAGCAGAGCTGATTGTTGGCAAAGAGCTTTCTTTGTCCAGGTCAAAAAAGCTCTTGCCTAAGAACGTTGATTCATGTGCAGTGTAGTAAGGTACTTAGAGGCCAAAGCAAGATCAGAGAGGACTTTCTGCTAGCTTGACGACAGAGCCGGGGAGCTCACAATTGAACTGTAAAAGACAGGTAGTCTGGGGAGATGGGGACAAGGGAGAATCCTGGGTGGACCTCCATCATTTTCTATCCACTGCACAAGCTCGTGAACCTCTCTGTGCCGCCTTTCTGGAATCTCCAAGGTATATTCACAGTCTTCTGCCTCTCTTGTTAGGTTGGGAGCTCAATGAGTACAGATATGATGGTTTCCAGATCCATATCGAGCTCTACTCACAGTTCTGGGGACAGGGTTGATGCCTGGGGAAGGTTTGCTGGATGAATGAAACCTTGTACTCACACACCCATTTACCTGGCAGTTCTAGGCACTGCTAAGGACACCAGGCCAATTAACAGGCATTTCAATCAGCCAAATCTGCAGTCCTTTACAGAACTATTATGGAAATGCCCAGGGGCATGGTAGAAAGAAGACTGGCTTTGGGGTCAGGGGATTTGGGTCTGGAATTTGACTCTGCTGTGAACCCACTGGGTGACTCCAGGCAGCTTGACTCAAGCTTCTCTGAACCTCAGTTTAGTCATGAGTAACATGAGGATATATAACACGGCTTTCCACAGTCTCTCAGCTCTGCTGGCTCCGAGATTATAGGGAGGGACCCCTGTCAGCGATGGCAGACATTGGCTGGGCACTCCCAAGTGCTAGATGCTTCATACAGTGACATAAACGCTTTCATCTCAATCTTCAAGACTTGTCTGGAAGGTGAGCCTTGTTATCTCCATCTTACAAATGAGGAATCTAAGGCTTAGTAAGATTAAGTTCTGAGAGTGCCCAACTGGTTTCTCTAGTGACCTAGACTCAGTAGGGTCCCTTCACTTCTCTGTCACTTGGAGATGTTCATAGTTTCCACATTTTTCAGTCATGAAGAAAGAAGAGGAGGAAGAGGTGAGGAGAAAGAGGAAGGAGGAGGGGAGGGGAGGACGGAAGAGGTCTCATCTCATCTTGAGTTATTTGAACATTGCCGCTGTGTCGGACTCTGTGCTACCCCATAGATGGCAGCCCACCAGGCTCCCCCGTCGCTGGGATTCTCCAGGCAAGAACACTGGAGTGGGTTGCCATTTCCTTCTCCAGTGCATGAAAGTGAAAAGCGAAGGTGAAGTCGCTCCGTCACATCTGACTCTTTGCGATCCCGTGGATTGCAGCCCACCAGGCTCCTCCGTCCATGGGATTTTCCAGGCAAGAGTCCTGGAGTGGGTCGCCATTGCCTTCTCCGTTTGAACATTGAGTCCAATTTAAATGGAAAACCATCACCTGCCCTTGAGGGTACAACTTTATCCCTCCCATCAGCTCCACCTGGTCTGGCCTTCAGGGAGCAACAGTGACAGGAGGACCACCCTCTCTCTGCCCTTCATTCTCCTTGTTCTACGTTGCGGCTGCCCCCACCCCCACCTTTACTTCCCTCATTCTGGCTGCTCAGGGTTGGGCTGGGGAGGAAGGATGGGGTAGAGGCTTTTTTGGGCAGCTGATGCTCTTTGCCCTTCTCTCTCGGCTATTGAGTCACCTGAGTCAGAGCAGTTCCCTGAAGTCGGCTCTGCCGCAGAGCCTCTGGTGGGTCCTCTTCACTGCCCTGTCCCCTAGCGTGGACTGTGCCCCTCAGCCCAGCTGGTCTCCTTGGTCCTGCTCCCCTCCTCCCGTCCCCTCTCTCACAGCCTTCTTCAGGCTGTTGAGATAGTCCGAGCTCAGTTCTCCAGGGTTCCCTGTCCCATGGGTGCAGTGCCTTCTTGCCCAGCAGAAAGGCCAGTGAACAGCTAACCCCGCTGCTGACCTCCATCCCCATGGCCCTGCCATCATGGCAGCCCCAGTGCCTGAGCTGCCCTGTTCATTTCACATACACTTCAAACGCCTGGAGGCACACCAAGTTCCCAAGAACTTTCTCACTTCTGCATACCTGGGAGGTTTTTTTTTTCCTGCAAGTTTTAGGAACTGAGCACAGTTAAGGAGTGAGAAGCCTCCTGAATGGATCCTCAGTCTCTGGACAGTTCTTCTGGGGCCCCTTCACTCAGCCAGTGAGGGATGAGGGTGGAAATACCCACCTTTCTCTCTTCCCTCTTGTTCCTCCACAGTTGTCCTTAGGAGGACCTGCTGCTCAGAGAAGTCCTAGCTTCCTCTGACACAACCTGAATGAAGAACAGGGTCTCAGAACCAGCTTTGCCATCTTCCAAGATGTGTTGCTGGGGTGTGTCAAGCCACCCTCCACAACATGGGCTGCTGGTTACCGGTGGTGTGCATGCATGCTAAGTCACTTCAGTCGTGCCTGACTCTTTGTGACCCTATGGACTGCAACCCGCCAGGCTTCTCTGTCCATGGGGTTCTCCAGGCAAGAATACTGGAGCAGGTTGCTGTGTCCTCTTCCAAGAGATCTTCCCAACTCAGGGAGCAAACTTGCATCTCTTATGTCTCCTGCATTGGCAGGTGGGTTCTTTACCACTAGAGCCACCTGTTGTTACCCATTAACTTCCATTTAAGGCATCAGCCAAGGTTTGGGCACGATACAAAAAGGCCCTTCCATAGCCTCTTAAGTCTTAAAAGATGCCCTATTTTAGTTTTAAAGGTAACTTAGAAGTGCCCATGGATGGGCATCTCATCTCCTGCCTGGGAGCTGACAACAGCCAGTTTCACCCACTGTCCCTCTGCCCATGGTGGACTCACAGTGCGGGGATAAACAGCTCGTCCCTTGCATCTGTGCTGAGTGACTGCTGTTTGAAGCCCGAGTGGGAAGCAGTGTAGCAGGCTGCTGCTCCCTGGAGCTGGGAGGTCAGCAGTCATGTCCCGCCTCTTTGCCACATTTAATGACTCTGGGACCCGCAGTGGGGAGATGGAGTGTACCCGTCGGCTTCTGCTTGCCCCAGGAGGAGGCCCGAAGGATTGTGCAAGCCGTGCATCTCCACACATTGGACAATGAGACCATCCACTGAGTCTGGGAGCCCGGGAAAGTCCTGGCCTCTGGTTTTCAAATTTTATTTTTGTTTCAGAAACCCTTGTTTCAACCAACTCTTACTTGAAATTTTATTGCATTAAGAACAGTTTGTCTGGCCAAAGCGGGGCTGGGTGTGGGTGCTGACTTCAACCCTCTCATTCTGCTGCTTCTCTTTATGGTTCTGATCAGGCTTACAGAGCAGAGATTGTAAAGGTTGGTGTCAGAAGAATGCATTTGGGTGAAGAGACCACTTGCAGGCTTGGACCTTAAGTGAAATCTACAACATGGATGTAAGAGGTGAAGATTTGTGCACACAGTTATTTGGTGGAGAGGAGAGGCTTAGCAGCAGCTGTTGAAAACCCAACTTTGGGATTGTTCAGTAAGCAGGAGGCTTAAGTGTAATGTGACTGTCAATTGTGTTGACAGCCTGGAATTCTCTAGTGGTCCAGTGGTTGGGACTTGGCCTTCCAGTGCAGAGGGTGGGGGTTTGATCCCTAGTTGGGGAGCTAAGATCTCACAGGCCTCATGGCCAAAAAACCAAAACATAAAATGAGGACACTATTGTAACAAATTCAATAAAGACTTTAAAAATGGTTCACATTAAAAAAAAAAATGTAGTAACAAGCCTGGAGTCATTTGTGCATGTGGCTTAAAATAAGGCAAGCCAGCACAGGCCCATCTTACTAAAGACCCTCACAGAATTCCTTCTGTAGAAATCGTCCCTCTCATATACTGTGGGCCGCCCCTCTCATTTTTGTTGATGAATCAGAGGAGAGTCTTTGAACTCATCTGTAGGCTGACCAGAGGCTGACAGGATGACCTGCTGCTAAAACTTGGCATGATTGGGTGGATGGTGATTAAGTGGAAATATCAAGTTCTCTCCCTGTGGAAGGGTTGAATGTAAGTCCTAGAGAATATTTTGGGAAAAGACCCCGGACCACACACTCAAAGGGGAGGCAGGCAGGAGAAGCCAGAGGCATGATGGACACAAGGAGGTATCAGCCAGGAGTAAGCAGATGCTAGAAAGACGGGAGGAACGGAGGACGAGGGCCTGGTGGGTGGGATCCGGAGCAGTGGAGGTGGAGCCAGGGCCCCTGAGGGGCTGCTGAGGCATTCCTGCTGTTAGCACTGCTGTGGATCCTGAATACCCTGTGGCACTAATCCATCCATTTCAGGGTTTCCATGAGACCCAAGTTCTTGCTTCCTTATCCCCATGTTAATCTTACCAGTAAACCTTCCTGGTCTCAGAGGCAATCAAAAGAGTTCAAATCACTGGAAATATTAACGTCCTAAACACTCTGAATGGTAACCCCATCCCTCTCTGTTATTTGTTAGACTTGTAACCGGCTCCTGGCACTTGAGTTTTCACAAGATGTTGATGACTGGAGTACGTTCTGAGGAAGGGTCCTAGAAATTATGCTATTTGGTGAAGAGAGGACTTGGGGACAGAAATAAGAAGATCAGTGTTTAGCCTTCAGTTCTGTGTTCAAATGCCTGATAGGTCCATACGTAGAGATGGGGTTGTATTTATGGTGTGTGTGTGTGTGGGGGGGTGCCTTTAAAGGGCAGATGCAGGACAGAGGATGAGATTGTTGGATGGCATCATCAACTCAATGGAAATGAGTTTGAGCAAACTCTGGGAGATGGTGAAGGACAGGGAAGCCTGGTGTGCTGCAGTTCATAGGGTCACAAAGAATTGGATATGACTGAGTAACTGAGTAACCACAACAGCGGGACTAAAGAATGGAATTTTTGTGGAGGCCATTTCAGTTCTCTACTTACAGTGCTCTTCGACACTAGACTGCGCTACTTCCTCAAGTGGTGAACTCCCCATCAAAGAGGGCAAGCAAACACATGTTGGCTGCTCCATCTGGAATGGTCCAGAAATCACTATGTGCAGTTCTAAGAACTGATGTAACTTGTATACCTTGAGAGTTTATTTTGGAAATGTTGACCTACATAATTCTGCACCTCTTTTAGTTCTTATTTTATAATTTAAAAATAATTTTCTTATTATCAAATCAATATATGCTTCTAGAAATATTAGCGATTACAAGTGATCCTGAAGAGTTCTGCGTTGATAGGGCAGCGACCAGGGAATGCCCCAAAGTCCCTGCAAGCCCACCATGCTTGGATCCTTCATTTCTGCACTTTTCAATAGTAAACAGAGGTCTGGTCCTGCTGACCTGCCTCAAGGAAAGGATTGGAACTTGCTGACTGTTTGTTGCTTTTTAAAACTGATTTTGGAAGCAGGCAAAAACAAATCTATTTTCAGAGCAGCAAATGCCAGCACAATTTATGTCAAAACCCCCATCTGCTCAACTGAAAGGTGGTGGTTTTGACCATGCATTTTGTGAACTAGTAACATGTTTATCGAAGAGTGTTAGCTCCACCAGTACTGCCCAATTAGGCCCCTGAATCTAACTGGGACCTTTATATTAGTTCCTTGATGTTGTGACTATCCTTGACAAGTTGCATTTCCCACTGACTTGAAGGCAGATCATTGCTTTTCAAAAAATCTCAGATCCAATTGAATCATTTAAGCTATCCCATGCAAAAACAAAATATGCATTAGAAAAGAGCTTTCAGAAATATGTTAATGTTAAAGTAAGTAATGCTAGCTGCTATAACAAGTAAAACTTAAAATTTCAAGGGCTTGATACAATCAAGGGATGTTTCTCACTCCTGCCATGGTTTCAAATATGTTAGCATGGGACTCTGCTCCACATAAACATTCAAGGACCCGGTTTCTTTCATCTCTGGGCTCTCTCATCATACATCACCCAGGGCCTCAATGCCCTATAACAACCATCCTCCCTACAGCAGTCCAGGAGATCTTTTAGCCTCTGGCCAATAGACAAAAGAAGAGAGAGCATGAAGTGTTACACAGAAGGTTTAGATGCCAGGCCTGGAAGTGATCTTGGTCACCTTGCCCACACTCCATTGGGTAAACTAGACTGATCACATGGCTTCCCTTGGGTGACAGAGAACTAAGAAATATGCCAAAGAAGAGAAGATAACATGGATATTCTTCAAAGCAGCTTCTACTCTCTTATGAAAACAGAAGCTATGACTTTCCATGTCTCAAGAGCTGGATACTCCAAGTCTGTCCATGACTTCGGAGCCAGGCATCTGATTTTATGCATAGAAGGTGACCAGTGGCTGTTGATGATATGGACACTGAAGAGAGTGAGGTGTCTTGGTTCCGGAGAGAGGATGTATGTTGGGGGTCATCTCTGTGCCACTTGGTGGTGGAGAAATGAAACATTTTTCAGAGAAGAATTAGTATGTAAGAATGGCCAGTGTTTAATTACTGATCATTAGAAAAAGAAGGAATTAAGAACTTAGAGAGAAACAAGGGAAGTGAGGAGTTTTGCAGCACAGCCTCCATAAGAAGGAAGCTGAGTTCCATCAGAAGCATGGAATCCAGAACTGAGTGAACCTTCCTGGACTTGACATGAAGTTCCAATGAATGGATCCACAGTAGTAGCCTACACTCAGGTTTGTAGCATATTTATTCTTTAGCTCCTTTAGAAGCCCAGTACCATTTGAACAGTTCTTGAGGTATTTTCCTACCTTGGATGATCAAACTACTCTAGACTGGGAGATGGGAGCTAACACTTTGGTTTTGTTATAGATGAGCCATCCAGTTTGAAAAAGATGTCCACTGACATGGGTGTATCCGTCACCATTTGAGTTCTACTTTCATAGTTGAAAGAAGCCTAGGAAAGAAGCAAAGAGCTGTGGGGGTTTTTGCCAAGGTTCTTCTCAGAAAAGTTGAGAAGGTTCTTCACGTTCCCCAAATCTGTCTCGACTTGTGGTACTGGTCCCAGCTCTCCTCAATCTTGATGGTACCAATCTGTCGATGGTGTAATTAGGTTGGTGAGGGTATAGGAGGAGCAGCAATGGTATTGCAGGGCATGTGATTTGTTACAGAGAAGACATGAGCACTTATGAGATGAAGCTACTACCATCATCCAACTCTCATTTAACTGGAATATCTAAGTTTCATAAGTTCTAGTTACTTGAGGCTAAGTAGAAAAATCTTGTTTCCAATCCTTGCAAATTCATCTCAAAATCTACTTTCTTTTCCAAACATATGTGGTAATTGTAATATCTTTGCCTGATGACAAAGATTTTGCAGTATCTTGAATCATCCTTCTAAATATTTACTGTTTTCAGGATTGGCCCTGTGTATAAACTGTAAATGATTTAACTTCACCCTACACTGTCTCCTGTCTCTCTTTTCCATCCTTCCCTTCTCTCTCCTTTGCAATCTCATTTTCCAGCAAAATTAACTCTGGGAAATATTGGAGACATAAATATTGGGGACATAAAGGAGATCAGCCCTTTATACTTTAGAATGAGTTCCTTCTTTAGGCAGTTAAAACTCACAAATGGGTCATATACCAAATGTCTATTTGTGAGTTATGGTGTTTCATCAAATCTCAAATGCCATTGGTTATAGAATTCACTGTGATTTTATGTACCACTCAGGAAAAATATGACTGCCAATTAAACTATGACACAATGCATTCTCATCACTTAGAATTTTTCTACTTATCAGAAGAATTCTCTTATACTTAATTAGGCATGACTTTCTATCATATCACTTGCACATGCATAAAAAAGACTCAAGCAAAATAAATTGAGTAAGGTATTGCTAAAATGTCTCTAATTAGAGCTTGAGATTTCTGAATCATTTTTTGAGTCATTAATATGGATGTTTTCCCACATAGTATCATTTTCTGTCAGGGCTAATGTAAGCATTGGTGATTTAGTGATTCTGAAATGATTTTTTAAAAGAATAAGAAGTTGTTGGTGCTGGGCCCCTAGTAGCCTTGCACTTATATAAAGTGAGCCTACATGGCCTCCTGCTTTCCTTGGCTTCTGGTTCATCACTGTCCCATCCCTTGTCTTATAACCATTTGATCCTCAGGGCTAAAAGAATCCTTCCCTGTAGTATTATTGTATCTTAGTGTACCTTGTCCCCCACCCAACATGGATTATCTCGTTGATCCTTACACAAGCCCTATGAGGTAGGTACTATTTATCACCCCAGTTTACCAATGAAGAACCTGAGATTTCCAAAGGCTCAGTAACATGTCTGAGATACAGAATGTGGTAAGAAAGACTTTGAATCTCCTTTGTCTGTTTGCTTGTACCCTCCATGCTCTGTTAGTGTTGTTGATATTTTTATTACCGGTCTCCCTGTGTCATCTCAGTCATGATGTGTAGAAATTAGCAAGCTAGAGGAAGCACAGGTCTGCATTCAAGTAGACCTAAACTTAAACCCCATCTCTAGCCCTTATCAACTATGTGCTCCTAGGAAAATTACACAATTTCTCCAAGTCTGCTTTCTGCTATAAAAGAGGCAGTGATAATATTGACCTCACAGAGGTTGTGAGGTTTAAGTGGGTAATCAAGGTAACATGCCCAATATGGCGCCATGTTTGCTTTCTGCCCCCCTATATGTGCTCATTCACGTCTCTGGCCCTTAATCATTCACACACTACATGATCAAGAAATGTATTTTTGTGAATGAATTCTGTGATGGGTGTAATTTCCTAGGTAACTGAGGGTTAGTTAGAAATTCTCTTTTGTTCCAACCCTTGTTAAAAATCCTTAGACAACGTCAGAATCTATTTTTCTTACATGTGGTGAACATGATTTAATCTTTGATTCATTCTGAACATCATTCCTCATTACCCTGGCCTGTAGGTGTAATCAAGAATGATGTAGAATATTGAGAATAACATGCAAATTGGCTTGAAAATTAATTCCAAATGTGAACTTAAAAAAAGTAATTTACCTTTTTGCTCAGAGCTTCAGTGAAATGCCCATTCATTTGAAGTTACATAATTGAAGGCAAGAAATTAGAAGCATTCTGCCTTCATATGCAGTTTCTACCCAAGTATTTTTACAATCACTTGCTTGAAAAAATTCATTCAGAGCTTACTATGTGCCAGGAAAGGGGCTTGTATACAAGGTAGATGAAGCTACTGTCTAGGAGGGAACAGAGATAATTAACTGGGGAAGTCCTGGGAGCTATGAGAAGCCATGGCAGGAATCCCTACCAAATCTGGGTTTAGCAACTGGTGAGGGTGAAGTTTAGGGTTAGGTCGTCAAAGCTATGGCTTTTCCAGCAGTCATGTATGGATGTGAGAGTTGGGCTCTAAAGAAAGCTGAGTGCCAAAGAATTGATGCTTTTGTGGTGTTGGAGAAAACTCTTGAGAGTCCCTTGGACTGCAAGGAGATTCAACCAGTCCATCCTAAAGGAAATTAGTCCTGAATATTCATTGGAAGGATTGATGCTGAAGCTGAAACTCCAGTACTTTGGCCACCTGATGCAAAGAACTGACTCATTGGAAAAGACCCTGATGCTGGGAAAGACTGAAGGCAGGAGAAGAAGGGGATGTCAGAGGATAAGATGGTTGGATGACATCACCGACTCCATGGACATGAGCTTGAGTAAACTCCGGGAGTTGATGATGGACAGGGAAGCCTGACGTGCTGCAGTCCATGGGGTCACAAAGAGTCGGACACGACTGAGCGACTGCACTGAACTCTGGGTGAAGATGGTGATGGTCAGGACAGGGAAGGCATTCTGGGTGACGTGGCGCTTACACTAAGAACTGCAAGATGAGCTTGAGTCAGACAAAGGGAAAAGTTTCTATGTAAGAGATGCAGCCTGTGCAAGCACACACTCAGTGTTGTTCAAAGTGCTGGGGTCAGTAGAGCTGGAACAGAGTGGGGACCCCAGGGGGACTAGAGAGTGGGGAGGAAAAGGTGCCAGCTCATGGTCTTGATTGATCATGTGGCTCCACTATTTACTCATGCATTCTTGTGTTGTCCATGTAAGGCACCAGGAGGGTGTGAGGCAGTGTCTTTGGCACTGGGTAGGCACAGTCAGCATAAATTAGCCTGGCCCTCAGGGTGCAGTGCAGTGGGTACAATCAGTGGAGAAGACACTTGGGTCAGTCAAGCATGGGAGAGGCTAAGAGATGGGTACCAATCAGAAAGAAAGGAGCCGTACATCACTCGGGAGGTGAAAGGCTCAAGAGTGACTCCGTAGAGGACAGGTCACATGAACTGTGCCTTGTGTATGGTCCACACCCGTCTTGTTAACTACCAGACCCTGTTTGCCCAGCCAAGACATCTCCTGGCATCAAGTAGGCATCCAGTGAGGACTTGGTGATTGACTGAGTCAATGAATGAAGAAATGGTTTAACCCTCCCTACTCAATAGCTTTCAGCTTATTTTCTTTAGTCTGTGCTGCATACATGTCTGGAAATACCTCTGTTCTACTGCAGTGCAGGCCAGCCCTCCTTCATAGTGTTCTTGAAATCAGAAAAAAATGCAACTTGACCTTGCTGTCATGGAGCTTTCAGTAGAATGAGGAAGACAGGCATTCAATAACTAACCACACAAATAATTACATAATTAAAATGGTGACACACAATATGAAGAAGATATACAGGGGGATGTAAGAGTACTTAAAGGGGCCAAGGAAAGCTTTCTTAGAAATGGCTGCGTTTTTTCAGTTTTAGTGGTGCTTAAAATGAAACAAAGATATCTACTTATCCTAAACTCTGTAGTGTCTTGTGTTTTCTTTTGTTTTGTTTTTGCAGAGAACTCTCTCTTTTATAGAAAATACTTTGGAATCTGTGTTCTGATGTAATCTAGAATTAATTAATTTAAGAAAAGTATATAAGCACATTTGAGACATGTAAAGAAGGGGCAATAGGAATAAAAGATGGTTACTCTAAAGGAGAAAGTGAGCTGGTAGTCCAATGGAGAGAAAACCTCAAGTGGAGAAGAATAAAGATTGAAGTGATTCAAAAGAACACACTTGATATGGAGGATAGAAAACAGAGCTCAGCTCAGAGCTACAGGTATTTTCAGAGAAGAAACAAACAATTTGAGGGAAGTCATAGTCAAAACTCTCACACCAGAGAAACTGCTTACATTGAAAAGGAAAAGAAAAAAATTTGAATCTCTAGGTCAAAATATATTGCTTTGGGGAAAAACACTAGGTTTCTTTTATGGAATTATAGTTGACTTACAATGTTGTGTTAATTTCTGCTATACAGCAAAATGATTATTTTATCAATACATGCATGCATACATACATACTATATATATATATATATATATTCTTTTTTTGTATTCTTTTCCATTATGGTTTATCATGGGATATTGAATACAGTTCCCTTTGCTATACAGTTGGACATGGTTGTTTACTCATTCTATACATAATAGTTTGCATCTGCTAACCCCTCATCTTTCCCTCCTGACAACCACAAGTCTGTTCTCTGTGTCCTTGAGTCTGTTTCTATCTCATAGATAGATTCACTTGTGTCATATTTTAGATTCCTCACATAAGTGATATTGTATGCTATTTGTCTTTTTCTATCTGACTCAACTTCATATGATAATCTTATGTTGCTGAAAATGGTATTATTTCATTTTTTTATGGCTGAGTAGTATTACATTGTATATATGTACCACCTCTTCTTTATCCATCCATCTGCCAATGGACATTTAGGTTGTTCCCATGTCTTGGCTATTGTGAATAGTGCTTCTGCGAACATAGGAGTGCATGTATCCTTTTAAAAATAATTTTTATCTTGTCTTTTAAAAATATTTATTTTTTGCTGTGTCAGGTCTTGGATCTTGCGGCATGCAGGGTGTTTTCATTACAACACAGGGTCTTCTCTCTAGTTGTGATGTGCAGGCTTAGTGATCCTGTGGCCTGTGGGATCTTTGTTCTCTGACCGGGGATTGAACCTGCTTCCCCTGCATTGCAAGGTGGATTCTTAGTCCTGGGCCACCAGGCAAGTCCCTACATGTGTCTTTTTGAATTGGAGTTTTGTTCAGATATATGCTCAGGAGTGGAATTCCTGAGTGCTGTATCATATGGCAACTCTATTTTCATTTTATAAAGGAAACTCCATACTGTTTTCTGTAGTGGCTGTACCAGTTTACATTCCCACCAACAGTGCAGGAGGGTTCCCTTTTCTCCACAGCCTCTTCAGCTTCAATCTTTATGATGATAGCCATTCTGACTGGGTGTGAGATAGTTAGTACCTCATTTTAGTTTTGATTTGCATTCCTCTAGGAATTAGTGATGTTGAGCATCTCTTCATGTGCCTGTTTGTGCATCTGGAAAAATACTAGTTTTAATGATGGTTAGGTACAAAATCATGATCTTTTTATATTTTAATATGGGTGAGCCAGTGAGCTGATAGCAAATATTCCATTAAACCAGTTGAGGCAGAATTATTAAAGTACTTGAGCAATCAGTCTTTACAAAAAGAAAGAAGGAGTCATGGCAAATGTCAAATAAAAAGAAAAAATAGTTTAGAAAAAAAAATGAAATGACTGCTTGTACTAGGTATTGAAGGGGCAAAAGGAGGTGGGAAGAATGGCTCGGGCAGAGGGAATAGCAGGTGCAAAGGCCCCAAGGCAGGGAGGAGCAGAGTGTGCTCAAGGCCATGATGAAGGCAATTCCTCAGGATTGTGGTTGAACGTTGGGCTGGGGCACAAGCAGGGGCTTCTCACGTGAAGTCTTGCAGTCACTTGAAAGATTGTGGTCTTTGGCATAAGAGTACACATTGTACTCTTTTTTTTTTTTTTTTTTAAAGCCATTGAAAGGTTTTAAAACTAGGGGGAGACATGATCAGTCACATGGGCTGCTAACACAAGAATGAATTGGAAGGGAGCCAGAAGGGACACTGGGAGACACACACTCACGTGCTCACACACACAACACACACAGCCTCCAAACAGCTGGCAACACCCTGTATACAGAAAGCCACAGGAACCTGAAACTCCTTGTTTCATCTCCATAGGATTTCTTGCTTGTTTTTCTGATACAACCCACCCCTTTATCCTGCATTACAGCTGACATTACTTGTTATTTATTTTTTAAGCAATTTTGTGAAACAACAGACACGACACTTCCCTTACTGTCCTTCTCAGGGAGAGGATGTGGGTCACAGCAGATAATGTGCTTTTATCAGAGCCTATTTTCTCCCTCAGTTTCATGGGGAATGGCTAGGGGCTGGGGGTGCTGAAGTTGGGCAGGAGTGGAATTCACCCTTCTGTCAGGGTTGGCCTGAAAATGAGCATTAGCACATGTATTCAATTTGGTCTAGAATCTCTCCCCTTGGACACGGAACCTGGTCTTTATCTCATTTCTCCCATTAATAATGGGCTGTTAAATCACATTGCTCGTGCCATTTGTGGAGATAGCGATGTGCCGGTCTAATTGTAGCCGCCCTGATGCCCCATCATTTTCTGAATCCTCCTCATGGCTTGGCAGGGGGAGTGGGGCAGCTCAGAAATCCTGGTTTGGGCTTGGCTCTGCTTCATGCAAGGAATCTTCACTTTCAGAAACGGGGACCATCCTGGCTAAAACTGATGGGCCTCCAGGGGGAGGGCCTCGGGGAGGGGGCTGCACACGTTCCCATCTGTGTGCTCCCGCCTCCCCATCTCCCCAGAGACCCTCTCCGGAATGCTAATGGGTTGAGGAAAGGCGGCTGGTGTGGGCGCCAGGCCCTCCATTCAGAGCCTTCAAGCAGAGCCCCCAGCTCCTATCTGGTTTTTGCGGGCAGTGTGGGCAAGCTGCTGACTTCTTGGGATCAGGCCAGGTGATAAACAAGGATAATGATGTCTGTGGGTTTGGAATCCCTCACAACCAAAGGCGAAATGATTCATCCTACAGGAGGGCTTTCCCTATAGAAATGACCCTGTACCTGTGGTAGGCATGGCTGGAAGAGAAGTGCATTTCTCAAACGTGGGGGGAATTTTTCTCCTCTTGCTGGGGGGGAGTCCAGGCATTGGAGAGCTGGCCAGAATTATGGTTAAGGGTGGTCTACACTTGATCTTAGCCAAAAGGCTGAGAAGCGATAGGCGTGGTCTACAAAAGCCTGCAGAGAATTTGGGAGAGGGTGGCATCATTGAAAAGGCTCAGAACTCTGGTCCCACGCAGTCACCCACTGGCTGCGTGAACTTAGAGGAAACTCCCTTCCAGTGCTGTGAAATTTCTAAAAATGGGCCTCGGTTTCTAAAATGGGTGTGACAGTGAGCTCAAAGGTATCACCCTCACCCTCTCAGCCACCATCATCAGGTGTGTGGCCCCTTTTCTTGCCCAAAGGAGCTGCTACCTGGGTGAACTGTCCTGGGTTCCTACCTAGTGTTTTGACTTCAGCCGCTCCCGTCAGTGTGGGGAGAAAGGTGGTCTCTTATGGGGTAAGATCTGAGATGCACTCCTGCCCGAAGAGGTCTCCCTTTCTCCCCGCATCCAAGGGCCTGAACCAACCACAGTTTGCATCTGCTTTGAGAGGGAGCTGGGTAAGGTGGAGGAAAGAGCATGGGCTTTGGTGCTGAGACAGGAGTTTCAGGCATTTCTCAGGTTACTCGGAGCACCTCCTTCTTGCTGAAGGCACCCTTGCCTCCTCGTCTCCCTGCCAGCCACAGTTGGACAGTCCAAGCTGAAGTGCTGGGCCTGTGTGGCCTCCATGCCCTCTGTGCTGGCCCTTGTCCCTCACTGTGAGACATGTGTGGGAGGCAGTGTGTTGGCTCTGGCTTCCCCAGGACCCACCAGGGGCCAAATGATACCACCTACAAGTATAAGGAGCCAACACTCTGCAGACTTGGACCAACAGGAAGGAAGAAACCTGGGGGAGATCAGCCAATTCCTCTCTTCTTCCTCCCTGCTAGGGACCACTCCGAGGCCTTGTCCTTACAGATTTTTTGGAGAAAGCGCCACATGCTAAGCAAACACACCTGCTGATCACCTGCTGTGTTATAGCAGCTGTGGTGAAGCAGTGTCCCCCCACCCCCGCCCGGTGAGGCATCGCTTCGCATCCCTTTTCCCCTTTCCTGGCCTCATGTCCCTCTTTTTCTCCCTCTCACTGCCATATGCACCAGGCTCTGTGCTAAGTACTTGATATAAGTACTTACACAAGCACTTGCTAAGTACTTGGGCTTCTCGAAGAGTGTCTGCACTTGAATTCCTGCTGAAGCTCTGCTGTCTAGAGGACCCACACTGAGACATCTGGTTTGTCGTTTGATCGACCACTCACCAGCCGTGTGAGTCTTGAAACCCTTCCTCTCCTACAATGCCAATTTTCTTCTCTGTAAAATAGAGATAATAATATTCATCTTTCAGAGTGTGAGAAGTATGTATGATATATATCAAGTACTTAGCACAGAACCTGGTGCATATGCACAGTGAGTGCTCAATTAAGGATAACTCTTTTATTATTATCCTTCTTATTATTGCTGCTATTATTATTTATGACAGGAATGGCTGGCTGTCACCAAAGATGACTGCTCCCCCCTTCCACAATAAAGAGTTACTGCTTAGAAATCCTGCCAATCTATGGGCTTCCCTCCTCAGCCTCACTGGTAACTAGGGAAAGTCATGTGACTGGTTCTGGCCAATGGAATGTGGGTAGAAATGATTTAAAGCTTCATCCCAGTCTGGCTTATAAAATGTTCTCACTGCGATGTAACCATGTGTGCAGAAGACAGCAGAGTATCCATCAGCCCAGAGCCCTGGCTGGCTGCAGGGCAAAGGTCCCCTGTTCACCAGTTCATCCCTTCACTCCACCACTGAATGCTATACAAATATGAGATCAATTCTTTTCGTGTTGAGCCACCAAACTTTTGGATTCAAACTGTTATTGCAGCTGGTATTACCTTAATTGTCACATCGTTGTTGCTCTTGGGGCTATAACTTATTCAGAGTAAGACCTTTTTTAAGTTAAAGCTTTTCAAAGGGTTCAGCATGTGGACTCTGGAATTAGAAGGCTGTGAATTCCAGCGCCATCACCTTACTAGCTTGTGACTTCTGTTGCCGAATTACTTAACTATAAAATGGGTCCTTTGGGAATTATGAGAATGGGATCAAGAAACCTATGTAAAGAGAAGGGCAGTGTCTGGTACAGAATGAGCTCAAGGAAAGTTAACCACCACTGCCCCCTTCATCATCATCAGCTCATCATTATATCAGTGAAGAATCGGGCACAGGCTGAATAGGAGGTGAAACTGTGGTGTAGCTCCAGGGTTGAAGCAGGCATGGAAGAGTCTCAGAACATGGTGTGCAGGTTTGAGAAAGGCAGCCGAGCCACGGGACGATGAGGTGAGGCAGTGCTTAAGACAGACTTGGCCCATCTCACAATTGATGCAGGCTGTATTTCTCTGGAAGTTGGCTTCAGTCCTACTGGCCAACAGGCAGCTTCAGAGAACATCCTGTGGACAGGGCACTGCCCTGGCACTGTGGGAAATGCAGTAAGAAGGGGAAGGGGATGAAGAAGGATGCTGAGCACCTGGGACGCACCAGGCATGAGGCCAGACCCTGGATGCCTGCCAACTTGTTCAAACTTCACCACAAACCTGTGAAGTTGCTACAACTTCCATTTTATGATGATGAGGAAGCTGATACACAGGACTCAGGGAACTTGTCCAGAATCACGTAGTAAGTTGTTGAATGGGGGCCTGAACCTTCACTGGGTCTGGAGCCATGTTTATTCATCAAGGCTAGTTCAGCAGAATTTCAGGATGTAACTGGGAAAAGGCAAGGAGTGTCAGTAGACAGGTACTTGCCCTGCCTTTACCATTAGCTGACTTTGTGTGTTTTGGCAGATCACTTTATTGTCTCTGATGCTTTTGTTTAAAAAGAAAAAAAGGCGGGGGGGAAGGAGATGGAAGGAAGCCACATGTGCCAGGTACCAAACAAAACTCTTTCAATAGAACAACTAACTCATGTACTCTTTCCGGTAGTAGACAAGGTAGGTGATGTTACAGAAAACTGAGGCCCAGAGGCTCAGTCACTTGTCCCAAATCTCTGTGGCATATCCCATCTCTTGGGTATGTGTGTCAACAATGTTTTGTGGCATAAAGTCCCAGGTCTCTGTGCCTTAGCACAGTAGGTGCCTTCAAGACTTCTTCTAGCTCTTAATTTACTCAATCTCATTTCTGTAAAATTTCTTCAGGAAGCAACGCAAGGAAAATGGCACCTTGAATATCTTGCTCTATTATCATCTGCTCTCTTCCCAGCCTAAGTTAATGGAGGTGGAGCCAGGTAAAGGTGCATTGTGAGCATAGGATCTTGCTCCTCCTGGATTCGAACTCCTTTCTTCCTCCTCTTCCCCTCCCCGCTCTCCTCCATCAAAGCTGTGAGCTCCTACCTTCCTCCATTTTTTCCAAAGATGGGGAGGAGCAATATAAACGATATTTTTGCATCCTTTCTTTCTTTCTCTTCTACTGTGTTCTGTGACATTAACCAAGGCCCAACCAGCACAGAGAGCATGCAGGGGTTGTTTGGGTTTACATGAACGTTGACACAACTTGGGGTTTATCGGCTTCACCGGGCAGCTCTCCAGGGAATGGAGTTTTGGGACCATGTGGAGGGAGTTTTCTCCCTTCTAATGAGCTGCTCGAAGCCTGCCAGGTGATAGCAGGGGGTTAGCGATCGCTTTAGGGGATTTGATAACAAGAGTGAGGACTGCCATCTCAGAGTGCTGCCCGCCTGCCTGCTGGAGTGATCATTAATGTGAACCGCTGAACTGGCGAATGAACAGCTCAGGGCTCTTCTGGGTGGGAGCCAGAGAGAAAATCGGGCCATCACAAGGGCCACGCCCCTTGGACTCTGTCCATCCACAGCTCCTCACCGAAGGGCCGGACTCCCAGGCCTGTGTCTGTGTGGACAGCTGTGTGGAACAGATGTTGATATGTCCTGGGTGCGATGGAGAGTCAGTGTCAGCCCAGGCTCTTGAGTGCTGGAAGAGTCCTTCAGGTGCATGTGAGTCCAGTTCTCTCCAAGGACAGGGAATCAACAGATAACCTGGCATGAGCCAGTGAGGTCATGGAACCTGAACTGGACCTGAAGGGTGGCCCATGTGTTTTCCTCCCCAAACCTAGAAGGTTTTGCACCCACTCATTATGTCATCTGGGATACTGACGCCCACTGTTCCCCAGCAGGCCTGTGATAAAGAGCGTCATCTCCCTTCTACCCCTAACCCGGAGCTTTTTACAAATTCGTTGGAAATAAAGCACTGGCTGTCTCTTTCTAGCTTACTCGTGGCTTTCCTGAAATTGAGCAGGATGGTTCTCTGGAAGATTTAACTCACAGATTCTCCATCAGACTGTCAAAGTGAAAGTGAAGTCACTCAGTTGTGTCCGATTCTTTGCAACCCCATAGACTGTAGCCTACCAGGCTCCTCTGTCCACGCGATTTTCAAGGCAAGAGTACTGGAGCGGGTTGCCATTTCCTTCTCCAGGGGATCTTCCCAACCCAGGTATCAAACCCAGGTCTCCTGGGTTGTAGGCAGACGCCTTTACTGTCTGAGCCACCAGGGAAATCGCTATCAGACTGTCATGTAGATGCAAATAACCATGACAGCTGTACCTTGCTTTTCAAAGCACTTCCACTCAAATTTGAGTGGGTTGTATGGGGAGGGGGGGTGCTGAGTCTGGGCTGTGGAATTTGATAGAGTAGATTCAAAGCCCAGCTCTCTCACCTCCCAGGAAAGATAACCAGGACAAAAGTGCTTCACCTCTGCTTCCTGACCAATGAAGAGGAGACAGTCATTCCTACCTCACAGAAGTTTTGGGGAAATGAGGCAAGAAGATGTATTTGCAGCACTATGTCAGGTCTAGCATTTAGTTAGCTGTTATCATTATTAAAAAATTCTTATGGCACTATGAGCTATGAAGTTATAATCTATGAATTTTTAGATAAAATATGAAGCAACTCTGACTTAGAATATAAGCTTTCCTCCTGGCCAAAGGGACCACACTTGCTTTCACTTATTAGACTAAGTCACAGAAGGTTAATTTCTGGAATCAACTAGGAACTTGATTTGTAACAACACCCAGGAAGGATGATTCCTTATCCTTGAGGTTCGAAGAATTGATGCTTCTAAGGGCTTCTAGAAGAGAGACGGCAGCACCATCAAAACATGTGAATCTGGATGGTCCTAACTTTTCTCTCTCTTGTGACCAAACACCCTGGCACCCTGAGCTGTTGCCAGTCAGTTCAGTTCAGTTCAGTCACTCAGTCATGTCTGACTCTTTGCGACCCTATGGACTGCAGCACGCCAGGCTTCCCTGTCCATCACCAACTCCCAGAGCTTGCTCAAACTCATGTCCATTGAGTTGGTGATGCCATCCGACCATCTCATCCCCTGTCTTCCCCTTCTCCCCCCGCCTTCAATCTTTCCCAGCATCAGGGTCTTTCCCAGTGAGACAGTTCTTCACATCAAGTGGCCAAAGTATTGGATTTTCAGCTTCAGCATCAGTTCTTCCAATGAATATTCAGGACTGATTTCCTTTAGGATGGACTGGTTGGATCTCCTTGCAGTCCAAGGGACTATCAAGAGTCTTCTCCACCACCACTGTTTAAAAGCATCAATTCTTCAGTGCCCAGCTTTCTTTATAGTCCAATTCTCACATCAGTTGCCAATTACCAGGGGTTAAAAAAAAGGCAGTCGGTATAGCCTGGGTGCTACTTCAGCGCCCCCAGCAGGCCTGGCTGTCTCATTGCATGGATTGGAATATAAAGCAATATCAGAGGTGGCAGCTGTCTCCCTCCTCCCCAGGGAGGTTGATGGCAAGGGCACCATCAACCTCCAGGCCAGAACACCCTGGGAGTTCTGGATCCTTCCCCAGTCCCAACTCCATTTTATACTGGGATTGGGTACATGGTTCTTCTTGGGGAGGCCATATGTTATTTGTTTGAATATTTAGTTTTGTGGGACATTTAGGCACTTTGTTCTGTACAAAGTTGGAATCAAGATTGCCAGGAGAAATATCAATAACCTCAGAATGCAGATGACACCACCCTTATGGCAGAAAGCGAAGAAGAACTAAAGAGCCTCTTGGTGAAAGTGAAAGAGGAGAGTGAAAAAGTTGGCTTAAAACTCAACATTCAGAAAACTAAGGTCATGGCATCCAGTCCCATCACTTCATGGCAGATAGATGGGAAACAGATCACTGTAAATGCTGACTGTAGCCACGAAATTAAAAGATTCTTGTTCCTTGAAAGAAAAGCTATTACCAACCTAGACAGCATATTAAAAAGCAGAGACATTACTTTGCCAACAAAGGTCCGTCTAGTCCAAGCTATGGTTTTTCCAGTAGTCATGTATGGATGTGAGAGTTGGACTATAAAGAAAACTGAGCACCGAAGAATTGATGCTTTTCAGCTGTGGTGTTGGAGAAGACTCTTGAGAGACCCTTGGACTGCAAGGAGATCCAACCAGTTCATCCTAAAGGAAACCAGTCCTGAATATTCATTGAAAGGACTGATGCTGAAGCTGAAAATCCAATACTTTGGCCACCTGGTGCGAAGAACTGGCTCATTGGAAAAGACCCTGATGCTGGGAAAGATTGAAGGCGGGGGGAGAAGGGGATGACAGGGGATGAGATGGTTGGGTGGCATCACCTACTCGATGGACATGAGTTTGAGTAAGCTCTGAGAGTTGGTGATGGACAGGGTAGCCTGGCGTGCTACAGTCCATGGGGTCGCAAAGAGTCAGACATGACTGAGTGTCTAAACTGACTGACTGACTTGTTCTGTATGCTGAGCTATGACTGT
Organism: Antilocapra americana; assembly: GCA_007570785.1. Lineage (NCBI taxonomy): Eukaryota > Metazoa > Chordata > Mammalia > Artiodactyla > Antilocapridae > Antilocapra > Antilocapra americana. Next base: position 1,036,094 of record ML661325.1, read on the forward strand.
TAGTTGTGTGAACTCGAATATGTTGCCTAATGTCTCTGATCCTGTTTCTTCATCTACTGAATGTGACAACAATCCTCACTTCATACTATAAGCGTTAAATGCAATCATGTATGTTATTATTTAATAATGTTGTTAATATTATCATTTGCATGCTGCCTATTACCTAGCACATAGTAAGCCCTCAATAGATACCATCTGTTTTCTGTTTTGTTCACATAGCGATCAGCTGTATAAATAAAGCCTCTTTGGCAATGAAATTACAATCTGTGAAGGAGGGAGCAAGGGGAATCAGAGAGTCAATCTGCTCTCTGCAAGTGATGGCTAAGGAAATAGAGCTGTTTAGAGCATGGTTATTTATTTGTAAAATAAACCACCCAGGATTGTACACAGTGTGGGATTATTTTTTTTAAACTGTGAAATGCAATTTGCATAACATGATCTATGGATTATTAAATTCACTTAGCCTCGAGCAAGCCTGAAATTGAGCGATTATTTTTACTTCTTCCCACCCCCTCCTTCTCCGCCCCAGCTCCTGGATCTGCTGAGCTATTCAGACTTTGCCTTCAGTTTAGGGGGCTTGCCCAGCCAGGTGGGCTCTCTGCTGAGGAAAGACACACACACACACACACACACGCACGCACACGCACACACAGCTTTGTCCACAGTGGTGTAAGTAGAGGAGGGGGCTCTTGAAACACTCCCCAAAAGAGGTTCTGAGGAATGTCAAGGCCTGGTTTGAAGTGCAGGATTGGAGAAGTAATAGCCTCAGCAGAATCTGTTGTCACCAGCCCCCTAGGCAGGGCTGGGAACTCCGAAAGCTACCCTGATGACTCTGCCTCTACCTCTCCAGACAGGGACCACCACCTCCTAGGGCTGGCTTGCCCTTGACTGAAAGCAAAGGCAGAAGTGAGGCAGACCCTGGAGGGGTGAGGAGTGGTTGGGACTAAGGGCACGGAGCAGGTGCTTTTGTAGATCCCTTATTATTACCATCTGTTTTCCTGTCTGCTCCCCTGCCAGCCTGTGTGACCCTGGAGGGCAGGGCTGGGCCCTGGCAGTGCTTTCTGTGTCCCCAGCGCCTGGCCCAAGGTCGGGCTCAGAACAAGTTCATGGCTGTGCTAAGAAAACAGCTGTGGGCTCCAGTGAGCCCTCTTCCTTTTGGAATTTTCTCTCACAATCTGCCCTCAAGATTTGTGCCTTCATCCTGTCATGATGAGAACTAAGCAGATATCCAGAGCAGAGGGCAGTGCTTATTTGCTTTTCCAGGGGAAGGCATGACAGGAGAGATGCTGAACTGCGAATTCTATCTCTTCAATTCATCAGTAGACCCTCCATAAAAGAAAAAGTAAACGCCTGAGTGTTTGGAAAGGGGGAGAAGACCTTCTGGGACAATAGTGAGGTCTGGCTGGGGAATTTAGAAGTCCATTTACTACAGTGGAGCTGCAGGGGTGAGTGGCAGTGTGGCATGTATGGATCTTTAAAGATCCCCTTCTGAGGCACGTTGAGCTAATTTCCCTGCACAGCCTAGGATGATTTGACTCCTTGATGGCAGAGGGTTGCTTGTAATCAGCAGCATTCAGAGCTTCACTGTCACCTAATTTCCCTCCCTTTCATTGCCCCCTTTGTCAGTGTCTAAGGACCAGTTTCTCTGAGTCATGGAGCACTGGAGGACAACCATTTGGTGGCAAGAAAATGATTTGGTCCATCATTCTCAAGGCAGAGACAGCCTGGGCAAATCACTGGTTCTAAGCCCTGAGGTCATTTGTTAGGTCCTGTAGCATAAATGGCAAAAAAAAAAAAGAAAAACCTTTCTTAATCCATTAATGGCTTATTCAAAGTAGCATGTGATTCAAAACCTTTTCTATTTCCCAGCTGACCAAAAAATAAATGCCCTGTTAATAAAAATATTGGAAAGTGGCACATTTGTAGTCTTGTTTTGACTTTTGAATGAATGTCTGGTTTCCTGAGGTTTAAGTTAATATGGTACCCCTGACTAACCTAAACTTCGCCATTCACAACAAACTGCATGTCTGGACTGGCTGAATCGCTTTGGCGTGAGGCAGGGGCACAGTTCTGTACAGTTTCCAGCAAGTGGCATTGATTCTTCTCCAGGGTCAGGTGTGATAGGCCTGAGCTTAGTGTGTCTGATGCTTCCCAGGCTAGGCCATGGGAGCCCCTGGGTGCCAGCTGATGGGTGATGGTTTGGGCCTGCTGGGTGAGCAGAGGTCTGTGGCAATTTCTGGAGAAGGTATGGACTGACGGCCTGAGAGGGCTCCCCTGGTGGCTCAGAGGTACAGAATCCACCCGCCAGTGCCGGAGATGTAGGTTCGACCCCTGGGTCAGGAAGATCCCCTAGAGAAGGGCGTGGCTACCAACTCCAGTATTCATGCCTGAAAAATCCCATGGACAGAGGAACCTGGCAGGCTACAGTCCATGGGGTTGCAAAGAGGTGGACACGATTTAACCGACTAAACAAATAATGGTCTGAGAGGATAGGAAAACTTGGAGGCTTCTGATAAGGAGTAGCCGGTTAGTAAATAACCACACAGTAGGGACGTCTCCCGCTGCCATCCTAGAATATATAGGGATAGAGTGTCCGGCTCCCCGAAATGAACTCTACCCTGGAACATGGAAGAAGCTGCTTGGACAAAGGTTCTGTCTGCCCCTTTATCACATCTGCAGCCCTCTCTCCCTCTTGTTCTGGGTCTGAGTCCCCAGGCTGCCACCCTGTATTGTTTCCGCCTCCCCTTATTTCCCTCCCCCTCCCCTAGTCTCTTCATCTATGACTCACACATATTCCTAGAGATCCAGTCTTCTCTCCCAAGCAGCATCCATGCTGACCTCATCACCCCACAGAAAAGGAAGCATATCCCCTTCTGATGGACTCAGTGTCCATCTGCACCTCTCCCCAAATGATGCATATTTTCTCCTTTCCCCTCCTTGTCTCTTCTTCCCCTCCTTCCTTCCAAAAGGTATTTTTGAGGACCTGCTCTTAGTCGGCTCTGGGCTGCGCTTTAAGCAGACAGCAGTGGAGCTCCCAGTCTAGAGAGAGAGAGAAAAAACAGCCCCTTGTGCAAATACTGAACTACTGGCAGGAGACCCGAGGGCTGCAAAGGCAATTGCAGGATGCTAGGAGAGCAGGGCGTGGCGAGGCCGCCCTGGAGATCCAAAAGGCTTCCCTGCTATGAAGATGTTTCAGCCGAGACTTTGAAGGATAAGCTGGAGTTTCCTAGAAGGAAGGAAGGGAGAGTCCTGGAGGAGGGAAGACCTCCCAGCTGGTTCAAAGTCCCTGAGGCAGGAAGGAATGGAGGAGAGTCAGGGACTTGGAGGTGGAAGAGGGGCAAGCACGGACCAGAGCAGCAGGACCTTGCAGGCCAGGTGGAGGGCGAGGCCGGGATCCAATCGAGACGGGCTAGTGAGGACGGCTGAGCAAGGAAGTGTCTCCCATACAGTGTGCCCATCACTGCAGTGTCTGCTGTCCCAGCCTCTGTGCATATCACCCTGGGATGTGGTCAGTCTATTAGATTAAAAATTGAAGTGTAAGTGTGTGTGTGAGCAAGTGAGAGAGAGAAAGAACACTGATTCTGTTATCTTCATTTCCTGTCTATTATTTTCATTTAAGTAGGTAATCCTTAAAAAAATCAGTATTATCTTGCAGGCTGAGGGCTGAAGAATTGATGCTTTTGAACTGTGGTGTTGGAAAAGACTCTTGAGAGTCCCTTGCACAGCAAGGAGATCCAACCAGTTAATCCTAAAGGGAATCAACCCGGAATATTCATTGGAAGGACTGATGCCGAAGCTGAAACTCCAATACTTTGGCCATCTGATGAGAAGAACTGACTCACTGGAAAAGACCCTGATGCTGGGAAAGATTGAGGGCAGGAGGAGAAGGGGACGACAGAGGATGAGATGGTTGGATGGCATCACCGACTCAGTGGAGATGAGTTTGAGTAAGCTCTGAGAGTTGGTGATGGACAGGGAAGCCTGGTGTGCTGCAGTCCATAGGGTCACAAAGAGTCGGACACGACTGAGAGACTGAACTGAGCTGAATGTTGCAGGCAAATTTAGGGAAATCCTTTTTGAAAACTCACAAATATCCTCTAAATAGTCACTGAGCACCTCTGGTGTTCCAGGTGCCGTGCTGGACACTGAGATAAGGAAAAAGAGCAGGCTGGGAGAATGACCATCTTGAAACGCCCATGCCTTCCCTATCATACCCAGATGTCACCTCTTCTCCTTCAGGCAGGTTCCTTTCTTGGTCCCAGACTCCCACCCCACACCGTCCCCCTTTAGAAGAAATGCTTTCTTTCTTTCAAAGTCCTGTATTTCCACTTACACCCTGAGATAGGATAGCCAACAATGAGACTGTGATAAGATCAATAGTGGCTGATAAAATGTAAAATCTTTTTACGTATGTTAACCCTCAGAACTACTCTATGGTAAAGGCCCTGATGGTCTCCATTTTATAAAGTTAAGTCATTTGATCAATGTCACATACATTCAAAGTCACATGGCTGATAAGTACCAGAGCTGGGATTTTACTCCAGGTAGGCAGTCCGACTCTAGAGACTGGGGTCCTAACTGTGACAGTTTATTGCCCACGTTTAACTATTCACTGCTGTGAATTCTCCCCTAGATTTTAATAGCTGATGGTATGTCTGTTTTGTTCCCTCTGGGTCCCCAGTGCTTAGCTCCTTGCTTGACACTTCACAGGGTTCAAAATAAACACATGGAGACTGGTTGATTGCAGATAAAGGCAAAGGAAAGTTTGGGACAACAGGTGTGAGGTCTGATGAAGGACTAAGCCTCTTGAATTGAAAGACACTGAGAAGGAGCACAGGTCCTTCAGGAGGGCTACGATCCAGAGCCTAACAAACTTGGGTGAGATTTAGATCGTTAGAGGAAAATGATCTTTATTCTTAAACCAGGTATTGGAAATGTGGGTGGAAGGTCCCTGACCATGCTAACACTTTTTGGTAGGTGGGTCTCTCCCCCAGGCAGACATCCTCTGGAGACTCCCGTGGGCGGCCTGGGTCGGCCTGTAATGCATGTCGTCTCCGAGGAAGCCTGTGTCCTGTCCGAGTGGTCTGGGAACTCCGGCACACTGATTCCATCAGCCAGGCTCATCAACATGACCATTCTGTCTGCTGACCACCGGGGCTCAGTTCAGAAGGCACCTCGCTCTTCAATCTGACCCCAGGCATCTGCCCTCCCCACCTCCCCCAGAGCATCCCTGCAGGGGTGGGGGTGGCTCCAGCTTCCTGTGGAACTGGCCAAGCCCTGTCTCCTCTCAAGAACCAGAAGAGGGTCCCCATCCCCCCCATCCCCCCTCTGAAGATAGCTGGCAGTCATTCGAAAGCTGTCTTGACTCTCCTCCTGGAGGGGCTCCCCCAGTGACTGTCTTGTCTTTGGCTGGGACCCCACAGGGCCATCAGCCTGTCCTAGTTCTGCTTCTCTGGTACCACCAGGGTGGGGGGAGCATCTGACCTGTCCTGGGGGCAGCGGACCCAATCCACAGGACCCCTGTGGCATCCTCCTGAAATCCTTCCAGCCTTGAATCTAAACCCTTCACGGATAAACCTTTATCCTTTTAAATGACTCCTTTAAGGTTTGGTCTCCTGCTCAAGGCCAGAGTCAGCCCTTTAGAAAAGGGGGGAGAGAGCCCTTCCGGAGCCATCCATCTGCCTCGCTGTCACTATTGTGCCTTAAGTGAACCCCTTTGTGTGGGGAGAGGCCATTCTGATCATTTTTGGTTATCAATTGCCCATCCGCTTGTGCCTCTGAGTAGCCTTCGTGGGCGGTTTTGGACTCCATTCTCTGCTGCTGTCTTGGACACAGAATTCTTTTCACAGAGAGATGCTGGCTTCAGCGCAACAACAGGGCTTAAAGTCAGCGCTCCTTGCCTTGGAGGTGATGCCACTTCAGAGCATGGAGGGGGCTGAGGGCTAGGGTCAGACTGCAGAACCAAGGAGGTAGCGGGGAGCTGGAGAAGCTGGACTCAGGCTACATCTCCACAAGGTGAAGCATCAACTCTGGGGGGGTCGACTCGAAGACACTGGAGCGGGCGGGCGTCTGCAGAGGGAACGCAGTCCACCTGGTTTCCTAGGGTGGGGGCCAACACCAGCTGCAAACAGCTGCCTCAGTGCAGGCCAAGAATGTCGGTCTCGGGGAACTTTAAGGACACGGCCTCTCTCTGGCTCCTGTTTAAGGCCGATGGACGTCTCCTTCAGGCTTATTACTCTGAGGATGGGAGGTTGTCAATGATAATTGTCATCTATTGTGTGCTAAGCCTTGTGCTTAGAGCTTTGCAAGGACTATCCTAGGCTGGACATCCCTGAGGCAGGGAGCCTGTCCTTTATTCAGGGCAAATGTGCTTACTGACAGCTCATCCTTGGCCAGCACTGCTGAGCTGGTAGGCAAAACGGCCAGCCTTTCACTCCTGCAGCTTGCAGGAGAAAGGGTGAGGATAGTGATGGGAAAAGACTGGGACTGCTATCATGAATTAAAACAGCAAAGGAAGCAGATAGACGAGAGTAACATTTCTGAGGAAGTGGCCGTTAATACGGGAAGGAGCTGTCGACTTAAAAAACAGTCACAACATAAAAGTTGAGGGTTATATTTAATTTGGTGGGAATTTTTAGGACTTCAAGCCTGGGAGACACCATCTCAAGTAAGAGAGAACTGCTTCGAGGGGGTGGGTGTGGGGTGGAGGGGATGGCAAGGGTAGGAGCACAAGGGTAGGTAGGGGTGAAGGAGTCAGGTTAGGTAGAAGTTTGCCACAAAGGGCAGGTAGTCGGAACAACAAAAGATTATTATTAAGGAAAACCAGGTATCTCAAGTTAAGGAATTTAGCTTGCTATTCCATGTATGGAAAGATGCAAGAGCCTGTGCTTACTGAAGTCATTCCTTTCATATGCATCTCAGCTATCTGGGGCCAGTATCCACCGTTTTTCACACCCCCCTTCCCCCAGCTCCTCAGTGCTCAAGGATGGCTGCCTGATTATAGGTACTGCTTTTCCTGGGCACCCTCCAGGCTCAGAAATTCACGTTTGGAGGGCCGGAATCACAAATGACATCCTTGTTTGCGGATATGGCAGGAAATATTCCATTTCTCAGCACCAACCAGGAGGAGAGTTGGGGCTTTCTTGACAGAGAGATAGGAGTGTGCAAATGTCTTAAGGTGGGACAAACCTTAGCATCTTCAGGGAATAACATGAAGGCCAAGTGGCTGGAGCAGTTCTCAGATCCAGTTCTCAAAGTGGATGTCTAGTGGATCCCAGCATCACCTGAGAACAAGTTAACAATGCACATTCTTAGGCCCACCCCAGATCTACGGAGTCACAGACCTTGGGGTGAGGGGCCCAGCAAGGTTTCCAGATGTTTCTGATGCACATTAGAATCAGAGAACCACTGGACTTGAACATAGTGTGCAGGGGGCCGAGGCTGTCTGAGATGAGCTGTGGAGCTCGGTAGGTCCAGGGAAGGTGCCACAGCCAGTTTATATTTTAAGTGCAATTGAAATCACTAAAAGGTTTTTATTTGGCTTCCCAGGTAGCTCAGCTGGAAAAGAATCCACCTGCAATGCTGGAGACCCCAGTTCGATTCCTGGGTTGGGAAGTTCCCCTGGAGAAGGGATTGGCTATCCATTCCAGTATTCTTGGGCTTCCCTTGTGGCTCAGGTGGTAAAGAATCTGCCTGCAATGCGAGAGACCTGGGTTCGATCCCTGGGTTGGGAAGATCCCCTAGAGAAGGGAAAGGCTACCCATCCAGTATTCTTATCTGGAGAATCTCCATGGACAGAGGAACCTGGCCAGCTACAGTCTATGGGGTGGCAAAGAGTCGGACACGACTGAGCAACTAAGCAAACGCACAAAGGATTTTCAGCACTTGGGTGGGATGATTGATATGTCATTTTGAAATATTCCTGGCTGCTCTGTGGAGAAGTGATGGAAGGGGGGGGTCAATAATGGAAGATGGAAGCCCAGTTGGGAAGCTGTTTCCCATATCCTTAGCCCCTAGAACTACAAGAGGTGATAGTAGATGTTCAGTAAATATTTTGAAAGAATGATCACATTTCAGACTGTTATCTGTTCTCAAAGCACCCTGTAGACTCCATCCATAGCATTTGCCACATGTGAAATTCAGTGAATCGTGCATAATCGTTGGTATGTCTCTTCCACTCTGCTATGATTTCTAAAGGCAGGAACTAGTGCCAGGCACGATGCCTGCCACGTGGGACTTAAAGGATTATTTGTTGAATGTAATCATAGCATCTCTATGAATGGGAACTGTTATTATTCCCACTGTATGGCAGATGAAATATTGTGAGAGGTAAGTAAGTTGTCTTTCTAGGAATCACTGGGGCTGGAATCAGAACTCAAGCTCTCTGGGACAATGCTCCCCCCCACCCCCGCCCCTTGCCGTTTTACCTTTGTGCTATTTAAGAAAACTCACCAGTAGGATTCCAGAGTCTTGTCTGTGCCTGTGAAACAGTCCCCCGAGAGTGGTTGCCAGCCGTGAGCAATGCATGAGAACCCAAGGCATCAAAAGGCTTGATATTTTGGGGCCTGCCGGGTTGCCATGGTGTCTGACCTAAAGAAGGCTGAGACGTCCTCCTCTGCCAGGCTGAGGCCTGAGTATGCATATTCATGACAGGGCCAGCCCTACCGAGGGGGAGGGGAGGAGGCTAAGCATGCAGCACAGGCTGCTTGCTCCTGCTGTTCAGGGTCTGGGCACCTTGGAGGTGCCGGTGGTGTCATCCAAGCCTCCCGGATTGCTCCCATCAGTTCCTCCCAACCAGGTGAGGACCCAGCTCTGAGAAGCATGATCAGAAGGCTTTGCTTTTCAGGTAGAAAAAGGAAAGTACAGGAACTTGTATTTAAAGGATACTCGTGATATCCCAGGTTCTCCTAATGTGACGTGCAAGTTATCGTCGGTTACAAGCGCCTGTGATGTGCCAGGTGCCGTGGCAGATTGACAGGCATTATTCCATTGAATCCTCAAACACCTCTTTGAGATACAAATAAGGATTATTAATAAGTATTAGTAACATGTAGTGTGTGGAATGGGCTTCCCAGGTGGCCCAGTGGTAATGAATCCGCCTGCCAATGCAGGAGACACAGGAGTTTCGGTTCGGGAGATCCTGGGTTGGGAAAAGCTCCCCTGGAGTAGGAAATGGCAACCAGCTCCAGTATTCTTGCCTGGAAAATTCCATACACAGAGGAGCCTACAGTCCATGGGGTCTCAAAGAGTCAGACAGGACTGAGTAGACAGGATGTATGCACAGCACAGTGCACAGAATAACCCTACAAAGTAACTGTTATGCCGGTGAGATCACTGAGGAGAGAAAAGAAACAGCTTGCACCACCTCCCAGGCAGATGTATAAGAGATGTGACTTGAACCCAGGTCTATCTGACTTCAGAGCTCACTCCCCGCCCCATCCCAGGCTTTGCCCTTGGAGCAGTCTTCTGAGGATGGTTTAAATGTCCCTTTCCAGGACTGGACTCTGTTTACAGGTGACCTCTTCCATTGTGCAGGGTGATGGGCAAGGCGAGGTGAATCAGAGACACACTCAAAGCCCTTCAGATGAAAAGCCGCACAGTCCCACTCTCTGATGTGCCCTTTCCCTTGTCACCTCCCCAGGCCTCAGCTCTTCTGTAAAATGCGGTCTTGGTAGGAGAGGGATCAAGTGACTTATTAGGTCAAGAGTTTATTCAAACATAGTTATTAAGCTTCTACTAAGTACCCGACTCTGTTCAAGGCTCTGGGGACAGAGGGGGACATGGATCAGATAGCATCTCCACTCTCATGGAGTTTATATTCTAATGGGCGAGAAAAAGTACAAGCAATATTTAATCAGATGGGGGAGAAGGAAAACAGTACCATCACTAATGCCTTTTAAGGAGCACTGGTAAATGCTGGTGGAGAAACGGAAATAAAATGATGTGGTAGAAAAGGGAGGGTGGGGTGAGCAGGCTAATTCAGATTGGGTGGTTCGGAAACATGGCTCTAGGAAATTGACTTGGAGGCAAGATAAAACCAGTTGTGTGAAGATGAGCGGACCAGGGAGCCTGGTCGAGGGTAGAGGCTCCAGCAGAAGAAAATGATGGTCTGATGGCAGGGGGGGATGGTCCGATGGTCAAATGGGAAGAGGGAGGGAGGAGGTGGGCAGAGCCAGTGCGTGGGGGGCCTTGGCGGCTGTGGTCAGGAGTTTAGGTTTCCTTTTAATTAGGATGGGAGGATGTTTGTGAGATTTAAACAGGAAGTGACACCCTCTGATTTGCATTTCTAAAAGGTCGCTTGGGCTGCCACAGGAAGGAGGAATGGCAGGGGGCTGGAGAGAGGGGGAGCAGGAGGGCGGGTCCTGTCTGCAGGAGCTGCTGGCCTCGGGTGGAACAGGCAAAGCAGGGAAAAGCAGGCAGATTTTATAACAAGTTGAGGGGAAAGGTCTGCGCCGGGCAGAGGGGAGAACCAGGGTGTGTGGGACAAGCCCCTGCCCTGCAGGATCTAACAACAGCCAGTTGCAAACTTGACCCCCACGAAATAATTATAGCGCACTGAAGAGGACAAAGCACAGGAGCGGGCTGTGGGGGCACAGAATGGTCCGCAGGAGCGCAACGGGAGTCGGAGATGGAAGGAGGAGGGGGCCTCCCTTCCAGGCCTGCTTGCCTACACCCTGCCTCTTCTCTGGTCCCACCGCCTCCGTCTGGTCCCTTGTCTCACGGGTGGTTTCAGGACAGACTTGGCTCCCATGTGCCAGGCATCCTGCTCTCACCCAGTCTGCCAACCCAGCCAGCTGAGAGCATCTGGGAGGCGGCATCTTCGTGGATGAAAGCGGCCCCACGGTGGGCACTGGGCCTGGTGCCCATAGCTGCCATTCAGTTAGTGGCCCACACCTTGTTCTGGTACCATGTGGACCAGAGGTCAGCCCAGTGACAGCTGCATTCAGCTGGGAGCAGGCGGGGCTTGTGCTGGGAGGTAAGGGGGATGGAGGCCAGGGTGACCAGCCAGCTGTGGCTGCCCCCAGAGCTCCTTCCCATAGGTGTCTGGTATGAATGGAGACGAAGTGTTTGATGAGGGGACCCTCCACGAGTGCACAGGATTCTCCAAGGCCTTCCTGTGGCTAAGGCACACATTTGTGTAAAATATGATAAAGGCTCCACTCGTTCCTGAAACCTGCCCAGGAACGTTCCATGGCTCCTTGTCTCCTGCAGATTAACAGTGATAGTAGCTAGCTAAGCCTTCCATTGGCCTACCATGGGTCAAGCACTTTCTAAGTGCTGTATCTTTGTCAACTTTTAAAATCCTTTGTTAGCTTATTTGATCCTTCAAGGTAGGATCTGTTATCACCCCATGGGAAAGATCAGGAAGCCAAAATAGAGAAGGGTCCAAGTGCTGCAGCTAGTGAGAGGCAGAGTCAAGAATTGAAGCCAAGAAGTCTGGTTCCTAGGCCCTGTGTTTAAACAGTTTTCTATACACAGTAAATAAAGAATAGAGTCCAGAGCCCTCTCCTGGCATGTGGTGCTCCTTGCTCCATCATTTCACCTTCCAGATATGCCTCCCACCCCCAAGAGGCCATCTTCCATGGTGTTTGTGCATTTAAACCCTGAGATGGGTGAGTTTAGTTCAATTCAGTTGCTCAGTCGTGGCCAACTCTTTGCAACCCCATGGACTGCAGCATACCAGGCTTCCCTGTCTATCACCACCTCCCTGAGATTGCTCAAAACCATGTCCATCGAGTCAGAGATACCATCCATCCAACCATCTCATCCTCTGTCATCCCCTTCTCCTCCTGCCTTCAATCTTTCCCAGCATCAGGGTCTTTTCCATTGAGTCAGTTCTTTGCATCAGGTGGCCAAAGTATCAGAGCTTCAGCTTTAGCATCAGTCCTTCCAGTGAATATTCAGGACTGATCTCCTTTAGGATGGACTGGTTGGATCTCCTTGCAGTCCAAGGGACTCTCAAGAGTCTTCTCCAACACCAGAGTTGAAAAGCATCAGTTCTTCGGTGCTCAGCTTTCTTTATGGTCCAACTCTCACATCCATACATGACTACTGGAAAAACCACAGCTTTGACTATACAGACCTTTGTCAGCAAAGTAATGTCTCTGCTTTTTTAATATGCTGTCTAGGTTGGTCATAGCTTTTCTTCCAAGGAGGAAGCATCTTTTAATTTCATGGCTGCAGTCACCATCTGCAGTGACTTTGGAACTCAAGAGAATAAAGCCTGTCACTGTTTCCATTGTTTTCCCATCTGTTTGCCATGAAGTGATGAGACTGGATGCCATGATCTTAGTCAAGTTTTAAGCCAACTTTTTCACTTTCATCAAGAGGCTCTTTATTTCTTCTTCGCTTTCTGCCATAATGGTGGTGTCATTTGCATATCTGAGGTTATTGATATTTCTCCCGGCAATCTTGATGCCAGCTTGTGCTTCATCCAGCCCGGCATTTTGCACGATGTACTCTGCATATAAGTTAAATAAGCAGGGTGCCAATATACAGCCTTGACATATTCCTTTCCCAATTTGGAATCAGTCCATTGTTCCATATCCAGTTCTAACTTTTGCTTCTTGACCTGCATACAGATTTGCATACAAATCTTCTTGACTGCATACATGAGATGGATGAGTGGGGGTTCAAATCCGATCTGGCATCAACTAGCTTTGTGATTAGGGCTGAGTAACTTAGGCAGACAGCAGCATGGGACACGGCAGGGAGGCTTGAGTGTGTGAGCATTGGTCAGGATGGAGGTGGGTGGAGGGGAAGGGAAGTGGTAGGAGACGAGCTTGGAAACGGAGGCTGGGGTCCTGACTGCTCAAGGCTTCAGGGTCCCTTAGGAGACTGAAGTTCCTGCTGAAGACTGGAAAGTGCTACATCAATTAAAGCTTCCAATCATAAGGAGACTGCTAGGTTAAAGTGGTAAGAAAGCCCAACCCAAACTCGCTTAGGCATGCTGCTGCTGCTGCTAAGTCGCTTCAGTCGTGTTCAGTTCTGTGCAATATGTCACAGAACCGTCTGCAGATGAAGAAGTTTCAGGCCAGACTTGATCCAGGGGTGATACATCATGTCATTAAGGATTTTTTGCCTCTCTCCTCTCTACACGGCATTCTCAGATGCAATCTCCCCCTGGTGGCATGCCGACTACCAATGTCCTTGCCGTTCAGTTCCCCCAGTGAGCGCTTTTGCCCGAGCCAAGATCCTGAGATTAGCTTGGAATAGGTTGATTGTCCTGGCCCAGGTTACTTGCCCACACCTGAAGTAATCTTGGTAGTCTGAGGGGTGTGGCACCCTGATTGTCCAGGCACGGTCACAGGCTCACCCCAAGGAGGACAGTCATGTCTATTACCAGAAGAAGGGCAAGTGATGGCAGGGATGTAACAGATGTCTCCTTAGAGCTGTGCTCGATCAAAGTGGTCGTGTAATCAAGCAATCTTTTAGGAAGAATGTGTTGGTGCTAATATGGAGGATAGACTGGGCCAGGGAGATGTGGGGGGTCTTTTTGTGTTTGGAAAGCAATATTGTGAATGGACCCTGGACAGACTACGTGGATCTGGACCAAGGAGATCCGAAGTCAGGCTGAGGCTTTATTCTTTTGGTGCTTGGGAGCCAGAGAATGTTTTAGAGCAAGAGAGGGCTCCAGCCCGAGTTATGTTTCACGATGACTAATATGCTGCAGTAACTGAGAAGTGGACTGAAGTGGGGAGAAGCCCTTCCAAGATTCTAGTCAGCACGCAGTAGTGAAGAAACAAGAGGCTTAGACTTGGAGAGAAAAAGTCTGGCTCTTCCATATTCAATGGTGTGACCCTGGGCAAGATACTTAACCTTTCTTTACTTGTTTTCTCATCTGGAAAAGGAGATAATATCTTGATCTGAAAGGAAGATTGTGACTTAGAAAATTTCCCTAACACACCAAGCTCACAATGGTGTGCTTCACACCATTAGTACACAACAAATCCTTGTTTCTTTTCTTCTTCCTCCCTCTTCTCCCTCTCTCTGGGGAGCCAATTCAGCTGAGTTTGAAGAAGTAGGCTCCAAATGATAAAGAATGTGGGCTTGGAAGCCAGAAAGTGAACAGTGAAAGAGTAAGTTGCTTAGTCATATACAGCCCTTTGCAACCCCACGGACTGTAGCCTGCCTGGCTCCTCTGTCCATGGGATTCTCCAGGCAAGAATACTGGAGTGGGCAGCCATTCCCTTCTCCAGGGGATCTTTCTGACCCAGGGATTGAACCTAGGTCTCCTGCGTTGCAAGCAGATTACCATTTGAGCCACCAGGGAAGGCCTAGAAGGCAGAGACCTGGATCAAATCTAACTTCCCTGTTTAACAGCTCTATGACCTTGGACAGCCTCTCTGAGCTTCTGTCCTCATCTGAAAATTTTCATTTACAATCCTGCTTGACCTAACAGATAAAGTTCAGCATGTCACCTGCTGGCACATACTGAATAACCTCCAAAGAGTAGGTATTAGAAATCATAACTCAAAGGTCCTGGTTGCGGGGATTGGGAGTCAAAGATGAACCTTCTAGATAGATGAATCTCACCTAGCAATCCTGGGAGAGAGGTTCCCCCTCGCTTGGTGGGTGGGGTTTTATACTCCTCATTTCCTTCCGCATGCAGTAAAGGGAGTTGAGACTTACAGCATACTTCTAATGGGATTCATCGTTTCAAGTCCTTAGCATTAAATGCAGGTCTGATTTTCCAGGAGGGGGAGATTAGCACTGCAGCAGCTTCCTTCTGCAGAGTTCAGGTGCTGCAGTTGTAATTTGTAACCAGCACCTTCCCATTTGGCTCCTTTGCGGCCATCTGGTCCCCTTAGCGGAGATCTGTTTTGTTGGCAACGACAGTGTTGAGCAAATGCCACGGGAAAGTTGAAATTTACCCAACAGAGCTCAGTGCGCCGTGGAGACTCCCTTCTCAGCCCCCACAGAATGATCATCTCTGACCCCACCTACCCTCTCATGCGTCTGTTGCCAGCACACCTCCATGGGGATTTTCTATCACTATGATTATTTTATTGCCAAGAATCAGAGTAATTATAACTTTCCCAGGGATTTCCTAGGAAAAGATGAACTTGGATTTATGCATAAGCACATTCAAAAAAAGAGGTTTGGGACTTTTATGTTGTATGTGGTTTGAGACATTAACATGAGTTTCATTTCACTGAAATACTTAATAAGTTTCTGCCTGCTGCATAGTGTGTTGATGATGATGATGAAAGCTACCGTTAATTTGAGAACCCAGTATGCATTAGGCAGTGTGACAGGTATTTTATAAACTTGTCTTCTGATCAGCCCAATCTGGAAGGGACTGCTTAGATCTCTGTTTCTTTCAAAACCATAGCTTGTGATACATTACTTGGTCATGAAATCAATTTGATGAATTGAAAACAGCATTTAAAAAAGGGAACAGTGGAAACTGGAATGAGATGGAACAGAATAGAATGGGATGGAATGGAGTGGAATGGAATGGTTTGAAGTGGAATGATGTGGGATAGAATGATGTGAACTGGAGTGGAATGGAATGGCATGGCATATTAAATATCAGAGAGCACTGCAAGAAGCCAGAGGAAGAATGTTTCATGACAATGTCCCAGTTGCGAACATAATATGTGTGAGTACTGGATTGTAATGAAAAGTAAATTTTGTACAATGGGTGGGGGAAGAAAAAGCTGGAAATTCACTGGCCTAACTCTGTGGTTCCCAAGCTTTACTGCATCAGAGTCTCCTGGAAGGCATGTTGAAGCACAGAGTGCCAGCCCCTGTCTCAGAGTTTCTGGCTCAGTGGGTCTGAGTCTGGCCTGAAACTTTGCTCACAAGCTCCCAGGTGCACTGATGCTGCTGTTCCAAACCACATTTGAAAACCACTGACTAAATGACTCCATCTCATAGGTGAGGAGACTGAGATTCAGAGAGAAAGTAATACACCTATGATCCACAGCTGGTATGATTAAGAGCTAGGATATAGACTAAATCTGTCTGACCCCAAAACTGTAAACCATGTTATGCTCAGTTTAGTTTTGAAAATAATCCGTCTTCAACAAGTGACTCTGGCATCTCTCTGTATATTTTGTATTTGCTTCTACATTTTTTTCTCCAAGGCCTATATAAATTGCCTGAGATAGAAGAAACGTTGACATTGGCAAGCCCAATCCCCTTATTACTTAGATGGGTACTTTGTCCCCGGAAGGAAAGAGAAACACAGGCTTGATGAGTAGTTGGACAGCATCCTTAGCCTTCATCAGTCTTTACAAGCCTGCCTCACCTCCTTCTCTCAACAACTCCATACCTGGGTCTTAACTGGAGTCTTGACATGTGAGTGGCTTGGTCTCATGAAGATCCCATGCTGAGGAAAAGCCTCTTTGCCCAGGAATGTTTTCTGTATCAACTCTGATTCCTGAAGAACCCTAATAGTAGCTCACATATGGCACTTCCTAGCCTGGGACATTGAGTATAGTATTCAGAGGATGATTTTTATTTTTTTTCTACATGTAGCTAAGTGGAAAGAGCAATTGCTATGGGATTAGACAGAGTTGGATCAAATCCTGGGTCCATTACTATGTGATCCTGAGCCTGCTTAATTCATGTCTCGATTTGACAACTTTTGTGAAAGTAAAAATTGCTTAGTCGTCTCTGACTCTCTTGCAACCTCAAGAACTGTAGGCTGCCAGGCTCCTCTGTCCATGGGATTTTCCAGGCAAGAATACAGAGTGGGTTGCCAATCCCTTCTCTAGGGGATCTTCCCAACCCAGGGATTGAACCCAGGTCTCTTGCATTGCAGGCAGATTCTTTACTGTCTGAGCCATATCCTGATTTGGCATCTTTTGTGCGGGACTAGAAATACCTATAACTTCATCCATGGGATTTCCCTGGCAAAAATACTGGAGTGGGTTGCTAATACCTTCTCCAGGGGGTCTTCCAACCCAATAATTGAACCCAGGCCTCCTGCATTGCAGGCAGATTCTTTACTGTCTGAGCCATGTCTTGATTTGACATCTTTTGTACAGGACCTGAAATACCTATAGCCTCATAGGCACTTTCTGAATAGTAAATAACATATCTAAAACACTTAGTATGACACTTGGTACTGAAGGAAACCTCAGTAAATAGCAGATAGTATATTCCTTGTTCATTCATGCACAAACATTAATTGAGTATTACTTTGTTTCAGGCACTGTGCTATGTATACCTAAGCTACAAAGACAATAAAGAATCCACCTGCAATGCTGGAGGCCCAGGCTCAACCTGGGTGGGGAAAATCCCCTGGAGAAGAGAATGGCTACCCACTCTAGTATTCTTACCTGGAGAATCCCATGGTAGGGTTGCCAAGAGCCGGACACAACTGGACTACTAGGCACACACACACTGGCCCTGCCTTTAGGCAGCTCACACTCTATTGCTCAACTGATCTACCTGTTTCCACTCTCTAATCCCATGCCCTTGGCAGACATGGCTACTTGACCGTTTTGTATCATTTCATACTGAGCTCAATATGCACTTTAGCTTGCTTCTCCACATGGCAATTCAGGCAATGTTACCCAGCAGATGGAGTGACTGTAAACCACTGATTTCTCTGCTTTCCTTAGTTTAGTGGCTGGGACTTAGAAATGGACAATTACAGTGGTGTGTGGTAAATGCCATGACAGGGGAAAACAGAGATCCTCAGATTCTATATGAGGGTTGCTTCATTCCCTGGGAGAGTATATTGTATAAGGCTTCCAGAAGAAACTGAGTCTGGAAGGACAGATATGGAGTTACTTAGATGTAAAGGAGAGTTGGTGATCAGGGAGATAGGGGAATAGCATGTATACGTTCAGACATATAAGATAGACACGCAAACAGGCAGGTCTCTCTTCTTCTCTGTCTTCATCTCCATCTCCATCTTTACCTCTCTCTCCATCTCCATCTCTTTCTCTCTCTCCATCCCTTTCTCCACCTCCATCCCTACCTCCATCCACATCTCCATCTTTCTCTCCATCACCTCCTGTATGTTCTGGAGGCAACAGGGAGCAATGGGGGCATTTGGGGAACTGCAAGGAGGGCTGGGTGTAGGCAAAGGCTGTATTGAGACTTGCAACAGTGAGGAGAGGCCTTTCTGGCCGTGCTGAAGACAGGGGACCATCACTGTGCCCCTGGGAGCAGGCAGGCAGCACTGCCGGAGTGGAGAGAAAGCTGAACTGATGCAGATTAACCTGAAGAAAAGAAGCCAACAGGCAAGCAATGTCTCTCCTCGGTGTGAAAACCCCTGAGTTCAGTGGAAAGATTTCAGGGCTAATGGAAGCATTTCTCTGTTTCATACGGTATTAATCCAGGTCCCTCAGGATCCAGCACAGAACCTGATTAGTCCTGAGCCAAGACCGCCCAGAGCGCCCGTTTCCATCACGAGCTGACTGCAAGCTACACTCTAATGGGATTGTTTGTTTGAAAAAAAAAATGCCATCCTTGCTTTAAAAGTATGTCCTTCTCACTGAACCCGAGCTTTGTTGCTATTGTGAGGGGATTGGGGGCCCGGCAAAAATATTTAAGGTCCTGCTCTTGGGGATGATTGCCTTTGAATTTTGGCTGTGGAGCTTCCAGCGTTAGAGTTGAGGGAGTAGAAAGGAAGTGGCAGTGGATCCAGGGAACTAGTCTGCTGGTTGAACGACGCAGAGGCAGCACACCTCTGAGACAGGGTCTGGCATTCACACTCGACTCGTGCCTGGGTGACCTTGAGTAAGACCCTTCCCCTTTCCGGGCCTCAGTTTTCTCACTTGCAGAATGGAGAAGTTGGAACTGTACTATCTAAATGTCCTCCCATCTGTCATATTTCTTGTTTAGACAGCAATCACTTGGGAGATTTGGTTTGTGAGGAGTTTGATCAGCAAATGGCCAGACTCTGTTCTCCTCCATCAGAGGGATATACACTGCTAACGTGCTTTACCCAAGTTTGCTGCTGTGATCAGAAGCAAGCTATTTGGTGCAAAAAAGTTAGGCATTATTGGCAGATGCCTGCAGCACGTGCTGTGTCCCCACAGTTGGCTTTTAAGTTTCTTGTGTCAAACTCCAAATGTGCGTTCCAGGGAATATTTAATTTGGGGATAACTTTCTCGGCCAACCCACAAAAACCCTGTTTGGCCCTTAACGAAACTCAAGTAATTTTGGTTTTATGGGACTAGGCTGATAATAGTACTATTTTTAAAGAATATCCTGGAGTTGGGCTCTTTCATGAGCTAGCCTGGAACAGTAGTGCTATGATGGGCTTCCCATGGAACAGTCCTGATGCTTTAGTTTGAAATAAGTGTTGATCTTGACAGGTTAACTTGGAATGAAACTTGGTGAGCCTGGGAAACTACCTGTAGAACAACACTGTCCAGTTGTCTGAGGGTAAGAGGATGCTAAGGGTGCGTATCTTCTCCTGCAATTGCATCAACCATGTGTGGGAAGGTGTGCTCCTGATTGTCCAAGAAAAAAGGGAGCCCCCTGCTGGAGGGAGGACTGCCCCCGCTGTGGTAGCCAAGTAAGTCAATGTTTCTATTTCAAGATTAGTCTGTATTTACAGGTAGAATAGAATCAGACATTTTCATTTTTTTTTTTAAATGAAGGTGCTTTCTCTGGTATTAAATGATTGTTATTTCTCCAGAAGATTTTAATTATTTTAATTGCTGTTAAATAAATCAAATTTAATTAACTAGCTCCCCCAAAAAAGCTTTTAACCTTTCAGATTCATGACGAAAGATTAAGAACGAAACGCTGGGCTTTTTGTGTGTTGGAAGGTTGTAGAAAGGGGAACTGGAGAAAAGGTCCTCTGTGTAGGGCTTTTGTGAAAGTTTATAGCTGAACCCTAAGAGTGGAAGATGATATAACCTTAATGACATTCATTTGAGGATTCACTATAGTTTACACTTTATGTCTCACTTGATCCTCAAACATACGGTAGACATTTTACAGTTGGGGAAATTGAGGTTCAGCTCATTAGTGGGGGAGCTGCAGTTAGAACCCAGGTACCCAAATTCCTTTACTTTTTCTAATATCTTAGAATTAGGAAAGGTCTTTTCCCAAGGGGTGAACCCTGAAGGCAATCAGTAGAGAGGAAATTAAACAGTTAAGGTTCTGATGGTAAAGCATCAACTGGCCCCAATAAAGTATGATGCTTTCTGGGGAGACACAGAGGTCTAGAAATACACATAAGTGTGAGCTTCATTAAAATGCAGTTTACAAGAGAGAGTTCAGTTAGCTGAATTTCTTGTTTCCATGAGAGAGTGATGATGATAGTAATTTGGTGCTGTGTGTGTTTGGTATTTCATTTAAATTTTTATAGCACCATGCCAGATGGGAAGACAGACAGCATTTGTAAAAGCCTTGTGGCCGTGCTGGGTGGTGGGCCAAAGTAACAGGTCAGACTTACCATTTTGTCTGTATCAGTGGGATTTCTCCTCCTGTGACCTCACTATGGAAAATCCATTTGCACCTGCCCACAGCTCCTCGTTTCTTCCACCAAATGCCCCTATTGGGCCTGTCCCTGAGATGTGACTGGCTGTGACACCCTTGGCAAGAGGGATCATTTCCAGTTCGGGGGTGACTGGGCTTGCCGGCCATCCCTCCTTGCTTTTATGTCTGAAGGTCTGGGAACAAGGTAAGAGGTGTGCAGGTGCTGGAGCCAGCTGCTGCTCAGAGCAGATGAGCGTTTCTTGGAACTAGTCCCAGACGATGAATTGCTTTTGTGGTACAGAGAGATGCACCGGAAAATTGTCCATTCACCATGCCCACCCTTTGACTCTTGAATGCACTGATGGTTGCTTATTCTCAGCTCCACGTGGCTCAGGAGTGAGCTGCACAGAAGGCTCTGAATGAGCCATGGGTAGAGCCCAGCAGAGGCTGTCAGTTAGGCAGGGAGGGGAATGGGAGATGTTGAGGACACTTCACTGGGCAGAGATGGCCTCCACCCCTGCTTCCTTATAAAACTCTTACCAGTAATCACTATAAGGACTTGGAAAATACAAAGTTGTAATCACTGTAGGGAACTTGGAAAATACAAAGTTATAAGGAGAAGTCAATTATTTCTAGACTTGCTACCAAGAAGAAAAGCATCTTTTAGATATATCTCCTGTAAATTTGAGAATATCTCTCTCTCTTCCTATCCTGCATAATCCATACCTCCCCTCCTACTCCCTTTCCTCCTTTTTTCCTCCCTTCCCCCCCATCTCTTCTCTCTTTCCTTCTCTCCTTCTCTTTCTTCCCTTCTGTCTGCATCTAAATTGGGATCATGTTGTATGTATAGTTTTGTGACTTGATGTTTAAATTGTACTCACATGCTCCCATGATAAGGTGTTCTTTTCAGATTAACATTTTTAATAGCTCAGGGATAATTTTTTTAGAAGAACCATAACTTACCTAACCAATAAGGCATAAAACTCTGTAAATATATCATATCTAACCCATTATCTATTGTTGGACATTTAGGCTGTTTTCAGTTTTATTCAAAATAATAAATACTATTTTAATAAGCACCTTTGAATATGAATCTTACTTGGAATTTCTGATCAGAAATGGATCTCTGATCCATCTCTAGAAGTGGGTAAAAACTATGAACTTAAAACAAAAAACTACTTGTGATGCTCATGGCTGACTTGCTTTGCAGGAATTTTTGTACCAATTTGCATTTCCTTTGGTGGCCAAAGAGCTTGTTCCCTTACACCCTAGATGGACAGATTTTCCTTGAGAAACAGCATAAAAGTGAGAATAAGTGAAAAGGAGAGACCTGACATCCAATGTTGTCCAAAGAAACATCAGGAAATATCTTTTTTCTCATGCGAATCTGTGGATTCTCAGAACTGCTGGTGAATCAGAATGACTTCTTGTTGCTGGGGTCAGTGTCCTGTCCCTGGGATAGGCTGTCTGAAGGTGAGTGGTAAATCTCAAAAACTGGAAGTTATTATTATGGCGATGTTTCTAGGTCCTTTCTGCTATTATTTCATTCCGAGGTAGCTGCTTGTACCCTATTTTTAAGAAGAGGAAATTGAAGTACCAAGAGGTTATAGGAAATACAGATGACATAACTGTTGAGTGCAGAGATTTTGAAAACAAAGATCTGATGTTTGAGTTCCCACATGCTCTGTCTGGGATCTTGGATCTGTATAACAGGGACAACCCAGCTTAACTCATGGGACTGTCATATGAGTTCTCATGAGGATTAAATGAGGGAATTTCATGCAATGCTCCTGGCATCATACCTGGTGGATGGAAAGTACTCAAAAACTTGTAGGCATTTTGCCCAAGTAGCAGAGTTGGAAGCAAACCCCAGACAGTGTGCACCCAAATCCCCACCCTTTCCAGGGAACCCCCCCCCAAAGATTTCCCCCCTGACTCCACTTCTAGACGGCCCCAAGAATGCCCATGAATCAAGAATAATCTGCGGCAGGCCACCAGGGTGAGGCAGAAGTGGTGGGAAGGCCATCTCTTCAGACTATGACCTTTGGCCTTTGCCATCAGTTCTGTGGGATGGGGCAGAGGATAGCAAGGGCCTTCAAAGATTGGCCTCTGGTGACCAGAGGATCCTGTATTTTTTTACCAGACTGAACAGAAAAGACCTATCCCTCCTAGAGTCAACTTCTGCCAGCCCTGCAGTTAAGCCATCTGGTCCACCAGAACCATCTCCCCACATCGTCTGTGGTATTAGTTGCTGCGCTCCTCACCTCGCCAGGTGCTCTTTCACCTGTTTGCAGGATCCTAGCAGGCTTTTCCTTGGCAGGAGTTGCAAAGAGCAAGGTCGGAAAGGAAGAGGAACCATTGAAATCCAAAAGTTATATTCTTGATCTGGCTTCATTTGTTTCTGGCTGTACCACAGTTTCTACCTGTTCTGTATTTTCTTTTCTTTTCTTTTCTATTCTGTATTTTCTTACTGCACTTCTTTCAGCTTTTTTTTCCTTGTTGTATTGAATTTTTCCAGCCAGGCAACTCTGGCCAGCCCCAAGAGAGGCTCTCCCTTTGATTCTCTGTCTTCTTAAAAGGAGGCAAGAATGCAAAATAAGGCAACCCTTGTGTCTCTTCTGTCACCTCTGCCTCTTTATTAATACCACGAGAGGAAGGTTCCTAGTCCTGGGGATCACTGGCACTGAACTTGCCCTTGGCTAGCGGGTCACCCCAGACCTTCCCAGGCAGCCCTTACACTGACTCGTGGGAGCTGGTTTCTGCAAAGACTCCCTGTCTCCCTGGGGCTGAGGGAGGTTGGAAAACCCTGAAGAACTGTGAATCAGCGCTGGCTGAGCCACAGGGCTGCGGGGAGCTGTCGACTACCCTGAGAACTCACTAAAGGTGCCGGGAGTGCTCCCTAGACAGCCTCCAGGAGAACCAGAATGACCCAAGTGACACCTCTGTACTGTAAGTCCCCTGGAGCCCTATAACCCAGATGAGAGCTCTGGCAGGGGGCAGGTGGTACACCAAAAAGTACTGATGGGGAGGGCTTAATCAAGGGACTATTTACAACTGCATGGGCAGGGTTAAGGGAATCGATAGGAAAAGCAGGAGCTGTGCCAAGCCCCAGGCCTGAGGGCTGGAGGGAGAAAGCTGTAGCCTTGGCCTCAAGGTGAAGAATGAGGCAGTTTGGCTGGGAGGGAGCTGGGGAATTAGCCCCTCCCCCAACCGCTCTTTCTCCTTTATCCCTTCTTGTGTCAGGCAGGGCCTCTTGCTGGCCTGGAGGGCAGGGGAGTCTGCAGAGTCAGCCTCTGAGCCAGGGGCAGAGAAGTGTGGAGAATGGTGGGGCTAAAGGAGAAAATCAGACCCCTCCAAATTCTCTCATTTGAATGAAGGTCATTTGCATTTGCATTGAAGTTTGCCTTCTGTGTCTCTCCCCCACCTCCCTTTTCTGGTGACTTTCCCAGCACCCTTGGCTACGTCCTCATTTATCAGTACCATTCTGAACACTGCACACAGAGAGACATAGGGCTCCATGTAAACCGCTCACATTAAGAAGTCAGTTGCTTCTCTGGTGCAAATTACTCAATCCTTCCAAGTCTCCATTTGCTCATCTGTGAATTGGATATAATATACCCACCACAGTAGGTGGGTGAGAGAGAAAAATGACTATAATGCCCAGAACCAGGGCATAGGGTCGGTGCCCAGCTAGTCACAGTAGCAACAAGAAGCAAGAACAACCGTTTCTTGAGCGCTTGCTCTGTGCCTGATGTGTGTCACGCCCTTTAGGACTGTCTGTGGATTTAATTCTCCCCAGGAGATGAGCTGTGCTGCCCATCATGGTTTTATCAGTGCAAGACCAGAGGGGCAGAAACTTTAAGCAGTTGTCTGTGGTCACACCGAGAGCCAATGATGGAGCGGACCCAGGCATCATTGTTGTAACCGTGGCTCTCTACTACTTCTCAGTGGTGATTACCTCACCATCCATCGCCCTCTTCATTGGGTATTCACTTTCCAACTAGTCGAGAGTAAACATGAAGAGGGCATTGCTTAGCCCAGTCAGTCTGGTAGAATTCCACCCTCTGTGGTGCTTGACTGTGGCTGCCTGGCCACCCACCTGGCTTCTAGAGCCCCTAGAGCCTTCCATGCCACTGCCAGCTTCACTTGGTTCCTCTTCCCACAGATGCTGCCCTCAGATCCCCTGTCCTCCTGGGGCCTTCACCACAGCTAGAGCCACCAGCTTGCTGAGAACCACAGATCTGTTGAAATAAAAAAAAAAAAAACAAACAAAACAGAGGCTCAGGGTGAAAAGTACCATGCTTTAAACTTAGTGATCAATTTCTGCTCATTTCTTCCATCTTGATTCTGCTCTGAGCATTGTTGCTCTCATCTGTGTGTTATTGGTCAAATATCATGTCATCTCTGGGTCTCAGTTTGCCCATCTGTAGAATGGGGAGATTAGACTATGTTCTCCACAATCCCTTTGAACTCCATTATTCTATAGCAAGCTGAGTGTGTCAGGACAAATACAGGGCAGTGAACCCAGAGGACATGTGGAGAAGCACATGGATTCCAAAACAAGGCTATTCATTCAAATCCCAGCTTTAGCTTTTACTTGCTGTGTGACTTTGGCCAATTATTTAACCACTCTGTATCTTAGTTTCCTCATCTGTAAATTGGGGATAATTAGAAGATTTACCCTACAGAGTTGTCCTGAGAATTCAGTAGTAGATTTTTGCAAAATGCTGAGAACAATGTCTCAATATAGATATGACATGGAAATGAGAGTTATTAATATTATTAGTAGTAATGCTATTACTTGGTGGCTCAGTGGTAAAGAATCTGCCTACAATACAGGAGCCACAGAAGACTCTGGCTGCATCCCTGGATCAGGACGGTCCCTTGGAGAAGGGAATGGCAACCCACTCCAATATTCCTGCCTAGAGAATCCCATGGACAGGGGATCCTGGGATCTTCAGTCCATGGGGTTACAGATAGTCGGATACAACTAAAGCAGCTTAGCACGCACGCAGTAATGCTATTATTATCAAATCCTGGTGCCACACAGGGCTAGTCTGAAGCCTCACTCTGTCAGCCCAAGCAATTGTGTTCATCAGTTTGGGTCAGTAGCTAGACTAAGGGCTTGCAGATTGTTGGGACGATCAAATCTCGTGTTGTTTGTAAGCGCCCGGCTTGTCCTAGGCCCTCAGGAAGTGTTACTACCTTCCTCCTGGAGCTGTTTCTCCACGGCCCTTCAGGCAGCGCTGTAAATCAACTCAGTGGTGCCTGCTGAGAACATGATACTCTGCCCAAAGTTTTGATAATAAAACCATCATTTACTCAGCAACGGCAGCCAAGCCTGATGCTACCTGCCTTCCTGTGTGGGGTCCCCCAGCAGCTCAGCTGTGTGACCCACAGAAGCACTGGGATTAACTGGAGGCTGTGCCAGCTCTGGGTGAAGAGCCCACTCTGTACCACAGGCCAGCAGGCTTTCCAGGTGAGAAGACAGAGAACCCATAGGAATCTTCCCGGGGCTCCCAAGAAAGCAGTCAAGCTGGGATTGGAGCCAAGGTTTCTGAGTTCAGAGTTCTGGCGTAGACTCATACAGCTTAGTTCGTCCTGGTTTACCCAGTTGTTCTTTGAGGTGCGAGCCAGCTGAAGCCAGGAGCTGGAGCTAATATGGCTTACATTCATGCATGCTCAGTCACTTCAGCCGCGTCTGACTCTTTGTGACCCTATGGACTCCAGCCTGCCAGGCTTCTCTGTCCATGGGATTCTCCAGGCAAGAATACAGAAGTAGGTTGCCATGCCCTCCTCCAAAGGATCTTCCTGATCCAGGGATTGAATCCGCATCTCCGGCATCTCCTGCATTGCAGGGGGATTCTTTACCACTGAGCCACCAGGGAAGCCCAATATGGCTTGAGGGGGGGATCTGTTTGGGTCTGTTTCCTGCCAAGTTAGGCTTGCTTTGTTCCATGCATCTGACAGAATCCTTACCCATTGCTAGAATCCTTACAAATAGATCAGAAATGGGCTCAGGTTAGATGGCTCAGTACAGAGTCATTTTCATGAACTGAAATGCTCATACTCTGAGGTAGTGGTGTAAATTGGCACAGATGTGGGTAAAAGGGGAGAGGCCTGGGAGTACCCTGGTCACTAAATTTATTTGAAAATGCATGCCCAGTCATGTGGTATACTAGTCAGTATATTTGTTCAGCTGTTTTTCAGAGAAATTTCAAATACAATTGATCTAAGTACCACTGAAGTTAATTATTCTGTCCTGCAGGAGTCTGAGATGATCCCTCTATGGCTGAACCTAGAAGTTACTCATGTTAGTGCTGGTCCCATTGGTCAGAAGCTCATCACGTGCATTTAGCTGGTGGGGAGCCTGGGAGATGGAGTCTCTCTTCCAGAAGTGAATGCAGCAGATACCCTGCTACATGACCGAGGTCCCTCTTCAGGGCTGACATCCCATCCCCGGCTCTGGGAATATCAGTGACTGAGAGCACACCACTGTGGCTCTCTCTGGCCAATACCCAGAGCCACAGGGAACCGGCTTGCCCAGGATCACACCCCCTTCCAGAAGGAGGCCATTTTTGCTAGGACCTGGCTTCTATGAAGGCAGAAAATTTCCTGGCCCCCTTGCCTCAATTTGGGACAGCTCTGAAGGGGCAGTCCAGCCCCGAGGTCCTCTAGGGGCCCCCTGGGGCCTGGTTGGAAGAGCATGGCAGGCCCAGTGTGCCTTCCTCACCTGCTTGTAGGTGGCCCTCCCGAGATCTCTCCCCAGTAAACCTCTGCACACTCTATGCCAGAGACGGGTTCAGGGAACCTAAACTGAGAAATCTGGGTTCTCTATCACAGGAGAAGTGAGAGGATGTCAGGAACAAACAGTCCGTGTGGTCTACTGCAATCCCATTTTTTCACATTGACTCTAAAAAGATACTCCCAGTTGTGCCCCAGGAAGCAGGCTCGGGCTGCTCTGGCCCTGCAGCATGTGAGCGTGCAAACACTGAACAGCTAAGTGAACCGTGGTGTGGCCAAACCATGGAGCATGGTAGGAAGATTGTAAAAGTTCTAGATTGGCTGTATTCCATATACTCCAAGAGCTTATTGACTGCGAAAGGAAACTTATTGAAAGATATAGGCAATATGATCACCGTTTTATTAAAATGGGGCAAATACTACAAACATGCATAGCCATTAAAATAGTATGTAAGGGTTCAGAAAAATAGCAGAAGGTTGACGTGGAAGCTGCTCACAGGGGCTACCGTTGGGTGAGGGGATGTGGGTCTCGGGAGGGGGTGAGCACTGGAGCAGAATGGTCTGAAGGGCTTGAAGCCTTGCCTGTAACATTTTGTAAAAAGAATATATTGGAATACATTCGCGGATGATTTGTTCTGTTAGAAATTTACATTAAAAAAAATGAAAATCTATTTTCAGTCATGGAAATCAAAATCAAAGTCATCTTCTGAGGCCAGATGAAAAAAAAGTCAACGTTGCTTTCCAGAGAGAATCCTTTATTTTTCCTTTCAAGAGACTTTGAGCCCTCGGGCTGTTCACTCTGTCTCTGTAAGCCTCGGTTTCCCCATCTGTGATACGTCAGTCACAGATCCCATCCCATCTGTTGCGAGGTTGAACTGAGGGGTACGAAGCAGTTAGCCCAGTGCTTGGCACACTGTGAGAAGCGGTGGGTGGACTTCAGGGAAGCCTCCCCCTGCCCCCTGCCCCCTGCTTCTAGAGAAGACAGCCTGGCAGCCTGGATGGGACTCAAGCTGGTCCAGTGGACAGCTGCCAGCGCTTCCAATCACCTTCAGGTGGGCCTGGGTCAAGCTGCAGGGAAGGGGAGCGCTCCATTCCCTGGTCACATCCCAGAGCTGTGAGGGCCAAGACAGGCTGTTCCAGAACTTTCCAGGTGTTCTGAGGCCGTCTCTGTTTCTGGGAGATGAGCAGCCATGTGTGTAGCTGCCGAGGATGTTTTGTATTATGTCAAACCGTTTGGGTGGTTTTTCAGTCCTCTTCTTTCTCAGGATGAAGAGGACAAAGGCTCCCTTTCAGGGCAGCCCCGGCAGACCAGAAAGGCTTTGAGATCATGAAATGCAAATCCCAGCCGCTTTTTGAACCGCACTGGGAGGTGGAGCTACTGAATTAAATTAACATGGCCCATAAATGCAGAGGTTAAAAAATGGGAAACCAAGTGTTCAGAGGCTTTTGTCCAAAGGAAAAATAATCACAGGACAATGGTCTATTTTGTTTGGATTACAGGCTGGGCTGATATCTAGCCCAAACCTGGCAATATTTATGTTGAAAACTGCTGTTTGCAGAGCACTGTTGTCCTAATTCATCTCTGCGGGGAGTCCCTCAGAGCAGAGCAGACTGGGCAGGGGAAACCTCTGCCTCCTGCTGACCCGCCTGGTACTGCCCTTGATTGCCGGACAGCACTAGTGTTTGGCCATCTGAGGAGAGGAGCAGACATGGACGAAGGAGGAGGGTCTAACACTCAGAGACCAGGGACCCATTGACAAAATTCAGCCTGCAAAAACATATTTTTAGAAACATTTAAATCCATCCTGCTTCTCTTTAGAAACCAAAAGAGCTGATACCATTTTACCTGTACATCCACAGAAATCACAGGGGCCAAGGAGTGGCTGCCCCTGTAGTCAGAGCACTGTTAGCCCCAGTCCGCACCGCTCCCGTTCGCTCCCCAACCCTGAGACTGAATGTCATTTGCCATTAAGAGCGTATCTATTACTGTTTAGCTACAAGTCATGTCTGACTTGTGCATGAGATTCTCCAGGCAAGAATACTGGAGTGGGCTGCCATTCCCTTCTCCAAAGAGTATGTATATATATCACACTTGTGCTGTATATACTCTGGAGTGGGTTGCCATTTCTTTCTCCAGGGGATCTTCCCAACCCAGGGATCGAACCTGGGTCTCCCGCATTGCAGGCAGATGCTTTTATTGTCTGAGATATAATTTTGATGGAGTCAAATGAAAGTGAAAGTCTCTCAGTCCTGTCTGACTCTTTGTGACCCCATGAGCTAGTTCTCCAGGCCAGAATGCTTGAGTGGGTAGCTTTTTCGCTTCTCCAGTGGATCTTTCCAACCTAGGAATCGAACCAGGGTCTCCTGCATTGCGGGCAGATTCTTAACCAACTGAGCTATCAGGAAGCCCTAACCCTTGTGCTATTGTTTATCTAACAGGCAAAACAATTGCCCAAACTCATGACATATTAAAATATAAGAAGAGGTGAGCTAAATCATCCGGAGACTTTTTGTTTGCTTCCTTAGAGCTGGGCTGCTTTTCTCCTGTGGGCACTTTTGTTTCCAATCACTGGGCTATTGCTGAAACTTCTAGGCCCAGATATTGGCCTTGGTACTTGACCAACTGATCCTAGGCAGCCATCCCATTCATCCCCCACTTTTGCCCCCAGTGTCCTTCTATGTGAAAAGACAGGACGTTATCTCTCCAACTGTGTTTCGGATGACACTAGCTCCGTGGGACCTGAATAGGGTTCCCTGGAAGGCACTGTTAGACACGATCAAGTCGACCCCCATACGCAGGCCTTTCCAGGGCCCTTGAACTGATGTGCATCTGCTTCTCCGATGAACTGACCAGGGAAGTAATTTTCATGGAGCATCTTGGGCACTGGTGTTGTCTGGCTTGGATTTTGTATGACACGCAGGTTCCCAGCCAGGAGGAAGGCTCAGTGCTGGAGTGCAGCCCACCCCATCCTCACCCTGGGTCAGGGCATCCTGCCCAGTACCAGCAGGCCCAACTGTGGACTTTCCTTCTGTGCTCGCTCCATTTTGCCCCTCCTCACCAAGCCTGGTGCAACAAGGGAGGTTTGAAGTTGAGGAACGGTCACTCCCCGCCCACCCCACCCCCCGTCACATCATGTTCCTTAGGAGTCCTTTGCCCCCAAACTGGGTCACAGGAAGATAAGTCTAGCCAGTCTTGGGTCAGGCAAAATGATCTTTTGGGATAAGAATATGAAAACACGTGTCAGGATGAACCAGCCATTCAGCTCTCCATCAGTGTTGGCAGAGGAACACTGATGAGGACTTGCTAAGAAAAGATTACTAAACCCTGTAAAACCTGTCATGTTTATGGCCCTTTTATGTCAGACTGCTGTTCTCTGTCTCCTGCAATGTTTGCTGCTTGCATTACACCAAAAACTCCTAGAGGGCAGGGAGCTGCATCGATTTATTTGCATTATTTATTATATCGTATGCATTCAAACGGTTAATCAAGAAGGATTTATTGAGTGGGGTTGCTGCCCCCTGAGATGTCGGTTCCTCCCTTAGAGTCATAAATAATCCAATGCCCATTGTGTGGCAGAGTGGAAACTCCATAGTTGGATGGAACTGGGACTGAATGGTCTGGGTGGCCTTGGTTATATCACTTTTCTTTGAGCCTCGGTTTTTCTCATCTTAAACTGGGGACTGTACAAGGAAACTCACAGCCTTCATGAGGATTCCCAGCAGAGCCTGGCACAGAGCAGGCTGCAGGGAATTACTGTTATTATGATGCCTGAAGATTTACAGGGCTTCTTTTTGAATTCATCTCATTTCATTCCCATGGCCTCTCCCTGAGTTAGATAAGGCCAGGGTCAAGACGAACTACATTTTACAAATGTGGAAACAGAAGCTCAGAGAGGTTGAGGGCCTTGCCTGAAGTTTCTCAGCCAGGAGGAGGGGAGCCAGGATTTAAAGTTTGAGCCTTGGATTCTACGTTCTGGGTGGCCTCCGGCACAGCCCCGATTCCCCTGTGAGGACGCTCTGCCAAATGCAAACACCATCCAGTACAAAGGCTAATGCATAGCTATCATGACAAACTCAGCATTTATTGCTCCAAGTAACAACTTTTCCTGGAAAGATGTTCTAAAGCCTTCAAAGAGCCTTTAGGAGGATAATAAGGGCTGTCTATTAAAAAGAGTTTTATCAGGTAGAAAATGGTCAGGGTCAGTTAGAGAAAGTGTGGGTGTCAGGGGAAAGAGGCAGAGCTCAGTGCAAGAGTTCCCCCTGAGGCATGAGGGAGGAGGGTTCACAGAGGGACAGCAGCAGAGGACAGAGGAAACTACAAAGCTCCATGTCAGCAAAGAAAGGGAAGTCTGGGTCATTGGGTGTGATTGGACAGGCAGGCCCAGAGCCAGAGGCCTGCAGGATTCACTGATGGGGGGCTCCTGGTGTAAAGGGGTGGGAGGAGAAAGTAGGGTTTCCAAGAGGCAACGTCAGAGCAGCCAGCTTGGTGTTCACTGATGGGGAACATAGACCGAACAGACCTAGCAGACCAAAGTGGAAGAAAAAGGAGAGGGAATAGTTGTTGCTGTTCAATTGCTAAGTCTTGTCTGACTCCTTGCAGCCCCATGGACTGTAGTACGCCAGGCTTCCCTGTCCTCCACTATCTCCCAGAGTTCACTCAAACTCACGTCCGTTGAGTCATTGCTGCTATCCGACCATCTCATTCTCTGTTGCTCCCTTCTTCTCCCGCCCTTCCATCTTTCTCAGCATCAAGGTCTTTTCTGGTGAGTTGGCTCTTTGCATCAGATGGCCAAAGTATTGGAGTTTCAGCTCCAGCATCAGTCCTTCCAATGAATATTCAGGGTTGACTTCCTTTAGGATGGACTGGTTTGATTTCCTTGCTGTTCAAGGGACTCTCGGCCCCCTGATGCAAAGAACTGACTCATTGGAAAAGACCTTGATGTTGGAAAGATTGAACGTGGGAGTAGAAGGGGATGACAGAGGATGAGATGGTTGGATGGCATCACCGACTCATGGTTATGAGTTTGAGCAATTTTCCAGGAATCGGTGATGGACAGGGAGGCCTGGCATGCTGCAGTCCATGAGGTCGCAAAGAGTCAGACACGACTGAGAGACTGAACTGAACTGATCCCAGGGAGGTCCATGTGGTTGATGCTTGGAACCAGTTATAATATGGTTTGAAAGCATCAATTTGAAAGCATCAATTCTTCAGCACTCAGCCTTCCTTATGATCCAACTCTCACATCCATACACAGCTCCTAGAAAAACCATGGCTTTAACTGTATGGACCTTTGTCAGCAAAGTGATGTCTCTGCTTTTTAATATGCTTCTAAGTTTGTTAATTTATCAAGTGTTTCAATTGATCAGTCAGTGATAACATATTGAGGACCTACCATGTGCCAGGGTTAGTACTTGCTTCTGCAAGTATAAACATAGTACAAGAAGACAGGACTCAACCTAAGTCTGGACCAAACAAGAAAAACACCAAGGTCTTACCTGCTGCCCTACCCTGTATACTGTGCACGACACACATGCTCACTCATGCATGCACACATATGCAAACGTGCACACACATGGCTGTCATGCCCATCTCCTGTTCCTCCTGGTGACCATTACCCCTAGCAAGCATCTCTCCTCCTCTGTCCCAAGGCAAGGCCCCTTTGCTTGTCAGCTCAAAAATTCTGATACACATGCAATGTCTACTTCAGCAACAAGCCGCCCCGACTCCCATAATGAGATCATTAAAAGTGAGGCTTTGCCAGACATCCGAGGAGGTGTTTTTTGTTGCATTAGATGAGCACACACTGTTAGCATAGCTCCCAGCTCTCCGAGGTCTCTTGTGGTGTTGGCCATCTGGACAGGGCCTATGGAGGTGGGGTGGCTGCTCTTACCAGGCTGCCTGAGCCAGCCGCGTGGGACTGACTCTGGACGGTGGCTGTGAGTTGAGCTGCAGTTCATTTGGTGGCCTGGTGACTGTGTCGGGTATAATTGACTGAGCTGAAAGGAAGCTAAAGAAACTTCTCTGACAGAGAGGTCAGGGAGGATGAACTCTGATGGGAAATTAATGATGAGAGTCTGGAAACTCCATGAGAGGGCTTTGCCACCACGGGTCTGGTGACACACTGGTAGCTGGTCTCCCCACTCCTCACCCAACAGAAGGCAGGCACCCAAGGGCCTTTTCGGAGACTGTTCCTTCCGGGTGTTTCAAAGAACAGTCCACGGCTGGACACTAATAATAATAATAATAACTATCCTCAACAGCATGTTTATTGAGCATTTATGTGACAGTGGCTGCGAGTGCTTTTTGTGTATTCTTTCAGTAAATTGCCACGTTGAGCACCCCACCCACCCACCCATCCATCTATGTGCCAGGAGCTGCAACAGAGCTCATTTCCCCAAGGATTCAAAATTACTGCCCGACAGAACTGGGATTTAGACCTAACCTCTTACCCATTTCGCTTTTTGACCTGTTAGTAAGTTTTGCATAGGAAAGAAGGCCGGGGGCTGCAGTAGTTCATGGTCTGCGGCACAGATTGACCCACTGTGGCTCACAGCTATGTTTTTAGACTAAGTTTTATGGGAGTAAACCTTTTTGTTTACCTTTTGTCTAGGGCTGGCCTCACTCTACAGCTATAGAGTTGAGGGGTTGTGTTAATAACTGTATGGTCTGCCTAAAATATTTACTGTCGGACCCTGGACAGAAAAAGTTTGCCAACCCCGATCTAAGAAAAGCCAGGGTTAAACAAAGTTCAACAGGGGCTTCTTTACTGCACAACTCTTTAGAGCCTTCATTTTACTAATGTGTATTGTGAAGGGCCCAGAGAAAGATCTGGTCTGTGGGACAGCCTCACCTATTTGGTTGAAAGACCCCCCTTTCATGAGGTATCCTTAGGTGAGCTTTGGGGAGCACTGCAGGGGTCTGGTGCCTCTCGTTTGGCCAAGGAGAAGATGGGCTCAGAGAGGGACGAGTGACTGGCTGCTGGCCATGCAGCTTGCACAGGGCTCACCAGCACTTCCCAAGGCCGGGCTATGCTGCCCGCTCTTTGCCAGCCTCAGCGAGAGTAACGGTGCCATTCCCGGAGCCCCTTCTCCGGAGGGGTCGTCATAGCAGTGGCCACAGCCGCCCTTTCTTCATTCCCTTGCCCATTTCCGACCGTGTTCGACAACCCCGTCTTTACGGGGCCTGTTTGTTCAAGTCCGAGAAGAGAGGGGAAAATCACCGTACTAATAATGAATGTCAGTTTTAATCAGCTTCATCTGACATTATGAGAATTGAACTTCTACCTTTCACCGCATACATTAAATATGGGGCTTTATCTCCTCATGCAGAATTGATTTGCCATAATTCTCTCCTTTGGTCCTTGTCATGTAAATTGTGGTATTTCTCCCCCATTGACTGCATGATGCATAATCTGCAGAAGCAGATTAGAGGTGAGAATCCAGCCTCCCTGAGCAGCTGCTGCTGGGAGCTTTGTCTGTCTGTCTTTTCCCACTCATGCTTTCCTTCTCTGGACTCTCTCTTTGGGGCTGCTCACTGGCCCATCATGCCCTCTGCAGATGGAGCCTGGACAAGAGGGAGAGTGGATGATGGTCTCAGGGGCTGAGCAGTCAGCCTTTGGAGAAAGTCTGGAGGCCTCTGTGTGGGAATCTCTGGTTCCTGCAGTTTGGGCCAGTGACTGTGGGATAGTTTATGGGGTTGAATCTTAGGGCCACTTGCAAATTTTGGTCCACTCCTGAATCAGAGCACCAGTGTCCCCAAGAGTGCCATACCTTTGAGTACTCCCCAAGGGGCCCCCAGAGAATCTCCAGCTTTTGGCATCTGTGCTGGATAGATAAGGACAAAGGTAGCCTCCAGTTGGTGCAAGAACCGGGAGCCAGATAAAGTCTAGCCTCGTGGCTGGGCCTATGAACTGGGGCTTGGAGACTAGTCCTAGGGCTCTGTGGGAGAGAACAAGGTTTTGGAAGAGCTGTCTCAGACACATAGGCTGTGTCATTCAGTGAGACCCCAACTGGAAACATCTATATTCATGCTCTGTAAAGCTCTTAAGCCTCACTTTTGTCTTGTAACTATGTCCTGATACCTATCTGAGCAATGTTTAACAGATGGGGTTCTGGAGGCAGAAAGACTTGCGATCAAATCCTGGCTCTTTCACTTATTAATTATGTGATCTTGGACAGATGACCCCTTGACATTTCTGCTTTACTCATCTGTAAAACTGGGACAATAGTAATAGCCATGCCCGTGAGATTGTTTGGAAGATTGAAATAGTCCCTATGAAGTATTTAGTGCAAGCTCAGCTCTTAGTGGTAAATGTGTAGTAAACAGTCAATACCTCAAGGCTACCCTTCTGGCTGTTAAACTTCCATTCTACAACAATGGTGTCTTGAGACAGGCCTTTTGGTAGAGTGTATTGACATAGTAGGTAGACCAATGTGCTTTAAAAGGCCATTGAATATCTACAGTGTGGCTCAGGAATGGCCCACAAAGATGGGAAAGGGCAAGAAGGGATCTATCCCTTACTACTTATTTTTAATAGTAAATGATCAATAACAGCTGGTTTCCATATCACTCACAGCATTAACTGTCAAAGACAGCATCTAGGCAAATAAACAGGAGGTCTGTCTCATGTGAGAAATTCTTAATGCTTTTCATCAAGAAAAATGAAAAGGAAATTGCAAATTACATTTGCCAACATTTGATGGATCATGGAGAAAACAAGGGAATTCCAGAAAAACTTCGGCTTTATTGAGTATGCTAAACCTTTGACTGTGTGGATCACAACAAAGTGGAAAATTCTTTAAGAGATGGGAGTGCTGGACTACCTTATAACTGTCTCTTGAGAAACCTGTATGCAGGTCAAGAAGCAACAGTTCGAATGGGACATGAAACGATGGGCTGGTTTAAAATTGGGAAAGGACTACAACAAATATGTATATTGTCACCCTGCTTATTTAATTTATATGCAGAGTACATCATGTGAAATGCTGGACTGGATAACTCACCAGGTGAAATCAAGATTGCTCAGAGAAATAACAGCCTCAGATATGTAGAAAGTGAAGAGGAACTGAAGAGCCTCTTGATGAGGGTGAAAGAAGGGAGTCAAAAAGCTGGCTTAAAACTCAACATTAAAAAAAAATAAGATCATGGCATCTCCATCACTTCATGGGGAAAAGGTAGAAACAATGACAGACTTGATTTTCTTGGGCTCCAAAATCACTGTGAATGGTGACTGCAGCCAAGAAATTAAAAGGAGCTCTCTTCTTGGAAAAAAGGCTATGACAAACCTAAAAGCAGAGACATCACTTTGCCGACAAAGGTCCAGATAGTCAAAGCCGTGGTTTTTCTAGTAGTCATGTACGGATGTGAGAGCTGGACCATAAAGAAGGCGGAGGGCTGAAGAATTGATGCTTTTGAATTGTGGTTTTGGAGAAGACTCTTGAGAGTCCCTTGGATTGCAAGATCAAACTAGTCAATCTTAAAGGAAGTCAACCCTCAATATTTTTTTGAAAGGACTGATGATGAAGCTGAAACTCCAGTACTTTAGCCACCTTATGGGAAAAGACTTGGAAAAGACTCTGATGCTGGGAAAGATTGAGGGCAGGAGGAGAAGGGGCAATAGAGGATGAGACGGTTGTATGGCAACCTTGACTCAAGGGACACGAGTTCAAGCAAACGCCAGGAGATAGTGGACAGAGGAGCCTGGCATGGTACAGTCCATGGGGTTGCAAAAAGTTGAACACAACTTAGCGACCGAACAACAGCCACAAATTTTAAATGTATTATCCACTTACTGAGAAAGCACTATGTGCAAGCACTATGCCCAGAACTTTATGTTTACTGTAATCTAATTACATTTTGCAGGAACCCCGAAAAGTGGTGCCATTTTTATTCCCATTTTATGGATGGTAATGCTAAAGGGCACCTATGTAGTCACTGGAAAGAGGAAGACCTCAGCTCCAGAATCCACACCAAGATGAATTTCCCTTGGACCCCAGGGTAATTATCGAATGAAAAGAGGGCAGTTTTCCTTGAGTGAGGACTTGGCCCAGTCGATGCTTGAGGAGAAGTGTAAACTGTCAGTGGAGGTGGCCTGTTGACGCTGATGACTGGGGATGGTCAGGTCTCAGTGGAGTTGGTGGGAACCTCTCTGACTGCTCAGTACTGTCCTCCCCAGCAGCTTTGGCAAGTCAAAGCAGTTGGCATGAGTCCATTGAGGTCTTGAAAGGCTAAGAAGTCAGCCTGAGCTGGCCAGGTGGGCAGCAACGTGGAGGAGATCCATGTCAGGACCACCTTAGCAATTCTCAGCACAGCTTGGTGCTGCTTACCACAGGGGTAAACGAGGTACTCTTCAAGGCAGGTGGGATAACCTTCAGCCTTGCCCTGAGTGCCATTCCACTGGGGAGTTACAGAGACTCTGCGGTCACATACACATGTATACCTGTGTGTGGTGGAGGGAGCTTTTTGGGAAGGGCTGGGACTGGCACAGCAGCTAATGCCCCCCACCCCATGCCTCTTGTCCCTGTGTGCCATTGTCCAGTCCCATGCTCCTGTGTTCTCACAAATGCCAGCTTTCACTTATGGGGCATAGCTTCCTAGGTGCCTGTCATTGTGCAAGCCCTCTATCCTGCTCTTTGCTCTAATCAGATCCTACAACCCCTTGTAGGTAAGTCAGTGGCACTGTGAGCCTACTTGGTTTTCAGAAGGAAAGATGGACAGAGAGGCAAAGTAATTTGCCCAGGAAATGGCAGAGTCAGAATTCAAACCATAGTCTCTAGATTCTAAAGCCCAAATATTTAACTCAGAAGGGCTCATCCTCAGGGTCCTGCCCTCCCTGGGGTGTCACAGACCGTGGTGAGATGGGCTTCAAGCGCCATGTTGCTAAATAAGGTCTTACGTCTGCTGTCTCTTGAGTCTGGCAACGCAGGTTTCTCTTTTCTCTGTGTCCTTGGATTTGTGACTGTTCTAACACACACATGCACACGCGCATGCTCACATACACACACACACCCCCAGGCTTCCCAGGCCCTCAGAGAATGAATATGCTAATTAAAGTCTGACTCTCTTTGCACTGTGCTGCCTCTTGCTTTGGGAGGTTGAAGGTGCTTCGGGGTCAGTCACTTCTGCAGCATCTTCAGATACTGATTCAGCCACTTCTCATACACCCTCTGATGACAGCGAGGTTGCTGCTAGTTCCCTTGTTGCAAAACCCTGGCTGTTAGCAAGCATCTCTTTCTCAGGAACCATAACAGTCTCCAGGTAAATTCTGCCCCAGAAGAGCAGCTCAGGTAACTGTGTGGGGTATTTTTTTCTAGAAAAAGAGACTCTTTAGCTGTTGACTCTGAGAGGCCTTTGCCTGGACCCTGAGGTCTGTAATCCTAGACTCTGGGCTATGATTGTTCCCCATTCCCAGGGCTGGACCTTCCTAGGTAAGTCTGGTTTTCTTTCTTTCCTAGAGGGAGATGGCTCCAGGCTTTGTTCACTCTGACCCCAACCCTTCTGTTATCAGCCTGCCAACCCCTGAGCTGCCAGCCTGCCAGCCTGCCAGCCCACAACCTCTTCAGTGCCACTGTCACGGGCTACTAGAGTCAGGAAAGAAAAGGGCTGATGGATGGGCCAGCAGGTGCAAGAGAAACCTCTCAGTGTTTGGGAGTCTCTGGCAGCTGGCATGGGACTTTCATCTGCCTGCCCTCACCCCGACCCAGCAGGCACTCACCCAGACAGAGCTAGGGAGGACTTCCATATAAGGTGATGGAACAGCTTTATCCCCAAGGCCAGGAGAAATCCCAGTTTCTGGAGAGGTCTTTAGTCCTTCCTGTTCACTGGAGGCTCAGGCTGCAGACTCTGTTGCACCTTGGTCCTGCCCTGAAATTTACCATAAGCGCCTCCCTTGAATCTGCCCTCTGGAAATCAACAAGGTGTGGAAATCAACAGATGGAAAGGACAAAGCGCAGGCCTGGGAGTCTGGAGGCTCCAGCTCCTCAGCAGGCTATAATCTTGCCGTGTGACCTTAGGCAAGTCCCTTGCCTGGCTTGAGTGCTGATCTTCCCACCCACAAAGGGCGTATGTGGATTTCTGGAGGGTCTTGAGGCCAGGTGATATAATCCAAGGCTCTTCCTATTCCTGACTTTTCATCCTGAAACTCTATAAATTGAGATTTCCTCTGGGTTTCAAGTTCAAGTGGGAGGTGAGAGAGTGGAGAAGAGGAAGAGAAGGGTCACTTACTTCTTCCATCTTTACCCTCCCTTTCTGCCTGGGACCAGACTACCAGGAAGTTCCCGGCATACAGGGCTTGATTTGGGAGACTTTGAAAGGCTCTTCTACCCCCAAACATCCTCTCTGCCTCTGTTAATTCAACTGCAGTCACTCACTGGGGCACACATGGTCTCCAGAAGTCACCTGTGAATATTTAAATCCGACACCTGGGAATTGAGTTGAATGCATTCATTCTTATCCTTTAACTTGCATTAGATTCCATACAGT
The DNA here is from genome assembly GCA_007570785.1 of Antilocapra americana. Taxonomy (NCBI): domain Eukaryota; kingdom Metazoa; phylum Chordata; class Mammalia; order Artiodactyla; family Antilocapridae; genus Antilocapra; species Antilocapra americana. The sequence continues at coordinate 1,075,716 of ML661325.1, forward strand.
CCATGGAATTCTCCAGGCCAGAATACTGAAGTGGGTAGCTGTTCCCCTCTCCAGGGGATCTTCCCAACCTATGGATCGAACTCAGGTCTCCTACACTGCAGGCAGATTCTTTACCCACTGAGCCATCAGGGAAACCCACAGAGTGACAAAGCTACTGAAAACAGTGATGGTGTCACCAAGGTTACTAGACCAGTAACATTTCCATACAGTTGAGGATTCGTCATCCCTTTCATGGATTTAATCTGTAGGTGTTACCAGGCAGCGAATGGCTGTGCACAGAGTGTATTCTCCTTGAGAATAACTCAGGCAGGCCATTTTGGATCTTGCTGATGTACAGGTGGCGAAGGAAGATTAGGGTAGGGCGAGGATGCTGGAGTCAGATGGCCTTGGGTTCACATCCCAGGCCTGCCCCTTTCCAGCTCTGTGCCTTCGGTGCTTTTTTTCATAAGACCAGTTTCTGAGCCTCTGAACTGGTGATTGCGAGGTCATAACACCCCACAGTGTGGATATAAGAATTAAATTAGACAGTGAACAGAACATACTGTGCTTAGCACCTAGTTAGTTCTCAATAGTGGCACCTAAAAATAACTCTAATAAACAAACATTTATCATTGTATCATTACTGACATGTTCCAAGCTGCCATTTATTGAGTGTGTCTATGTGCAAGGCAGGGGCTTCCCCTATGGCTCAGTGGTAAAGAAGCTGCCTGCCAATGCCAGAGACATGGGTTCAATCCCTGGGTCGGGAAGATCTCCTGGAGGAAGAAATGGCAACCCACTCCAATATTCTTGCCTGGGAAATTCCATGGACAGAGGAGCCTGGTGGGCTGCAGTCATGGGGTCGCAAAAGAGTTAGACGCAACTCAGTGACTGAACAACAACAAATGTGCAAGGCATGGGGCCAAATTCTTTGTGCAGTGTTTCAGATTCCAACCAATAGAATTTCCAGTCTGCAGCATGTCCCTGCTTGTCTTCATGTCTTTGGAGAAAAGCAGACAGTTTTCCCCACTGGGATACTTTGAATCACTTGGACAGGCCAGTCTGTTGGAGGACACTGGGGTGTCTGCTCTCAGGAGCCTGTTGTATAGTCAGTATTTCCCAGACGCAGCATCTCCATTGTTCACCAAGGGTCTGCTTCTCCCTGGACAGAGCAGGAAGTGTCCAGGAGGCTCTCTCACCCCATCAGGAGAGGTAGTGAGGTGTCTCAGCCAAGGGAGGGTCTCTGGGACTATGAAGGCCCAAGGCCCTCATCCCTTTCGCAGAGACCGCACCTTCACTGAAGCCCCACCTCAGAGATGCACCTCATCTCTGGACTCCACAGTGGTGTCTTAAACCCCTACAGAGGTGGGGAGGAAGGGGGTTCTATAGTGTGACACTGTGGTACCTTTTTCTCTCTGCTCTCACTTCTAACACTATGCTTCCTTGAGGAAAGGGGTATTCTTCATTATCACAGGGAAAAGACAGAGATTTTGGTTTCAGACAGAAAGTGAAAGTTTCTCAGTCGTGTCCGACTCTTTGCAACCCCATGGCCTATACAACCCATGGAATTCTTCAGGCCAGAATACTGGAGTGGGTAGCCTGTCCCTTCTCCAGGAGATCTTCTTGACCCAGGAATCGAACCCAGGTCTCACATTGTGGGCAGATTCTTTACCCAACTGAGCCACAAGGGAAGCCCAAAAACATTAGACAAACTGTCCAGGAGGCCTCACATTTCAATTACAGTACTTTTGGGTCTTCCCAACCCAGGGATCAAACCCAGGTCTCCTGCATTGCAGACAGATTCTTAACCAGCTGAGCCACCAGGGAAGCCCAAGAATCCTGGAGTGGGTAGCCTATCCCTTTTCCAGCAGATCTTCCAGACCCAGGAATTGAACCTGGGTCTCCTGCATTGCAGGCGGATTCTTACCAACTGAACTATGCGGGAAGCTGTTTCAGATGGAGTAGCGCTTAATTCTAGTTTCAGGATTCACAGCTGATGTGAACAACTTGTGTCACTTTGCTACATTCAATTCTTCATCAGTGAAATGGGGGTCACAGTTCCTTCCTTGCAGGAGGTCATCTTGTGAGGCAAAGCAGAGGCCTGGGTGTCAGACGTCAGAATGAAATGCACAGAGTAGGTACTCGCTATGTAAGAGAGAATCATCTGGGCTTGATTTTCAGCTCTCTCCTGTGAGATCAGAGAGGACATATGAGCACTAGCTTGCAGTTTGGGGGCATACTCTGTACCGGATAAATGCTAGCTATCGTGATTATAATGTTTTTATGGAGATAGCTTTTCCTTGCCCAAATTATGCCTGACCTTCAGGCCCAATGCTTTCCTACTATCTAGATCTACAGGGGAACTGTAACATACATTTTTTTTTCTTCCATTGTCACGAAACTCCAATATTCAGCTGGATGCATGTGAATGCTGCTAAACACTATACTTCCCAGCTTCCCTTGTAGCTAAATGTGGATATTTTACTAAGTTTTCTAAGTTGCCTATCAGCAGACAAAGAGAGGAGCCACATCCTTCTTTGTTACTTATTCCATCTGGCTGCATGGAATTTTGATATGATGGTTGTAGCTCTCGCAGCCATCGTGGACTATGAAAATAAAAGTCATACCCCAGGGGAGGGAGAAGATGAACTGAAAGGAGCCTAATCAGCTCATATATCTCCATATAAGGTCCATCACTGGGACTCAGTCCAGTGATTAAGACTCCATGCTTCTGACACAGGGGACTCGGGTTCCATCCTTGGTTGGGAGCTAAGATCCCATATGCCACCTGAGATGGCTAAAAGATAAATTCAAAAGGTCTTCCTATAAGAATAAAACTCTGTTTAGGTTACAGATTAGATGTAACATGGTTATATGATAGAACAGTGGTTAAGAGTTCAGGATGTGGAGTCTGGAGTTAGACTGGATGTAAGCCTCACCTCGGCCCTTTACCGACTCTGAAGCTGGAACCACTTTTCCTTTATCCCTCCGAACTGTAGTTTCATCATCTATAAAAGTAGGCCGCTAATAATAGCACAGGTCTAAAAAAGAAGAAAATAGTGCACGGGTCCGCAATGTTGTCATCAGGATGGAATAAAACAAGGAATAAAATAAAGCCCTTAGCACATGCCCAGCTCCGGGTAGTCCCTGGGTGAGATCTAACAATACACCTCTTCTCCTCCCCCACCTCCTCTCCCTTCCGAGTTTCCTCTCCCCATTTTCCTTCTCCTCCAATGGGACACTGTCCTGGAATAAAAAGTATCTGTGCCATCATCACTAGTGCTGTCATGACAGAGATAATCAAAAGATATTTCAGTGGAAATTAGACAGCACACGGCACACATATTTGTACAGCGTGGTTCTGTGTGTGTGTGTGTATCTGTAGAGAAGTCAGGAGGAAAACGCATGGGCAGTGCTTCTCTCTGAGATGTGGGTTTAGTGATTTTATTTTCTTCTTTTAAGCCTCTCTGTAATGTCTACATGAATGCAATGGACATGAAATAGTGTCCTGATTTAGAATTAAACATGACTTGCTATTTACCTATTAGAAGAAAGCTAGATTTGTCTGAATGATCCCGTGTCTTGAAGGGGCTGGCTCTATAGGGAGCTTGTGAACAGAAACCCCCCAGCTGGTTGACTCAGCCCTCTCTGGCAAGATGGAACCTTCAGGGTGGGGCAGGTGGCAGGAGAGGTTGAAGTGACAAGTCCCTTTTTAAATCTGTCTGAGAGAATGGCTATATTCACCAGCATTCTTCCTGAGCATTCCCTTCCAGCATCTTCTCCGACCAGAGTAAAGGTCCTAGGATTGAAAAAATGCCAGCCAGAGAGTAGAATTCAATTCTCTGTCCTCTGGAGGAAGAGAAATTATTTTGCCTCAAAAGAAAAAAAAAATAGAAAGAAAGAAAAGAAAGCAAGACATCAGCCCAGAAGCTGCATATGCTTAGTTAGTGTGCTATGTATTTTACAAATCCTCTTAGCAAGAGATTGGTTTATCTCTCCTCTGGCAGGGCCCGTGGCTGTGGTGCAGACAGAAGCTGGCCTGGCCCCTGCAGACCAGGCAGAGCTCCGCAGGGCAGTGGCCTCGGGGACACGGGCCCCTGACAGATGAACAGCTGGCTCAGGGGCCGTGGTGTAGAAGCCCTGGCTTTGACTCTCCTGGAGAACGGGCCGTCCTCCTTGGAAGAGCAGACAAGGCAGGTGGGAGAGGTGGGATGAGGGTGGCAGAGGAGCCCAGCCAGCTTACTATGGGCAGGAGCAGCCCCTGGCTTGGGGCCTCCTGTTCCTGACAGTTACTCATTTAGTTGTCTTGGGACTCAGATCAGGGTTCTCTTGGGTTCTTGGTTCATAGGTGACAACAGTTTGACCCATAGGTTCTTTTTTTTCTGGCTGATCCTTGCGGCTTACAGAATCTTAGTTCCTCAACCAGGGATTGAACCGGGCCATGGCAGTGAAAACCTCGAGTCAGTCCTAACCACTGGACAGTCAGGGAATCCCCAAGGCCCATAGATTCTTATTCTTCCTAGGCCCCAAACTTTTCTTCTTTGAGCCACCATTTACTAATTAGTTGTGCTTACTAATAAATGCACAACTCATTGCTAAGCGATGTCAATGTCATTTAATCCTCAAACCTCCCTGTAAAGTTGTCCCCATTTTACAGATGATGAGAGTAAGGCTCAGAGGGTTATTGCCACACAGATCATTAGTTGCTGAGCTAGGGCTTGCACCTGGATGTGTCTGGTGGCGAAGCTTGTGCTCCAGATTTCTCGACTCACGTCATACGCCAGACTCACCTGTGGAGCTTAATCACACAGGTACCAGGACCCCACCCCAAGATTCCTGAATCCATGCAAGATGTGGGTAGTTCTGATGTATACCACCTGACTGAAAACCATTGGATGCTCCAGAATCCTGAGCGCTTACCCAGCACGACTTGCCCACTCCGTCCTGTAGAAGCAGGGTTGCCAGGCAGAGCGTGAGAGTGCATACGGCTGTGCCTTTGGAGGATGAGTTCAGCTGGTCTTTGGGTTCCCACTACCCTCTTTCCAGGCCTCCTCTCCCAACTCCTGGTGAGCCTCCTGCAGACGCCAGCTGACCTCTGGGCTTTAATGATGTTGGGACTCCTGACCAAGACTACCGTACCCATTCCTCCCTCTGCCCCTCTGGACTTCATCTCTGTCCCTCAGGGGAGAGTCCTGGGAACAGACAAGGGGCCACCTGACAGGCAGGCCTGCTAGGGCCTGTCTCCAGGGGACTGGGGTCAACTCTGTGGCTGGACAGTTGGGAGGGATCAGCCCCTCAGGTCATAGTGTGAACTCAACTGTCTGATCAGCCTGTGACAGTTAAGTGCCCTTGGCAAAACTGTTTCCTATGCATTTGTTCTTTCCTTACCTCACCATGGCTGTTTCTTTCATTCAATTGAGCACCAAGCTCTTGGTTTGAACAACCAGAAGTGAGGCAGGGTCTAGATGCACAGGCTCAAATGGGAAAGACAGGTGTTCAACAAACCACCACAGGATGCTGTGTTTCCAGCTGTGACAGATGAAGGCAAACCAGCTGTGAGAGCCTAGAAGGGACCACAGTTAAGACTGGAAAAGGAAAACTGCCTGGAGGAGGTGACACTGACTGGTAACATACAGCCTGTGAAATATACTGAATAACATCTCTAGATAGCAGAACACATAGGAGTACTTGAACGTGAAAAAGCTCTCATTTATTCATTCAGCAAACATCTACTGAGGGGCGAGTTGTGTTCTAGGAACTGTTCCAGGCACTGTATCTATGTTCTCATAAACCTAAATGCATGGATGGGAGGGAAGACAATAAACGCTAGGCCTCCCTGTCCATCAGCAACTCCCGGAGTTTACTCAAACTCATATCCATGGAATCAGTGATGCCATCCAACCATCTCATCCTCTGTCATCCTCTTTTCCTCCCACCTTCAATCTTTCCCAGCATCAGGGTCTTTTCCAATGAGTCAGGTCTTCACATCAGGTGGCCAAACTACTGGTGTTTCAGCTTCAGCATTAGTCCTTCCAATGAATACTCAGGACTGATTTCCTTGAGGATGGACTGGTTGGATCTCCTTGCAGTCCAAGGGACTTCCAAGAGTCTTCTCCAGCACCACAGTTCAAAAGGATCAATTCTTTGGTGCTCAGCTTTCTTTATTGTCCAACTCTCACATCCAAACATGATTACTGGGAAAACCATAGCTTTGACTAGATGGACCTTTATTGGCAAAGTGATGTCTCCTCTTTTTAATATGCTATCTAGGATGGTCATAACTTTTCTTCCAAGGAGCAAGCGTCTTTTAATTTCATGGCTGCAATCACCATCTGCAGTGATTTTGGAACCCAAAAAGATAAAGTCTATCACTGTTTCCATTGTTTCCCCATCTATTTGCCATGAGGTGATGGGACCAGATGCCATGATCTTAGTTTTTTGAATGTTGAGTTTTAAGCCAACTTTTTCACTCTCCTCTTTTACTTTCATCAAGAGGCTCTTTAGTTCTTCTTCACTTTCTGCCATAAGGGTAGGTGTCATTTGCATATCTGAGGTGATTGATATTTTTCCCGGAAACCTTGATTCCAGCTTGTGCTTCATCCAGCCCAGCGTTTCTCATGATGTACTCTGCATATAAGTTAAACAAGCAGAGTGACAACATACAGCCCTGATGTACTCCTTTCCCTATTTGGAACCAGTCTGTTGTTTCATGCCCAGTTTTAACTGTTGCTTCCTGATCCGTGTACAGATTTCTCAAGAGGAAGGTCAGGTGGTCTGGTATTCCCATCTCTTGAAGAATTTTTCAGTTTGTTGTGATCCACACAGTCAAAGGCTTTGGCATAGTCAATAAAGCAGAAATAGATGTTTTTCTGGAACTCTCTTGCTTTTTTGATGGTTCAACAGATGTTGGCAATTTGATCTCTGGTTCCTCTGCCTTTTCTAAATCCAGCTTGAACATCTGGAAGTTCACGGTAAACATACCATTGAAGCCTGGCTTGGAGAATTTTGAGCGTTATTTTGCTAGTGTGTGAGGTAAGTGAAATTGTGTGGTAGTTTGAACATTATTTGTCATAACCTTTCTTTGGGATTGGAATGAAAACTGATGTTTTCCAGTCCTGTGGCCACTGCTGAGTTTTCCAAATTTGCTGGCATATTGAGTGGAGCACTTTCACAGCATCATCTTTTAGGATTTGAAATAGCTCAACTGGAATTTCATCACCTCCCCTAGCTTTGTTCATAGTGATGCTTCCTAAGGCCCACTTGACTTCACAATCTAGGATGTCTGGCTCTAGGTGAGTGATTGCACCATTTTGGTTATCTGTGTCATGAAGATCTTTTCTATATAGCTCTTCTGTGTATTCTTGCCACCTCTTCTTAATATCTTCTGCTTCTGTTAGGTCCATATCATTTCTGTCTTTTATTGTGCCCATTTTGCATGAAATGTTCCCTTGGTATCTCTAATTTTCTTGTAGAGATCTCTATTCCTTCCCATTCTATAGTTTTCCTCTATTTCTTTGCATTGATCACTGAGGAAGGCTTTCTTATCTCTCTTTGCAATGGGTATATCTTTCCTTTTCTCCTTTGCCTTTCACTTCTCTTCTTTTCACAGCTATTTGTAAGGCCTCCTCAGACAACCATTTTGCCTTTTTGGATTTCTTTGTCTGGAGGAGGTCTTGCTCCCTGTCTCCTGCACAGTGCCATGAACCTCTGTCTATAGTTCTTCTGGCACTCTTACTGTTAGATCTAATCCCTTGATTCTATTTCTCATTTCCACTGTATAATTGTAAGGGATTTGATTTAGGTCATACCTGAATGGTCTAGTGGTTTTCCCTACTTTCTTCAACTTAAGTCTGAATTTGGCAATAAGGAGTTCACGATATGAGCCACAGTCAGCTCCCAGTCTTGTTTTTGCTGACTGTATAGAGCTTTTCCATCCTTGGCTGCAAAGAATATAATCAGTCTGATTTCAGTGTCGACCATCTGGTGATGTCCATGTGTAGAGTTGTCTCTTATGTCTCAGGCCATCTTGGAGACAGGCTACCATAACAGGCCACTAATGAAAATCTGTTTTTAAAATGACATTAAATTAGCGTTTTTTCAGAAAATTTGTGATGTGATCACTTAAAAAAAAAAACAGTCTGCTGAACTATTTTTAAGATCAGGTCAGCTCCTCAAAGGAGGGAGTCCCAAGCTTTGCATTCATTCCAGACCTGGGGTTAATTAACTCAGAATTTCACTGGCTGTGCTTTGACACATAATCTTCCTGTGCCTCTGATTCCTCACTGCAACATGGAGAGTACTCACAGCCACCTTTTGGGTGCTCTTAGGGGTAAAACTGAACGCCATTCATTCCAACTGGTACCCACTCCGAAGTGTAGCAGTGAAGTTGTTGAATCCTGGTTTTAGCAGATGTTGGCTCCTTGAGTTTGAGCAAGTTTCTTCACCTTTCTATGCCTCTCTGCTTCTGTAAAGTGGCAATAAATAATAGTCTCTGCCTTGTAGGATGGTGATGACGATTGAATGAGTGAATTTTTATAAAGTGCTTAGCACTACGTCTGGCACATCCTAAGTGCTGTGTAGGTGTTTGCGAAAGAAAACATAGTAGACATATATAGTAGATGTTTAACAATGGAGAGTTGTTTACACTCTGTCCAGGCTTGCGCCCCATGGCAAAGATTGAAGGTATCAGAACATACTGGAAAAAATACCCTTTAGAATGTGGGCGTCTTCCTGGATGGTCTGTTTGCTCTTCCTTGGCCTTTCACAGCCTCAGACGCACCCAGGCCCCCTTCCTAACTTAAACATTTGTCCTTCCTTTTCCGTGGTTAGATGAGTAACTGCAGCTCCTGCCCCAAGTCCCTGGGGCTGAGTGTTTACGCCTTTCATCATTGGGTCAGAATGAGTGAATTTTGCTAACTAAAAGGTGAGCCGGCCCCCCGAACTTGTGACCTGAAAACCTCAGAGAAAATGCAGTTCCCTTTCAGAAGGTCTCCGTTAGCCCAGCTCTTGCTCCCAAACATCAACTGGCAAAAAGGCCTCCACCAGGCACTTTCTGCTCAAGCATGAGTTGGAGGTTGCTGAATTGGGGGTTGCTGGATTTGGAGCAGTGAGCAACAGAAAGGATCTTAGAGCAGCTGATTCTGGGAACGGTCACTAACGTCCACGACTGGCTTATTCTGAGCCAGATCCTGTCAGAGAGCTCGTTTAGTGTTCGTGGTCATCCTGAAGTCATTTTGCGATTGTCTTAATTTTACAGATAAGGAATTGGAGGTACCAAGAAGTTAACTACCTTGCCCAAGAACATGTGCTTGGGGAGTGACGGGGCCAGGATTCAAACACAGGCAGCCTGGCTCCAGAGCCCAGCCCCCAGCTCTGTATATGCCACCCTGGTAACTTCAGTGTCTCCAGGCTGTCCCCATTCCCCATGTGGCCCCTCTGGAGACGAGGACAACAGATCTTAACAGTTCCCCAGTTCTTTTTTACATACAACCTGCTGATGGCTGTGGCCGTATCACATGCTTCTCCCTGCCTCGGTTTCCTCAGCTATTAAACCAGGTCCCTGAATGTTCTCCCAGCTCCTGGCAGGGAGGCCACAGGCTTTAGGAAGCAGGCAGATTCAGATGGAACCCAGGCATCTTTGGCCAGTTCCCTTATGTAACCTGTCTGAGCTTCAGCATCCCTTTCTACAAACAGGGGATGACTAAAGCAACTACACCACATACAACTTCTGTGAGAAAATAAAGGAAAATATCTTTTCAACCTTAAAAAAAAAAAAAAAAGAAGTGAGAAAAGGGAAAAGGAGGTGCATAAATTAGGAATTTGGGATTACATATATACATCTAGTTGTTGTTTAGTCATAAAGTAGTGTCTGATTCTTTGCGATCCTATGAACTATAGCCCGCCAGGTTTCTTTGTCCATGGGATTTCCCAGGCAAGAATACTGGAGTAAGTTGCCATTCCCTTCTCCAGGGGGATCTTCCTGACCCAGCAATCAAACCTATGTCTGCTGCATTGGCAGGAAGGTTCTTTATGACTGAGCCACCTGGGAAGCCCCATATACACACTACTTTATGTAAAGTAGATAAACAATAAGGACCTACTGTATATCACAGGGAACTACATTTAATATTTTGTATAGCCTATAAGGGAAAAGGATCTGAAAAAGAATATATATATATATATATATATATACACACACACATATATGTATGTATGTGTAACTGAATCACTTTGCTGTATACCTGAAACTAACATAACATTGTAAATCAGCTACAGTTCAGTAATAAAAATTTTTAATTATAATTCTGAAAAAAAGGCACGTTAAATCCAGATTCATTGTTTAAAAAAAGAATTAAATAAGAAAATATATGTATCATGTTGACATATAGGAAGTACTCAATAAATGTTTTCTCCCTGTTCCTACCCACTTCTATTAATAGTGTGGAACTTGAATCAAGAAAATCACAAATCCATGCATTTGTTCCATAGACATTTATTCTTCCCTGTTCATCTTCCTTTTATCCAGGTACATTCATTCATGTATCCTTCTGCCTGTCCATTCATCCTCCTGTCCATCTGTTCACTCATCCACGCATTCATTCACCCAAATACTGGCTGAGCTACTGCTGTCTGCCGTGTGCTGACGATGCAAAGCTAGAGTCCTTGCTCTCAAGTAGCTCATAATCCAGATTCAGCGTATGCTGTTGAGTGTCACGTCGCATTCCGATGTACAAAGCTTTGCTCATCCAGATTTAATACAGCAGGTTGACAGCTCTGTCATTAAAGAAGCTTTTCCCCAAGGTTTTTCATGCCTTAATAGCAAGGTACTATGATTAAACCATTAGCTTAACCTCTCATCATGTTCAAATCTGTTTGGTTGAAATAAATCCATAGATAACATCTGTCTCTAGTCCATCCATTTTATGTGAGCCATACAGCCCAGCCAACCTGCTCAGACCACCTCTGGGTTGTTATATTTCTCAGAGAGCAGAGCCAGCACCCTAGGCAGACAAAGCTGTACTTACCACCTGGGTAGGGTGATATCTCCAGGAGTGCTAACCTCATCTAATTGGCCTCAACAGTGAGCAATTAATGACGTGGAACCACTTTGAAAGCACCATAAATAAAAGGCCGGGAACCTGAGAGTGAAACGAACCAGAGGTTACAGTAATGATGATGAATTGTTTTTCCTGGAGGGTTTTTGTTGTTGCGGTTTGCTTTTTTTTTTTTTAAAGGAGCTAGTTAGCATCTCTCAACCATGATGACCCCACACTGGGGTGAAGGTGAGAGAGGGCAGGGATTCTGTTTGCAGTTGGTGAGTCTGATAGATGCTAGGTGGGAGAAGTGTCAGGAGGCATTTCTAAGAAGCTGTGCTGGGCGCTGAAATAGCTTCCCATCAATGAAGGAATGCTTTCCAGAGTGGAGCAGAATGCATCTGGGCTTTGGGTTGAGCTGTAGCTCAGTCTCTTGAACTTGGGCATGTGCACAGCTTCACCTTCTCAGCCTTGATGTCTCCATCTACCGAATAGGGATGAGCATAGTGCCTGCCTTTCGGGGCTATTGTGTGGAGTAAATGAGACAGCATACTATTTACATTTTATACCCCGTTATTGGCCTGGGCCTAAAACATTGTGGAAGCATATCATACATTGTTCCTTTGCCCCCTAAACAGTCATCTTAGACATTTTATTACAATGTAACCTCACTGCACAAGATAGGTTGTGTTTATTTCCATGTCCCCTAGATGAGTTACGGGCTTACAGTAGGTACTCATCACGTGGGAAGCCCCATATACACACTGCTTTATGTAAAACAGATAACCAATGCAGACCTACTATATATCACAGAGAACTAATATTTTGAATAACCTATAAGGGAAAAGAATCTAATAAGGAATATACATATACACATATATGTATGTATGTATAACTGAATTGGGCTTCCCTGATAGCTCAGCTGATGAAGAATTTGCCTGCAATGTAGGAGAACCTGGCTTGATCCTTGTGTTGGGAAGATCCCCTGGAGAAGGGATAATCTACCCACTCCAGTATTCTTGGGCTTCCCTGGTGGCTCAGATGGTAAAGAATCTACCTGCAGAACAGGAGACCTGGGTTCAATCCCTGGGTTCGGAAGATCCCCTGGAGGAGGGCATGGCAACCTGCTCTAGTATTCTGGCCTAGAGAATCCCCATAAACCAAAGAGCCTTACAGGCTACAGTCCATGGGATCACAAAGAATCGGACTTGACTAGGTGAATAAGCACAGCACACCATAACTGAATCACTTTGCTGTATATCTGAAACTAACACAACATTGTAAATCAGCTACACTTCAATAATAAAAAAAAAAATTAAATTATAATTCTGTAAAAAGCATGTTAAATCCAGATCCATTGTTTAAAAGAATAATTAAATGAGAAAATAAAATTTTCACGTTGACATAAACCTCAAACAAAGATGACACCATTTTCTCTGCTCTTTTTCTCTGTGGTAGATTAACTGTATTGATGACTTCAATTCTTCACACACACACACACACACACACACACACACACACTGTATCCATGTCCTTTGCCACATGTCTTTATATTTTCATTTACTAATGAACCACTCAGGGTTTTCCCAGGTGGCTCAGTGGTAATCTGCCTGTCAATGCAGGAGACGCAAGAGATGAGGGTTCTGACCTGATCCAAGGATCAGGAAGATCCCTTGGAGTAGGAAATGGCAACCCGTTCCAGTATTCTTGCCTGGAAAATTCTGTGGACAGAGGAGGCTGTGGGCTTCAGTCCATCGGGTCACAAAGAGTCAGACACAACTGAGCAACACTCAAAAAAACTACTTTCTTGCTTCTAAGGCTGGACCTGTGCCATGTTTTGGATGTTAGATGTAACACATGCAAAGACTGGAAAAGATAACCCCTCTCTTGCTCCTGCTTCTATTCCATTGCCATGAGAAGATGCTCAGGCTAGCCTGGTGGAGGGTGAGAGAGATGTAGAGAAGAGTTGGGTCACCCAACAATCATCTATCCATCATGAAAGGGAGCCGGGCTACTGCCAGCACTGCCCAGCCAAGCCCAGCCTAAATCATAGATCCACAGACACCTGAGCGAAATGAATGCTCATTGTTTTCAGCAATGGACAGCTAAGGTATGTTATTACATTGCATTATTGTGGCTATAATGGCTATAAATAGCAATACACCCCTCCCAGTTAATATCTGGGAAGGATCTTAAAAAATGGCTAGGAGAAATGATGACATACTTGTCATTTTTTTTTCCTTTTTATCACCTCTGGGAAAATATTTGATCAGAGGGTAACTACCATTAAATGATTATTGCTTAAATGATTTGAAGCACTATGAAATGGAAAGTCTCAGCTATCTCTATTGAACTGTCTCTCTTAGATGAAGTATAGTCAGCTGAAATAATAATAGTAAAATGTTACCTCCATATCACTGTAATACTTAAAAAAAACTTTCAGATGTTTTCTCTAAATTACTCTGATTTTCTCAGTAACACTGTTCCTTATAGGTGAGGTGACTCAGGCAGGGTCACACAGCTAGCAAGTGGTAGAGAGAATTCTTGATAGATGGCGTATTCACTTTCTGTGACTGCTATAACAAATTAATACAAACTTAGTGGCTAACGACTCTGATGCTGGGAAAGATTGAAGGCAGGAGCAGAAGGGGATGACAGAGGATAAAATGGTTGGATGACGTCACCAACTCCATTGACATGAGTTTGAGTAAGCTCTGGGAGTTGGTGATGGACAGGGAAGCCTGGCCTGCTACAGTCCATGGGGCTGTAAAGAGTTGGACATGACTGAGCGACTGATCTGAACTCAACTAGTGGCTTAAAACCTCACAAATGTATGGTTTTACAGTTCTATAGGTTAGAAGTCTAGGAGTCTCAAAGTCAAGGTGTCAAGAGGGCTGTGTTTTCCTGGAGGGTCTAGAGGCTAATCCGTTTCCTAGTCACTTTCAGTTTTTGGATGATGCCCATGTTACTTCATTTGGGGTCCTGTACCTCCATCTTCCAGGCCAGCAACATTGCATCTCTCTAGTCATTAATTTGTAGTCATGTCTCTCTTACTGACTACAGTCGGGAAAGTTCCTCCACTTTGAAGGATTCACACAGTTAGATTTGGCTCACCTGGAAATCCAGGACTCTCACATGTCAAGGTCCTTCACCTTAATCACATTTGCAGAGTCCCTTCTGCAGGTGAAGTAGCACATTCACAAGCTCCAGAAACTAGGATGCAAACATCTTTGCAGGACCACTGTTTTGCCTGCCATGCAAAGGGTCATCTACATTTCCAGTAACTCATTTCATCAGGATTTGGCAGGCTACTGGCCACCCCATCTCTTTCTTTTTCTTCTTTTCTGGACAATGGTGCAGTAACTATAGTTCCACAATTCCACTGGATGTAAAATCTCAACATTTGGCCAAGTGGGGGGAAAAAATGGTAAGCACTCCCCAAAACAGATCTTAAGACAAGGTTGTCCTTGAGTACTTGGAGTTCAAGATATTTTATATTCATGTAAAATCACTTAGTGTTAGCTACAGACATGTTTCTGATTAAAATGATCCAAAGGGTGTGTTCCTTCTGCATATATTGCTTACTCATCTCTCTTGGTGCAAAGGGACCAGATCTTGTAGGAGAAACGGATTTATTTTATGGTGGGACAGCAGCAGCAGAAATTACTTCATGCAAATGAAGCTTGGCAGTGTGACTTCATGAATAAGAAATGAGCCTACGCCTCCTCTCCCCACAGGCGATGGTGCGCGCTGGGAAATTAATTGTGGCATTCGTTGGGTGGCCTGACTTCTCTGTCAGGGTTTCAGGCAGATGCAAAGATGCTTCTCTTCACCCAATTGGATATCAAGCATTTATGTACTTTATAGCTTTGCTTTGTCTTGTAAGTGAACCATGGGTGGGTCTCAAGTCTCCCAGAAGCTTCTGGAGATCTTTCTCATGGTGGGAGCCAACATGGCACTGAGCCACACATAATGGCCATGAGTTCAGATCATCTCTGAGTTTAAGAGATTTAGGATATTCTGACTTTTCTGAACAACAGTATGCCTCAGTACTTAAGTACACGGTCTCAGGAGCCAACATATCTGGGCTCAAATCCCTGCTCTGCTCCTCTCTAGCTACATGACATTTGGCAAGTTACCCAGTCATTCTATGCCTCAGTTTCCCTATATACCAATTAGAGATTATAATAGCACTTACCTCATAGGGTTGTTTTGTGGATTAAACATGGAAATGGGGATAAAGCACTTAGAATTTCACTGATTTCAGGCTTTGGAAGTGCAGTGATGTTCAGTTCAGTCGCTCAGTCGTGTCTGACTCTTTGCGATCCCGTGGACTGCAGCACACCAGGCTTCCCTGTCCATGACCAGTTCCCTGAGCTTATGCAAACTCATGTCCACCCAGTTGGTGATGCCATCTAACCATCTCATCCTCTGTCGTCCCCTTCTCTTCCCACCTTCAGTCCTTCCCAGCATCAAGATCTTTTCCAATGAGTCATCAGGTGGCCAAAGTATTGGAGCTTCAGCTTCAACATCAGTCCTTCCAGTGAATATTCAGGACTGATTTCCTTTAGGATGGACTGGTTGGATCTCCTTGCAGTCCAAGGGACTCTCAAGAGTCTTCTCCAACACCACAGTTCAAAAGCATCAATTCTTCAGTGCTCAGCTTTCTTTATAGTCCAATTCTCACATCCATACATGACTACTGGAAAAACCATAGCTTTGACTAGATGGACCTTTGTAGGCCAAGTAATGTCTCTGCTTTTTAATATGCTGTCTAGGTTGGTCATAGCTTTTCTTCCAGGGAGGAAGTGTCATTTAATTTCATGGCTTCAGTCACTATCTGCAGTGATTTTGGAGCCCAAGAAAATAAAGTCTCTCACTGTTTCCACTGTTTCCCCATCTATTTGCCATGAGGTGATGGGACCGGATGTCATGATCTTAGATTTTTGAATGTTGAGTTTTAAGCCAATTTTTTCACTCTCGTTAGACTTTCATCAAGGGGTTCTTTAGTTCCTCTTCACTTTCTGCCATAAGGGTGGTGTCATCTGCATATCTGAGGTTATTGATATTTCTCCCAGCAATCTGGATTTCAGCTTGTGTTTCATCCAGCCTGGCATTTCACATGATGTACTCTGCATATAAGTTAAATAAGCACAGTGACAATATACAGCTTTGACGTACTCTTTTCCCAATTTGGAACTTCTCTGTTATTCCATGTCCAGTTCTAACTGTTGCTTCTTGACCTGCATACAGATTTCTCAAGAGGAAGATCAGGTGGTCTGGTAGTCCCATCTCTTGAAGAATTTTCCGCAGTTTGCTGTGATCCATAGAGTTAAAGGCTTTGGCATAGTCAATAAAGCAGAAGTAGATTTTTTCTGGAACTCTCTTGCTTTTTCGATGATCCAGCGGATGTTAGCAATTTGATTTCTGGTTCCTCTGCCTTTTCTAAATCCACCTTGAACATTTGGAAGTTCACGATTCATGTACTGTTAAAGCCTGGCTTGGAGAATTTTGAGTGTTGCTTTGTGAGATGAGTGCAATCGAGTGGTAGTTTGAACATTAGTTGGCATTGTCCTTCTTTAGGATTGGAATGAAAACTGATGTTTTCCAGTCCTGTGGCCACTGCTGAGTTTTCCAAATTTGCTGGCATATTGGGTGCAGCACTTTCACAGCATCATCTTTTAGGGTTTGAAATAGCTCAACTGGAATTCTATCACCTCCACTAGCTTTGTTCATAGTGATGCTTCTTAAGGCCCACTTGATTTTGCATTCCAGGATGTCTGGCTGTAGGTGAGTGATCACACCATCGTAGTTTTCTGGGTCATGAAGATCTCTTTTGTTAGTTCTTCTGTGTATTCTTGCCACCTCTTCTGAATATCTTCTGCTTCTATTAGGTCCATACTGTTTCTGTCCTTTTACAAAAAAGGACATCTTTGGATGAAATATTCCTTTGATATCTCTTATTTTCTTGAAGAAATCTAAAATCTTTCCCATTTTATTGTTTTCCTCTATTTCTTTGCATTGATCACTGAGGAAGGCTTTCTTATCTCTCCTTGCTATTCTTTGGAACTCTGATTCAAATGGCTATATCTTTCCTTTTCTCCTTTGCCTTTCACTTCTCTTCTTTTCTCAGCTATTTGTAAGGCCTCCTCAGATCATTTTGCCTTGTTGAATTTCTTTTTCTTAGGGATGGTCTTGATCCCTGCCTCCTGTACAATGTCACAAACCTCCATCTGTAGTTCTTCAGGAACTCTGTTCATCAGATCTAATCCCTAAAATCTATTTGTCATTTCCACTGTATAATCATAAGGGATTTGATTTAGGTCATACATGAATGGGCTAGTGGTTTCCCCTTCCTTCTTCAATTTAAGCCTGAATTTTGCAATAAGAAGTTCATAATCTGAGCTATAGTCAGTTCCCAGTCTTGTTTTTGCTGACTGTATAGAGCTTCTCCATCTTTGGCTGCAAAGAATGTAATCAATCTGATTTTGGTATTGACCATCTGATGATGTCCATGTGTTGAGTCATCTCTTATATTTTGGGAAGAGGGTGTTTGCTATGACCAGTGCATTCTCTAGGCAAAACTCTGTTAGCCTGTGCCCTGCTTCATTCTGCACTCCAAGGCCAAATTTACCCGTTACTCCAGGTGTTTCTTGACTTCCTACTTTTACATTCCAGTCCCCTATGATGAAAAGGACATCTTTTTTGGATGTTCTAGAATGTCTTGTAGGTCTTCATAAAACCATTCAACTTCAACTTCTTCAGCATTAGTGGTTGGGGCATAGACTTGGATTACTGTGATATTGAATGCTTTGCCTTGGAAACAAACAGGGATCATTCTGTCATTTTTTAGATTGCATCCAAGTACTGCATTTCAGACTCGTTTGTTGACTATGAGGGCTACTCTGTTTCTTCTAAGGGATCCTTACCCACAGTGTTAGATATAATGGTCATCTGAGTTAAATTCACCCATTCCAGTCCATTTTAGTTCACCAATTTCTAAAATGTCGATGTTCGCTCTTGCCATCTCCTGTTTGACCACTTCAAATTTACCTTGATTCATGTACCTAACATTCCAGGTTCTTATGCAATATTGCGCTTTACAGCATTGGACCTTGCTTCCATCACAGTCACATCCACAGCCGGGTGTTGCTTTTGCTTTGGCTCCATCCCTTCATTCTTTCTGGAGTTATTTTTCTACTCTTCTCCAGTAGCACATTGGGCACCTACTGACCGGGGGAGCTCACCTTTCTGTGTCATATTTTTTTGCTTTTTCATACTGTTCATGGGGTTTTCACGGCAAGAATGCCAAAGTGGTTTGCCATTCCTTTCTCCAGTGGACCGCATTTTGTCAGACCTCTCCACCATGATGTTACTTGAGCTAAAATTAAAATGACTGGATGATGAGTGCTCATTGCTGCTGATGGTTGTATGCATTCATAATTTCATCAAGATGAGGTCGAAAAAGGACCAAGATTGAGAAGTCTTGGGTTTCATCCCGACTTGATGGTGCCCCATTATGTAGGCAGTTCATTCACATTGCTCAGCCCCTATTTATTCATCTGTTTGATGAGGTGATGATTCTCCCAGTTATATCTTATTGCATAACAAATCACCTCAAAATTTAGTAACTTAAATCCTTCAATAAAAAATAAATTAATTTAAAAAATTTGGTAACTTAAAATAACAATCATTTTATTGTAATTTACAATCTTGTGAGTCAAGGTTTCAGACAGGACTCTGCTGAGCAGTTCTTCTGCTCCACGTGGCTTTAACTAAGGCCAATCACAGAATTCAATCAGTGATGAGCTGGCTGGGCAGGTATAAGATAGTCTCACTCACATGTATGGTGCTTTAGCAGGATGGATGACTTTCAGGCTGGGCTCAGCTGGGATGTAAACTGGAGCATCTACATGTGGCTGCCTCAGCACAGTGGTCTCAGGGTTTGATGTCCAGTGTTCTCTGAGACAGTGTTCCAGATGGTAGGGAATGGGATCTTCCAGCTTCATAAAGCCTGATTCTGCAGAGTGGCACTGTGTCACTTCTGCCACATTCTATTGGTCAGAGAAGGCATAGAGCCTTCCCAGATTGGGTCATAGACTTCACCTCTGGATGGGAGCAATGCCAGAGAATTTGTGACCTTTAATCTCCTCAGTGATCCTGTTCTTAAGACCATGATGTGTGAATACAGAGTACTATGTAAACATGGTACCTGTTAAAGTGAATCACATCCTGTCTTTTTCTAAGATCTCTTCTAGGTGCATGATGGTGACATACATACAGGAGCTTTTAAGGCTTTGATCCTACTATGTGGTAGAAATTTGGAGCTTCCCACCAGTCACAGATTCCAAGGAAGAGGCAAGCTAAATATGTAAAAATGAAACAAACTGCCTTTGTGAGGGAGTGAATTCCCTGTTAGTAGAGCTATTCAGTCCAACCTGGATAACCACTTCGTAAAGATTTTCAAAGCAGTCTTGTATGAAAGCTGGAGCTATGTCATCTGTGAGTTATACTTCAGGGATGAGAGTTTATGAATCTTTGATTTCTGGGGTAGGCCTCTGGGTCTTGTTTTCTCAGTCCAAAATGCCCAGGATGAGGACAATTTGGAGCGACTGATAGTGCTTTCTGACCAAACCCAACAGGGCTTGGGGGCTGAAACAAAATCTGCCTCCATAGATAGTCCCTGCCACCAACATGGAAGACAAGGAAAAAGGAATCAGCATTTTGAGCAGATATGGAGTGGAAGGTGGGGAAATGGGGCTCAGTGCCAAGCATGTTTTGTGTGTGTGTGTGTGTGTGTGTGTGTGTGTGTGTGTGTATAAAACCTCATTAGATCCTTATATTTTCCCTGAAATGTGGCATTATTCCCCTTATTTCTTACCTGAGGAAACTGAGAGGTTCAATTACTCCTCATGGTCCAGAACTAGAAAGGGATGGAGTTCCAGATTCAAACTCAAGTCTATCAGGCTTCAAACTCAGCCTCTTCCCACTGCTGCATTCTAGTTCCCTTCAGTGGAAATATACCATTCTAGGTGGGCTTCCCTTGCTTGCGTATGACAGAAGTAGTCCATGGAGAGAGGGGAAGAGGAGATGTCTGTACCCAGCTTTCTCTCAACCCCGATTTCCCACTGGTCAGTGTGCCCAGTGGGGAGCCATCTCTTCCTCACTTCAAAGTTGTAACCTCATGTCCTGTCGGCAGCCTCCCAGGATGTCTGTTCCCACACCAGGCTGGAAGGTGTCTCATCCAAGTCTGGAATAGATCAGAAGAGCCAGAAACTCTCGGCATGCAGATGGGAGAGGCCTGCACTCCTGGGCTAGTAATGGCAGAACCACCTGGGCCCAAGTCAAGCACAGCATTAGCCTTTGAGAAGAACCTTTGGGAAGAGTTGCAAGATTTGTGCCTCAAGTACTGTGTGACCTTGGAAAAGTCACTGGTCTCTATGAGCCTTAGTGTCCTCAACTGTGAGATGAGCCTCTAGTACCTATCCACCTTCCAGATCAGAAATAATGTTAGATACCCAGTTGAGTGTGGTACTTAGCACCTAGGATGCAATACACGCAGAACAATTATTATTTGTAGGGTTATGAGTGACTCAGTTTGGGTTATATTGACATGGCCGCATTCTCTGAGGGAAGACTTGAGTTTTTATAACAACTCTTGAACTGGAGCACTGAATGGCTGGGCAGATCTGAGAAGGAGGCATAAAAAGGGAGAAAATGCTATCTAGAAAGGAAAAGCACAGAATGCCTTTTCATCCCTTGCTTCTCACACAGGACCTGCTGCACAATTTGTGCGGCTGTTGCAAAATGAACACATGAGATGCCTGGTTCAAAGGTTATTGAGTATTTCAAGATGGTGTCAGCAAGAGCATTAAACCAAGCGTGGGCCATTTCTGAGTGCAGGGCCCTTTGCTGCTATACCAGTCACATGCCCATGACACCAGTCATGTCCCCACACTTACACACTGCCAGTGAAGCGAGTGCTGCTATGGGCCAGAGCTTGGCAATGTTCCCTTTTCCCTGGCAACCTTTCTCCCTGCCTGTACTCAGCTTGATGGGGTGCTTGGAGATATCAGAGGAGGGGAAGGGATCTTGAAGCTGATTGAAGACACCTCTACCTGAGCCCTGATGGTGTCATCAGCGAGTCAACATGTAACATAGCGATCTAGGGCAATTATAGAACATATATGTATATATAAATTTTTTCTGTTGACACGATTCCATGTACTTACAGGAGAGTTGCCATGGTGATTGGCAGGGCCAGCTGTTGTTTCATTTCCCCAAAGAACTGTGTGGTAATGATGGTTCCCTGGAGAGTTCTCCTGGGGCAACGAATGATATTAAAAATCTGCAAATCAATGAACAGGTAGTGGATAGGACCTCGTTTTCATTAGTCATAATTAACAGGATTTTACAGCACTTTGATGAGAAGTGGCTAATTTGGGAGAGAAATGTAGAGAGAGGGACTGCTTTTGGAGCCCAAGTTTGAATCTTCTCTTTGTCACTTAAGAGCTGTGTCACTTAATTCCTTGAGCCTCAGTTTCCTCATTTAGGAAATGGGGGATCATTATACTAAACTTATGAGAACATTCAAAATAAACTATGTGGAATACTTACCTGAGTATCTGGAACATTCCCTTGTGGCTCAGCTAGTTAAGAATATGCCTGCAATGCAAGAGACCTGGGTTTGATCCCTAGGTTGGGAAGATCCCTTGGAGAAGGGAAAGGCTACCCAATCCAGTATTCTGGCCTAGAGAATTCCATGGACTGTATAGTCCGTGGGGTCGCAAAGAGTCGGACACAACCGAGTGACTCTCACTTCCACTTTCCATTTGTGAACATAAGCGTTCCTCAAGGAAGCCTTCCTTTAGGTCTTCAGGGAAGTCTTCTGGGATGACTGCCCACCTCCCCCCTGTCCCCCGCAACCCCAGGCTCTGTTAAATCCCCTTATTATACACTCTTACAGTTGCCCCTCTGCCTTTTGTATCACTTATTAGAATTTTAATCAAATAATTAGGAGTGTAATGGTTTAAGATATGTCTCTCTCAATAACTGTTTTACTCACTACTGTATCCCCAAATGCTTGGAATAATCGCTAACTGAATTTGTTGAATAAACAGATGAAGGAATAAAGCCTCCAAAAGTGATCACAGCAGCCCTTGGTGGGAAGCTTGTGTCTTGCAAGGTAAGAGCTTTGTGGCTTTCCTAGCTTCCTTGATATTTGGTAGGTCGATTGTGGTCCCACTAAGTGTTCAGGGAAAAGCAAATGAAACACCATCATTTCACATCAGGGCTGCATGAGAAGAAAAGGAAGAAGTAAAATTACTAATCTTCTACCACATTTCAGGGCCTGTGTCTCTCATTTAGTCCTCAGAACCCCTGCTCTGTAGGCAAAAATGATTTGCACTTGACAAATGAGGAAACAAAAAAGCAAAAGGACAGAGTGTTAGTTAGGGCAAGTTGATCCTTGTTGTGGACCCCAGTTCTATAGAATGAGCGTGGGACAGGTGGCTGGACAACCCTGAAGATCCCACTCAATGTGGTCCTTCTCTGACTGGGGTTCAGTCCTCTGTTGTTCGTCAATGTGTTTACAAGGACACGAAATCCCCTGGTTCTGGGACACTGTCATTAGCATGAATGGTGGGCTGCAAACTCTCAGAGGAGCACCCGGCCTTGGCTAATTACAGCTCAGAGTTTGGGCAGGAGTGTCTGTCCTCGCACCCTGGGAATCCTGGTCGATCTTGTTCAGCTTTTACACTCTTCCATAGCAAGGATTATAAGGGGATTAGATGCAAATATATTTAAGCTTTGGCTGCATCAGGCTTGTATTCTCAGCCCCATAGTTGGGATAGTTATTCAATCCAGGATCACAGGATGCTTTTCCCAGCTTTTGCCTGCTGAGCTGAAATAAATGAGAATGTCATCAGCAGAGGCAAGATGGGAAGATAATCGGTTGCCCCACCTTCTTTTTGCTAGTTCTTTGGATTTCATCACTGTTTACCTCTTCAGGCCACAGATTCACTGCCCCTAGAACGCTAAGGAAGAAGTGGGATTTTATTCTGGGGGCTGGGCATTTGAGCTTCTGACATTTGCTGGAATTGCTTTCATCTTGCCTTGAACAGCCAGCCAGAAAGAAATGTATGAGCTGAATCTTGTAAGCAGGGACCCACCTCCGAGGTCTGGGGGCACGATTCCTCATTCCTGGGGATGCTCTCTGGGCATTAGCATTTTCCAGGAGGAACTATCTAGTGGTTTTTAGCTCTTGAACTTTTGTGGGTATAAACATATGGTTAAATGGGAATATAACCAGAAACTATTTTACAATCGGAAAAACTATCAGAAGGGCTTTTAAGACAGGAAACGGGGACTCCAGGTTTGCAGAGAAAAAGTGAAAGGAAAACACCCAGGAGCTATTGCTGATCTGTGACAGAATTAGGGAAACCATCTCGGGAAGTAGCATAATCAATCCTTCCATAGCTCTCTGTGTCAGGCACTGTTTTGAACACGCTATGTGCATGAACGCATTGACCCTCACAGTTGCACGAGGAGTCTGGTACCACTTTCATATCTATGTTCCGTTATGGAAACTGAGGTGAAGCCTGGCCCCAAACCACCAAACTCGCTGAGGATGCTATAGCATCTTCTGTCTTTACATCCGTGTTCTCTTCTGAAATACACGAATATTCCCAGAACTGCTACAGCAATAGATGAAGCAATGTTTAAGCTGAGGGTGACGTGACCAGAAGGAGGTCCAGGCACCGTGTCTTCACAGAAGTGGATTGGGCTATTTGGGGAGTGGGTGGTGAACACTGACTGTGCTGACAGTTTTATAACTCTGTGAATATACTTCAGCCCATGTGGGAGCCTGTACTTCTCACCAATACCTTAGCCTCTTCTCTGATAACAGAAATAATAGTTACAACCAGGATAATACTAATAGCCAGGGCTGCAATTTATCTTGACCACTAGCCCAGCTCCGTGCTAAGCCCTTGTCTCAGGTATTGCTAGCACACAGCTCATGAGGTTGTAACTATTTTTATTTTGAGTTGTACAGGTGAGGAAACAGGGGAGGGGAGATCAGTTGGGCTGACAGAGATGACACGGTCAAGGCAGTTCTAAAGGCTACGACTGTCCCAACCCGAAGTCCAGGCTCTTGGTCATCACTCACGCACTTTGCGTGTTGCAGCCTGCCCAGCCAGGACTGATCATTTTGGTTCTTACCAAAATGGGAAGTGGTCAGTTCTTCTTTTTCTGGCTTCTTGGGGCAGCAGCTCCTGAGTTATCCCTGGCAGCTGTGTCATAGGCACAGAAAGAAAAGAACATAGAGGAATAGAGGTAGGAGGGGAGAACACAGAGAAGAAGACCAGCTCTTTGCTTTTGTTTATAAACTCAAGAAGGAGCTTGGATAATGCTGTGTTTATTTTCATCTGGCTTTATGATATTCGCTGTGTGTGTTCACATGCCCCATCTGTGTTACCCTCACGACAAGGCTGGGAAGTAGATTTATTTATTATTCTTGATTTGTGGCTGAGAAATGGATCCAGGAGGTTTAAGTGATCTTTCAAGGTTCCAGAGCTGGTAAGTGGCCAAGCCTGTCTTTGTACCCATATTTCCTGACTCCACATCTGTGGGTCTTTTCAGCCCATGGTTATCATCGTAGAGAACAGCCAGGAGACTTGGCATGCATGCTTGTGTGCCAAGTCACTTCAGTCGTGTCCGACACTGCGCTACCCTGTGGGCTATATCCTGCCAGGCTCCTCTGTCTGTGGGATTCTCCAAGCAAGAATATTGGAGTGGGTTGCCATGCTCTTCCTCAGGGGAATTTTCCCAGCCCAGGGATCAAACCCATATCTCTTACATCTCCTACACTGGCAGGTGGATCCTTTACCACTAGCACCACCTGGGAAGCACAAGGACTCACAGAGAAAAGGCATGAATGCAGGAGCTGGTGAATGTTTTGGATCTGCTGGCTTATCCATCAGCACAGGTAACCCAGCCAGGTGCCATAGTCCCCAGCAGACACACAAGCCCCAGGAGGCTTAAACTGGGCTCTAGTGGAGCATAAGAGATAAGTATGGTATGATCCCATTTATATGAAATGTCTAAAATAGGTGAATACAGAGACAGAAAGTATTAATTTAATGGATTCATGGTTGCCTAGGTTTGGGGAAGAGTGAAAAGAAAGGGCAGTGGTTACTAATAGATGTATGTTTTAGAGATAAACAATCTTCTTGAGATGTTTCAGCTCTTTTTTAAAAATCAGATCAGTCAGCTGGTGGAGTGGTTGATAGTCCCTGTTCCTCATAAACTTCCTTGACAGAAATCTTACTATTTCTGAGGTTCTCCTAGATCATTTTCTATATCACTGGTCAGATTTCTGGATAATGCTGCACTATTTCTCCCTTTTAAAATTCATGTTCTCTTCTGAAGTATACAAATGCTCCCAGAGCTTCCAGAAGAGCTGATAAACCAAGGGTTAAGGAGAGGGTGATGTGACTGGGAGGTGGTCCAGGCACTGCATCCTCACAGAAGTGGGTATGGGTTTGTTGGCGGGGAAAGGGTGGAAATTGATCATGCTAATGGTTACACAACTCTGAATATACTAAAACACCACTGGGTTCTATACTTTGACAGTGAAAGTGTTAGTCACTCAGTCCTATCCAACTCTTTGCAAACCCAGGGACTATAGTCCACCAGGCCCCTCTGTCCATGGAATTCTCCAGGCAAGAATATTGCAGTGGGCTGCCATTTCCTCCTCCGGGGAATCTTCCTGACCTAAGGATTGAACCTGGGTCTCCTGCATTGGCAGGCAGATTCTTTACCATCTGAGCCACCAGGGAAGCCCCTAAATACTTTAAATAGGTGAATTATATGAGAATAGTCCATCAATAGAGCTTCTACTATTAAAAAAAAAAAAAAGGCAGGGAAGGTGTCTGGAGGCATGGAACAGGGAGGGTGGGGACAGGGTGCATAGAAATGCCAGGATTGGAAGTGGGAGCTTTCTCATGAAGACTTTCTGGCCCATAAAGCCTCTGGAAGCAGATGCTGTTGACTTCTCACTGAACAATCACTGTCTCTCTGCGGGTCTCCACCACCCTTCTGTTCACGCCCGGGAGGTGAGGCTGGAGGGAAGGGCCAGAAAGGGAGAACACTGCCCTTGTCACCCAGCCTTGGTGCGCCAGGGGTGACTCTACTAGGCCTGGGCCACCGCTGGGCCCCTGGCAAGCTCTGAAGTCCCTCCCAGCCTCATGCCCTGCCATCTGGCATGGACACCAGCCTTTCCCTCTGACCCAGGACACTTGGCACATCGAGCCCAGACTGAAAAACATTATCCTATCCAAAAGCTGCATTTGCCAGTAGGAATGGATGTAGCCAGTAACAACACGTTCTGGAGTCTGGTGGCCAGAATTCTGCACACTGTCCTCTAGGGTCCCTGCCTAATGCCTTTTGTACCCCAGCCCAGTCTTTGACATTGCTCTACCTGGATAGACTCCAAGGGAAATAGACACACTCTGTTTCCTTTCCCATCAGGAAACCGCCCTGTTCGCTGGGGAACTCTCTCCTTGGTAGATTCTGTTGGGACCCTTTGGTGCCCTTCCTGATGGGGGGGAAGAGGGCAGGGTGTCTGGTCAAAGCTGAGAGCTGGAGGCCACGGGGAGAGGGTGTGTGGCAGTCTGAAGATGCCTCTGACTTTGTCTCTGGAGAAAACAGCCTCTTTGATTAGCTGTAAATGAAACCCAGGGCTGGCAGCTTCCTTTCTGGGGCAGCCACTGAGCTCAGAGGCTGGGTCTTAGAGAGCGAGGCTGGGACAGGTTCTCTGGGAGATTGGTCTGGGGAAGGTAGGAGGCTGTAGGAAGTGGTACGGAGGTACCAAGCCAAGTAGCTATATAGAGGGGAAAGGAAAGAAGGAAAAAGAAGGAGTCCCATCCCCTAAGGGAAGCCAAAACTCAAAAGGGAACTGTCATGCATTCACACTGTATTTTAGGTTTTTAAGAGTGAAAGTGCAGTTCATTAGCAAGGGGTGTAGTGGCTAGTTTGCCTTTCTAGAGAACTCAGAGTTAGGCAGAAACCACTCTTCTATTTTAAGCCTTGCAGAAAAGAAGATTAGAAATACCTTGGTCCCCTTCCTCCTCATAGGTCCTGGAGATGTTTTCCCAGCAGCTCGCCCCAGTCCCGATGCCCCTCACACATCCCTTCCTTCCCAGACACGCACCAGATTGAGATCTGACCAACAAGTGAGGCTCGTTTTTGCAGTAACAGATTATAGCGACGGTTTACGCCAGTTTGGGTGATGCTAGGAAAAAGGGGACTTTAACTTGCTGTGGATAACAAGTAGAAAGTTAGTTCTTAGATTGACTTGAAAGATGGGAGAACTTTGCTTGGAACACAGGGGACCACAGAAAGGGCAATAATTATCTCTACTTATACAGGGAGTCAAGCTGAGATTGGGGGTAGTGTGGATGGTGTGGAGGGGTGGCTGGCCCCTTGTGAGCTCCAAGGATGCTTCTACAGACTCTGTGTGATAACCCAGCGATTTTATAGAAAAGGTGAGACTGGATTCTACTTGTAGCAGTGAACATGCTGTTAGCGCTGACTTGGGGTTTCTCACCTTTTCATCCCTTCAAGAGTGTCATCCACAGGTTTTGTTTCTGAAGGGGTGTTATTCTTCACCAAAAATAAAAAAGTTGAGACCTATTGGTGTCAGGGAGCAAATGGAATGTTTAATAACCCCGATCGTTGTACTGGCTGTTTGTGTACAGCCAGTGTCCCCAAGGGAAGGTCTGCTGGATGTCCCCTCCAGTCCCACCCGGGGTGGCTGCTGTGTGCCTGTTGTTGAACAGAAGTCACAGGGAATCTCCATGGGGGTGTGGACCCATGTGCCTGGACCAGGGTACAGCACCAGGGTTCCAGCGATGAAAACAGATGCACTGTGCCCCCAAGCCAGTGCACAGTGATTCTTGGCACATTATATGCACCCTCCCCATTCTCTGATGCTCTCATTTTTGCTTCTCTTGTGGCCAACTGCTATGGGTTGAAGGCATCCCCCCAAAAGATACATCAAAGTCCTAACTCCCAGTATCTCAGAACGCAACCTTATTTGGAAATAGGGTGGTGGCAGATGTAATTAAGATGAATTGGAATAGAAGGGGCCCTTCATCCCGTATGACTTGTGTCCTTATAAGGAGAGAGCAGCACACCCAGGGAGGAGGAATCCATGTGATGAAGGAGGCAGAGATTGGAGGGATGTGGCTGCAAGCCAAGGAATGCCAAGGATTGCTGGCCACCACCAGAAACTGTGAAGAGGCAAGGAAGAAGGCTTCCCAGAGTCCCAGAGTCCCAGAGAGAGCGCTGAAACCTCGATTTTGGATTTCTAGCCTCCAGAACTGTCAGACAATAAATGTCTGCTGTCTTAAACCACGCCATGTGTGGTATTTGGTTCTAACAGTCCTAGAATACTGGTACACCAGCTTCTGCCCTGCCCCACCGTTTCAGTCTGACCTATATTTTCTTTAAAAATGTACTAAGGTTAGCATTCAGGCCCAAATGCCTGACAGCCATTCTGTGTCCTCGAGACGCCTTGGCATCACTCTGCTCCTGTCCATGTTGTGTTTGTCGTGTAGGGTGCCTATCGCTGGAAAGTCTTCAGTTGCCCAGTTTCAGGCTGGGAGTTGGCACTGCTGTCCTCAGAACTAGAACAATGCAGTTCTCCCAGCGCTTCACTTACACGCTCACGAGATCCTTTCAACAGCACTGTAACATTGCCGTCCTTCTGACCTTATTTTTACAGACATTTTAGGTGAAAACTGTCAACTCTGTAGCCCATTTCTACCCCTCAGGCCACGGGAATCCCTCAGGAGGCCACGTGCTCCTTCGCCCACAGCCCGGAAGCCGCTGATGGGACTAGAGTTCACTTTCTCCTCGCTCAGAGAGTTCAGTCCACTGGCCTTTTATCCCAGTGTGTTTGACATTTCACCCTAGGAAAGTGAAAGTGTTAGTTGCTCAGTCCTGTCTGACATTTTGCTACCTCATGGACTGTAGCCTGCCAGGCCCTTCTGTCCATGGGATTCTCCAGGCAAGAATACTGGAGTGGGTAGCCATCCCCCTTTCCAGGGGGTCTTCCTGACCCAGGGATGACACCCACATCTCTTACATTGGCAGGCAGATTCTTTACCATCTGAGCCACTAGGGAAGCCCTAGGAGATGCTCCTAAATCAGTGATGCTTTATCGCCTGGCAGGGGACCACACAGGAGAGGATTCTGGGTAGGAGGTCAGGCTGCCCTGGGTCAGGGGAATTTCCCACCTCCCAGGCTGGTTGGTCTTCCCCTGGCAGCAGGCCCTGGCTCTCTAAAAGCCTGCACACAGAAGCTGCTTTCTTTATGAGGGGAAATTTGGACTCTTGAGTCCTACCAGAGGAAGTGGCCCTGGCCCAGGCAGGCCCAGGATGTGTGCTGAGCTGAGAAGTATTTGGGGGGCCTCTGAGCTGTTTCATTCTGCTTGTCACCTTCCATTTTCAAATGGGACAAGCTGGCTGAGGAGATTTAGAAACCTTGGTTCTCTACTCCCGAGTTAATTTATGGCTTTTAAAGTAAAGCAAAACAAAATAAAACAGTAGTTAACAGTGTGGACTTTGGGGTTTGAACATCAGTTTTGAAGCTGACCAGCCGTATTATTTTGGCAAGTTCTATGACTCCCATAAGCCTCAGTTTCCTCAGCTGTAGAATGGGGTGAAGCAGGGCAGGGGGGTGCCTAGCCTGAGACCTCTAGTGTGAAGAATGAATATTATCTTCTTTGTAAACCATGTTGTACCATGTCTGGCATCTCGGAATACATGAACCAGGCGTTATTATTCTAGCAACTCACTGTGCATCTCCGGGCCTCTCTTCATCTGGAAAGTGAGGGCTCACAGGACAAGTGCTGGCATGTTCTTTGGCAGAGAGGGAGTCTGTAGCCTCCCCCTGCTCTTCATCAACCACACACTGTCTCTGCTTTTATATTGTCTTTTTCCTCATCATTTTATCTTTTTTTAAGTAGCATATTTTCCTAATAATGAAACTTCATTTTTTAAAAAATTGAAAATATAAACAAACAGAAAAAGGAACTCAAAAGTCCTATAACTTTGGAACCCAGACAACGTTTTTGAATATAACTTTCTAGTTTATGGTCTTCCCTGGTGACTAAGTTAGTAAAGAATCCACCTGGAATACAGGAGACCCAGGTTCGCTTTCTGGATTGGAAGGATCCCCTGGAGGAGAAAATGGCAACCCACTCAAGTATTCTTGCCTGGAGAATCTAAGGACAGAGGAGCCTGGTAGGCTACCAACTATGGGTTCTGAGTTGGACACAACTGAGTGAGTAACACTTTCAAGTTTATATGTATTCTGTCTTTGTATTTGCAATTTCCAGTACGATTTTCCCAGGCAGTTCTTGATTATTCTTCAGTGTTGTCTTAAATAGCCATTTGACAGTCCAGAATATGGAAATCTTAAAATTTTTCTATAATGCTTATATTATTGGATGTTAATTTCTAGTTTTCCCTTGGTACAAATAACACTGTGTGTTAGGGGACTATCGCAGAATTCCGAGAGTGATGCTGGAGGCAAGGGAGTGGCCAGGAATGGTCAGACTGGGATACGTTTGGAAGGTAGAGCCAGCAGGATTCACTGATCAATTAGAGGCATGATGGGGACAGAAAGGCATCAAGAATGACTCCAAGGGTTTCAGCCTGAGCAACTAGATTGATGGTCTTGCTCTTGACTGAGACAGAAAGCATCCCATGGAGCAAATTGGAGAAGAGTAGCAGTTTGTTTTTAAAACATGAATCTGGAGATTTCTTTTAGACATCCAGGTGGAGATGTCAAGTAGGCAGTTGGATATATGAATATGGAAGTCAGGGAGGATGTCCTGGCTGGAGATATAAAGTAGATTGTTACCCATGTGTGTCCAGTCCCTGGATCTAAAGACTGAGATCATATGTGTTGTATGAGATCTCTAAGGGAGCTGCAGAACTCAGAGTGGCTGCCACCATATCACTGGGGACCTTTCTTCTTTTTGCTGCAGAGAAAAAGGTGGAACACCTTCTCCTTTCTCCTTAGCCAGTGATGTGGTGTCACAGTTTGAGCCCCATGATACCAAACAACCTTCTGCCTCTGCTAACAATTCCCCAGAGTCCAGAAATTGCTATCCTTGTCAATAACACCTTGGGCAGAAAACCAAACCAGCTGTTCTCGGTTGTGGGTGAAAGAGGTCTTGAAAGTTGGGGACTCTTTTGCAGCTGTTTTCTTTTCAGCCTGTAGGTTTTGCTAATTTGCACACCTGGGTTAATCCTGCTCCACCACAGCTCATCCCAGTGTGAAAAGCAAATCAAGCGCATCTGATTGCTGTTTTGTTTTCCTTTGACTGATGTTGCGGGGCAGAGGGAGCAGAGAAGGTGATGGGGTCCACTTGTAATCTTGGCTGGCTCCATTTTGGCCCCTCTGACTGTTCGTCAGTGACTTCTGGAGGAAGAGGGCAGGAGAAATGGGGACTGAGAAAAAACTCAATGACCACCTGCTGACCTGGCATATTTCCGCTCAGGTAACAATATGAGGCTCAGAGAGGATGGAAAGGAGACCCAGGTCACCCCTCATCATGCCCCAAGTATATGTTAACCATGGAGTTCATGAGTAAATGCTAGAAATTCATGTATAAAGGAGAGGGATGCAGTGATGGATGAAGTTATCTGTTTGAAAGTTCCAGTGGGTTTTTCCAAAGACAATAAATTGGGATCAGTGAGAAAATGACAGAAGGACTCACGGCTAATAATTCTCTGCCTCTTGTCCCCACACTTCACTTTCTCTGCTGCCCGTGGATGTTGTGTGGTCACCACAGAGCTGCCTGTCACCACCACCCTAGCACTGAACTAAGTGTGAACGAAGTGGGAGAGTGACCTGGCCCAGGGCTCTTCTGCGGAATCTGCTCTGATTCAGGGCTTTCTGGTTCTGGCCCTGAGCACTCACATGTCCTTGGACACATCACCAGATCTCTTCAAGGCTCAGTGTCTCCATCTTTTAAGTGAGTGTTAAGGATACCTGCTTGCAGAATTTCCGAGAGCAGGAAGTAAAACAGTGTCCACAAATTACCCATCAGTGCCTGGCACTTAGATCAGTATTATGTACTCCAGAGTCACCTGTGTCATGCCTGCCAATAAGCAGTTGAATTACCTTTAACCTCGCAAGGAGGAGGTAACTAAGCACCAGAAGACTGGGAATTGTCCCAGGATTCCAGGCCAAGCCCACAGAGGTGGATGTGGCTCTTGACCGCTTATTCCGATGATACACCGAACAGCTGGAGAGGAAAGCTAAAAGAGTGGTTCTCAACCATGGTTCTGTGTCCACCGCTCTGTTCACAGGTGACAAAACCAATTAGGGTCAGTGGGGGAAAAGTAATTTTAATATTGCTGATGGTAGAGCCAGCATTTGAACCCTAATCATGTAGCTCTTGAATCCCCACTTATCCCCATTATACCCTGCTGTCTCTCTTAACAGAGAGGGGGCACTCCATAAGTAACTGCTGAGCGAATGAAGAAATGCAAGAGTGACCCCCTTCTTGGTCTGGCATTCAGAAAGTCTTTCCCTGTCTTGGATTGGGAAGATCCCCTGGAGAAGGACATGGCAACCCACTCCAGTATTCTTGCCTGGAGAATCCCATGGTCAGAGGAGCCTGGAGGGCTACATACAGTCCATGAGGTCACAAAGAGTTGGACCTGACTGAATGACTAACACTTTCACATTCCCTGGCTGCACCTGTCTTATCTGTGAGCCAGCCTAGCACATCCATACCCCATGTCATCCCCCCAACTCATTTAACCAGACCGAGCAAAGAGTCAGACATGACTGAGCGACTCAGCACAGCACAGCATAGCCAGGCCACGGGAGTTTGCTGAGAATCAGACCTGGAGGAGAATATCCTTTAGCAAATAGCTCCTCAGAGGCAATAAAGAAAACTGCACGAGCACAAGACAAGTGATGATTCCCACACATACCAGCAGGGCTTTCTCTGGGGATGCAGAAGCAGGATGCACTTTGGATAGTTCAGCTGCAGCATGAACGTGCTAATGAGTGTTGTGTTTTCGGTTTGTGCTCCATAAAGCAGAGCTGATGAACTGAGCAGGGCAGAAGCATCTTGAGAGAATAGCACTTTCTCTGTGGCTGAGACTTTTTTCAACTCTTCTCTTTGGCCTGAGGGCCCTGAAGTCCTTTCTTGGCTGGATCTGAGGAGGCAGAGGGTTTCTGGAAGGGGAGCTAAAGGAGTTAGAGTTCCTCCACACTCAGGCAGCCCCTAATCTCAGGGACCACAGGAAGGATATGACTGCCTCTAATCCTCTTCCAAGTGATGAGCCCATAAACAAACAAGCCTGGGCATTTTACCAGACTGTGGCCTGGAACCTGGCATCAGCCCATTTTCAGGCAAGTGTGACCATCTATGGATGAAGTAAAAATGCCGCTGAAATCCAGGAAGGCATCAAAGGACTTGACGGTGCCGAAGGGTAGAAG
Organism: Antilocapra americana; assembly: GCA_007570785.1. Taxonomy (NCBI): domain Eukaryota; kingdom Metazoa; phylum Chordata; class Mammalia; order Artiodactyla; family Antilocapridae; genus Antilocapra; species Antilocapra americana. The sequence continues at coordinate 1,109,261 of ML661325.1, forward strand.
CTGTGAGATGCCGACCCTATGGCAAAATCTTCCCCATCACTTATGGGAGCCCACTGATGGTCTCTGCCCACCCTGTCCAGCCCTTTCCCAGTGCACACACCTTATTCTGTACTCCAGACACACTGTCTTGCTTTTCTTTCCAAAATAGTTCCTTTCTGCCCCGGGGTCCTTGCAGACATTGTTTTCTTTTTTCTGTCACCTCTCCTTCCACCTTTCTGCTCCTTGGGGGCCCCCCTCCATTGCTTCTCCCTGCTTTTGGAGATTCTAAGCACAGGTCTCTTGCAGAGAACATGAGCTTCTCAGCAACATCAGAAACAGTCTGGGTTTCAGGAAGGATGATCAGGAGAAGCCAGCGGGGTGTCTCCAGGTATCTCGGGCACCAGGTGCCCTCCGATCTCTGTCTCTGCGTGCACTCACGGGAGGTGTGGCCTTGGGAGCGCTGCGCCTGCTGCCGGCTGCCACGGCCACTTCATTACTCATCTGCTAATTGTGGCAAATGGGGATTTTACACCTCCCCTGGCCCTCATTGTAGCCACGGCATTGCTTTGATGGAAAGGAAAAGGGAGGCCAGCCAAGAAATCCCTTCAAGGGGCCCGCTTGCCTGCCGCGTGGTGCATTTGGACCCCGCAAACCTGAGTCTGGGTCCTGCACCCACTTGATGATGAGGCAGGGAGAATTGATGGGCCTGGGACCTATGACTCCAGCTGAATCCTGCTTCTCCCCACTTCCTAATGAAGTCCTCAGCTTGCATCAGTCATATGGGGTCATCAGTGGTGGCCACTGGGCTAAAAGGAGTGGTTGAGTCATGTGCAGCTGCTGGCTGACCTGAGAAGACAGCATGAGGGCTGAGGGTAGAGACAAGACTTCCTTCTGGAACATTCTGGAACCCAGAGGCCAGTGTCCAGGTCCTGGGCAGCTGTGGGGAGGGGCAGTGAATCAGAGCAGCAGGGAGCAGAGCTCTGAAGAGCAGGGCTTTGGAGCCTAACAAGGAGGAGTTGGCTGACCTGGTGACAGGTTATAGAGTCTCTGAGCCTCAGTATCCTCACCTGTAATACGGGAGGGTAAGACTCAACCCTCTGGGTTGTGAGGAAGATGAAATTAACTATTTTACAGAAGTGCTTAGCAATAAAGGATCACTTCCGAGAATAGTTGTCAGGGAGTTGTCAGAAGAGTTTCACCCTGTGCAGCTCACAGTTCTGCTCTTAGTTTATTTTATGTGTTAGTGGGGATACTTGAGGAGCCCCCATCTGATCTGCTGGGCTTCTAGGTGGTACTAGTGGTAAAGAACCCACCTGCCAATGCAGGAGACATAAGAGATTCAGGTTTGATTTCTGCGTTGGGAAGATCCCCTGGAGGAGGGCATGGCAACCCATTCCAGTATTCTTGCCTGGAGAATCCAATGGACAGAGGAAGCTGGCAGGCTGTGGTCCACAGGGTCACAAAGTCGGACAGAATTGAAGCAACGTAGTATACACACATGCATCCTATCTGTGTGAGCCAGAACTGCCATCAGAGAGCATTTATAGACGGCCATGGCTTAAATGTCACATCTCTGATCTTTACATCATCCTATAAGTAGGTCCCTCTTGCCCTAATCTGTTTTCCAGATGAGGAGGTAGGAATTAGGGAGGCTAAGGAACTTGCCCGAGGTCACTAGGGAAGATGCAAACCTAGGACTGACCCTCTGCCTGACTTGGGGCCAGGGGTCAGCTGGATCCTACTTTTCCTTTGGCCAGTATTATTTAGTCCCTTTTCTGAAGAGCTTTAGCCAACTCTCACCTCTCCCATTTCTGCTCTGAGAGACAGAATGCAGATTAAAACCAGGATTTTGCAGATCAGACTAAGGGGGGGTGTTGGATCCAGCCTGACCGGCCACTTACTGCTTGGCTTAGACAAGTCATCTGCCCTCTTTGGGTCACATTTCTCTGTTTGTAGAGTGAAGGAACTGTGAGGTCTACTTCACAGACAGATCACAAGGGAGTAGAGTTGCTCCAGGGTGTGCAGGTACCCAGGAAGATGCCAGATCCCTCTCTTCTTCCTCGGGGGGTGGGGTACAGCTGTGCAGTTTGGAAGCCTCACAGAGCCTCCTCCAGAACAACGAGAGGGAGGGGGCAGGAGGGAAGTGAAGCCACAGAGGCCTCCCTGCCCTCAGCCATTGCCATGTCCATCACTGGAGGAGGGGGCCCACCACCGCATCCTTTTTAACAGAGGAGTGGTCCAGAGAGGGCCTTGTTTCTATGGCTACAGGAGTGTGGCCTCTAGAGGCCCCTGATTTGGTGATAAATGGCTGAAGGGATGCTGCCTCACACCTTTCAGAGGCTTGCAGAGTTGGCAGCAAGGGGCCAGCAGTGCAGACTCCAGGCTTCTTCCCTTTCTCACCAGCCAGAAGTGTTTGAGCCCCCTGGACCCTAGCACGAGCGCACAAGCCCCTTTTAAGGCTCCCTGTGGTTTGCATCCAGCCTTCAGTCACTTGGACCCTCACTGGCACCTCAAGACCAGCATTTGCAGTTGTCGAAAGGGCCTTTCTTCACTGTGATGCAATTTTCCTGTGTAGGAAAAAACCCAGGAAATGTCTGAAGAGGGGTTGCTGTGTTATCCTGTAGAAGAGGAGGCAAGGCTCTAATTCATCGTGTCAGCTGCGCTTAAAACCTTTCTCTGCGATAACTCAGTGTCGACAAAATCAAAAGCGCTTTCCGAACTGGTGCTCAAAGATCCCCATGTACTCACCCCAGCCTCCTTCCGGGATCTTGCTAATGTTATTGAGAGTAATAATGACCACTGATTAAAATAATCAATCGTTCATGTTTGAGGATGCACAAGGCTGGAGGCTGTGTCCCAAACACTTGCACTATCTCACTGAATTCTGATGACAACCGGAGGAAGTAGATATGAGGTCTCCTTTTTCAGTTAGGAAGCTGAGGCCAACAGAGTGTGCATCGTTGAGACTCCAAAGCCCAAGCCTGGGCTGCTCTGGGAGACCATCACCCATACACCCAAGGCCCCAGTTTCCTCCTTCACACAGCTCTCTCCTCCTGACTGGTCTCCCGTGTGCCTTCTGTTTATCTCCCCGCATGCTGGCTCATGCTGTCCCTTCTTCCAGGAAGACCTTGGGAAGCGGCATGGATAGGGAGTCAAGCATACCAGAGGTCAGAATCCCGGCCACACCACTTGCCAGCCACCAAACCACTTAAGCTCCCCGGACCTCAGTCTCCTCATCTGGAGAATGAGAGGGCAGCGTGGCCTCATTGATTTGATGAGTCAGTTGTGTAAAGTGCTGGCCCCTATTCTGACTCACCTGACCAAGTTCTGCCTGAAACTGGAGGCCCAGCTCTGGCTTCCTCGACAGCAAGGTCTTCTCTAACTCGGTCTGCTGCCATTTCTCCTTCTTCCAAACCACTCTGAGCCACTACCTCTGTCCCTGGCTCATGTCCCCTGAGGGCAGGGCCCCACATTGGCTTAGTTCTATTCCTTGTACAGTGCGAAAGCCTAGTCAAAGTTTGCAGAGTAATTGTGCTTCAGGGCTCTTCTCCATCTGCCCACGCCTCCCTCTCTGCCCCTCTCACCCTGTCCCCTCAGGGCCTTCACCTCCTCCATCACACTCTTGGGCTCGCCCCAGCTCCCTGTGCTTCTTCAGAAGTCTCTGTTCTCTTTTACCTCTGTCTGCAATGCCCTCCTGCATTCTTTCCATGGATTATTTCTGCTCCTTCTTTACAATTTGGCTCAGGGAAACAGTGGAAGGCTTTATTTTTTGGGGGGGGCCTCCAAAATCACTGCAGATGGTGATTGCAGCCATGCAATTAAAAGACGTTTACTCCTTGAAAGGAAAGTTATGACCAACCTAGACAGCATATTAAAAAGCAGAGACATTACTTTGCCAACAAAGGTCCATCTAGTCAAGGCTATGGTTTTTCCAGCAGTCATGTATGGATGTGAGAATTGGACTGTAAAGAAAGCTGAGCACTGAAGAACTTATGCTTTTTGAACTGTTGGAGAAGACTCTTAAGAGTCCCTTGGACTGCAAGGAGATCTAACCAGTCCATCCTAAAGGAGATCAGTCCTGGGTGTTCACTGGAAGGACTGATGTTGAAGCTGAAGCTCCAATACTTTGACCACCTGATGCGAAGAACTGATTCATTTGAAAAGACCCTGATGCTGGGAAAGATTGAGGGCAGGAGGAGAAGGGGACAACAGAGGATGAGATGGTTGGATGGCATCACCGACTCATTGGACATGAATCTGAGTAAACTCTGGGAGTTGGTGGTGGACAGGGAGGCCTGGCATACTGCAGTCCATGGGGTTGCAAAGAGTCAGACATGACTGAACTGAACTGATTGTCTCCTCCTCCAGGAAGTCTTCCTGGATACTCCAAGCCCTCCTCTGTGTTCCCCCAGCCCCCAGGCTGACCTCTGTCCCAGCTCTTGCCACGACGTATTTGCTGTTTTTGTCCAGCTGTCTACCTCCCCACTAGACTGTCATTCCCTGGCAGCAGGGACTGAGTTACTGTCAACCCTAGAGTCTTGTCATTTGGCACAGTGTCCACCACAAAGTCAGTGATGGCTGAGTGGAGAGATGGATGAATGGATGAAGGAGCACCTGTTTGAAAAATTCCCAACACTTGCAGTGTGGAGAACCTGCCACTGGGTTATGTACTGTGTGTGACCCGTGATGTAACTCGGCCACCTCAACCTCTGCATCCTGGAGACTGCCAGGCTATTAGGAGACAAGACCCAGTATCTGGGAACTGTGTCTAAATCTGCATATGCATTCCGTGCCTCCAATCCAAACCTTGTTCATTAGCACAGCAATTAGCAGCAGCGCCTAATGACAGATGGTCCGGCAGTGAGCCTGAACCCCTGGCTCCACGGCAGGCTTGGAGTGGAGCAGATATGTCTGGCAAGGTTGATGTTTTCATTGATCCAGCAAGTCAGAGCTCCCAGGGCTGCTGGCTGTGGGTGAGCTGATGTCAACTCCGGCATGGTGGGGGCTGGGCCTAAAAGGGCCAGGCCTTGGAAACCAGCACTTGGAAAGGTCAGGGAAAATGTCCAGCCTCTATTCTAATTCTGGAATTTTTTACTTAAAGATCTGAATTTCATATTGGGAAGCCCCAGCACACCACCCCCAAATTTTCTTAAGCCCCTTGAACTCTAGCAACTTCTCCAGATGGTGCCCCTTCCTGTTAATACCTTTAAGGCTTCTGCATGTTCTACGATTATTATTTAGAATGGCAGTGTCCAGGCCCCTCGGCCTCAGCTAACAGACATGCAGAGTTTAGTGTTTAGCTTGTGTAAAACCAGTATTATGTAAACATACTTATATTTAAGAAAGTTTGGAGAGACATTTTCTTTTTCTTCATATTATCTTTGGTTTGAATCGGCTCATTGGTTACTACCCTGGGAATGATAGTCATTTCTCAAAAAAAAGAAACATCAAATTGGTATTCAAATGGCTGTCTGGGTCCTAGATTCAAGCCAGAGAGCAGCATCCTAAACCAGAGTGAATTTCTCAGAACTAGAGTGCATCAGAGCTAGAAAGGATCTTTCTGTCCAACCCTCTATCCCTGACAGTGACATTGGTGTCCAGAGGGGTTCAATGATTTGTCTGAGGACACACAGCGAATTCATCTTCCAGGTGGAATCTCTTCCCTACAGAGTGTTTCAGATCATCAGAAACATTCAGGTTCCACTGAGTATCAACCCCAAACCACTCTAGCAGAAATGGAATATGCTTCCTTCACGGCCTGTCAACAGTCAGGCCAAGTGAAACAGAAGAGAGGGTGCAGGCTGAGCAAGCAAGGCCTGCGATCTGTTGTTAGTCATGCGGAAACCATGCATCTTGTTTTGAGAGGTGTTGACAATGAGCCACACTGGAGAAGAATGTTAGCTGAGGTTGAGGAGTCCCCGTGGTGGGAGACCTTTGCCATGTGGGCCTTTCTCTGGAACATGGGGGTGTGGACTCGGGAGTCTACTTCCCACTAATACTGGTAGGAGAAACATGCATTGTGTAAAAGCCTGCACCTTCTTACCTCGTGGACACGACCCCTGGAGACAACCTTCCTCCCCTCCCTGTGTTAGCGAGTTTCACGGGCATGAAGTCCCAGGTGTTTGGCTAACATTTGTCTGAGGGTGCTGTGAGGAGGGGCTTTGGTTCAGAAACCCAGTCTTCAGGCTACATGGCAGCTGGTCACCAGGGGAGGCAGGAGATCGGATACCCTGGGGTGAATGTCGCAGAGTGAAGGCCCAGGTCTCAGTGCGCCTGTGGACTGGTCCCAGCTGACAGTGTTCCCTGCCTCCCTGCTGGGAGCACTCAGGTGGGCATCGTGACATGCTGGCTGGAAGGAGCCTCACTTCTCAGCTCTGTGCAGAGAGAGTGTCTCACTGAGGCAGACCTGCCCTTTCTGTCTTTGTTTTCTTTTTTAATTCTCTCAGAGGACATGCAGCTGAAGGAGGATTCAGGCATACAGGCCCCTCTTCTGATACAAAAACATGATCAAAATGTATTCAATCTCAGGGACATTTTTTTTTAAAATTTTCCTCTGGCGAGACAACTTTTTGTTGAAATATAAAGATAACAAGAGGAAACATCAATGGGAAAAGTATTTCTCCTATACGCCCCTCACCTTGTATAGTGCTTTAGCCTGCCAAATTTTGCATGGATGGGCATATATTTTGTACATATTTCTTACCTTAGTATAAATGTAACTCTTCTTGTATTTAAATATTCAGAATATTCATCTAACATGCTCCATTAGGGCTTAAAGTAAGTCTTTGTTACTTTGTGTAACAAAGAGAGCCTAAAGCCAATGGTTAAAACAAAACAGAAGTTTACTCCTCTTTCACTTGAGAGTCCAGCCGCTACAGCTACTGCGAGCTAGTAGTATTATTACTATTTCCCTGCCACTCCACCAGGGCTAGCTAACATGTGTTGAGTAACTACTGTGTACCAGGTAATGTGCTCTGTGCTTCAAATATGCTCATTCTTCTAATTCTGACATTATCCTTAAGAGGATTATTGTACCCATGTCACAGATGAGGAAAAGCTGTTCTCCCAAGGTCTCTTAGACAACATGTGACAGAGACAGGGGTGACTTCACATGCTCTTTCTCATAATCATTGTGTAACATGGTCACCAAGACCAGAAGGGTATAAGACGGGATCCAGGGTGACTCACCTGGCCAAATGTTCCAACCCCAAGAAAGATGAGATTCTGAGTCTCTAGGTGGAAATAAGCAAGGAAGATGCCAGGGATGCTGGGGCAGGACTTGAGGCTGGCTTTGCCTGTTGGTTTAAAGGACCAGGGAAAAGAGGCCATATTAGTCAGGGTTCCTGATTCCAAGAAACAGAAAGTACTTTCAGTTGCAACGAGGAAATGAATTCATGGAGAGGATTTGAGGCAGCTCAAAAGAGCATGTGAAGTCACCTATTGTCCAAGAGACCTTGGGAGAACAGCTTTTCCTCATCTGAAAAATGGGTACAATAATCCTCTTAAGGATAATGTCAGAATTAGAAGAATGAGCATATTTGAAGCCCAGAGCACATTACCTGGTACACAATGGTTACAGTGCATGAGGAGGCTGGAGGCCAAGACTTAGGAACAGGCAGGAGGGTGGCCAGGACCCACCTGGCAGCTGCCAGAGCTGAGCCTCTGAGCCCGGCGGCTGAGGACGCCATGCCAACCCCGTCACATCAGCTTGTCCCGCCACCTCCCACTAGCAGCATGGCCATGGCCACCCCTGGACACTGGCATGGCTTCTTTTGCCTCTGCCACACAAGTGGAACACTCCTCCTGGGTCCTGGTTTCCTGCGTCCTTTCCTCAAGCACAAATCTTGGGATGAACAGAGTGATTTCATGTTTGTCTCTCATTGAAATTTTTCTCCTGTCCCCAAATGAAACCTCAGAAAATTCTGATGACTCTTCCACTCACTGTTAGCAATATATTTTGTCACCTGAAGTCACAAAGCACAGTCTTGGTTCCATAATGAGAACGCTCAGTTGTGTGTGTCAAGTCCAGCCCTGCCTTTGACTTAGAGGTAAATCTTCTCTGCGTTCCCTTCCAGGGCCAGCTTCAGGGCTGGCCTTGTCTTGGACAGCAGGGAGAACTGTGCTTTCCTTCTCTGTTCTTCCTTTGCCCTCAGTTTACCAACAGCAGCTCCAGGGCTGGGCAAAGACAAGGAGAAGGGACAGAAGGAATGGAAAGGTCTTAGTAAATTGCCGTCACAGCCAGCTCTGTACTCGGTGGGGGGCAGACACTGAAAGCCCATTAGGCAGCAGGCCTCTTTCACACTTTCTTAGAGACGTAGTCATCATGGGGGTCAGGGGAAAGTGGCGCGGGGCGGGGGTGGGGGACAAAGGTGTCTGGCTCACCTGCTGACTGCAATCAAGCCTGAGGTCAGCACTGGCTTGGTGGCCCCATAGGAAGCCTGAAGCTTCCATTTTGCTGAAGTCCATCATTCTGCACCCGCTCTCTTCAGAGGGGTCCTCATCTGGAAAAGACCATTGCTGTACCCACAAAGCCTGGGAGTAAGACCCCCTCACTCTTCTTTGTCCCCACTTGTCCCCCATGGCCGCTGGCCCTCAAGAAGTCCCTGAGCTTCAGGCCCCCTGAGCCTCTGCTGGGCAGGGAGCGGTGGGATTTTTCTGCCAGCAGCAAGCAGTCTCTCCTCTCTTGCTGCTGGCAGCCACACTCCCTCACAGCTAACTTTCTCAGGCCTCTGTCAGGCACTAGCCCGAGGGGCCTCCAGGGGCCAGGGGACGGAGGTTAAGCTCTCCAGCGCACTGAAACCGCATTCTCCAGGCTTGAAGCGATCGCCCTCCGTCCCCGCTGCAGCTCTTTGCAGGTTCAAGCTCCCTCTCCTGAATTTCTTAGACACTGACCCGTGAACATCTGCATCTCGGTTTCTCTCTGCACCATGTAAAGTATGTGATATCTCTTTGTCTGACCGAGAATCTTGGCTGCGGTGAACTCTTTCCCAGGCTCCTGATTCGCCATCTGGAGAGGCCCCTCCTGATTGGCGGAGCCCGGCTCCCACCGAACCCCTGCAGCGGGGAATCTCACAGGCTCCCCAAGTGCCCCTGAGGGGCTGAGGATGCAGACGGAGCAGCCAAGTCACAAGGAGAGAACTCCCTCCTCCCTCCCCCAGTCCTGGGAATCAGGCTGCAGTTGTTTCTCTTAACGCACGGTGGGGGCATGAGAGGTCGAGGGAAGTTCCCCAGGAGCCCTGCTACAGCAAACCACCTTTTCTGCCCTGTGATATGGCAGCAAGCATGAAGAGGAATAATTTCGCATTACGGAAACATAATAGACCCAGTGCCTCTCCCTCACCCTGATTACATCTTCTAATCCTGGAGAGGGCCAGAGGGTTCAAAGGGGAATGAAAAACCAACCATAACCAGAAGAAGGTGGTTTCAGGAAGACTTTTTGTACCAGCCCTGGTGGCCCCTTCTCATGACCTTCTGGTCCTTGCATCCTAGCTCCCTGGCAGTCTGCAACAATAATGCGTATTTTTCAGTTTTGGGAGCCCTGCTGAGTGAGCAGTGCCCAAGATCACATCATTTTTCCCCCCCTCACCCATCTGAGACCATGGATGACTGTATTTCCCACATGCACTGTCTGACTTTCAGGCAACTGAAGCCCCATCATCCCACCACCCCCGCCCCAAGCCAGGGAATCTGGCCAGTGCGCAGAGGCACCGGGGCGGGACCTGCAATCTCCCTCCAACAGCTAAGCCTGTTCCTTCGAACCTTTAGGCTGCCAAGAAGAAAAACTATGAAAACAGTGGTTCCCAGGTCTTTGGAGCTTACAGACCAAAAATATGTTTTAAGAATGACCAGAAAGCCATTTTTAGGGTAAAGATATTGAAGAAAAAAGAAACCTAAAAAACGAACATCTCCTAGACCATCATTTCATGAAGGAAAGGACATTTTAACATATACACACATGTACACACACACACACATACAAAATAAGAAGGAAACTGATCTTGGAATAAGTGTGAGTGAGTGAAAGTCACTCAGTCGTGTCTGAGTCTTTGTGACTCCATGTACTGTATAGTATAGAATTCTCTAGTGGGTAGCCTTTCCCTTCTTCAGGGGATCTTCCCAACCCAAGGATTGAACCCAGGTCTGCCACATTGCAGGCAGATTCTTTACCAACTGAGCTATCAGGGAAGCCCTTGGAATAAATGATAGCCCCTTAAACTAAATACATGAGATTTTTCTATGAAAACTACCAATATTGTCCTTACTTTTCTCATTTTTTTGGCATCCCACGGAAACCCCACTGTAGCTTATTCCTTGTACTAGAGCTTGGAAAGCGCGAGCTCATGTTACTGAGTCAGTCGCAAGATAAAGGAAGGTTCAAATATGCAAATAGCTGCATCTCACTGCTTTTACTAACACTCATGCCTGATGGCCTAATTCTTGCTGGACACTAGGTATTTTGTGGGGTACACACTGCTCCCTGACTTCAAGGGATTGTATACTTGGGTGAAGGATATGGAAAATGTCACCTCCTCAAAGAGGTCCTCCCAGATCACCCCATCTAAAGTGGCAGCAAAAACATGCCTCATACCCCCATCCCTTGGGCCCCCTCAGTAATTCTCTAACCTGTCACCTTTTCTTTTTCTTCTGTAATCTGATCTTAAATGGAAATTGCTTGGTTCCTATATTTGCATCCTCCTTTGAGGTCCATCTCACCCTTCTAGAATGTAAGCCCCAAGGGTGCAGGAACCTTTTCTGCCTTACTCACCACTGGAGAGTCCACACAAAGGTAGAGAGGGCTCCCCAGGGCAGTGGTATGGGATCCTGGGTTGGGGTGTGGGAGAGGGACACAGCCACCCATTGTCCTAGGCTCCTCACACTATATGCAACCTCTTCAAATCTCTTAGTGATCAGGTGACATCATTGGAGGCATCTTACTCTGAATGAGTGTTCTGACTTCTGAATTAATGGAGTTAGGAAAACAAAATGGAACAGCAGTGATTCTTTAAAGGAGAAAACAAAGTCTGCTTTCTACCATTTACCTCCTTTGCTGAAGGCATGGAGATTGCTAGAAGGTCATGGGGAATATTTAGAATTGAAACTTCAAAGGCTTCCCATTGCCCTTCCCCAGTGGAAATCAGCAGTCCCCATAAATCACGCTAGCTGGTGGCAGCAGGAGGCTCTCAAATCCCCTCACCGGGTTGCCCCTGGAAATGGCAGGGGAGGTCCCAGGCAGGACCAGGGCCTAACGCTAACATCCCAGTGCCTGGCCAGGAGGCAGGTGCGGGACTCACTCTGCGTGGGGCTGGGAGCTGTGTAATTGCTTCTCAGGAGGTCCCTGCAGCTTCACGAAAGTAGTTGCAGGCTCCTTCCACTGTGTGTAGCTTCAGGAAGGCAGGCCAGAGCGAAGCTCAGTGCAGCTCCCTGGATGTCAGGAGCCAGGGAGTGAGCTCTGCATCTGGGGGAGAGGCTGGTCATATGCTAATAACTCAAGTTAACCTTAGCAAAAGTGCTTTGAATTTCCCATGTGCTGTGTGTATGCATCAGAAATGGTCATAACGGGTGTGTGGAGTCGATGTGGTCATTACGTCCTCTTCACGCACGAGAACACTAGAGCTCAGAGGGGTTAGGTGGCTTGCCTGAGGTCACACTGCTGACATATGACGTCACCAGGACTTGCATCCAGGTCTGCCCCGCCCCCAGTACACACACACCTCTGTGCTTCTGCCCCGAGCGCACCTCCCATTCACTGAAATGTGCCGTTGATTTGGAGACAAGCCCCAGAGCTCCATGACCAAACCCAGAGGTTGGAGTGACAACAGTAATAAATGGCAGCCACCCAGCTCTGCTATGGGTCAGGTGCTCTGCAGGACCTTTCTGCACATCAACTCAGTTAATCCTCACAACTCTGAAGGGCTTCCCCGGTGGTGCTAGTAGTAAAGAACCCGCCTGCCAATGCAGCAGACATCAGAGAGGAAGGTTCATTTCCTGGGTTGGGAAGATTCCCCCTGGAGAAGGGAATGACTACCCACTCCAGTTTGCCTAGAGAATCCCATGGACAGAGGAGCCTAGCGGGCTACAGTCCATGTGGTCACACAGAATGGGACATAACTGAAGCGACTTAGCACACAGGCACATACAACTCTGAAAGGTAGGTTATTACTATATCTTTGCCATTATGCTGATGAGAAACAGGCCCAGAGAGTTTAAGTGAACTTCCCAAGTCCCATAGCCATGAAGCAATAGATTCACAGTTTTGACCCAGCTTTGCCTGACCTGAAGTTACTGTAGCTCAGACAGTAAAGAATCTGCCTGCAATGTGGGAGACCTGGGTTCATTCCCTAGGTAGGAAAGATCCTTTTGGAGAACGGAATGGCAATCCATTTCAATATTCTTTCCTAAAGAATTCCATGGGCAGAGGAGCCTGGTGGGCTATAGTCCCTGGGGTTGCAAAGAGTCAGACACAACTAAGGGACTACACTTTGCCTGACTTCAGTGCTCCCTCGAAAGCATCATCCTGTGGGACACAGTTCATTCCACAAATACTTATGGAACACCTGTTCCATGCCAGGCACTTTTCTGGAAGATAGGGATTAGCACTAAATGGGGAGACAAAGCCCTTGCCTTCATGCGGCTCACATTCTGGTGGCGGAAACAGACCATAAACTTAGAAAGAAAGAAATGTATGCTTTTTGGCTATAGGTTTTTAAAGACAAGAGGGTCTGTTTGGACCCTGGCCCCCTCTGAGTGAAGACTGTAGGTGGGCAGGGCAGCAGGGGACCAGTTAAGAAGTGATGGCAATAATCCAGGTAAAATACAAGGATGGCTTGGATCAGGATGATGGTAGTGGATTAGCAGGGGATGTTTTCATTCCCTTTGAGGCCAATCAGAAAAACTGGTCGATAGACTGGATGTAGATTGGGAAAGAAATCAAGGAGTCAAGGGTGACGCCAAGATTTCCACCTGAACAGCGGGAGAGATGGAATTACCAGTTGCTGAGATGGAGGAGACAGGAAGGTCAGGAATTCAATTTTATTATTTGTGTTTGAGATGTTTATTCCCCATCCAAGGAGAGATATTGAGAAGCCATTGTGATTTATGAGCATGGAATTCAAGGGGTGTTCTATGCTAAAAATGTATCATATTTCACCAAATAGAAGATGTCATTGACTGTAAGACCATCATTTTTTTATGTACTACAAAGAAAGAGTGCTAGCTTAGTTTCTTAGTGTGTCCTAACTCCTACCTTCAGAGATATTAAAATGTGTGTGTTTTAAAATCAATGGGATATAGCCAGTTTGGGAGTTGCTGCTGTCTAGATGATATTAAAGGTGCTGAGAGTTGATCACCATGGCAGTGGTAGAGGAGAGAGAGGAGAAAGGGCAGTGTAAGGACTGAGTTCTTGAACAGCAAAGCAAGGACGCTCACCACCCCGTTCCAGACAAAAGCAATGTCAGGGAGTTAAAGTTCTTTTTCAGAGGCAGATGTCATGACGGTGCCTCCCTGTGGGGCTTCAGTCTGAGGATTCAGAATTCAGAGCTGGCTGGCTGGCATGGCAAGTGCATCACCTGGCGCTGCTACATGGTGTTATTCAAAAGGGCCAGACCTGTGGGCTCATCTGGGTTTAAGTCTGAACTCAATTGCTTCATCAGTAATATATGCATATAATGTCTGTTACATCACTTTGCCAACAAAGGTCTGTCTAGTCAAAGCTTTGGTTTTTCCAGTAGTCATTTACGGATGTGAGAGTTGGACCATAAAGAAGGCTGAGCGCCAAAGAATTGATGCTTTTGAACTGTGATGTTGGAGAAGACTCTTGAGAGTCCCTTGGACTGCAAGGAGATTAAACCAGTCCATCCTAAAGGAAATCAATCCCGAATATTCTTTAGAAGGACTGATGCTGAAGCTGAAACTCCACTATTTTGGACACCTGATGCGAGAAGCTAACTCATTAGAAAAGACCCTGATGCTGGGAAAGATTGAGGGTAGGAGGAGAGGGGGATGACAGGATGAGACGGTTGGATGGCCTCACTGACTCAATGGACATGAGTTTGAGCAAGCTCCAGGGATTGGTGATGGACAGGGAGGCCTGGCATGCTTCAGTCCATGGGGTCACCGAGCGTTGGACACGACTGAGCGACTAAACAGCTACTCCCTTCAAGACCCAGAAAACAGACCAATCTCTTCTTTCTCTGGGCCAGTTTCTGCATCTATAAAATTAAAAGAGTGTCAACAGGGTAATCTTTAAGCCCTCTTCTAACTCAGGGATTATGATAACAGTAATACTGACTGCAGTAATTTGAACATCTGCAGGGTGATTTATGTAATCATTAATCAATATAAACAACTACGTGTGTACTATTATCCCCATTTTACAAAATAAGGCAGCTGGGACCAAAAAGGGGACAGGCCATGCACAGTGGTGGAGCCAGACTGCAAAGCAGGGTGTTAAGGCCAAGGGCGCTGGATTCCACCAAGCCCCCGACTCTCCCTGCTGGGATTGATGTGTGGTTCTTAGTGGCATTATCACCAGAGACCAAGGGCCACCCCTCCGCCCTCCTTATATGACAAGGGTCATTCAGGGTGTTGCCCCCCATAAACTGGGAATGTGATTTGTCTCAGTAGCTCCCATGTACTCATGGAATTGGAGTGGCTCTTGGAAAGATCACTAGAAAGAGGGGCAACTGATGTCAAGTGTAGAGGTGACCCATACCAGCCCTGCGGACTTGGTGTCCAGTGTTCTCTTGGACCATACTTTTGCAAGTCAAGGGTGAGTATCCAAGAATCACAAAAACTGGTGCTGAGTGGGCCTCCTGCGACTGGGGAGGGGCTGGTGAGAGCTGCTCAGCCTTCTCTGGTATCAGGAGAAAGTTTTCTGAGCAGAATGTGGGAGGGAAAAGGTGGATTTCAGTGGGTTTGAGTGATGGGACAGAGTTGGCTCTTGGCCAAGGCCTAATCATGGAGCTGACCAGTCAATTGCTATCAACATTTTGATAGGATCATAGTGTAGGCCTGGGTTTCATAACTTCAACAGTATTGGCATTTTGATCAGATAAATGTCCCCAATGGGGAACTGTCTGACCCTTGCAGGGTGTTTAGCAGCATCTGAGTCTGCTATCCATTAACGCTAGTGTCAGCCTGTCAAGCCCAGGTGTGTGTGTGTGCTTAGTCATGTCCAACTCTTTGTGAACCCATGTTCCCTGCTGTATCTGCAGCGCCAGCTTTGGCGCATGGCTAATGGTTGGTTGAGTGACTTTGGTGAACACCTACTCTGTGCCAGTTGCTGTGCTGGGGCTGAGGATGCCAAGGTAAATAGCACGGTCCCTGACTCCTGGGAACTTGGTGCCTCATGGAGGGAGACCAGTGGAGGAGGTGAGGATGGGGAAGTAGGGGAGCACAGAAAGGGAGCAGGTGAGGAGAGAACTCCAGCGGGTGGTCAGAGCAAAGGTGGAGTGCACAGCATCTCTAGAGGCATGAACATCCACGGGATCAGGGAGGAGCCCAGGGGACAGCGAAGGAGCATGGCACAAAGCTTGGCACTGCAGGGGTACCAGGGCTCTATCTGAAGCAGCTGGAGATGATGGTGGTGGAGTAGAGGAGGCCAACTCTGAGAGGCCTTGAATCCCATGTGAAGAAACATCACCTCTTCGGGTTGTTGTGACTGTGATTGTAGGCTTAGCACAATGCTTGGCACATATTAAGTACTCCGCGAAGCATCACTATTCCTATTGGTGTGGTGAACAAGGAGCTGTTGGAGGTTTTTGAGACAAATGAGGGATGTGATAGATTAGTATTTTAGCGAGATCACTGGGGCAGTGATGTAGGAGGCAGCTTGGCGGTGGCCCTGGGAAAAGCAGATGAGAAGGAATCGGGAGGATAGTTGTTCAGAGGCGGCTAGAATAAAGAGGGAGTCAGGGGGCACGGGTCCCAGGATCTGGGGCGTGTGCTGTGGTGGGACACGTGGCTGTATTTTGCTCCTCCAAACAAGGGTGCAGGGGCTGGAGGAGGAGGCCCACTGACAGTCGTTTGGGCCAGGGGGCAGTACAGCTCAGCCTGACCTGGTTTCCTCAGCAGCTCATAGCCAGCTCTGCATTTCAGACAGCCCTCTCAGTGAGGAGGTTTGCCATTTGTATCGGTTGATATACTTTTAATTAAAATCGTAATCATTTGAGCATTCTCTAAAGTTTTACTTTGGGAATTTGCCTTCTTACGAGCTCTGCCCTAATTAGTATTCTCTTTATCCTTTATTAATAAATTATATATCAACAGTTTCATTACCTCCTTTGATCACAGAGTCTCACGATTCCTGAGTCAGATTCCTCTCTCTGTTGACATTTTGGGTGAAGTGGGGCCAACCAGGCCTGATATGAGGGGTTGAGAATTAGAATTCTCAGTTAATTCCCAGTAACATGGGGATCCATCTTCTTCCTGCTCGCCTGAGATCCCAGCAAGCACACAGCATTTGCGTCTCCTGAGGTCAAGATTACAGGGGCAGACTTTGGAGGAAGCCCCTGGAATTAGGCAGACAAGCCCGAGACAGTGGTCACACATGTATTAATACCGGGAACCATAATTGGGAAAATAGAAGTGGAAAAGCTGATGGGTTAGCCCACAGACTTCACCCCAGGCTCAGAAAGATTAAGTAACTTGATTATAGTCACAAATTCAGGTCATTAAAGCTTAAGGAGTCAATAGGGACTAATGTTTATTGGGCAGCTATTATGTGCTAAATTCTATGTGAGGTGTTTTATGTGCCTGGTACCTGTTAATATTCCAAGCCAGCTAATGAGATGTAGGCAGTTTGGTCTCCTATCTCTGGAAGAGAAAAGAAAGTCAGTGAAATTAACCAGCTTCTGTCAATCCACCTGCTAGAAAGAGACCCAGCTGGTGTTCAGGTAAAGGTCTGTCCAATTTCAAAAGCCTCTCTCTGTTGACTGCACGAACTGGATTACAACCAAGGCATACCAGCTTGAGGCCCACTGCCTTTTTGTTTGAGGCCCCCTCTGGAGGGCGTGTTAAGCCCTTGCTATTCAAACTGTGGTGCAGGGATCAGTGGCATCAGCTCACTTGGGTTTAGGTTATAAATGCAGAATCTTAGGCCTCAGTTCACACACAGCAATCAGAATCTGCATTTTTACAAAATTCCCAGGACGTGACAATATCCATTAAATTTGGGAAACAAAATGGAATTTGATATTTGTTCAGCATTGTCTACTAAACCTCATGAACTTTCCAAGGTCAATGCTACTCCTCATAAATAGATATAGAGACGTTAGTGATTTGTTCCAAGTCTTTTACCCGATTAGTAGCAGAATCCAGATATAGTCCCTAGCCTTGACCCTGAACTGGGGTTCTAGGAGCTGAGGTTCCATATTCTCAGGTTGGTGTTCTTAGGCTTCAGGAAGATAATAATGGAGATTGGGAGCCATTATTAGCATTCCCTAAAGTCTGTTATGTATCTTCTACTTCATCCTAGTCAGACCACAGGGACATGAACTTGGACACAAGTGTCTTTGCTTTTGGCAAGAATTATAGTTGGCCAGCATGGAAACTAGTTATTTCCTGGAGAGCAGGGTTTGGATTGGCAATAGTATATGACTTTGACTAATATAGTCAATTTTAAAATATATAATAGTCAATCCTAAAGGCAATCAACCCTGAATATTCATTGGAAGGACTGATGCTGAATCTGAAGCTTCAATACTTTGGCCACCTGATGCGAAGAGCCAGCTCATTGGAAAAGACCCTGATGCTGGGAAAGATTGAAGGCAGGAGGAGAAGGGGATGACAGAGGATGAGATGACTGGACATGAGTTTGAGCAGACTCTGGAAGTTGGTGATGGACAGGGAAGCCTGGTGTGGTGCAGTCCATGGGGTTGTAAACAGTCGGACAGGACTGAGTGACTGAACAACAGCAACAAATATAAAATAGAGACATTAATTATGTTTCAAAAATTCAATTTGTTTAGGAGTCAGTGGCTATCAATTTATTGGGTCAGTAGTGGGAAGGAGATTACAAAAGGGGTCCCTTTGAGTCTAGTAACTTCTCATTTGTGTTGAAGAAATCCAGAGGAACAGCGTCAGTAATCATCAGAGAAATGCAAATCAAAACAGCAGTGGCGTATCACATCCTACCTGTTAGCATGTCGTTGTTGTTGTTGATCAGTTGCGTCATGTCCAAGTCTTTGTTGGTCTTTGGTCAACAGCCACCAAATGGGCTTTGTCTTTTCCTCCTGCTCGTAATGCATTTTGGATATGATCACTTTACTGTCCATTTCCAGAGTAACTTTCCCTAGTCTGGGCATAAGCTCACAGGTATATCAGGTCTAGTCCAAGTGTCTTTTCAAGTCAAGCAGTCCTTGGTTCAAGTCCTGGCTCTGCCACTTTCTGTGTGATCTGAGTTATTTAATCTTTCTAAGCTTCAATTTCTGTATCCATGAGATGAACCTGCCTTGTAGGTTGTTGTGAAGATAGATAGGGGAAATATATCTGGAGGAACTGGCCTAGAGATCACATTTTGTAGGGAAAGCACCTGAATTCTAGAAGCATGAGCAGCGTGCATGGTAATAAGGCTGCAGAGAGCAGGACGGCCAGAACCCAGCCTTGGGTGCCCGGCCTCACGGCACCTTCTGCAACACCTATGCTCCAGGTGTGATGAGCAAATGCCACATAGAAATCAGCTCAGACCAGCAGAGTCTCTCACTTTGCTTTTTGTTCCTGTATCTTTAAATATCACTGACACTGGAAGGGCTGTGATGAGGTCCAATAACCTGGCCAAGCTGTGACATCTCCAGAGCAGCCTGGCCCAGAAGGCTGTCGTAATCATTTAGCTGCATCGTGATCTCTTCCGAGAGGCCTCCCCTGACCAATCAAATTTGGAAGGTCTCTGCTCATATCCTTATACATCCCTCTGTGTTGTTTTCAAATTACACCTCATCTTTGGTGCTTTAATACCATGGTCTGTGTAGTATTTTACTTATTTACGTATCTTTTTAAAATTAACCCTTTTATTTATTTTATTGGAGTATTGATGCTTTATAATGTTGTGTTTCTTTTCTTTCCTTTTTTTTTTTAAACTTCCTTATTTTTTTGGCTGTGCTGGGTCTTTGTTGCTGTGCAGGCTTTCCTCTAGTTGCGGTGAGCAGGAGCCACTCTCCAGTTGTGGTGCTCGGGCTTCTCATTGTGGTGGCTTCTCTTGTTGGGAGCATAGGCTATAGGGTGTGCAGACTTCAGTACTGCACTGCATGTGTTCGGTAGTTGTGGCTCTTTCATGGTCTAGAGCATGGTTCTAGAGCCTAGAACCATGTGTACTAAGCCTTGGTATGCAGGCTTAGCTGCTCCAAAGCACATGGGATCTTCCCAGATAGAGAATCAAACCTGTGTCTCCTGCACTGGCAGGTGGATTCTTCACCACCATTTTTATTTAAGAATAATTGTAGATTTACATACAAAATAATACAGGGGGATCCTTTGTACTCTTCATCCAGTTTCCCCCATGGTAATATCTTTCAAAACTGTAGTGCAGTATAACAACCAAGACATTGATATGGTTTATATTTAAAATTTTCTTTTTACTAGAAATTCAGTTCAGTTCAGTTGCTCAGTCATGTCCAACTCTTTGCGACCCTATCAATGGCAGCATACCAGGCTTCCTTTGTCCATCACCAACTGCCTGAGCTTACTCAAACTCATGTCCATAGAGTCGGTGATGCCATCTAATCATCTCATCCTCTGTCATTCCCTTCTCCTTCCACCTTCAATCTTTTCCAGCATCAGGGTCTTTTCCAATGAGTCAGTTCTTCACATCAGGTGGCCACAGTATTGGACTTTCAGCTTCAGCATCAGTCCTTTCAATGAATATTCAGGACTGGTTTCCTTTAGGATGGACTGGTTGGATCTCCTTGCAGTCCAAGGGTCTCTCAAGAGTCTTCTCCAACACCACAGTTCAAAGGCATCAATTCTTCAGTGCTCAGCTATCTTCATAGTCCAACTCTCACATCCATACATGACTACTGGAAAAACCATAGTCTTGACTAGACGGACCTTTGTTAGCAAAGTAATGTCTCTGCTTTTTAATATGCTGTCTAGGTTGGTCTTAAGGGCCACTAAATCAGGAGCTTTGTCTCGTTTGTCACAAAATTCCCAGTATCTAGTATAGTGCCTAGGATGTGATAGGTGCTTAATTACTGTTTGCTAAGTGTGTGAGAAAAAATTGTAGTGCAAGAACCCGGTGTCATTTTCCAGTGCTTCCCCTCCCTGCAATCTTTAAATAGCTCTGTGATGCCCAGGCAGCTTTTACTCGGCAAAGTCATGGGTTCCTCCAAATCCTGTGAACTGAATCTCATTAAACCAGTTAGAGCAATGGTCTTCAAACTAGGAGTACATTAATATTTTCCCAGGGGTATGTATGCATGAATAGTTTGAAAGGAATCAATTTTCAGACACTCAACTTGTGTTTCAACAACTTTCCAGTATTGATCTGCCCCAAAAGAT
Organism: Antilocapra americana; assembly: GCA_007570785.1. Classification (NCBI taxonomy): domain Eukaryota; kingdom Metazoa; phylum Chordata; class Mammalia; order Artiodactyla; family Antilocapridae; genus Antilocapra; species Antilocapra americana. Next base: position 1,129,730 of record ML661325.1, read on the forward strand.
CTACCCAATGAAAGTTCAAAGGCTCTTCTTCCATTTAATAAGAAGGAGACCTCTGCCTTATATCAGATCTTACTAGGATGATTTGCCCTGGGATTTTAAATCATCCAAATGTCAAAGGGATAAATTGAATATATTAATTTGAAGTAAGCCACAAATGACTTAGGTACTAAGGTACATAAATGACTAAGGCACTAAGTGACTAAGCCACCTTTAATACCTAAGGTACCTTAAACACACAAGGCATCCTGTCTTTTCCCAAACTGTGCATATTTCTGTTACAGACAAAAGTTGGCACAGGGCTTCCCTGGTGGCTCAAATGGCAGAGAATCTGCTTGCAATGTGGGAGACCTGGTTTCGATCCCTGGGTTGGGAAGATCCCCTGGAGGAGGGCATGGCAACCCACTTCAGTATCCCTCCCTGGAGAATCCCCATGGACAGAGGAGCCTAGTAGGCTACAGTCCATGGGGTTGCAAAGAGTCAGACACAGCTGAGTGACTAAGTGAAGCACAGGGCTTGTGTTGGGATGCTCTGAATGCAAAACAGACAAAGCTGCATAGGTTGATGATAATCTCAAGGTGCTTAGAATATTTTTCAGGACTACCATTTTTTTCCAAGAGGTTTCCCAGGTGGCTCAGTAGTAACGAATATGTCTGCCAATGCAGGAGATGTGGGTTCAATCCCTGGGTAGGAAAGATCTCCTAGAAAAGGAAATGGCAACCCCATCCAGTATTCTTGCCTGGGAAATCCCATGGACAGAGGAGCTTAGAGTCAGACATGACTTAGTGACTAAACATTTTTTTCAAGTTATATTGGTAAAAAAACATGGATAAAATTTATATGTGATCTCTTTCTGATTTGATATGCATTATTCCATTCATTATTTTTAAATCACACCAAAGGATTTTATTCAAATTGTACTTAATCCTAATTTTGTTTAATCTTATGAAATGTATGCTATTTTAGGCTTCTTATTAACATAGAGTAAATATTGTGCAAACATAATGACAACTTTTAGATGATCAGTTTAACAAGGAGCCCATGTCTTTTCAACCTTCTTTTGTGGAGATGGGGGGCAAGAAGACTGAAGACTACAGAGACAACACAGTCATTTGGAAAGCCATTATCAGCTGCCATTTTGATTCAAGATCTAATGTCATGGGCATTTTGAAGCCTTTTCATCACATCCCAAATCTGATGCAATCAGTCTACTCCCTGAAAAGTTATCAAGAGGCAGCCAGGCTACAAATGCTCAGGGTTGAATAGTTCTCTTGAAAGAGGCCTCACTGTGTCCAGCTGATAATCAAACGAATGGCTGCCTTGAGATAGGCTGCCGATGGGGACCCACTGCTCCCCCATCCCTTATCCAAGCCTGGGCTCTGTTTCTCTCCCGATAGGAGCACATAATCCCATCAGCGCCAATGGGAGTTGTGTGCCTGCTTTGCTAGAGACAATAGGCTGTCTGAGAGGGACAATTGTTCCCAGCAACTGAGGGGGTAAACATGATTGGCTATTCCTAGACACTATCTAGGAAGGGTCCGGCTGAGCCCCCAAAGCTCTTTCTTTGTTAGGCTGCGGAGCCAGAGGACTCAGCCTGCCTCTTCTCCCTCAGTTCAGTTTCAGTTCAGTCCTGTCCAACTGTTTGCGACCTCATGGACTGCAGCACATCACACTTCCCTGTCCATCACCAGCTCCCGGAACTTGCTCAAACATGTCCATCGAGTCAGTGATGCCATCCACCATTTCATCCTCTGTAGTCCCCTTCTCCCTCAGTGGCTGCCATCCCCCACCGTCAGAGGCAACCCATCCCTGGGGCATCTCCCAACGGCCCCAGCCAGACTGCTTGCCGGAGGCCTTCCGGGCTTCTCTCCTTCCTCCTTCTAATGACAAGCCCAAGGACCTTGTCTAGTTCATTCTTCACAGTATCAGAAATAAAAATTGCATTTACTGGGCATTTATTATTTCCCTAGGTTGCAAGACACAGTAGTACATTTAACTATAATCCTCATGGCAATACTGCAGGATAAATACAAGCATTCCCATTAATTAAAGCAAAAAGAGCCTCAAGGAAGTCACACATCTGGTAATCGCAGAACCTGGATTCAATCCCACAGGGCTCTATCAGCTTTGGAGCTCGGGGTTTGGTTTCCCAAACCAGTGTTTGGGAATGCCAGCATTTCCCAAAATGTGCCTGCTTCAGGATCCTCTGAGACAAAGCCTGGGAAAGGCTCTACAGTATTTCTGCTCTATGCACCCCAGTCCCTTTCTTGGAGAATCCCAGTGCACTTTAGTTTATCACCAATTCTGGGGAGTCCTACAGGAAGTAAACTTGCTAACTTATTTAATTCAATATTTCCCAAGTGGTTGTCCTTTTTTTGCACAAGGCAGATTATACTTTGCTAGATGCTAAACTATATGATAAAGATGGGGGAAGGGGTTCCCTGATGGCACAGTGATAAAGAATCCACCTGTCAGTGCAGGAGATGCAAGAGACACGAGTTCAATCCCTAGATCAGGAAGGTTGCCTGGAGGAGGAAATGGCAACCCAGCCCAGTATTTTTGCCCGGAAAACCCCATGGACAGAGGAGCGTGGTGGGCTACAGTCCATGGGGTCACAAAGAATGGGACACAGCTGAGCAACTGAGCACACATGATAACGACGGGAGGAGGAGCCAGCTAGAGGAAGCCAGAAATACGACTGGCTCTTTTACCCATAGCCCCTTAAGCCAGCAGCAGAGGAAGAGCTGTCAATTGCTGCTTTGGATTTCAGGGCTGACAAGGGAATCATAGCCAGGTTTTTTCTCTCTCTTTCTCTCATTTTAATTTTTATTGGAATATAGTTGATTTACAACATTTGTCAGTTTCAGGTGTACAGCAGCATGAGTCAGATATAGATACAGCTTCAAAATGTAGCTAATTTAGATTCTTTTCCCATATAGGGCGTTACAGAGTGCTGAGTAGAGTTCCCTGTGCTATGCAGTGGGTCCTTGCATGCATGCATGGTTAGTGACTCAGTTGTACCCAACTCTTTTCAATCCTGTGGATTGGCTCCTCTGTCCGTGGGACTTTTCAGGTGAGAACACTGGAGTGGGTTGCTATTTCCTTCTCCAGGCGATCTTCCCGACCCTGGAATTGAGCCCGCGTCACCTACATTGGCAGGTGGATGCCTTACCCACTGAGCCATCAGGGAGGCCTGAAGTAGGTCTTTGTCACTTATTCATTACAGGGTCCTGGCAGCACCATAGAGATCCATCATCCAGCATTTCCTATTCCACCTTTTATACAGAAAATGTGACCTGCTTTCCCATGGCAGGAGAAATAGATTGTTCCAGAATTCAGGGAAGGAGAGATAGATAGGCTGCATGAGACTATACTGTCCTGGGATGGAACTGAAACTCAGCAGGGCGAGGGGGTTACTATAGATAAAGCTGCGTGTCCATCTTTGGGGACTGGCTGTCCCTGGGGTTCTCTACAGCAGCCGGCTGAGGCCAGGACTCCTCCGCTGTGCTGGGAGCTCCTCCTCCACACTCGGGGTGTACTCACAGCTGAGGCCCCTCGTCTCTTTGTCCCACCAGAGCCAAAGGGCAGAGCCTCAGGCATCAGGCAGAGCATGAGGCCCAGGCTGACGTGGGACAAGCCAAAATGACATGTCATGGGGATTTGTGGGCCTCACTGGAGCCATTTCCTCCAGAGGGTCATTTTATTTAGTTCCAATTGGACCCTGTGATTGGTCTCAGCCCTGGGCCACCTGGTGTCCTGGCTCTCCATATGGCAACAGCTAGGAAGATGCCATTTTTCAATTGAAATATGCTTCTACCTTACTGTGGATCAGTTTGTAATTACCTTTGGCTGGAAAGGGGCTTTGATTTTTAAAAACTAAGCTGGGAAGTAATTTCTCCACCTCTGATTTGTTGGCCTGATGGGTCAGTGTCTTCTCTCTATTAACTCAGAGTTGCAGCATCGGAGTGACAGGACACGTTGGTCTTATGGGTCAGCAGGGCCCACCACCGACCTCATGTGGGAATCCCTTCCACCTACCCTAGACAGATGGTCCTTTAGCCTGAGCACTGCCAGACAGGGAGATGCCTCCCTCACTCAGGTAGGTGTGGACCTATCTGCTGTTGGCCGACTCTTAGTAAGTTTCACCCCATAGGGAGGTAACAATGGGTAGCCTTTAAGGAATGATCACCACCCGCCAGACTAGGCTAGGCAGTTGATAAGCATGTCTTATTTAATCTTCATCATAACCCTCTAAGGTCGATAATCTTATTACCCCCATTTTGCAGAATGAGTGAAACAAGCCACAGAGGGTTAAGGAACTTATTCAGCATCCCACAGGCAGTAAGTGGTGGAGCTGATGAGTTCTGGAAGGGTCACTCCAGCGCCCAAGCTCTTAAGCCCTGAGCACTCAGCCTTGAGTAAGAGTAGTTGTTGTTTATGAAACGTTTATTAGGAGCCAGGCTCTCTGCCAAGGGTTCCATCTAATTTCATTGTAGCAAGATGAGAATTGGTTCTTAGGGTGCCTGTTTTAGATATAAGGACCCAAGGGATTCAGCCAAGATCACCAGCAGAGCTGTGATTCTCATCAAGACCTTTTTGACCCAAAGTGCAGTCCATCCAAAGCCAGAATGCTGCCATTCTACAGGTGGAAAAACTGAGATTCAGAAAATTTGGGAGTTTATCCAAGCTAGAAGTGGCAGAGTTAGGAGATCATCCTGACTCAGACTCAGGGCTCAGCGGTGGTCTCCTGCTCACCTCTAAATCCTGCTCCTCGAGGATCAGCCCCTCTGATGACAGGTGAATCTGTCTCTTTGTCCTCCTCAGTAGCTTTAATAAACTTTCCATGTAGCTGGTCAAGCACGAGTCTAATCACATAAGTTTGAGAACCCACGATTAGATAAAGCTGATGTTCTCTTCCAAATTCTGAGGTTCTAAGACTTCCTTCATCCATCCTCGGTCACCTCAAGAATAGGGTCATGGAAAGCAATGCAAATTTGAAAGTCAGAAAGATGTGGGTTCAAATCCCTGCTCTGCCATTTTCTACTTGTGTCATTTTAAGCAGATTGAATACACTCCTAGGGGCTCAGTTTCCCTGTCTGTGACCAGAGATAAGAATGAGTACCTGATGTTTGTCGGTCTGTCTCTTTTGAAAGCAGGAGCTTCCTCCCAGAAGTGCTTTCTAAATGTATCCCTGATGTTCCGGGACCATGACTTGAGCTGTCAGTGATGTGTTGCTGGCCAGCGTGCCAGCATTCACTGCTACCTTCACTGAAATGTCATTGTGTTTATCACGTTTACTTGCAAAGACCTCCATATGGTCCTTTGGCTTTATCCTCACAACAAACCCCACCTAATCCAACTGATACAGTCTCTCCAATTTATACTCGCCCTTTGAGAAAGGTTCAGCCTGGTGGAGGAGTTAAAATCAGGGACTCTGGAGTCAGCTGTCTTGCCATTTTTGACTGTGCGATCTTATACAAGTCAGCTAACTGAGCTGAGCCTGACTTCCCTGACTTTGACTATAAAGAGGGAGTGAAAATACCTGGCCCCTCACTCTAGAGTAGTCCAGGGTGACAGAGATACTCAGAGTAGATTTTCAAGCATTATTTCTCTTTCTATTCCCTGTCCTCTCCTCTCTCACGTGGCCAACTCTGAGGTCGACCTCTCAGCAGCACCAAATGCTACTCATCACCTGCTCTTGCATTTCCAGGCTCGTGGAGCATAATCTGTCAACTGCTACAGTGGTCAGGATTATACTTTACTGCTTAATGAAAAGGATCATTCCAATGTAAACTCCATTCTTTCGCTGTCTTGACCCAGGTTTATGGATGTCCTTATTATAGCAATATGATCTGCACTGTATGCATCCATTTAAATACTATTTCTTGAGCATCTTGCAGTGTTTATTATTGTACCTGGCACATAGTAAGTGCCAATAAACATTTGCCAAATGAACGAGTGAATGCATGGATTAGTACTTCTTCAAGGAAGCAGTGATGTGGGCAGAGCTGGCTGCTATCTAAACCAGGTGACTTAAGGGGTGTGATAAGGAGATGGACTTGGTCCCAGACCCTCCAACTCTTGAGTTCTTTCTCCTGTGAGTCTCCAATATGAGCAGAATGGGATCCACGCTCTGAGCCAGCCACAGATTTCAGGGGCAACAATGGAGACAGAGGTCACTGTAAAGACCAAGGTCACATCTCTCATCCCCAAGACTTGCTGGTTCTCAGGCTCTAAGTGAGTCAGAGTCAGTAACCCCATGTTCTCAGCAGCCATCACGACCTGAGCTGGGTTCAATCTCCCTGGAGTCCACACTCCATGATGAGAAATTGAAGCGAGGTGGGGGCTAGGTGGGCCGTGTTTCACCCTGGGACACTGATCTACATTGGTGGCTTGGAGTTGGGGAGGAAATCCACTTTGGGGAGACAGTGGGGTTTACTCTGCAACCTCTTCCTAGTTCCTCTCCCCTCTGGCTGCTCACCTGGCTGTCTTACCCTCCTGGGGGCTGTGAGAAGAAAGCTTGGGCAGGCAGAGGGATGGATTAGCGGGTACAGCAGAATGGGCCCTGGTTTGGGAGCCAGGCTGAGCTGGAGTGAGCTGGCTCTGCCCTCTGCTAGCTGTAAGACCATAGGTAACTCTCCCAGCTCTTCTTTAGCCTAAATCCTGCCACTTAAAGCAAAGGAATGAGAATGGGAATCCTAAGACCTTCTTCACTGCAATGTTGTAAGGATGGCTCGGGTCCTCATGTACAGAGCGCCCAGCAGGCCCGTGGTCAAGCGTGTGCCTGATGTTGGGTGCTCCCTTCTGCATCCTGCTTTCAGCCCAGGAGGCAGTAGAGCCAATTCAGAGCCATTTTCATGTTCAGAGACCCTTTCCCCTCCCAGAAGCTGCTCTGAGCTTTGTGGTCCTCATCCATCTACTCATCCTTTCTTGTGCGCAGGCCAGAGACCCCCTCACCAAGGTGGGTACTTATTATTGGGATCTCCCAGGAGACCACCACCCACAATGCAGGAGATGCAGGGAACGCAGGTTCAATCTCTCAGTCAGGAAGATCCCCTGGAGGAGGGCATGGCAACCCACTCCAGTATTCTTGCCTAGGAAATCCCATGGACAGAGGAGCCTAGCTAACTACAGTCCACGGGATTGCAAAGAGCCAGACATGACTGAGAGACTGAGCATGAGGGCATGCACAGGCGGGCTGAGCCGCTACCCAGACCTGACTGGCTCTGAGCTTTCGCAAGTGGGCGGATGTGTGTCTCAACACTGCCTCCAGGGAGCTTGGTTTGGGCGTGCTGGCCAACTGGATTATTCACTCCATGTGTGCTCACCTCCCTCTCTCTCCCTTGGAGCCTGGTTTAAAGACTGGTGCTGGATGTGGCCTCCAGGGAGAGTTCCTTTCCAGGGGACCTCTGAACCACCAGCATGTGGATGGTCAAAGGAAGATGGTCCTGGCTGGGGGTTGCCCGCCTTGATGCGGAGCCTCCACCAGGAGCCTCACTCCCTGGGAGGCTGGCATTGAGCTGCTGGGAGTCAGTTGCTCAACAGACAATTTAGCGTGACGTGAAAGGTCAGAGAGGTAGGCAGTGGTGCCTTTTTATTTTCCTGAGGGTACTAAACATTTGGGGAAATGATCTCATTGTTTCCACCTTTCTTAGTAGAGGAACTTTTCTGTTGTTTGTCTTCAAGTAAAATGTGAAGCACTTATAGTATATAAAGCAGTATTATAACGCGAGGGCAGAGGGGCTCCAAGTGGGGTTGAGGTCTCCTTCCCCCCAACAAAGGAAGTTTCCATTGGGTGCTTCTAGGGAATCTTGCAGTTCCAAGGGGCTCTGTTTTAAAACCAAGGAGACTCATTCTCCAGCAAGCCACCCCAAATTCTGTTCAAGCAGGCAGCAAAAGCAAATAGATGTTTTCATGAAAAAAATTCTCGCCCCTGTTCCATCTTGATTGAGAGTCTCTCACGAGGCCTGACTGGTTTCTGAAGAGCAGATGACGGGAGGGTGAACCCCCACCGCAGAGATGTCCTCCTCTCCGCAGCCTGGCTGTCCTGCAACCAAGGCTGTGCCAAGGGCTCGAATGACAGATCCCTGGGGGTCTGGCCACTGTGACTAACGGAAGCCCCATGGTGGCCAGGCTGGGGGCCTGGGTGGAAAAGACTGAGTGACTGGGGGCAGGTAGGAAAACAGCCTGGCAGCTGGGCAGTGGAGACAGCTGGACTGTCTCATCTGGGAAACCCAGGCTCTCCAAAGCCACCTGCCCGGTGGGGTGACTTCATGGAGAATAAGGGGAGGGCTTATGTACAGAAGGAGGGGCCAGTTACCGTGGTAACCACCCTCAGTGGTCCAAACTCGAGAGAGGCCCTCTTGGAGGTGGTTCTCTCATTTAAATTGCCTTGGGGATTGTCGCAAAGATTTCATTTCCCAAGTTTTGGACTAGTTCTCTTTCTCTTTTTTAACTTTCTCTGAAATAAATGTGATCATTTTAGTCTTCTTTTCTCTACTCTCTTTTCCTTGCGATAGGAAGCTACATCCCTAAGACATAGCAATTTCTAACTCCAAGATGCAGAAGGCATCCCAGCTATATAATCGGTGACTCATTTTTTAGATCAAATCTGGGAGAAAGAAATGGCAACCCACTCTTTTCCTTGCGATAGGAAGCTACATCCCTAAGACATAGCAATTTCTAACTCCCAGATGCAGAAGGCATCCCAGCTATATAACCGGTGACTCATTTTTTAGATCAAATCTGGGAGAAAGAAATGGCAACCCACTCCAGTACTCTTGCCTGGAAAATCCCATGGATGGAGGAGCCTGGTAGACTGCAGTCCATGGGGTCGCAAAGAGTCGGACATGACTGAGTGACTTCTCTTGGGAAAAAAATCAGTTGAAGTTTAGGCCATAGTCAACACCTGGATTCTAGGAACTCAGCTGTAGCCTATGTACCTCCCTTCTGGCTGGCAGGTGAAGAATTAGGGGTAGGTACATATGCGGCCATGGGGCCCCTGACATTGACATGGGGGTCCCTGCACACCCACTTCTAACAGTGGCCTCCCCAGCCCTGCACGTGGGCACTGACACTGCCTGGAGGTTAATGACCTTACGGTAGCTTTGGAGGCCGGCTCCCTGGGTCAGAGAGCAGTTGTTAATTAAGGTCAAGGCTGTCTGCAGAGCCCAGCCCAGAAGTCAAGCCCTCCAGACAGAGGGCTTGAAAAAGGCTGGAAATACCTGAGTTCCTTTCACCCACCCCCACCAAATACAATGCCAAATCAAAGCCATACTTTACCATGGAACACAAAACTGCTGACGTGAAAGTAGCTTCTTTCTGGTTTTTCTAATTGCAGGCCCTGGAAGCTGATTTTATTATCCTTCCACCACTACTTCTTCCAGTCCTTCCTTGCTTGCAGGTCCAAAAAGTGTGTTCTTGCTCTTTGTGCTCAGCTGCTCAGTCATGGCTGACTCTTTGAGACCCCATGGACTGTAGCCAGCCAAGCTCCTCTGTCCATGGAATTTTCTGGGCAAGAATACTGGAGTGGGTTGCTGTCTCCCTCTCCAAAACTCTAGTGCCCTGTGGACTATAGCCCACCAGGCTCCTCTGTCCATGGACTTCTTCAGGCAAGAATACTGGAGGGAGTCACCATTCCCTTCTCCAGAGGATCTTCTTGACCCAAGGTTCTTCCTGACTGAACCCATCTCTCCTGCATTGCCTGCAGATTTTTTTTTTTTACCATCTGAGCCACCAGGGACTCCCGCGTTCTTGCTCTGTACACCAGTTATCAGGCGTTGAAACTACTGGCTACAGTTTTCTCCACTTCTTTTGGCTTCTCTCATTTGCCTTTCATCTTCCCTTTCCTTGGAACCATTTACTGAAGAAAAAGTAGGGACTAAGAAGCTGGGGGAGATGGAGGATCCCACCCCATACTCTCCTTTGCAAGTGTTGCCCTTGTTTTGTTTTCAGTAGTCACAGTAATGCTAATGATAGTTGTGTGAATGGTGATGATAATGATGATAATAATAAAGGGTCTGAGAACTTACTTTCACTGCAAGGAGTGGGCTGGCTTCTGGAGATGTTTCTGCTCTGATTACCTGCTAATTAAAGCAAAGCATTTATAGTCTGGATAGTAACATTTCAGTGTCTGCAACTTGGTGGGCTCACAGGAGATGTTTGAAGAATGGATTAAGGTGAAGTACATGTGAGCTGGTAAGGAGAGGGGTTGATTCAGACTCAGGGAGCCTGACCCCAAGGTCACCATTGTGACCTGGGGTCTCGCTGGTCACAGATGAGGTTAGCTGTGGCATCTGTTGTTGATCATTTCATGGCTATCGGTAATGGATGTCTCCAAAGAGCAGTTCACAGATGAACAGAAAGGAAAGAATCTTAAGGACAGGGCATGATAATAAACAGCAAAGATGTGAGTGATCAAAGGGAGTCAGATGGTGGGGGTGGGGTTCAGCTACTACTGTTCACTCCCAACCACACGCATTCTGCACTACATACTGTGTGTACCGGAGCTAATGCTAAGTGACATGGCCCCTGTGCCCTCGGAAGGAAGACCTGTTCTTGTCTCCATTTTACAGATGCAACAACCGAGGCAGCAAGATATCATTTACCCAAGAGCACAGTGATAGTAGAAGAGCTGGGGTTTATGAGCTCAGACTGTCTAGGTCTACAATTTCCCTTTGTAATCAAAGAGTTTGCCCTTCACCAATATCTTTCCAACCACAAGCCATAGAAAATTTCAGAACATTCTAAAGGTGTGTGTTTAAACATCTGAACTGCTCAAAAGTGAGATAATTTGTATTACGCAGAGGTCCCTGACTTCCTGCATGTCCTCCTTTCTGTCTGAGCTGGGGTTCCAGACGAGAAAGATGAGACCACAGCTCTTTCAAATGGCTGCTTCCCTGAGTGAGAAGGGCCTCGGAAGTCATCTGGGCCCCTAAACAGGTGAGTGTCTCAGCCTCTGGGACTGAAAGTCATTTTCCTCTTTTGTTACAGGAAATTAAAATGGACACTTCTTGTTGTCTTGGGGTTTGGCCGAGACTCCTGAGCTGAGACTGGATGTCCACGCTTTCTGAAGATAGGGGCTGGGTCATCCTCATTAAACTGGCTAAGAGGTGACCAAGACCAGCCCCAGGGCTCCTACTTCCAGAGTGAATAAAGGAAGTCTAGGGGTGGGTCAGAAGGGAGATGGTCTGGAATCATTTAGATCAAGGCTGCCTTTGGGAAAAGATACTGGGATCTTAATGTCAGCCGGATGCTTGCTCAGTTCAGTTCAGTCACTCAATTGTATCTGACTCTTGGTGATCCCATGGACTGCAGCACGCCAGGCTTCCCTGCCCATCACCAACTCCCGAACCTAGCTCAAACTCATGTCCATTGAGTCGGTGATGCCCTCCAACCATTGCATCCTCTGTCATCCCCTTCTCGTCTGCCTTCACTCTTTCCCAGCATCAGGGTCTTTTCTAGTGAGTCAGCTCTTTGCATCAGATGGCCAAAGTATTGGAGCTTCAGCTCCAGCATCAGTCCTTCTAGTGAATATTCAGGACTGATTTCCTTTAGGATGGACTAGTTGGATCTCCTTGCAGTCCAAGGGACTCTCAAGGGTCTTCTCCAACACCACCATTCAAAAGCATCAATTCTTCAGTGGTTGTTAGTCCTCGTGGAAACTCACAAGCGTGCCCCCTTCTCCATCTTGTGCTGTCTCTTGGGATTGAAAGACAAGTGTCCCTGAGGGTGTGGGGGCTCACTGGGTGACGAGAGACATTGGAAGATGCCCCTGACTGCAGAGCAAGGAGGGCAGGTCCTGTAAGAACAGGACCTTTCCACCAGCAGCGTTGCAGGTGACAGCAAACTGGGACCAGGCTGAGACATTTTGAAAGGCCTGCACCTGAGAGGGCTGCTACCAGAAGAGGGGCTCCAGCAGCAGATTACATGGGGGTGCTGTGCCAGAGGACAGGCTCTGAGGAGGAGGGACAGGTCCCCCACTCAGTCCCTGCCAAGGCATGAGTGACGCAAGGTGGAGGCCCCAGGAGCCATCACCCAAGAGCCCAAATTGTCCCCTGCGCAGTCGGTCATCTGCCCACCAAGGGCATCATTGCCAGATGACAATAACATTAGTCATGTCAGCATCTCCCCTTTCTTTGTGGCTCCCATCCTCCTCCCCCAGCTCTGGAGGGGCCAGAAACAGGAGAGCAAGTGGAGAGGAGATGGGGCAAGGGCAGAGAACTAGCACACCCTGCTCCCTGCCTCCGCTGGGCTGCGGCCCTGCCGCCCACACGGCAGCCAGGGAAAGCGGACACTGTGCAGTCGGAAAAGAGAGGCGAGTTTTGATTTAGATTGCATAGGACTTTTGATTACCTGAAAATGCGATTGTTCCAGTACCCAAAGGCAGCCAGCTCTGGGACCTGCTAGAGATATTACCTAAGGATGTGGAAGGGAAATCTGACAGGACAATATCTGAAGGGAGAGAATCAGGCCATTTCTTGATGCTCATTTGATAAAAAAGATCACTGGCTGAGAAACTCCGAATTTCCTTCCAGATGCCCTCAATGCCCCTGTCTGCTAATGAGGAGAGAGAAAGGAGATGCACATTTATTAAGCACTTACTGAATACAGGCCCTGTGCTAGCACCCGCGTACCTAAAGCATCCCTAAATCCTCCCAACAGTCCCGTGAGTTTGGGATTCAGGACATCTGTTTCACAGATGAGGAAACTGAGACCAGTGGGGGTCAGGCGGCTTGCCGGAGGGCAGGAGCGTGTGAGCTGGTGGAGACTGTGAACCTCCTGAGGGCAGGGGCTGGGTCTGTGTGCTCACTTCTGCAGCTTCATGGCCTGGCACAGAACACGTCAAATATTTGCCTAATGGACACCAGCCAAGCCCACCCCTTCCCAACTGTCCCTATGGGGACTCTCGGGGACTGATACCAGTTCACTGCTGTCACTTTCTTTCTGCAGCTCATACAAGGATGCATGCAGGTTAGCCAAGTGTGATGTGTCATTGGGATCAAGTGTCATTGGGATCAGCCAGAGCTTCTTTCTAGAAAGCCCCCAAACCTTTGCTCTGACTGCAAATACCCACCAGGGCAGGGATCACGTGTTTTTTTCCTTGAGGAGGGGGTTGGAGGTCAGACTGAGCCTCAGAGAGGTCAAGCGACTTCTTGGAGGGGCCCAGCGTCTCCTAGCTGAATGGTGACCCCACCAAGTGCTCCTCTCCCCCGCCCCCTCCAGCCCCTCCACCCACCCCCACCCCCCGCCCACCCACCGGGTGCTCTCCCTGTCAGCTTCCCCGTTATGTTGCAGAACATTGGAATTGGCAAAGCTGACGGAGGCTCCACACTGCAGAGGTTCAGAATAGTGGCTTAAGCAGATGTCTTGTCAAAACAGAATAAGAAACTGTGAAGAAATAGTCTGTGAAAACCCAGCCGTGTCCTGCTTCCTCTCATTTCTGGGGTAAAATAGCAATGGAAAAGAAACCCCGTTTCTCAGTTCTGTTGGAATAGTGCATTTCATGTGTGAAGGCTGCGTGACTTCTAGAATGGCTGTTCCAGATCATATTCATTCTGCTTCCTTTTCTCACCGGCCTTTTCCCTGCTCCCCTCCCTGGCCCTTGCTGCCCTCGCTTCCCTCCCCTTCCCTCTTCCCTCCTCCCCACTGGGTTTCGGGGCTTCTGAGGCCGGCACTCTCCTCTTCCCTTTGTCTGAGGAGCAGAGGGGAGGCTGTGAATTATTGATGAAGTGCTGCTGAGCCTGGGGTGGCCTGGGCCCCTGGAGGGGGCAGCGAGACTGATCAGTTTGGGAACCCATGGTGACCAGGGGGCAGTTCGGGAGGGTGGGGGGGAAGCCCTTGTCACCCATCCTTTTCTCTTTGCCAGGCTTGGGGCTGGAGGAGCCATTGCTGGGGTGACTGGGAATCCTTGGGCAGATGGAGCCGGGAGAGGGGAGGCGTGTCTGCAGGGAATTCCCAGTTTCCAGTCACTGGGTATTCAGCCCCCTCTCTCTGCCCCTCGTCTGCTTCTCTGGGTCAATTCCCAGGAGCCCAGGGCAGCACTGTCATGGCTGGGGGATCTTGCTGGGCCCTGGGCTGCCAAGCTCAGGAGCAACTGTACCCCAGCTTCTCCACCTCAACCCCCAGCAGGCGGAACCTCCCCAGCCAGATCCCATTTGGGTCAAAGAACACAAGATGAGGCTCCGTTTGCCCCAAGGCCGTGGAACAACCTTAAGTGGGACCACTTGGTGACATGAAGGACAAGCAGAATCGTAAATTATTCAGTCTTGCAGATATGATAGGTATTTTGGAGAGAAAGTGAAAAAAAAAAAAAGGTTATTTCAGCGCTGTGGTCTGAAAGAGCTGAATCACAGTCACTGGCCTGCATGCTGCGAGGATTTTCTGCCTAAAGTAGCTTTCTCTGAGGAGCTGTTTCCTGGGCAGCAATGCTCTCCGTGGAAGAATTTGCTTACTCCTTGTGCATTAGTATTGACATTGTATTGTATGTGTATGGGGGGGCGGGTGAGAGAGACCCACTCAAGACAGTGAAATTAACATGTAAGCAGAAATCCTTCTCCTTGTCCACCACTGCATCAGTGGGATGAAATAGAAGGCAGGTTTCAGAGCCCTGTCTCTGCCCTCCGCATGGCTGTGTGGAGTGCTCTGTGGACACATTCGCACAGGAGAAGCCACCTGGCGAGGGGGGGTCTGTCCCTGTCCCCTGGCAGAGCCCTGCTTGGACAGACTGCTGGGAGGGGCTCCGTCTTTCCGCGCATGGTCCGGGCTCCAAGCCTGGAGGTCCTTCAGCCAGAGCTTCTTTCTAGAAAGACCCGAAAACCTTTGCCCTGTCTCCAGAATCTGAGATACAGGAAATCAACATACCTTCTCACCCTCCAAGGCTGTTACTGTCACTGTCTTGAGCGGGACTCTGTGCTCCCAGGGGCGGGCGTGAGGGTCCAGGGATTGTTCAGATGTCCTGTGGGAAGAGGAAGAAAGTGTGGGGCCACACTCTGCTTCATCCATCCTTCCTCCAATGCCTCCACCCAGGGCTCAGGAGCATCAGGGCACACAGATGCAGACGAAGTGTGTGTGTACATGCACACGTGCTCGCGCGCGCACACACACACACACACACACACACACACGCACACGTCTGTCTCTCCTCTCTCCTTTCCCCTCCCCCCACCCCAAGGTGACTGAGTGAAGACACTGGCCACCAGATTCTCAGATGACTGGCAAACGGTGAGCTGAGGCTGCTGGTGGCCTTGGTCTGGTTTCAATCTCCACCTCCAGGCTGTATTGTTTGTAACAAATGGATGTATTTAACAGAAGAGCCCATTCAAGTATGCATTGGCACGGCAGATTGAATCCAGCTCTGGCTGCTGCAGACCTGAAGGTCTGTCCATTCTGTTCCTGGAGACACGTGCCACAGCCGCTGGGCTCCAGGGAAAGAGAGATTTGGAGGCCGGACCAAGCTCTCTGGGAGCCGGTAAAACAGTCAGACAGTGGAGGCCGCGTGGATGGCAAATCTGGCTGGGTTTTTGGCAGAGTGGTGTTGCCCTCTGCTGGCAAGTCAGAGCGAAGTCATGGCTTGGGCCATGTCTGTTCTCAGGCTGCACCAGATTCAGAGTGGCTGGGTTCTTGCTTCTGGGAGAACAGAGGCGGAAGGGGATTTGATTTATTTTCATCCTGAAAATATGTGAGAGTTCTCTGTTTGGGGAAATACTATGCACTACGCCCAGGAGATAGTGCAGAATAAAGGAGAGAATTAAGGCTCAATTAAGAGCCTTCTAAGGACCTGGAGAAGGAAATGTCAACCCACTCCAGTATTCTTGCCTGGAGAATCCCCATGGACAGAGGAGACTGGCAGACTACAGTCCATGGAATCAGAAAGAGTTAGATGTGACTGAGCAATAAGCACAAGGACCTGGAAGGGCTATGAAATCAAGTAAAACATAGAGGCTTTTCTCTTTGTCAGAAAACAACTCTGAGAAATTATTAGAATTTTAAATTTACAGATGAGGAAAGTATAGCTCAGAGAGGTAAATAAATTGTTCTGAAGACACACAGCTAGCAAGCAGCAGAGCCAGGACTGACTGTGTGATGGCAGGCCCTTAGTAGGATCACCATGTGGGTTAGGATTTCTCTCTGGGTGTGAGGGCGAGGGCAGGGGAGATGCCTAACTCTTTGGGGAGACACTAGGTTTCAGGGCCCTGCTTCTCCCCACTCATGGAATCAACTTTTATTTAGATAATAGGCTACCTTGAGCCCAGTGCTAGTGAGAGGGAGTCGTGAGGGCTGGAGACGTTACTAGTATGGCTTTGAATCCTTTTGAATTCTGACTTTTTCGAGCAGAGAGTGACTTGTCCTTTGGGGCTGTTTTCCATCCATCAAATGAGGGGGCTAGGTGAGGATCAGGAGTAGATACCACAAAGATCTTTTTAAAAATGATTTCCTCCCACATGGATACCATTTTAATCCACTAAAGTATGTTGTAATAATTTATTTCTTCTCGCATTTTCTCTGAAACAAAGGTATGTAACTTTCTCAGATTGGGTTCCCCGAGAAACAGATTCTAAGGTGAGATAGACATGCAGGAGTTTGGGGGTGCCCTGGCAAGCCTTCTGTGAGGGAGGGAGGGAGGGAAGCTGGAGCGGGCAGATGGAGAGGTTGGACCTCTTTGCAGTCATAACAAAGGCTTCAGCCCATCTCTGGGCAGCACTGGAGCTGGAATGAGCTGCAGAATTGTCTTGGTTGGGGGGCAGGCAGGCCTGAAGTATCCCCACATCCATCAGTCAGGGGGCACCACTGTGGGTGAGGAAGCTGCCTTCGGCTGCCCGTGTGGTTCCTGGGGAGGGACCGAGCTGTCAACAGCAGCTGATGCTCCTAGAGCCCGCGAGGGAGGGCCTCTGTCCTAGAGGGGGTTCAGGGGCTGGGGTTCATCCCAGCAGCCACTATGATAACTCTGTGTTGCCAAGGAACAGTCAACAGAGATGACCTTCGACCTGTACATTTAAGGCCTTATTGAGGGAACGTGTTAATTTGTATATGTTTTGGGAGAAAAACACTTTATGACCTCACTTTTTTTTGTTTTTACTTCCTAGATCCTAGAGGTCTAGGAACTCCAGGTTGAAAACGTGGTCGCTCCTTTCTAGCTTTCTCTAATGGCATGGTTTTTAATGTCCTGGAAACCTCAAGGGGCTTCCCTGGTAGCTCAGTTGGTAAAGAATCCGCCTGCAGTGCAGGAGACCCCTGTTTGATTTCTGGGTTGGGAAGATCCCCTGGAGAAGAGATAGTCTGCCCACTCCAGTATTCTTGGGCTTCCCTGGAGGCTCAAACAGTAAAGAATCCACCCGCAGTGCGGGAGACCTAGGTTCGATCTCTGGGTTGGGAAGGTCCCGTGGAGAAGGGACCTGACAGGCTACAGTCCAGGGGGTCGTAAAGAGTCAGACAGACTGAGCGACTTTCACTTTTAACCTCACGGAGATGCAGCCACCAGGGGGCAGTGGTGAGTTCCTCAGCGGGCCTGCTTCTGTCCCCGTGGCCCTGCCAGCCCGTCAGAGTGCATTGCTTTGTGGCCGAGATGGACTTCGGAGCAGGGCTGGCCCACACTCATCCCCTGGGTTGGGTACCCTCGAGCAGGACACAGACTACCCGTGGTGGCCACGCCCTCCCGTTCGTCCTTCTGGCTCCTCTGCCTCCTTCTCAGGGCCCTCTCTCTTCCTTTATCCCGAATGTCACTGCATTCGGGTCTCCAAGAGTCAGGGAGGGTGTTAGAGCTTTGAAAATGTTCACTCTGCCGCTGCTGGGAATCCTGCCTAAGGAAATAATCTAAAATGTGGAGGATCCTTTATGCAGGAAGATGCCCATCCCAATGTCATTTTTAAAAGGGATAGATTCAAACCACTTCTAAATGGCAAACCATAGGGGAAAAGTGAATTACGGTGCGTCAACCAAATGGACTATTCAGCCACCCTTAAAAATTATGTGTGTAGGAAATAGCACAAGAAAATGTTTATGGTTAGTTAACAATGCAGACTACAAAATTGTATTATACACCTGATCGCAACAATAGGAGATAAACAGACAGTTAGGACAGGGCTGGGAACAAGGAATCAGGAACTATTCATGGGCTTGGGCGGAGGCGCCACAGCAGGTGGATCTTAACCCTTTTTGTACAATAAAAATTCTTTTTTGGCTGTATGGTGAGCCTGTGGACTGCCTTCTCAGCATGCTATTAATGCATGAAATATATAAAACATAGAACTTCAAAGGAAACCAATGGTACTGAAATATGGCTATCAAAACAAATTTGCAGTATAGTAGTGTGTGTGCTTTTTTTTAATACCTTAAATAACAAGGATTACCTAGCAGGAGGTCAAATTACTTTACCTATGAGGGGGTGATAAACACAAACAATATTTCAAAATATCTGCAGAAACTAAAATATGACACAACAGCATCTGAGATTTCTGTCAGTGACAAAGTGTCTTACACTACAGCCAAGATTTCTGTCATTTGTTGCCTATATTTATAATGGATCAAAATGTAGAATTTTAGTTTAAACCTGGTAAAATCAGTATGTCATTTTTCACATTCAAGTTCAAGCAACCAATGAAATTCTTACAGGTCCTCTAGGGGTTCATGGACCCTCATTTAAAACCCTGCATTTGAGTTTCCCCCTTTTCTTTCTTTCCTCCTTCCCTCCCTCCCTCCCCCTCCCTGCCCCTTCTTTCCCTTTCTCTTTCTTTCCGAATTTTTTGTAATAGACATGCATTACTTTTACAATGTAAAATAATCAGGGGACTTTAAAATTAATTAAGCAAATAAACAAAGTAAATGTGATTCAAGTTTCTTTGATTAATTGCTTTCTCAAATATTTTATCGTTGAATTCTCAGGCTAATTCTGTGTGAGAGAGATGCTGTTAGTATAGCCCTTTTGCAGATGAAAACACTGAAGCTGAGAGAGGTTAGCAGACTTTTCCAAGGTCACACAGACAGTAAATGATGGAGCCAGGATTCAAATCCAGGTCTGTCTTTCCAAGAGCCCAGTCTCTACTTGTTTCATTCTCAGTTCAGTTCAGTCACTCAGTTGTATCAGACTCTTTGCAACACCATGGACTGCAGCATGCCAGTCCTTCATTGTCTCTTTCATTGTCTGTCCTTCACTGTCTCCCCGAGTTTGCTCAAATTCGTGCCCAATGAATCAGTGATACCATCCAACCATCTCATCCTCTGCTGTCCCCTTCTCCTCCTGCCTTCAATCTTTCCCAGCATCAGGGTCTTTTCCAATGAGTCAGTTCTTCGCATCAGATGGTCAATGTATTCGAGTTTCAGCTTCAGCATCAGTTCCAGTCTAATGATGAGTAATTTGAATGCTGTGTTTGTATGTTTGATTTACTGTAGCTACTGTGAAGTAATCTCAACATTTCTCTTGAAGTATAGTTGCCTCTATTTAATGCTGTCTGTCTATTCGATTCTTTGGAAATTGCTGGTACCCTGGCCCCAGAATAAGAAAACAGAGTTCCCCAAGATGCTCTCTCAGTTCTCCTGCAGGGTCTCGAGGCACTTCAGCTTCAGCTTCAGGTGGGAGGCTTTCCCTGAGCAGTGAGCATCGCCAGGGCTGGCTGAACTGAAACCCAAACAGAAGAGCAGGGGCTGCAGTTCCAGCTGGGACGCATGGGGTGGTGTTATCCCTGGAGGAAAGACAGACCCAGATCCCCAAACTGCTTCCTGCAGCCTGGAGATGTGACTAGTGACTGCTTGGGCAGTCGCGGCCACTGGAGGGCAGCATCGAGTCAGGATTGCACAGGGCCTCTGGGTCTGGTTTACTGCCAGGTGAGCGATACGGGAGTTTGCTTTTGGAGGGCTGGTTGTGCCTGTGGGACTGCACTGGGGAGGGATAATCCCTTCAGTGCCTCTGAGAGGTGTGTGCAAAGGGACAGTATCGTGTGGTGCTTACCAACGCAGACTCTGGAGTCGGCTTGCTTGTATCTGAATCCAGCTCTGTCATTTATTGGGTGTGTGACTTTGGGGGAGTTTAAGTTTCTTGTGCCTCAGTTTCTCTGTGGGGCTGATAAGAAAACTAAATGAATTAATACAGATTATGTACAGCTCCAGTTATCTACGGCTGTAAAGCATACTACCCGAAAATGAAAACTCTTTCTTTTGCTCTGCTGATGCTGCTAAGTCGCTTCAGTCATGTCCAACTCTGTGCGACCCCATAGATGGCAGCCCACTAGGCTCCCCCGTCCCTGGGATCCTCCAGGCAAGAACACTGGAGTAGGTTGCCATTTCCTTCTCCAGTGCATGAAAGTGAAAAGAGAAAGTGAATTTGCTCAGTCATGTCCGACTCTTCACGACCCCATGGACTGCAGCCTACCAGGCTCCTCTGCCCAGGGGATTTTCCAGGCAGGAGTACTGGAGTGGGTTGCCCGCACCTTCTCCATCTTTTGCTCATGATTCTGCAATTAAAGCACTGCTCCATGGGGAGTGCTTTTCTTCTCCATGGGATATTGGCTGGCATAATTCAGATGAAGCTGGTTGACCCAAGGAGTGGTCCTCAAATGTACGGCAGCTCAGCTGAGGGCTGACTGGACTGCCTTCTCCAGCAGGTAGTTAGGATGTTTTTACATGATGACTCAGGACTCCAAGAGAATACATATAAAATCTCCCAGCCTCTCAAGGTCTAGACTAGGAGCTGGCACAGCATTTCGTCCATCACATTCTGTAAGTCAAAGCAAGATAGAAGGCCAGCCCAGCTTCAAGGAGAAAAGGAAGAGAAAGAATCTCTACTTCTTGATGGGAGTAATGATGCCCTCCAGCGATAGGAGTTATTGGTGGCCGTCTTTGCTGACAATTCATCATGGGTACTTAGAGCTCAGCTGATGGGAGTTACCATTTACAGAAGGTTTCTGAGCAGACTGAGGCTGAGACACTACAGATATTGTCCTAAGATCACACAGCTGGTAAAGTTAGAGCTGAAAATTAAACCCAAGTCTTTCTGAATCCAAAGCACACTCACTCATCGCATCATCATTACAAGCTGTGTGTTCTTGGTCAAGTCATTTAACCTCTCTGAGCCATTTTTCATGCGATGTCTGGTGGATATAATAAAGACAACTCCTGCACAGAATTATTTTGCAGATGAAATAAGGAAATGCCCCAGAAAGTATCTTATCACCTATGAAGCATTATGGGAGCATGAATTATATTGAGATATTAATTTAAACATCATTCTTTCAGAATTTGTCTCTTGATGGTGGAATCCAGACTCACGTTTACCTCCTTGGACACTAGTGGTGAACTGGGGCGGCTAAGGGTGGCTGACAGGAGGCAAGGGGAGCACAGCAGTGATTTCCAAGTGTTTGGGGAACAGTCATTGACATGAGTGTTAGTTACAAGCCATTCTTGTCTACTCATTAAGGAAATTTCCAAGAACCTTTGTCTGTGAAAGATGAATCAGAGGACGGGAAGCTGCTTTCTTTTGAGGTCTCTGGCCCTCTCCCTTTCCGAGGGCCAGTCTGGTGTTTGGGCTGTCCCCTCTGGTGAGTCCCCAGAGCCCCCTCTCAGTAGATCATGCCGTGCTGGGAGTCCTTCAGTCCTTCGGAGAGCAGACAGACAGACAGCTCTCCAACCCTGCCTTCTCTACCTGGAGTCTCCAGCTCTTCAGTTACCTCTCCGTTAGCCTTTCCCCTCACGTGCCTGATCAGCTCTAGCTGCAGGGACCAGAAGCTGTGCTTTTATTAAATTTGATCCTCATCAAGATTGCATTTGGTGGTTTTCCAAGTTATGACTTCCTAATTAGCTCTTTGTTGAAGCTGTTTTTTATTGCTTTGCTCAGAATCAGTGGTAAAATAGCCCCCCCCTTTTTTTGATGGTTTGGCCTCCTTTGGTTATTCTCCACCCCCTCCTTCCCCTCCCTCCCAAAGAAGAAGAAGGATGTGCTTCCTGAGTCATTGGATATCTAATCACAAGCTTTTGAGAGTCCCAGATTACCAGCTATGCAGACATCTGCTTCCTGTTGCAGGAAAACAACCTCTTCTTGGGCTGGGGGAGATGGGGAGTGTGGGCTTCAGAGTGAAACTTTCCGGGTTCAAACGCTGGCCCTGCTCTTTGGCATCTGTATGATCTCAGGCCCAAGAATCAGGTTCTCTGAGCCTCAGTATCTTCAGCTTCACAATGTGAAGGATAAATACGTAATAGGGAGGTCTTGCTGTAAAACTCCATGGAGATCACGAGTATGCCCTCAACAACATCACTGGCTGTTGTTATATTCTGAGGATAAAATGAGATACCGTGAAAGAATGGAAGTGTACAAAAGTCTCTGAATTGCTAGACAAATACCAATTTATATTATTATTAAGAATAGTTTACTCTATGGCCTTGGGTAAGTCACCTTATCTGTACTGAAGAATGGGTTGCAAATTCAAGATGCCTTCAGGAGCCAGAAAAAAGAGTATGGAAAAAATATAAAGTAGCATGGGTAGAATAAATGTTATGTTAATAGGTTGTTTTTTTTTTTAAATAGTGCATTGAAGGGAGGGTCCAAAGTTAAATAAGTTTGGAAAACGAGTTTAAACAAAATTAAGTAGGTCTCTTTCTACAGGACTTCCCAGTGCCTTTTAAATGCCACCTGCACAGTGAATTTCTAAGGGAAGAGGAGCATATGTGGATAGTGGTGGTGGTTCAGGCGCTAAGTCATGTCCGACTCTTGCAACCCTATGGGCTGTAGCCCCCAAGGCTCCTCTGTCCATGAGATTCTCCAGGCAAGATACTGGAGTGGGTTGCCATTCCCTTCTCCAGGGGATCTTCCTGACCCAGGAATCAAACCCGGGTCTCCTGCACTGACGTCGGATTCTTTACCATCCTTTACGGTGGGTAGCGTTTCTAAACCACTCTGACTACAGACCCCTGTTTTCTACAAAGACCAGTGTTCTGCTGAAGGCACCCGGCAAATTCTTGGTTGATGATCTCATCAACTGTTGCTTCCACTTCTGAAATTTAGCCTTCGAGTCTGCTTGGTTCTCTACACTTAGGAGGAATTTCTGAGATGATCAAAGACAGCAGGTGTGGGTTTTTTGTCCTTTTAAGTGTTGATTTTCACCAAAATTGTGACGAATTCTATCCCTGTGACAGCTCGGCATGGTTAGCTCTCAGTGAGACACACCTCTGGGTGTCACTGGTCCTCCCCGAGCCAAACTTCGATCAGAGGCAGTGAATGATGGGGCAGGCAGAGGCCAGGGAAGGAGGACAGTGCTGGGACTCATCTGTTATTTAGGGAAAACCAGAAAATTGTCTGGACCTAGACTTTAGCACAACATCTGTGTGAGGTTCTGAAATCCAAGACTGGCAGCAAAGGCCATTTGAGGCTACCCTTCACTTTCATGAGCTCGATACCTTGAATGAGTTTCTCCCCTTCAGTGTAGGGGAGAGGTAAAATCAGGAACACTTTAATGAGCACCTACTCTTACCAGTGAAAGTATTAGTCTCTCAGTTATGTCCGACTCTGCAACCCCATGGACTGTAGCCCGCCAGGCTCCTCTGTCCATGGACTTCTCCAGGCAAGAATACTGGAGTGGGTAGCCATTCTCTTCTCCGGGGGATCTTCCTAACCCAGGGATTGAAGCTGGGTCTCCTGCATTGCAGTTAGATACTTTACCATCTGAGCCACCAGGGAAGCTCAGGGGCTTGCAGGTAAAGAATCTGCCTGCAATACAGGAGATGCAGGAGACTTGAGTTCAATTCCTGGATTGGGAAGGTTCCCTGGAGGAGGAAATGACACCCCACTATTTAGGGCTTCCCCAGTGGCTCAGCGGTGAAGAATCTGCCTGCAATGCAGGAAACTCAGGAGATGCGGGTTCGATCCCTGTGTCAGGAAGATCCCCTGGAGGAATAAATGGCAACCCACTCCAGTATTCTTGCCTGGAAAATTCCATGGGCAGAGGAGCCTGGCAGGCTACAGTCCATGGGCTCGCAAAGAGTCAGACACAACTGAGCGATTGAACAACAATAACTATTACCAGGCCTCTGTAAGTTACTGAATCATCTTCATCAACCTGTTTAATTTACTTGTATGTTGGGGGACTCTCCAAGATCTCAGTTAAATTGCATGGACCCCAAATTCCATAGTCTGTGAGTAGCTGAAGCCCTTCATAAGGTTTCTGCTTCTTATCCTCTTGGGCACTGAGTCCCATAAGTGAGACCTCTGCCCTGAACCTTCTGTGGACTCTCTTCGGTCTCAGAAAATGTCGGTGACTCTGTTAAGATAACGCAGCCAGTAAGTTTGGCTCCGTCAGGCTTGGCCCTGATCCCTCCCTGACTCAAGCTCCCCATAAGCCTTTGGAACATCTGGGGACCAAAGTATCCTCACAGGTAGGACAAAACCTTTCTAATAGCCCCCTTCTTTGAGACGTGGGTTGGGTTTTCACATAACCTCTTCGACCCTTACTGAATTATTGCTTCTTTTTCAATTTCAACTTTTGGTGGCCCTGGAGCTTGGGTGGGGTTTGGGCACTAAATCAGCAGCAGGATAGAACTCTAAGATGTTTGGCTAGGGATTAGGACTGCGCAGAGCTGACTGATCTAATAAATCAGAATCCAGGAAGGAGGGGACTGTGTAAAGCAAAATCCAATGCCTCATTTACAAAGAGGGGAAAGGAGGCCCAGGGCTGGTAGGGATTCACCCAGTAATACAGCAGTGGTTCTGGGCTTAGAGCTCGGGTTGTACTGAGCTGCTTCATAATCAAGTTGTCACTAAGAGCCATCCATACACACTGGTGGTGGGATGATGGGATGTCAAGGAATCACGGACCTTCCATCTGTTCTCTGGCCATCTGTCTAATCCTGTGAGTTTGCCCTGAGTCCTGAAGCAGTATCACCCTTACATCTTGGAGTAGGACCTGCAAAGATGTCTTACCTAGCCGGGGGAAGGTATTAACAGCATTAACAGCAAAGCCCTAACTAACTTAACATCTGGACCCATCAGAGACATTGGACTGTTAACAGATCGCATTGAGAACTGGAAGGGAACCAAAAGAAATACAAAGGTCTGGAATGTAAGCACACAGAATTTTAAAAACTTAGAGAAGATATCAAATCTTTCCCTTGCTTAGATAGATAAACCAAGTCCAGGAGAAGAAGTGACTTTTCCAAGAGCACCCAACTGTCAGGCAGGATCCACCCAGCTCTCCATCACTTCCCTGGGCTCTCCCCTCATGGGCAGCTCTCCTGATGTGCCAAGCTCAGCCTCAGGACTCTGGGTAGATTGTACATCACAGTCTGGGTAGATTTTACAAATAACTCAGAGGCTGACGGTGGAGTTTTGTCACTGCTCTCTTTGACACTGAGGGACCTTTAAAGATCATTTCCTGACTGTGACAACCAGAAATTAAAACGACCACATTGGTTGATATTTGAGCCCTTAGATGGGGACGCAGCCTAGTGTCCTGCAGTGTATCTTGAAGTAGGATCCATGGAGCAGCTACTCAGAAGTCAGCAACTGTAGTTGTTAAAATACAGATTCCTGGGTCTTGCACAAGGCCCGATGAATCCAGATCTATGGGAGCCAGGCCCTAGAACCTGTTTTTGACATTCATTCTAGGTAATTTGCACGCAGCCTGACATTGGAGAGCCAGCACAACAATGGAACACAGGCCTTGGAGTCAGGCTTCCCTGGGTTTGAACCCTAGCTCTGCCAGTTACCAAATGTATGACCTCAGCATGCCTGAGCCCTGGATTCCTCATCTGTAACACAGGGAGACCAATAATAATAATAGTAACAACTCCCTCACAGGGTTACTGAGAGAGAGATAAAGTGCTTGTGTGTGTGAGTGTGTGTGTGTGTGTGTGTGTGTGTGTGTGTGTGTGTGTGCATGCGTGCGCTCAATTGCTCAGTCATGTCCAACTCTTTGGGACCCCAATGAGCTGTAGCCTGCTGGGCTCCCCTGTCCATGGAATTCTCCAGGCAAGAAGACTGGAGTGGTTGCCATTCTCTTCTACAGAGGATCTTCCCCACTCAGGGATCAAACCTGGGTCTCTGGCATTGCAAGCAGATTCTTTACCGTCTAAGCCAGCAGGGAAGCCCCTAGGAAGGCCCTAAAGTGCTTGACATCTGCTGCTGAATATTGGCAGCTACTCTGATAGCATTGTTTGGAGACAATGTCTGTTTTCAGCTGTCCCCTTGGTCTGTACTCGTCCAGGAAGTCCAGGGAGTAGATGGCACCCTGAGGTTGAGGTCCAGTTCCCCTGGCAGGAACCCACGGACACTGTGGGCGGGGCCGGCGGTCAGAACCTGGAGGCCCGTGGGCTCCTCCAGCCAGGCCCGGACCCCGCCAGACCCTCTTCCATCCCAGGTTCAGCCCTATTAGTTCCCTCCTCCGGCTCCGTGCAACCCGTTCTAATCAAACCATTAGCTCTCTTCTCTAGGCTTCCCTGGTGGCTCAGATGGTAAAGAATCTGCCTGCAATGCAGGAGACCTGGGTTCGATCCCTAGTTCGGGAAGATCTCCTGGAGAAGGGAATGGCAACACACTCCAGTATTCTTGCCCGGAGAATCCCATGGACATAGGAGCCTGTTGGGCTACAGTCCATGGGGTGCAAAGAGTCGGACACAACTGAGTGACTATCAACAACACTGGGGGCCCTAGGGGTCCGGAGAGCCCTGAGAGGTCCAGGCTCTAACCTGCCCTGGCCCTCTCCCAGGGGGTGTGTAAAGAAAGAAAGTGAAGTCGCTCAGTCTTATCCAACTCTTTGCAACCCCATGGCCTGTCGCCCCCCAGGCTCCTGCATCCATGGGATTCTCCAGGCGAGAGTACTGGACTGGCTTGCCATTCCCTTCTCCAGGGGATCTTCCCGACCCAGGGATCGGACCGTGGCCTCCCGCGTGGCGGGCAGACGCCTCACCATCGGAGCCCCGGGGGAAGCCCAAGGAGGCTGTGCTGCTGCAGAGGCGGGCCCCCGCGCGGAGCCGGTCCCCGCGGGCGCAGGGACGGCGGCCGCCTGCAGGGGGAGACGGGCACACACTCAGCGCGGTCCGCGGGGCTCCTCGGGGTCGGGGGGGCGCGCCTCCGGGAGCGGCGGGGGCTTGGGGTCGGCGTTTGCTCTCGGATCTTCCTCCTGCGGAGAGGAATGTCTGGGGATGCCCACAGGATAGGGCGCTGCTTTCCCTCTTGTTGCTGGAAAGCCGAGGGCCCGAGCGGGCTTGATGCCCGAGGCCTCAGACAGTGCCGCGGGTTTCATCTCCGCCCCCCAGCCTGGCCCTGGCAGGCCCTCCGCAGAGGGCTGCCCGCGGAGCCTTCCTGAGGAGACTCTCGGCCGGGCGGGCCCCGAGCCTCCTGTGCCTTTTCCGTCTGAAGGAGCAGAGCTCTGCGGGGAGGCTCCCTTGGCCGGCTTTGCTCCCCGCGGAGCTGGGGCGAGGGGCACGGACCTGCCCTCTGATCCTGCCCGAAGAGTCCGCGCCCTGGCTGCCGTCCTCTGCGAGCTGAAGGCGGAGGAGGCCCGCTGCCACTGCTCCAGCGCCTGCTCTGTGCTCTCCCGGAGCTCAGGAGCATTCTACAGGGGTGAAATCGAGGCTCGGAGAGCTCAGGTGACTTCCCTAGAGTCACACAGCTAGTGGGCAAAGAGAACAGCGCCGCGGGCCTCCCCTTGAGGGCCTAGAACCTTGCCAGGTTTGATGGCCGTTGTATCACATATGCTCAATCCTACAGCAGCCACATCTGGAAATCTCAGTGTCTGACCCTAAAGCCCACGCTTCCCCCTCAAAACCTTTTCCCAGTCTTTCAACTTATTAAAATTCCCGTTTGTCGGCAAAGTTCTCTCTTCCCTCTTAATCCCAGAGTACTTTGGTAAGAACTACGGTAGTGGATTAATCATATTTCCAATTTTAGATTTGCTTGAAATTCCTAGTCTTGAAAATAAATACCAATTCCCTGCTGAACTGTGCTCCTAGAAGCGTAGGAGTCAGAACATCTCTTTGCTGGAGGAGCCCACTCCCCTGCACATTGCCTTCACAGCTATCTGGCAAGGGCTCACAGTGGATTTATTTTCACTGCAGTGAGAAATTGACAGCCCTCCACTTTATCACAGAAATTAATGCCGGTAAAATGACCGCCTCAGTCCACTCGCTGCTTTGACACCACCATTAAAATAAACCACGTCTGTGTGCAAGCACGCATGCCTTTGTGCAGACTTAATGAGATGTGCTTTTCAGAGGTGCTGTAGTGCAATGTACATGACACCAACATGAAGATGTTTCTGCTTTCCTCCCGGCTGACTCTCCGTCCACCAACAAAATGCCAGCTGTGGCCAGATGTCTAATGGCAGCTGGAGGAAAAGAACTTGGGGCTTCGTGTTTCTTCTTCTGAAGCACTGGGCTTGCTCCAAATCACGGTGAATTCTGGGGTGATGGTCCATGAATGCTGCTTCCAGAACTATGTGAACACCAGGCTACATCCCCATCCAAGGGCTCACCACAGTGGTCATTTTCATTTACAGTTGTTACAGGAAGGAACATGAACTCTGGTCCTGCAGAGATCCCTCTGAATCAAGAGGGGACCATGGCAGAATTCCATCAGCAGCCTCAAGTTTATCTGCAAACTTGATTCAGTGAACACCATTTGGCTCAATCATGAGACTCTTCCTATCCCTGGGGCAGCCACCTCTGGGCCTGGAAGACAAGGAGCCCAGGCAACTTGTGGAAATACCTGGGACTGAGGTATTTCCAAGCTGCTGGTCTTGTAGGAAGTTCATGTGGTGGACAGGAAGCAGAGCAGAAGAAAGAGAATCTACACACTGAGCACCCAGACATTATCCTGGGTTCCTGCCATCTGTACAGTCACATTGTGAAGATATAAACTCCGTGTAGTCTAGGATTGAAGGAAGAGATGCAAGGTAACTGTCCCTGGTCACCCAAGTAGCACTGAAAAGTTCTGGAAGCAAACTCAGGTAGGTCCAACTCAGATCCGTGCATTTTCACACTCATCTCCGAGAGCAAATTTCACAAGTATCACAGAGGTGCTTTTATTTGTTTTATTTGGGGTCCACACTTTCTGCTCCTGTCATTGCTCCAGGCAGTGAGAACACCGTCCTGGCGAGGGAACTCTACATCAGACCAGAGACTGGACAACGGAAGGTTGTTTCTGTAATATTTATCCCTGCAAAGTAAATATTTCTGTCTTCATCGTAGTCCAGAACGTCCCCGTCGACAACTTCATAGATACTTCTTTTTCTCCTCTCTTGAACATTGGGTCATTGCCGGGAACAGGATGGCCAAGCACAACTGGTTTTTTTCACTTTTGACTGTTGATGTCTCTCAGTCAAAGGAAGAAAGGCGGGCTGGTGATCTGCTGGGGTGGGCTGGGACCTGCTAGGGGATCCTGGAGCCAGGGCGGTGGAGGGAGGCAGCAGGTGGGGTCCCAAATGGTGGTGGTCCTGGGGAAAGACCTGACCCCTACCCCCCCCACACCCCCACCAGAGAGCGAAGCTGGGGCTTTCCATGCAGTTTGGGACCGAGATGTATGGCTTGCCAAAGTCATATAAATAAATATGCAAATAAATCATGCAGATTTATTTCCTTCCCTTCTCTCTCTTTCTACTAGCACCTCTCAGAGAGATTGAATAAGCTGCCCAAGGTCATGCACCAGTAAGTTCTGGCTGCTGCCTTCCTGGGCTCATCGCTGCTCTGTAACTGGAAGGGCCTTCACAAACCAGGCCTGCCTGTGTCGCCTGTCCATGTCTCAGGCACCGCACTCTGGCTTGTTTGCTCTGATCCCTTCCACATATGTATTCTTCCTGGTCTTTAGAGCTTTGCATGGCTGTTCTTGTTGCCCAGGACTCTTTTTTCACTTTAGTTAGTCTTTCTTTCTCTCTCCAAAAAAAAAAAATGTTCTCAGGGAACCTACTCACAGTCATGCTCAGCTGAAAGGTCCCCTCTCCCAAGGGGTCTCCTATCCCTGGTCTCCTCCTGCTCCCCCAGTGCCTGGTTGGGGGCTCCCCACAACTCCATCTAACATTGCCCACCCTGTGGTATAACTTTGGAGTTCATTTTCTGCATCCCCCGACCATGAGGTCTGCGCACCTCTGCATAGCTGCCAACTCAGCTGCTGAGAAAGTGCCTAACTTATAGTAGGTGCTCAATAAACGTGGAGTGGCTAAAAGCCGGAGTGAGGCCCTCAAGCCTCCCTGAGCTCACGTGCCCTCCTCAGGCCTGGCTCTTGTCTCGGCCACTGCCTTCCTTGGGGCACCACTTCTCTGAAGTCCAGGAGGCCACTGGTTCTTTTGGGGGGCTCAGGGATTTCAGATCAGCCCAGGACACCCTGTGAGGGGGGTGTCTGCAGGGCCAGGACCCTGGAGAGACCCTCTAGACAGGGGCCAGATGAGGAGTGGAGTGGATGGGAAGGCGGTGGGGGCAGGGATACTCAGGAGAACCGGGTAGAGTTGGATAGAGCAGGTGCATCCAGCCCCATGGCATTTGTGAAGCCTGGGTGTCTGGGTCTTTAAAGTAGCAATTTGACCCAGAATTCCAGGGCATGATAGGATCTCTTACTGAACCCCAGTGAAGTGAAGTGAAAGTCACTCAGTTGTCCCCGACTCTTTGCGACGCTGTGGACTATACAGTCCATGGAATTCTCCAGGCTAGATTGCTGGAGTAGGTAACCTTTTCTTTCTCCAGGGGATCTTCCCAACCCAGGAATCGAACCCAGGTCTCCCACCTTGCAGGCGGATTCTTTACCAGCTGAGCCACAAGGGAAGCCCATTGAACCCCAAATACAGGTTAAATCTTGCTAAGCACTTCATATATTTGATCTCATTTACTTCTTACAAAATCACGTCCCAGGCAGGCCTGGTCCCTGTTTTCTGCATCACCTGATGAGGGGACAGAGGAGCAGGGAAGATGAGCACTTGCCCCAGGTCAGGGGTCCATCAGGCAGAGCCAGGTCTCACGGCCCAGGTCTGTGCTATGACATATGACATCTTCCCGAGGTAGCCTCCCCACCCCCGGCTGCACCCTGGGAATGCGAAGGGGGAGCTGTGGCTTTAATTCCAGTCTAAGTGGATCTGATTAGCAGAATGGAGTTGAGCCAAAGTCATTAACTTTCATTTCAGATACACTGCCTTGGATCCCCATGTGCCTTCGATTTGACAGGTGGCTCTGGGGAAAGCAAGGCTCTGGTCCATGTAACACAGGCTTTCCGGATGCTGAGCAAAGCATCCGTGGGCTCTGCAGTTCAGGGAAGAAAAGTGGTTTGAGCTTCTCCATGGTCATGACATTAATGGTTATCTCTGGGTGATGGAATTATGGATTTTTTTTTGTATTTTTAAAATTTACGAGTGAAATAATCAAGAAAATCATTTTTACTAATAAACAAACAAGCAAGCAAATGTACTTGCAGGATGCCAAGGAGTTGTCATAGTTCTCTGCCCTTGCTTGTGCGTTTCTTTTAGCTTGGAATGCTCTCCCTTCTGTGGTATAAGAAATATATTGGGTCTTGGTCCCTGATTCCTGGTGCAGTGCTCCTAGAATCCTTGACTTTTCTGATTGATTGACGTCTCTTTTGTTCCTCATAGGAGATCCTTTTGACCACACTTGAGTTTGTGCTGATGGGGTAACTTAGAGTGGGGGATGGAGACAGCCTCAGAATGGACTGGTCACCAGAAAGACCTAGAGGGTTGGAACTGTCAGCCCCCCAGCAACCTCTGAGGAGGGGAAGGAGGGGGCTGCAGATGAAGCTCTCTATAAAAACTCTTGAGCAGGAAAATCCAATGGGCTTCTAAATTGGCAAATGAATCCAGCGGGTGAATGTGGGGGGTGTACCCCCATCCCATGAGGATAGAAGTTTTCCAATGCTTGGGACCCTTCTCGTCTTCATCCTAAGTGCCTCTTCATCTGACTGTTCATTTGTGTGCTTTGTAATAGGCTTGATAGACTTTATGATAAACTGGCAAACATAAGTTGAGTGTTTCTCTGAGTTCTGTGACCCCCTCAGGCAAATTAATTGAACCTGGGGAGGGAGTCATGGGGGTCTCTGATTTATAGCCATTTGGTCAGAAGCACAGGTGGCAAACTGGACTAAAGTGGGGACAGTCTTGTGGGACTGAGCCCTTAACCTGTGGGTTCTGATGCCATCTCCACATGGACAGTGTCAGGATTGAGTTAAATTTGTAGGACAGGCAGTGGCCTCTGAGAACTGGAGAACTGCTTGGTGCTGTTGGGAAAGACACCTCAGACTTTCCCCCTCTGCGTTATTAGCATCTCACCCATTTTGCAGGGTCCAGCTCAAATGCTGCCTCATCTGATCTCTTCCCAAGCCAAATAAACCTCTTCTTGGATGCCTTGTCCGTTGTCTGTCTTACTGACTAGGATGAAAGCTCCTTGTCTGTTCACTGCTTTATCCTCAGGATCTAAAGGAATGATGGGTCCATAGGAAAAATCTGTATGATTTTTTTAGCTAATAAATGGATATTCTCATATCTTATTCTGAATATCCATCTCCATCTGTCCTGTGGTCCATTCTCTGTCACACCAGGGCAGCTGTTTCTCTTTCCCTTCTCCTCTGGCCTGAGAGCCAGTGAAGTGCTGATTTCTGTGGCCCACACAACACAGAGCTTGGCTTACTCTAAGTGTGTGTGTGTGTGTCAGCCGCTCAGTTGTGTCTGACTCTTTGTGACTATAGCCCACCAGGTGCTTCTGTCCATAGGGATTCTCCAGGCAAGTATACTGGAGCGGGTTGCCATTCCCTTCTCCAGGGTATTTGCTAGACCCAGGAATCGAACCTAGGTCTCCCACATACAGGCATATTCTTTACCATCTGAGCAACCAGGGAAGCCCCTTAGCTCACCTTAGACCTCAGCAAATGAGTGTGTGTCGTGAACTTGAAGGCCTGGAGTTGGGCCTTGAGGTTCCACAGGACTACCTCTCTTCTCTTTTCTGGAGAGTGGACTAGGTGGTCAGGAGCTGATGGCTGGTAAAGCTAGCTTCCTGGGGGACTAAGAGTTATCCCTAGCTACCCTGGGACCATAAAAAAGGCTGAGCATTGAAGAATTGATGCTTTGGAATTGTGGTGTTGGAAGAAGACTCCTGAGAGTCCCTTGGACTGCAAGGAGATCAAACCAGTCAATACTAAAGGAAACGAACCCTGAATATTCATTAGAAGGACTGATGCTGAAGCTAAAGCTCTAATACTTTGGCTACTTGATGTAAAGAGGTGGCTCATTGGAAAATAACCTGATTCTGGGAAAGATTGAAGGCAAAAGGAGAAGGGGGAAGCAGAGGATGAGATGGTTAGATAGCATCACTGACTCAATGGATATGAATTTGAGCAAACTCTGGGAGATAGGGGACAAGGGAGCCTGGCGTGCTGCTGTCCATGGGATTGCAAAAAGTCAGGCTTGACTTAGTGACTGAACAACCACCACCCTGGGAAGGGGAATTAGGAGATCTATGGCTCAAAGAGCTTTTCTCACTACCCTGGAATTGCTGCTTTATAAGAAAGGAAAATTCAAAATTCACAAGGTCTACTCAAAGCTAGACTTTGAGATGTAAAGATGACTTTTCCCTTGGATTTGACCTGGTGGCTGGTTTTCACTTGGGTCTTCCTCCCAGGCTATAGAATTACTCCTTGAACTATCAGGTGGAAATCTGCATCCCTTTGTTCCTTCCCTCTTAGCATTTAGTTTGTGAAATGTCTACATTGTTGAAGATGGTGGGATGAGGACAGCAGGAGAGTAGACATGGAGAGCCTGAATGACGTGGTGGGTACTCCAAGGTCGAATACACAGGTTCAGACCTTGCTTCTTCCCTGCCCTGGCTGTGTGTCCTTGGACTGGTGACCTATACATCCTGACCCTCAGTTTTGTCATTTCTAAGATGGGGTATTTATGATGATGGTATCTACCTCAGAGAGTGTCAGGGAGATTAAATATAGAAGAAAAAAGCCTTCACACAAAACTCTTAACATAAAACATAGGGGTAAATTTTCATGACCTTGGATTTGGCAAAGGATCATTAAATATGAGACTAAAAGCACAAGCAACAAAAGAAGAACTAGATAAATTGGATTTCATCAAAAGCAAAACTTCTGTAGTTAAATGACAACCCTATAGAATGAAGGAAATTGTTTGCAAATTTTATATCTGACAAGAGTCGAGTATGCAAAAATGTATAAAGAAATTCAAGAGAATACATAAGGAGCTCAACAATAAGAAGGTAAATAATCCATTTAAAAAGTGGGCAAAACGCTTGACTAGACATTTTTCCGGAGATGATATATACAGTCAACAAACATATGAATAGATGTTCAGGATCACTAATCATTAGGGAAATGGAAATCAAAACCACAATGAGATACAATTCATATGTACTAGGATTGCTATATTTTAAAAATGAAAAACAACAAGTGTTGGTGAGGTTATAAAGAAATTGGAACCCTCATGCCATGCTGGTAGGAATTTAAAAGTGTGCTGCTGCTGCTGCGTTGCTTCAGTCGTGTCCGACTCTGTGCGACCCCATAGACGGCAGCCCACCAGGCTCCCCTGTCCCTGGGATTCTCCAGGCAAGAACACTGGAGGGGGTTGCCATTTCCTTCTCCAATGAAAAGTGTGCAGTGCTGTGGAAAAAAACAGTTTGACAGGTCCTCAAAAAGTTAATAATAATATGTGAAATCAATCGCCAGCCCAGGTTTGATGCTCGGGGCTGGTGCACCGGGATGACCCAGGGATAGGGAATCGGGAGGGAAGAGGGAGGGGTTCTGGAGGGGGAGCATATGTATGCCCATGGCAGATTCATGTCAATGTATGGCAAAACCAACACAATAAAGTAAAGAAAATTAAAAAAAAAAAGTTAATCATAGAACTACCATCTGATCTAGCAATTTCACTGCTGGATGTATACCTAAAAAACTGAAAATGAGCATTCCAAAAAAAAAAAAAAAGTTTGTGCACGAATGTTCAGAACAGTGCTAGTCACAATAATCAAAAGGTGTGGGAACAACCCAGTGTCCATCTACAGATGAATGGATAAAACCAAATGTGTTGTATTCATAAAAGGAATATTATTCAGCCATAAAGAGAAGTGGAGTCCTGATAAATGCTACCTGAATCAACCTTGTACACATGCTAAGTGAAAGAAGCCAGATACAAAAGATCATATATTGTATGATGCCATTTATATGAAATTTGCAGAATGAGAGACAGGAAGCAGATTAGTGGTTTTAAGGGATTGGGGAAAGGAGAATGGCAGTGACTCCTTAATGGGTACCAGATTTCCTTTTAGGGTCATGAAACTATTTGGAACTATGTAGAAGTGATGATTGTACCGCACTGAGAAGGTACTGTCACGGAACTGTACACTTTAAAATCGTTGATTTTCTGTTATATGAATTTGGGGCTTCCCTGGTAGCTCAGCTGGTAAAGAATCCGCCTGCAATGCAAGAGACCCCAGTTGGATTCCTGGGTAGGGAAGATCCGCTGGAGAAGGGATAGGCTACCCACTCCAGTATTCTTGGGCTTCCCTGGTGGCTCAGCTGGTAAAGAATCTGCCTGCAATGCAGGAGGCCTGGGTTTGATCCCTGGATTGGGAAGATCCCCTGGAGAAGGGAACATAGCTCAGAGGGCAGTCAGTAAATGCTGCCCTTATCATCCCTTATCATTAATATGTCCCCTTCCCTCTCCAGCCAGAAATCAGCTTTCTGCAAAGACTGAGTGATATGAAGCTACAAGACAGGAAAAGCAGAGGTGGGGGACGGGGACAAAGTGGGGACAAGCCACAGATTTGTCCTTTCCCGACCCTTTGAGCATCAGTGCATTAGGGTCACCCTATGGCAAATACCCTGGCGGGCAGTGAGACCCATCCCCCGCTTCCAGGGCGCGACCACGGGACAGCACTGACGTCCATGAGGCAGTCAGTCACGGAGGCTGTTTGCTGACACCCACGAGGAGGTCAGTGGAGCGGATGTTCCTTTGGTCCAGACCCTGGGCCTGGGGGCTGTGGCTGCTCCTCCCCCTGCCCAGCAGCTCGGCCAGCTCCCCTAGGCTGCTGCCTTCTGTGTATTAGGTGTAAGCGCCCAACAGTGTGCTCTACGGCTTGGGTCAGGGTCAGGGTTAGGGGTCATGTCTCTGAGCCTTATGAT
Source organism: Antilocapra americana (assembly GCA_007570785.1). Taxonomy (NCBI): domain Eukaryota; kingdom Metazoa; phylum Chordata; class Mammalia; order Artiodactyla; family Antilocapridae; genus Antilocapra; species Antilocapra americana. Next base: position 1,165,830 of record ML661325.1, read on the forward strand.
CATGGGCCAGAAGAGATTCTAGAGCCTTCCGTCCCTTCTTATTTTGTAGATAGGGAAACTGAGACTTGGGGAAGTGGTGCCAGCTTGCTTTACTCCTTGCTCAGCCACTCTCCTCTGCAATCAGTTCAGTTCAGTCGCTCAGTCGTGTCCGACTTTGCCACCCCATGGACTGCAGCACGCCAGGCTTCCCTGTCCATCACCAACTCCCGGAGCTTACTCAGACTTGCAATAGAGACTGGAATTTCGAATCATCCCTTTGCTGTGCAATGTGCTTCTTCTTTAAGATTTTGCATATTTGAATTGAGTCATGTCAAAAGATTAAATGGGCATCTCTGCACTGTTCAGCCAGGGGGAGCAGTGTGGCTCGTGATAATGAGTGAGAAAGCTTGAATGGCCCAGGGCAATCTCTTCTTGCTGATAGCAACAACCACTTGTGCGTTTTGAGATTGTTAGCATGGTGGTCAAAGCATAGACGCCAGAACCGGGCTTCCTGCATTTGAACCTCAGCTCCTCCGCTTAAAAGCCAGGCGAATTTGGTTAATGGCTTTCCTCTCTGTGTGCCTCACTTTCTTCTTCTGTAAAATGGAAATAGTAACAGTGCACATCGAAACTTCCAGAGCTGTGCCTGGCACATGGCAGGGGCTTAATAAATTACAGTGACTGTGATTCTTACTGCTGATGTTAATTAGTATCGTCACCTAGGGAAACCTATATTAACATGCTGATGCTTGCCAAGGACAACTTCCCAGAAACTACAAACCATCAAACCAAGAGTGGACCGCATCATTCCGCTTTTGAAAACCTGGCCACAAACTGCATTCTTATAAAATCTAATTTTCTGTTTGGGAAAAGCTTTGTCTTTGAAATCTAGTGAAGGCTCTGCCTCGGCGTTTGAGACCTGTTTGCTCTGCCTGGAACACTGGTCCCCTTCGCCACTTCCTTCACTCCCTTCTCAGAAGTCAGATATTCAGTGAGCATCCTCTGGGCATCCTCTCCAGAATCCCAGTGACCCCATCTCCTTACACTTCCTAACTACCTTCTCAGCTTTGTTTTTTTCTTCTTAGCACATTATCTGAGATATCTCATTTGTATTTATTGATCGCCCCCTCTCCTTCCCCAGCCCCCAACTAGAAGGTAAGGGCTTTGAGGTCAGAGATTCGGACCATTCTCTGCACTGTCTTTTTTTTCAGTGCCCTGGGCATGCACAGTGCATGACCCCACCAGTGTGTGTCGCATGTGTGAGTGTAAAGGTGAGAAGGAGAATTTGCAGACTGGTTCTGAATTTAGAATTCATCAACAGGCGATCTGTGCTCAGTAGAGACCTCCCTCTCTGAGACAGCCTTGGGCAGTGTTTGGCATGTCATTTCTTCTTTATGATAGCCTTATGAATGGGAAAGTTAGGGCTCAGAGAGACGAATAGACTCACGATCACACAGTTTATGGATGTGACAGGGTCTAAGGACTGGACCCTCCCTTCCCAGACAGCCAGTGAAGCCTTTGCTCTCCCCTGCACCCCAGCCTGTGGAGGGGGCCTCACTGGGTGGTTTCTGAGCTGGCTGCTTTGCAAGGCCAGAAGGCCCATCCCTCCTCACCTGCCTGCCCGTGTAGGCTGCTCTTGGCATGTGTGCTGAGTCAGGAGGCCCAAGCAGCTTTCCACGCTCAGAGGTGGTGAGCTAATTAAGGGCTCCAGAGCTGCCAGCGGATGTGCTAGTAGATGTTGTCTGAGAAGTCTGCCCAGAGCCATGGCCTGGTGCGTGGCTCCCTCCACCTCAGTCCCCAGGAGGCTGGGGTGCCAAGGGCCAAGACCACCCATCATGCGTATGGAGGATGTTGTATCAGACAGGAGTTAGAGCCCAATTAGACCTGGGTTCTTAAAGCCTGGCTCTGCCACTGGCTTCTGTGAGTTTCCCAAACACCCTGAATCTCCCTGCTGATAAAATCATAGCAGTAATCAATGCCTGCCTCCAAAATTTGTGGGAAGGCTATATGCGACATGCTGACCCAAGGTACAGAATAAATGTTCTTTTATATTTATTCATTATGAGCTACAGCCCAATTATCTGTAAAATGAGAGATTTCTTTCAGTAGACACGGTCTGGCACACAGAAGTGGATGGATAGAGATTCGTCCTTTGCCCTCCTTCAGCCCCAAGTGCTAGGAGTCTCTTGTCCCTGGGGATGGAAGACCCCTGGCCCTGCCCTGGAGGTTTTCCGTAGGCTGGTGATTCATGAGCCAACTTCCCAGAGCAGTCGGGCTGGGGGCTGGGTTTCATTTTGTAACTATTGTGTTAGAAGCGGCATTCCCCCTCTCTTCCTTCCCTTGGACTATTACTAAGCCATAAAAAAAGAACAAATTTGAGTCAGTTCTAGTGCAGTGGATGAACCTAGAACCTGTTACACAGAACGAGGTCAGAAAGAGAAAAACAAATATCATATATTAACACATATGTATGGAATCTAGAAAAATGCTATTGCTGAACCTAGTTGGAGGGAAGGAATGGAGACACAGACACAGAGAATGGACTTGTGGACACATCTGGAGAAGGAAAGAGCGGGATGAATGGAGAAAGTGGCACAGACATATATCCACCGATGCTCAGCAATTCAGTGGTGTCCACCTCTTTGTGACCCCACAGACTGTAGCCCGCCAGGCTCCTCTGTCCATGGGATTCCCCAGTCAAGAATACTGAAGTGGGTTGCCATTTCCTCCTCCAGGAAATGGGATCTTCCTCACCCGGGGATCAAACCTGCATCTCTCATGTCTCTTGCAGATTCTTTACAACCAGCCTGCCTGCAAAGCCCCACATATATGCTGCCATGTGTAAAGTAGATAGCTGGTGAGAAGTCGCTATATCCAATTCATTTTCTTTAAGTACCTGAAGGTGAGACTCTTAAAGCTAAGAGTGAGGGCTTTCAAGAAGATCATATGGGGTGGTTCCAAAAGGTCGTCAGGTGCTGTGGGACACAGGGTAACTAGAGCTGTGAGCGGGACAAGATGCCTGCTCTCATGAAACTCAAGTCTGGCTGGAGTCAGGAGGGGAGGAAGAAAATGTATCAGAAAGAGAAAAGAAGCCCTGTGAATGCGGAAAATAGAATCACATAATGGGAGGTGATGGAGGGAAGTGGTAATGTTATGTTAAATGGGGAGCCAGGAAAAGTATCAGTCAGGAAGCAGTATCTGAACCAAGACTTGACATATCAGGAGAGACCAACTGTGTTCAACACTAGGAGAAGGAGTGACAGGCTGCAAAGGCCCTGGGTGAGATGGACCTTGACTAGTGCCCACACACTCTTCGGTGGGAGCAGTGGGCCCCCGAAAGGAAGCCACAGCTCTGCTCCTCCAGCCCAGGCAAGGCAAGCAGGCAGGCTTCCTCTTCAACAGTTGGCTGCCCTTAAGATCCTGGGGGCTCCCAGGATATCCTTTCTGCAATTAATTTTCTGCAACTGGCAGAGGTTAATCATACCTGTGTTCCTCAGGACCCATGGCAAAGCAGCCCTTCTCAGAGATGCTGATTTAAATTAGAGGGCTTGTTTGCTGAAGACTAGACTGGGCAGATTCCAAACTGGTCCTACTCTGAGCTCTCCTGATGGGCAGGTGAAAGAATGCTGGGGTAGGCTGGCATTTGCACAGGTGAAGATGCCTGGTCCTGCCAGTCCAGGGAGAGGCAGGTCAGACCCCATAAGCCTCCTGCTCAACCTGTCTGGGTTCCCCAGACAGAATGCCACCCAGATCTGCTCTTCTCCCGTGGGAGGTGCTCCACACTTGGCCCTCGCCTTCCTCTTGTCTCCCCCACTCTGTGTGTTCTCCTGCCTAACTCCTGTCTTAGTTGCCTTACTTCCTGGCCCGAAGGGGAAGGTTTTATTCCTTTTTCCAGGCTCTGCACAATTATACAAGGCCCTGGGGGGAATCTTCTCCTTCCTCATTTTCCTACTTTCTCTTAAGCCTTTTAAGTCCTTGTTCATAGGGTACATTCTGTTGGGGAGACTGAATTCCAACAGAGTGTGAGCTCCTTGAGGGTAGAGGGAATAGACAGCTGCAGCTCTAGGGCCTAACAAAAGCTTGCACGTCATTCATTCATTCATTCATTCATCCACCCATTCAGCAGATGTTTATGGAGGGTCCACTCTGTACCAGGCTCCATGAGAGGCCAAGGGAAACAGCTGTGAGCCACTGTGACCCTTGCTGTAAGTTGCTCCTAGCCTCATGCAGGGGACAGGCCATGAAGAGACCATTGAATCACAGAGGGCTGGGCAAATCGGGGTGCAGAGTCTAATGAGGGGTGTCCAGTTGAGGCTGAGGAGGTCCAGGAAGGTTTCTCAGAAGAAGTGACAAGTAAAACAGGTGGACTGAGAACACTGAGGCTCGGGGGAATGACAGCTGGCCCAAGATCTCAAATCTCACAAGGCAGTGGACCCTCAATCCAGGTCTCTGTCAGGGTTCCCCTCCATCTATACACTCCCCTCCTCAAGTTAGCACACACCTTTCTGATCCAGCCTCCCAGAGCAAGGAGGAAAAGGATCAGCCCACTGAGCCCTAGCCTGGGCAGCCTTGTCACATTCTGCTGCAAAATCTTCTATTGTCAAGCGACTTCAACCTTTTGATGACTCAGCAGGTCCTTGGAGTCACAGAAACTGTCAGCAGAAGTTGAGGCCAGTGAACAGACTTCCCATCACAGGGTATCGGAGGACAACTTTCTTATTACTCACAGTTGTTTTTTATCCCTTCCCTATTTAGAAGATAATGCATTATTATTGTTGCAAATCTGGGGAGAAAATACAAATCAGTCATAATTCCACTACTGAGAAAAAAAACATTTTGGTGTACTGAGATAGTTATTTTGGGATATTATTCAGAAAGTGCTATAATATATAATTACTGCTTATTAATTTATGCAAATATGTGAGTATGATTAACTTTATCTATTTAGATTGTAAAGACTTGCATACTCTAGTGCCGGGAAGCCTCAAAGAAAGAGAGGAGAGGGAAAGGATTAGATTTATTGAGACAGTTGTTGTATTGATAATGCAAGAAGCAAGCTTATGTGATAAAACATTTATCTTGATGATGACCCTATGAAATGGATATTGTTCTCATTTGCATTTTTATTTAAATCATATAACCAAGGGCACAGAGCTGGGATGCAGTGGGTGACCTTGGGATTGAACTAGGTCTGTCTCACTCTCCAAATGCATAGGCCTTCCGTATTATCATGTGATTTCACTGAAGCCTTACCTGAGACCTCAGAGAGAAGCATTTGTGTTGCCCTTGAAGATGGTCAAGCAGAGATGGCCACTGGCCATCCACTGGGTGCTAGCTTTGTATCTTTATCAAGATACCTGATGGGCTCAGCCCTGGGTGAGCCACTAGAACCACTCACAGGAGCAGGCCCATCCCTGTTTCCAGGATGCTTTTCTGGTCTCCACAAGACTCAGAGGAGGGAAAGGCCTTCGGAGTATCAGCCACGGGAATGAAAAGGAAGGATGACTTTCAGAAACTGCAGATACATCTTTCTACAGTGTAGTAGAAAATGCAATACTGAGGAGGGAAAAATTCAAATGTCTACTCATCAAAGAGCAGAGCCTAAGTTGCATGAGTCATCTTTTTAACATCAAAATACTTCCCCCAGATGAAGTCTCAGATGGGAAATCCATATGCAAACACATGAAAAGTGGAGGGGTTTTCGCAGATTGGCCTGGGTCCTAGATCTCTGCACGTTGGGATGTCCCATGACCCCTTCCTCCATTTGGGAGCAAACATTTAGCTGCTCACTCTGGTATAACCATCCCTCTAAACTAGTGGGTCACTAGGCATTTCCTTGAGTCCTCTCTCTGCCCCCTGCCCAACATCCTCCAACCATCTAGCCCCTACCACTTCTGCCTTTGACTTCTCAACAGTCCAGAAGCTAATAGGAGGGGCCCGGCTCACCCAAGAGCTCTGGAACTCTGTTCTCCAGGGCCGTGGCTAGAGCACGTTCACTGTTTGGTTCCTGCCGTACCAGTTGGGTTGGGTGTCACCTGTCTTTGTGTCTCTCTCACCAGCCATACCTGACTATGAACATTTTTCTCACAAACATCATGCAGATTTTTCTTTCTTGTGGGAATGCCCTCCTCTCCTCATTCTGCATGGTCAACTCCTACACATCCTTCAAGACCCACCTCTGTCACCTCCTTCATGAAGCCCTCCCTGCTATTTCCAGGGAGTAGTCATGGTTCCCTCTTAAACCTAACTCTGTTAGGTTCCTTCTCATGCTGAGTGACAGACACCTGTTTTCCTGCCCTTCTTTCCCTACCAGGCTCTGTGTTTCTAAAAGGCAGCCTGAGCCCAAGTCATTCCCTCTCCAGTACATAACCTGTATTAGGCACTCGGTCAGATGGGATGAATGTCTCTAGGGCCCTTCAGTTTGGCTGCTTAAGGGCGAGCAGTGCTGGTTCTGTATTTCTAAGGAGCACACTCTCTACAGAATTAAAATATCTTAGAGGAGGGCTTTGTCTAACTCATCAAAGTATCCCCTAGTTCCCAGGACAGAGCCTGGCACACAGGATGCCCTCCACCCATGTTTATAGAAGGCAGAGTGTGTGAAGCAGGCTGCCTTAGTAAATAGTGTGCATGTGTTATTACCACAACCCTGTGATACGGGCCAAACACTATACTTATTTGTCTCCTGAGGAGACACGAGGCTCATGTCTCATGAGGCGCTCATATGAGGCTGAGAGGTGTTGAGTGGCTTGTCCAAGGTCACTGGTAGTAACTGGTGGATCTGGGACTTGAACTCCAGAACCCAAACTCTGGCTCACCTCTGCCCTGCACTCTGCTCCCTTCATGGGTCTGCGTGTCTGATGTGTGTGTATATAAGTTGCTCAGTCGTGTCTGACTCTTAGCGACCCCATGGGCTGTAACTCACCAGGCTCCTCTGTCCATGGAATTCTCCAGGCAAGAATACTGGAGCGGGTAACCATTTCCTTCTCCAGGGAATCTTCCCGACCCAGGAATCGAACTGGGTCTCCTGAGTTGCAGGCAGATTCTTTACCGTCTGAGCCACCAGGGAAGCAAGTCTGATACCCATCCTCAGATATCCATCCTCCAAAAGAACTTACCCTCCTCAGTGCCTTGAGGTCAGGTGCCGTAGCCCTGGACGGGGGCCACTGACCGAGAGGGAAGACTGGCCACTTGGGCCTTGCTCACCGCGTGGCTGTCTCGGCCTCTGGGCCGCTAGGCTCTGCCCCAGCTACCTCTGGGTCCCCTTCTTGTCACAGTCCGCCCATTGTCCCTCTGTGTCCTTCACCCCCCCTATCTTTTTCACAGCTCTATTTCCCCTCTTGTCAACAGATCGCTCGACAAAATGTTTTCCATCATTGCAGGCTAATTTTAGCCCTTTATCGGAGTTATTTCCTTTGGTAAATAGCTTCCTGGCACGGGGTGGGCAGCCTAGCTCAGGCGCCAGTGAGCACACGGCGGGAGCAGGAGGTGTGGGGCGGTGGGTGGGTAGTGGGGAGCCAGGGCAGAATCCAGCAACTCAGGCCAGGCCTGGCGGGTGGGGACTGCTTTCTGCTCTGAGGACAGGCGGCGGCATCAGCAGCAAGATGCTCATTCAGTCCCCGTTTCAATTTGTTCAACCCGTGCTTTGAGAAGGAAGGGAGCGGCGTGTGCCGAGGGCCTCAGAAGCAGACAATCAGCGGCAGGCGCCCAAAATAGCCTCGAGAAATCAGCAGCGTTTTTGCTTTGCTCCCGGCTTTTCGTGCCTGCGAGGGGAGGAAAGAAAGGATCCAGAGCATTTTCTGCGTCCAAACACACATCTCTTTTACAATAAGACAAATGACTTGTATTCCTGCTATTAAATCCAGCAGCGTCCCCTCCCCAACCCACCACCCCTTCTCCCAAGACCTCGCCAACATTTCCTTTTGTGGCTGCGAGAGGAGAAAAATAGCAGCAGCGGGCCTCTGCCTCCAACGGCTCTGCCGCAAGCTCGGCTTTTACAAGCCGGGATTTTAATAAATTAACGCCACGCGTACCGCTGCAGCTGCTGTAATGGCTTTCCAGAAGGTGCTGTGAGAGAGCCAGACTCTGCTGGAGAGAAATGAGCCAGTGGTTTGCTGGTGGAAGCTTCCTGGCCCCGTCAGAGGTTAGGCCAGGCGTCTGCAGGAGCCCCGAGTTTCTCTCTGAGTGCTGCCTGCTGACCCCCAGCCTCCAACAGGGCAGCAGGACCAGCCTCTGTTCCTGGAGGAGAGTCCCTGATGGCCAGGGAAGCAGCATGTGCCAAGGGGGAACCCCAAGGGGACAACGGGAGACAGGAAGGAGTAGTTTTGGGTATCTCTAGGCCCCTTGTGGACCGTACCTTGGGGGTAAAAGGCTCTGAGAAGTCTTCTGTCCTATCTCACTGAAGTGGAAAGTTTCATAAAACCCAGAGGCGCAGCACGCCAAACCAGCTCAGCTACACTCTTGGCACAAAGGCCAACCTGTGACTTTGAAAATGTGTGTTTTCCTGGATAAAACCTCTAATTGGACAATTGTAGGTCTTCTGGCTTTATGTCAACTTTATGACTCTGAAAGCTCTTAAGCTGGGGTGAGGAAAAATTTATGAATGGGATTTCTTTATTTCTGTAGCACTCCAACTCACGCTGTTGACCCTGCAGCGGGGCTGGCCTTCCATGACTTCTTAATTTCTCTTTGCCAGGTGGTCCTTACTCTGCCTGCTCCCTCACTGAGCCACAGGCCTAGTGACGAGAACCCAGGCAAGGGTTTCTGGCTGCTTAAAAAATTGTCCTATGCCCAGATTGATTTCTCAGGTGAAGGAATACAGTGCTAGGGAATTTTTCAGGGAAGCTTTATAGTTTTCTCTCAAATTTAGAAAGCTTGTTTTACAAGAGTTTTAAAGTTCTTCTCATAGAAAACTCTCATAATCTATCTTAAAGACTTAGAAGAAAGGCTAATTAATGGGTGACAAATATTTTCTTTGGGCCCCTGCATCCAAGAATGTTTTGAAGGTAGGCTGGACCAGTGTGGCAATGAGACTAACTTTACTCAAAAATTGTGTTAGTTAGGGTAAAGTGATCTTTTATAACAAAAAGACCCAAAGTGTATAAAGGCTCAACACAACAGAAATTTATTTCTTGTTCACGTAATAGTTCAAGGCTGACGTTTCTGGTCAACGGGTGGCTTTTCCTCTGTCCAGTGATTCAGGAGCTCAGGCTCCTTCATCCAATGGCTTCACCATTGCCTCTTGCCAGTGGAAGACGAAAAAGAATGTGGAGAAGGCTCACCAGCCTCATAAAAGCCTCAGCCTGGAAATTATTCTCATCACCTCTTCAGTTCAGTGCAGTTGCTCAGTCATGTCCGACTCTTTGCGACCCCATGAGCTGCAGCACGCCAGGCCTCCCTGTCCATCACCAACTCCTGGAGTCCACCCAAACTCAGGTCCATTGAGTCAGTGATGCCATCCAACCATCTCATCCTCTGTCATCCCCTTCTCCTCCTGCCCTCAATCTTTCCCAGCATCAGGGTCTCTTCAAATGAGTCAGCTCTTTGCATCAGGTGGCCAAAGTACTGGAGTTTCAGCTTCAACATCAGACCTTCCAATGAACACCCAGGACTGATCTCCTTTAGGATGGACTGGTTGGATCTCCTTGCAGTCCAGGGGACTCTCAAGAGTCTTCTCCAACACCACAGTTCAGAAGCACCAATTGTTTTTCACTCAGCTTTCTTCACCGTCCAACTCTTACATCCATATATAACTAATGGAAAAACCATAGCTTTGACTAGATGGATCTTTATGGCGAAAGTAATGTCTCTGCTTTTTAATATACTTTCTAGGTTGCTCATCACCTCTTACGTTTCATCAATGAGGTCACACGGCCACACCTAGATATAAAGGGGGCTGTGAGCGATGCAGTTGCTCCATGGGAAATCCCTTCCCATGGATAACTATATACTATGGAAGGAAGAATATGAATTTTAGAAGCAAATAATTCCATAAAGAATTAAATACAGCTAGGGTGCTATTGGGTCTAGCACCTGGTCGACAGTATCACTACCTTTGTCTGAATCCCTAGCTCTTAGAGCAATACCCAGCATGTAGTAGGTGCTCAGTAAATTCTGGAGCAAAGAGTGGAATATTCTCTCAGCTCTATTCCCTTTGTCCCTGGCTTGAGCCTCCTTATAAAAAGACCAGTTTTCTGGCCAACCATTTCAGACCATCTGGAGAGTACACCTGTTGGGCCAGACTCCAAGAGTTGATCAAATGTGCCCCCTCAAAGAATCCAGACACTTGTAGTTACTTATAAAATTTACAAATCGCTTTTGTTGAAGAGAGTAAAATCTATCCAAAACTAGGGTCATCCCGAATAATCTACTGTATGGATATTAAACCTAAGCATCTACAGGATTTCTGATTAGAAGCTCCCTTGGTGGGCATCTAGGCCCCCAGCTGTAAAAGTGACCCAGCTTACGCTTGACAGTGGCTGTCCAGTATTGGCTTCTGAGGGAGAATGTGCTGGGATTGATTAGCGAGGTGCTTCATTGGCAAGAGGAAAGAAATGGTTTAGCAAGTCCCATGTTCTTGAGAGATGATATCAATCTATAAAATATAGATTCCTATATTTTATATAGAAAGGAGATGTGGAAAGCCTCTGCCATGGAAGATATAGGCTGGACAGCCTAGATCAGGGGGTGATTGGAGCCAGGGACTGACTAGCTTTGAGGACAGAGAAGGGCAGACAATCAGAAGAGGGCACGCTGGGAAATTCTCTTGGAAATTGAGATAGCTAAGGGCAAGGGACTGTCAGTTACTGTGGCTACTTCTGATAGAGGAAAGTGGAAGCAGAGCATGGCATGAGGGTGGGATGGGGAGTCTGAGACTGACATGACTCCTTCTGAGCTTGGTGAGCCTCAGTAGGGTGTTAGGGGCCAAATTATGTTCTGCCCTAATTCTGATGTCTGAGTCCTAACAACCAGTACTTCACAATGTGACTGTTTCTGGAGAGAAGGTCTTTAAAGAGGTCATTAAATTAAAATTAAAGTGGGCCTTAATCTGATATGACTCGAATCCTTATAAAAATAAATTAGGACATAGATACACACACACAGAGGGAAGACCAGGTGAAGGCATGGAGAAGATGGTCATCTACAAGCCAAGGAAACAGGCCTCAGAATAAACGAACCCTGCTCACATCTTGATCTTGGTCTTCTAGCTTCTAAAGTTGTGAGAAAATAAACTTCTGTTGGGCTTCTCTGGTGGCTCAGACAGTAAAGAATCCACCTGTAATGCAGGAGACCTGGGTTTGATCCCTGGGTCAGGAAGATCCCTGGAAGAGGGCATGGCAACCCACTCCAGGATTCTTGCCTGGAGAATCCCCATGGACAGAGGAGCCTGGCGGGCTACAGTCCATGGGTCACAAAGAGTGACATGACTGAGCAACGAAGCACACAAACTTCTGTTGCTTAAGCCACCAGTGAGTGGTAGTACTTTGCTATGGCAGCTCTAGAAAGCTAACAGGAGGGAAATGAAGTCTGCTGCTCTCACCACGCCTCTCTCCAGGGCTGATGTCATGAAGTGGCTGCATGAACTTGTAGAGCGGGCAAAAATGGCAGGAGGTTCTCCTGGGTCTCGAGGATGCCTTGGAGCCTACAGACCCACAGGCCTCCCATGATGACCTGGGCACCAAGGGTGCCTTCCAGTCTGTGAACACCATGACTGCCGCCTCCTGGTCCCTCCTCTGTGCCTCCCTGTGTTGGCACCTGGGGGTCCTGAGACTCCTGGGTCATGGCCTCCAATCCAGGTGAGCTCAGTCCAGAGGGAGCCAGAAGTCCTGTGTCTCCAGGATCCTAAGATGACACGGCTTACAGAACACCGTCCATTCAGTAACAGTGTTCCAGGAGGCAAGAAATCCTCCGACTCCAAAGCATGGATTATAAGAACAACCCTGATTTTAGTCAAGGGAAAATGGGAGACCTTCCTGTCTTCGAATCAAAGCAGTGGAGCCAGTCGATGGTTCTAGCTCAGGGCTGTGTGCTGTGACAGGGAGGGTCCCGGGAGAGAGTGGGTGATTCTGCCCAAGGCAGGGGGAAGTCAGGACCCTTGAGAGGGCACATGTGAGGGGAAGAAGGCCAGGCCGATAGGGCAGGAAGGGTATTCCTGGCAGAGGGAGCAACATAGACAAAGGAACAAGATGTATGGATACCGGCATTAGCAAGAGGGTATGCAGAGGAGCAGATGGTGGAGACGGGACAGACAGACAGTGAGGGGCCTGGGCTGCAGGTTCTCAACTGCATCTAGAGCAGAGGGTGGGAAGTGAGGCTACCGGCCAGGTGAGCACCCCAGGTGCACTCAGAAGAGATGCTCCAAAGCAAATCGCTCATCACAGCTCCATCTCCTTCAGAGGCTCCCTTCATGAGAGCACAGATGCTTGGTAACCAAGGCATGGTCTATTTAAAGCTGCTTGTGAGTTTGTTCTAGGAAGTATACTGCAGGCTAGAGAGGGAGGAGGGAAGGAGCACCATCAGGAGGAAGAAGGCCCTGAGAGGGAATGGTCTGCCCTGAGCCCACTGTGGGGTCTAGGGCCAGTCCTTGCCCCTCCCTGGGCCTCACATCATCTATACCTAGTGGTGGAAAATTGTTCAGGCTCAGGGTGCAGCTGCATGTGTTCAGAGCCAAGCTGTCACTTGCGGTGTATATGCTTTGGCAAATAGGTGCTGGGCCTAAGTTTTCTCCTACGTTAAGGGAATGGTAATGGTTCCCACCTTTCAAAGGTGCTGTGAGTATTGAATGAGATAAGGCACGTAAAGTGCTTTTAACAGTGTCTGGCAAATGCAAAACACTCAAAATGGACTACTGTAAAATATGACGAGATGGTGATGATGATGACGGACTAGCTTTGTGGGCTTTAAACACTAAACAGTATTCTTTCCCAACAGAATTGGAACTTGACTGTGTAAGAAAGGTTACATTGAGCTGTTCTGGTTGAGGCAGGTGGGGACCCTGAGCCCAGGCCCTCAGCATCCCTCCATCCACAGGGCTGTCTCCCACCCCGCCCAGGACACATCTACAGAACTCTCAGGCTCCAAAAGCTCAGGTTGAAAGTGATCGTCTCAGAAGATTGCTGAGGTCTCTCGGCTGCTCTTTTTAATCTAAGTCTTCCTTCCAAAACCTGAATATACATCTGGAGTAGATATCCTTTGCAGCACAGAACCATTTCCAAAAGCATCAGCTGAACCAGGATTCAGGGACAGTCTGGGAAAGGCAAGCAAAGTGAACACAGAGTGGCGAGAAAGTTACTTGAGCAGAAGTCCTGATTGCAAAGACCCACAGACAACTAAGTACCACCTCCTCGTTTTTTTAAGCCAATACCTTTTTAGTTAAGGAATTTCGCATGTTGTAATTCATTCCAGAGCCCATCAAAGTCACCTTAGTTCCCCCAAAACTTGAGGCAAAGCTTATTTTCAAGACAAGCCTTTTTAAGAGATCCCACACTTCACCCACAGTTGTTCTTTCAGTCAGCCTGGTAGCAATTTTCTTAGTTGAGTTTCTTTTATCTCCACTTGAATAAGGATGTACTGATGACATGCTTCAAAAAGTATCCCACCTAGAATCTATGGGATCTAGTTTTTCAAATAATCTACTTTAGGGCTCTAGATGTTGAACGGCAATGAGTACCTTGCTATGTTGGCGAACGATCTGAAACATGTTATTCCTTAACACATTTCTTGTGTTACAGTTGTGGTAGTTTTCACTCATGACCTTAGACAAAATATGAGTAGTCTCATTAGCACTATTGCAATAAATTTACTGTGAGGTAAGCAGAACCTGGGTCTCAATTTAGCCCCATTAACAAATTCTAGACAATATGACTCACGGTGCCCTTCTCACTAAGGCTGAGGGATTTTTTCACCTCCACAATTTTTATTGAGGTATAGTTGATTTATCAGATTATATAAGATTCGGGTATACAATGTAGTGATGCATAATTTTGAAAGGTTATACTCCATTTATAGTTATTATAAAATACTGGCTATACTCCTCGTATTGCACAATATATTCTTGTAGCTTATTTATTTTGTGCATGGAAGTTTGTACCTCTTTTTTTTTTTTTCATAGTCACATCATTTATTTGCAGATGTTCCGATCTTCTGGTTGTTGCTTTAACTGTTACAATACTTCAGTCCTTTGTAGTTAAGCTGATACACTGTATTCTTCCTGACAATTTCTGATACACTACCGGCACATCTTATCACTAAAACTTTGCTCTAGCTTCAGATATAGTTTGCCTAAGTGTGATTAGCAGTCCTTAAGCCATGAGTATCAGATAATTTGTTTTTTTCCCTATCCCATTTTGACTAACAAAGTCATATTAATGACTCATTGTAAAACAGTTGGGCATTTCATAAGTGGTTTGTACCTCTTAATATCCTACTCCTGTCTTTTCCCTTTCCCCTTTTCCTCTCCCCACTGGTAATCACTGTTCTTTTTTTTTTTTAATTTTTTTTTTTATTATTGTTTTTGCCATACATTGTCATGATATCACCATGGGTTTACATATGCTTCCCCCCCGGGCCCGCCCCCCCTCCCCCCTCCCTCCCCCCCGGGAAATCTCGCTGCACCAGTCCCGAGCATCAATCCTGGGCTGGCGATTGATTAGACACTGTTCTTTATATCTGTGAATCTGTTTCTTTTTTGTTATAGTCACTAGTTTGTTGTATTTTTCAGATAAGTGACATCATAGAGTATTTGTCTTCCTCTGCCTGACTTATTTCACTTAGCATAATACCTTCCAAGTCCATCCATTTGTTGCAAATGGCAAGATTTCACTCTTTTCCATGGCTGAGCAGTATTTCACTGTATGTATATACCACACTTTCTTTATCCATTTATCTGTTGAGGGACAGTTAGTTTGCTTCCATATCTTGCCTGCTGTCAATAATGCTGCTTTGAACATTGAGGTGCATGAATTAGTGTTTTTGTTTTCTTTGGATATATACCCAGGGGTGGAAGTAAAATTAAAAATAGAATGGCAATTCTGTTTTTAATTTTTGAGGAATCTTGTTATTGTTTTCCACAGTAGCTTTAGGAACACATTTTTTAAAAGATAAGTCATGCTGATATGACCATCTCCGCCAGTCACAGCCCAGGGTAGTTTCTGATCCCTTTATCTCTAGACGGTTGGCACTACCATTGCCCTGTGTTTGGTGCCCTAGGGTTGGCTCTTTAGGACTGCATCTTGTTCTTTCACCTCCAGTCCTAGCGCAGGGTCTGTTTTTAGCTGGCACCCAATAGGTGGTGCCTTCCAGGTGGCGCAGTGGTAAAGAATCCACCTGCCAGTGCGAGAGATGTAAGAGGCTTGGGTTTGATCCCTGGGTCAGGAAGATCCTCTGGAGGAGGAAATGGCAACCTACTCCAGTATTCTTGCCTAGAGAACCCCACGGACAGAGGAGCTAGGCAGGCTGCAGTCCATGGGGTTGCAGAGTCAGACACAACTGAGACTGAGCATGCATGTATGCAATAAATAGATATTAGATTGACCGAATGGAATTGAATGTGGAAGCTTTGTGTGGCAGACTCCAAGCTGCATTCAACAATAATCCAGAAAGACCTGGATCCTGATTGCACGGAGGCTATTGATGGGGTGGGAAAATTACTAAGTACCATTGTGACAGGGATCATGACTTATCTGTTGAAAGATAAAATTCCAAAACCCATAACGGGCAGGGGTTTGCCTTCAGGATCTGCTAGGGCTGGTGTTGGGAGGACCCTGGAACACATCATGTGGAGGTCCTACAGTGGAAGATCTCCTTGTTTCCTGGGACCTGAGAACACACTACAGAGCTCTTCCCAGCTTTTTCAGCATAAATAGAAGGCTGATGCCTTGTCATGCCCAGTTTTCCGAGTGCATACACTTTAGACGTTGGCCTTGTGGCTTCCAGAGCACACTCGAATTTACAGGCCAGGATGAGCAAAAGCTGGCAGAACAAGTCCAATCCCCAACCCTTTCTCATTGACTGCCCTCTGCTTCTCTTCCTTTTGCAACTGCCTCTGGTCACACGGTAGCTGCTTCAGCCACCTTGGGCTTGTCACTGTTCTCCAAGCTCTCTCATGCCTTAGCGGTCAAGTTCTCTCTACCTGGAACACCCTTTCCTGCACCTCTACCCCTTCTATATCTACTGAGCTCCTACTCATTCTTTAAAATAATCACAAATGCCACTTCTTCTAGGAAGACTTCCTAAATCTTTGCAGTTGGAATTTTTACCTTTCATTCTCTGATCCTTCTGTAGAACTTATACAGCATGTATGGTATTCTGCTTGGGTTTGTGTTACATCTTTTACTTCTGTTACTATCTTATAAACTCAGTGAGGGCAAAAGATTTTTATTTTACTGTGTACTTGCATATATGTGAGAAGTCCTTGGATTTGAATTTCAATCCCTAGGTCTTTATGAATATGTAAATTTAGGCAAGTTATTCAATGTGTCTGTGTCTGAGTCTTAGTATTCCAATCTGTAAAATGGAGGTTAAAAACCCTTTTTTCATAAGCTTACTTTACACATTAAATAAGATGAAATAACAATGAAAATGAAATAATGAGAGCTAATATTGATTAAGTGCTCACCTAAGCACTGATCTTTAAACTCTTTACAAATTCATTTAAAATTATTCATTCATTTTTTTTAATTTTAGAAATAATTATACATTTGCAGGAAATTGCAAAATTGTGTGGAGAGATCCTTTGTATGCTTTACCCAGCTTTCTCCAAATCTTACATGATAATAGTATATGGTTAAATGTTACATGATTAAAGTACAGTATCAAAAACAGGAAATTGACATTGGCATGATGGTGTGCAAGTACAGTCCTGTGTCCCCTTGTGTAGATTTGTGTAACCACCACCACAATCAAGACATGTATCTATTGCCACAACAATCTCTCTTATGCTATTTCTTTGTAATACCAGCAACCTTTCTCCCTTCTACCATGCTTGACCCCTGGTTATCAGTGTGCTTTCTATTTGCATACTTTTGTCACTTCAACAATGTTATTTGAATAGAATGACACAGTGTGTGATCTTGCAAGTTTAACCTTTGTCACTCAGCATAATCCATCCAAGTCCTTTTATGTGCCAATAGTTCATTCATTTGTTGTTGCCGAGTAATATTCCATGGTGTGGATGTACCATGGTTTAGCCATCCAAGGACCTCTGGGTTGTTTCTTATTTGGGGTTATTACAAATAAAGCTGCTAAGAGCATGTATATATAGGTTTTTATGTAAATCTGAGTCTTCACTTCTCTGAGACAAATGCCCAGTATAATTGTTGGGTTACATGGTAAGCGTATGTTCAATATTTTTAAGAAAAAGCAGCTGTTTCTTAGAGTAGCCCCACCATATTTCCTTCCCACCAGCATCGTAAGAATAGTTCAGCTTCTCCACATCTTTGTCAGCATTTGGCATCATCGCTATTTTAAATGTTAACTCTTCTGGTAAGTATGTTGTGACACCTCACCATGGTCTTATTTGCATTTCCCCAGTAGTTAGTGATTCAGAGCATCTTTTCACATGCCTATTCACCACCTGTATATCATCTTTGGTAAAATGGCTCTTCACATCACTTGTTCATTTTCTAATTGGATTGTCTGGTGTTTTATCATGGAGTTTTGAGAGTTCTTTATGCTAGCTAGCTCTGAGTCCTTGGTCAGATATATGCTTTGCACAGTTAGCTCTGTTAATCTGCAAAACAATCCATGAGGAAGATGATCCCAAGGTACTGGGTGAGGAAGCTGAGGCTCTGAGGTCAACACCCTGCCTGGCAAGCAGCAGATGGGCAGTGAATAATCACTGTGAGCTATGCAGATGGAGCTCAGACCATGGTCATGTGCAACTCACAAGACTTTGGTGGAAATGGCGAGACTGCTGGAGATAAGGATGGGAAGGTAAAAGTTGAAGCCAGCAGTGAGCCGTGGTGGTTTAGTAGCTAAGTCCTGTCTGACTCTTGTGACCCCATGGGCTGTAGCCCCCCAGACTCCTCTGTCCATGGGATTTCCCAGGCAAGAATACTGGAATGGGTTGCCATTTCCTTCTCCAGGGGATCTTCCCAACCCAGGGACTGAACTTGGGTCTCCTGCATTGCAGGCAGATTCTTTACCAACTGGGCTATAGTAGCGCTTGAGGTAAAGAACCAATGCAGGTAGATGTAAGGGACACGGGTTCAGTCCCGAGGTTGGGAAGATCCCCTGGAGGAGGGCACAGTGACCCACTCCAGCATTCTTGCCTGGAGAGTCCCTATGGACAGAACAGCCTGGCGGGCTACAGTCCATAGGGTGGCACAGAGTCGGACACAGCTGAAGCAACTTCACAAGCATGCACGTATCAGCCTCATTTAACAGGCTGAGAAGCTGAGGTACAAGGAGTAGAACAGAATTCTGTCTAGGAATCCCAGTGAACATGCTAGAATCATCCCTTCCTTTCATCCACATCTTACCTCTCTCCTGTGCCATAGGTTTGATGAACAGCTGCCAGTTTCACTGCAGACGTTTTTTTAAGGGAAGGGATTTCTCCCATGCCTGCCCTTTCCAGGGTACTGGGAAGCAGCCTGATGTCACGGAAAGCGCAGAGCCAGGAATCAGAATGCCGGGTGCTGGTCCCAGCCAGACAGTGAGTAGTATTAGAACTGAGCTCTTTGCAATCTCCACATCTATAAATTGGGAGTAACAACAATAGCTAACTGGCAGGGTAGTTGTGTGGATTACATAGAGAGCAGAGGGTGAAAAACAAGGCCTTGGTAACACACATTGGTTCAGAATGGAGTGCTCTCTTTTCTATTTCTGTGACCTTGAACAAGGCATTTAACTTGTCTAAGCCTCAGTTTCTTATCTGAAAAATGGAGACAATCACAGTTCCTCCCTGATAGGGATGGGGTGAAGATGGAGACGATGCATGTAGAGCATTCGCATAGATCCTGTCTCCAAGTGAACGCGGTTCATACATGAAGCGCTTCTCCATGCCAGCATCTGCTTGTCTAACGTTGTTGTTGTTCAGTCCCCAAGTCATGTCCGACTCCTTGTGACCACATGGACTGCGGCACACCTGGCCTCCCTGTCCCTCACCATCTCCCAGAGTTTGCCCATGTTTGTGTCCATTGAATCAGTGATGCCATCCAACCATCTCATCCTCTGTTGCCCTCTTCTCCTTCTGCCTTCAATCTTTCCCAGCATCAAGGTTTTTTCCAATGAGTTGGCTGTTTGCAAATGAGGCACCAAGACAAGGATATAGGTGCAAGAAGTTTACTTGGGAGTCAGTTCCACGAAGCAGAGAGAGGGAGGAAGGGAGACAGGAAGGCAGTTGCTCTGTGGACACCTGAGGCTCAGAAAGATGATGGTGGACACTCCCCAGAATCATTGCACTGAGCAATGAGGAGGCTGCAGTGCTTACCCACTCCTTACCATCTCCCAGTCCTCCTAGGTTGAGGGTCACTCCTGGGGCAATAATTCTGCCCTGCTTTTTTTACCTACGCTGCGCTTGAACTAAGCATATTCCTACAACCAGAAAGAGAAAGAGAGAGATTCAGGAAGGCATGTATGGAGAGCCTGAACTCTCTCCAAGGGGACTTGGGTGGGTGCTGGCAGCCTCTGCTACTGTGCATTAAGCACTTAAAACATTAACCCATTCAATCCCTACAACTACTTTAAGAAATGAGCACCGTTTCCTTCCTCATTATAATCCAGCTCCCAAACACTCACAGACACATTAAGAAATGAAACGTCCACAATGCCAATCCTTACTCTGTGCAATGCACACTGAAATTTTCTGTATTTTTTATCACATTATTTAAAAACATGCTATTTGTCACCCACTAAGCTGTTGTCATTACCCAGGAATGGGCTACAATCCACAGTTTTGGGGGAAAAAAATGGTGCCCTAACATTTGATTTAATAGGACAATGTTGATGATAGTGATGATGTCATAGGGCTGGCACCTAGCCTGGTGCCCAGAAGGTGCCTAGAGAATGTTGGTTTCCGTGCTTGCCCCTCTTGGCAAACTAGAGCCTGTGAGCAGCTGCCTTGCAGGCTTACAGACAGAGGCCAGGGCTGGCCCAGCCCATCTCCTGCTCTGACCCAGACTTGCCCCATTGGGGTCTGCTTAGCCTCCTCCAGGGGGATGGGCACCCTCTTGGGCTGTGACCTCCAAGTCACCAGCTCCCCAGAAGCCAGCCCCTCCTTGGGAGATGAGGTTATGCCCTGTCCCCACGACGCTGTCACTTCCTTCCCCTGAGTCTTTCTGAGTGAGGATTGTTCCCCTAATCAGGATGGAGACGCAGCTCATTACAAGCTGGTGAGGCAACGGCTCTGTGCTCCAGGCCCGAGACAGGCTGTCTGGGAGCTTGGCCAGCTTCCCGCTGCCCTGGACACCAGGGCAGTGGCCTCAGAGCAGAGCCAGCCCTCTGGGTTGGTTTGCCCCCTTCCCAGGGGACACAGGCAGACAGACACTGCGGAAACTTCCACGGCTTCCACTATTGCAAAATCTCAGTCGTGCTCCGATGATGAATTTCTTCCGACCCTCAGTGCTGCATCGACAGTGTCTCAACAACATCTTTAATAATAACTGGCATTTACTGGGCACTTATCCTGCACTGAGCACCACTCTGCACACTTTATATGCGGCGTGTGAAGTATGCGGTCTTTATAGCAGGCTCACTAGACAGGCATGATCATCCCCACTCCACAGATGCAGAAACTGAGGCATGGGATGTTTTGGTAACTGGATAAGCTCACCAGGCAGTTAGCAGCTGTCTCTGGATTCCACACCTGCTTTACACATCACCAGGCTGCCTGCAGGAACATCACCCAAAGTCCCCCTTCCTCCTGGTTTCCAAACCCGACTTCACTCTGAGTGATGGCCAGGTGAGTTCCCTCAGGTGACTTCACCTCTGGGAGCCCAGTTGCCCTCATCAGTTCCGAATGGCACCCCCTTCCTTCCTCAGGCCGTTAGAAGGAAAATGAAATAATGTGTGTAAATGAATCTCCGACAGCTCCTGGTGCCTTCGAAGCTTCTCAGTAAATCTACTTATAAAAGAGTCAATTCAGCTGTTTTCCCACTGACTTGATAGCATCCTGCAGCCATTTCCCACAGGCATGATGTCACCATCCCCGGGGGGATGACAGCTGATCTAGAAACCTCCGTTTGCTCGTTTGCTCTTGAGCTTCTCACTTGTGCCTTGTCTCACCCCGCTGCCCGGCCACACTGACGTCCCCCGGGGAGGAAATCTCCAGTATGACTGCTGTCTCTAGAAGGGCTTTGAAGAAACTGTTTATTTCCTCCAACGTCAGACCCTTCTACCCGGGCAGAGGGGAATCTTGTGTGGTGGCGGGAAGGCCTGGTGCCGACATCCTCATTAGCTGCAGTTTAATTGCTGCTGACAGTATAGGTTTATAATAACAGTAAGTCTCAATTAGTTGCTTGTTACTTGAGAAACAATGACTGATGGTGGCTCTTTTGTCTTTGCCCTCGTTCCAGCTTGATTCCCAAGCTGGAGGAGTCTAAATGGAAACGATGGGATTCTGGGGTGCATGTGGAATGTTTGCGCTGTGGGTTGTGCTGGGGTGCGTGTATCCGTCTGAGATGCACGGAGGTGTGGCAGTAATCAGCTCTCCCCTGCCAAAGAGGCTTGCAGAGAAAAGCCCAGGGCCTTGATCCTGAGTGGATGATGGAGATGGGGCTCTGCTCTCAAGGCAAGTGGGTCGGAGATGTGCCACCCTCTGCACAGACAGACCACACTGTGAACAGTGCCTGTGACCTGCCCCTCCGCTGTGCTGGGCCGGCAGGGATGGTGGGCAAGGGGAGTGGTGAATGGGCAGGCAGCCCTGCCCGCGAACCATGGCAGTGACAGGCACAGCCGGACGGCTGAGTTACTTCCCCAGGCAAGGAGGGGGTGTGCCGTTTCCCCTGTGAGGACAGAGCCCGGGTCTCGGCCATGCCTCTGATCCACAGTCTAAGGGGCCTTCCTGCCACACCAAGGAGAACTGGGGCGTGCAGGAAGCCCAGGCTTCCCCAGCACAGGAGGCATGCGCAGCAACCGGCAGTCTGCGCTCCACGTGGGATGCGCTCAGGTAAGGCCATCCGTGACTTTGTTCCCGTCTCCTAGCTTCAGGGCATTCTTGTCTGCGGTGAACCGGCTTTCTTGCTGCTTGGCCTTTTCAACTTTTCTTCTCTTGCACCTGTGAGAATATTGCAGTGCTGAGGAGCTATTGTCTTTGGAAGTCATGTAGTAATTAGAGCTAACATCCGCTGGCAGACACTTTGTTAGATGCTTTAGACATATGTACTCATGGGCATCCTCACAGACAACTCCCTGAAGTAAGTACAGTTCTTATCATCAGCCCTGATTTGCAGATGGGGAAACTGAGGCTCGGAAAGGTTATGTGACTTGCCAAGGTCACCTAACCCATCAGGGTGTAGCTGAGGATTCCTTCTCAGGCAATTTGGCTCCACGGCCAAGCTTTTGACAGCTAGGTAATCCTGCCTCTTATTGGAAGAACTTGACCCTTAGCAAAATGGGTGCCTCACAAGGCAAATATGCTGGCTGATTTTTCCTTAATCAGCTCTGAATAATATGTTCTTTCACGGTCAGCTTTCTTTCCTTATTTTTTTTTTTTTAACAAAAACTCTTGGATTGTTCTCCATTCCAAGTGTGTTCTCTTAAAGCTCCTCCCTCTGTGGACCCTCACAGGGGGCTCTGGCCAGATGCCCTCTCCTCTCACTGCTTCTGTAGCTTCAGGGCTGAAGGAAGTGGGTGGGGAATCTTTGGGGCCTGGCCCAAGGGCCACCCTCATTTCGAGGTGACCAAGCCCACTCTCCCACTATGCTGGCCAGCTCTCAGCCCTGTCCCAAGTGTTCTGTCCCTCTCCCTTCATGACCAACTTGTCAAGGAAAAAAGCCACACTGCTGAGATTGTAATTTGCTTTTTTCCTCCCAAGTTCTTTGGTCTCTTTCCCCATGAGGATGCTTTCCAATGAAATTGCAAACTATTTGGCTGGAGGAAGCCACTGAAAATTCATCCTTCCTCATGTTTTCCCTCTTGCCTCCTGTTCATTGCATCCGTCGGCCCCAAACACGATGCTGTCATACTGCCAGTCACGTGGGCTCGTCGTGTTCGGTGTTCATTTGGAAAATCGGGTCTAGGAGGAAGAAATGCTCCACTCCATCCCAGACACAAAGGGGCCCTTTGAAGGTGCAGCGGGTGTGGGATTAAGTAAGTAAGCAAACAAATGTGGCCTTGGAGGGAGAGGAGTGTGGGAGGGTGAGGAGGAAAAGAAAACGGCTTCCTAAAACTGTGCCTCAGTTTATTTAGACAAAGGGAGCTTATTTGTGTTTATTCTGTGCTCACATCCCAGAGCTTCAAGGAATGCCCCTGGAATCTACTCCAGAGGCATGGGCTTTCTGGCCAAAAGTCCCCTGAAGGCTGGTCTTTCTGGAGTGTCAGGTGAAATGTGGGCTTCGGGGCTGTCCTATTTGAGAGCCCATATGAGGGGGACCTGGCGCGTTTCCCTACTTCCCAGCCCTTTGCCTCTCCCATGCAAGGACTTGCTTGTGCCTCTCCCTTCCCCAGCTTTTCACCTAGCTACGTGTGTCCAGAAAAATCTCAAGCCTCACAGGTAATAGCTCTTGTCTTCCTCTCTCTCCAAACCGCCTTGCACCCCTGACTTAGTCTGGGGTCCTCCTAGACTGACCCTGAGGGAAGGATTGCAATGCACGCAGTTTATTTGGGAAGTGATTCCAAGCAGCATTGTGAGGGTGAGGGTGAGGCAGAGAAGGAGGAGGTCAGTAAAAGGGGCCTTGTGGGTGGGTAACTGTTGTTGGAATCTGGGGCTCAGTCCTGTTGGGAACCCTCTGATGGACACCTCAGAACTGGCCCACTGATGGCATATTTATCTACCAACTCACAGGCCTTGTTGGTTGAGGGGTGCCTCTGGGGTGTGAGCACCCCAGCACCTCTGGCTTGCCATGTTTGGTTGCCAGGGATCTCTCAGAGAGGGAATGGCCCTGTGCAGAGGGGCACTGTCTCTCTCTGTGGGTGAACTCTACGCTCACCGATGGTGATGCCAGGGTGCCAACAGCATCCGCTAAAGCAACTAAACGCTCACACATCATGAGCGTTGAACCAAAGACTAACCATGGGTAATGTTCACCTCTAACTAGTGTCATGTATCTTGATCTTAGTGGTTTGCCAAAACCTTGGAGATAGGTCTGCTGTCATTGTCTCCAGTATAGCATTGTGGCTGAGAACACGGACTCTGAAACTGGAACAACTGGGTTCAAATCTCATCTCTTCTGCTGAGAAGTTGTGTGAATGAGTGACTCAGCCTTGTGGAGCCTCAGTTTCCACATCTGCAAAATGGGAGTAACAGTAGTACCTATTCGATAGGGCTGTTTTGAAAACCAAAATAGCTAATGCATATAAAAGCTCTGTAACGGTAGCTGTCCTCCAGAAGGGATTCAGTGAACACTGGACACAGTCATCACTCTACAGACGAGGGCGGCAAAGCTGAGGGGTTATCATGAACTACATGGAGGAAGCAAAACCTTAAGTCAGGCTCTTTGCAGCCACAATCACCCTTTTCCTACTGTGCCACGGGACTTCGTAATCATTAATTCATGAGAAAGCACTCTGGAAACTGTAAAATGCTTCACAAATACTTTGGTTATGACCGTCTCCTGGTCCTTGTAGCAGCAGATACAGTGTTGTTCTCTGGAGAGCTCCAGTCCAGCCTTTGAATTCTGCTCTCTGTCATTGCTGTAGAGCTGGCACTGGGCACAGTGCCTGGGTGGATGTCGATTAAGTGGGTAAGTGACCCAAGGGCCCAGGATGGGCCCCCCTGACACCTCCCCTCAGAGTTCCTCCTTGGAACTTCCACTTGAGTCTGGCCTTATCTCCATCACACGCCCACAAGCTGCGCTCAAAAGTGCTCCCTGCTCCCCTGCCTTCTGTCTGCTCCAGCCACGACTGTCACCCACACACGACCTCACCACTTTCTGCTTCCTCTGGCCTCTCCCACCAGCCCTCCCTGACCAGTCCCCAGCTCAGAGCTGCCCTCTGCTTGCTCCTACCTCAACCTCAATTGCTGCCTCATCTCATGTCCCTGCAATGTGTGTGAGAGGGGGCCCCTGCCTCTGCCCGGAAGCTCCTGTGGGCAGAGCTGAGTGGCATCCATCCTTTATTCAGCTACTTAAACACTGTGATCCCAGACACCATACCTCAGTAGGTAATTAAGTGGGAAATCCAGACGCAGAGGATGAGCTCAGTCCATGGCTGGAGGAGCTCAGTCTCAGGGGAGAATAGCATGCAAACATCCCTGACGATGACAGTGAATCTCGGTGAGGACACAGAGCCCAGAAACTAGGTTCCTCTCTCTCCATGTTTTGCAATCAGGGAAGCCCTTAGAAGGGTGACACTGGAGCTGAGCTCTGAGCTTCGGGTTGATTGAGTTGCAAAAAGAAGCCACCCTCTCTAAGGAAAAACCATGTCGAGACAAAGGGGAGGGAGGCTGAATATTAGAGGAATACAAGGAACCTTGTGGAAGCAAAGAGCAAGACCTTCCCCGGGAGCAGGGGCGTCGTCAGGACTCCTGCCCTCCTCTGTCAGTGTCTGCCCTGCCCCTCTTTATGCAGCTTCCTAACCCCGCGCAACCCGACACGGCTCAGCCCTGAGCCTACGTGACCAGCCCACCTTTGCCCCTTGGCTTCACCATATAGTTCCAGTGACACTTACCAGCCCATCCCGGCTCTGATCCACCTTGGCCAGGGATGCAGCGGCATCTTTACAAAAAGGCCACCTCGCCCCCCGACCCCCACCACCCTGCCAGTGCTGGGAGGGGGGGACTGCACCTCTGCAGTGGTTTTGAAGGGGAGTGTGTTACTTTTTTGTGGCTGCTATTACAAATTACCATAAACTTGGTGGCTTAAAGCAACAGAAATTTATTCCCTTACCATTCCGGAGGCCAGAAGTCCAAAGTCAAAGTGTTGTCAGGATTGTGCCCCCTCCAAAGGCTCTGGGGAGACCTCTGGTTCTGCCTCTTCCGGCTCCTGGTGGCCCCAGGCATCCCTGGGCTATGGCAGCGTCACTCCAGCCTTTGTCTCCATCTTCACGTGGCCATCTCCTCTGTTTTCTCCCCCTCTTCTTCCCTTATGAGGACACTTGTCACTGGACCTGGGGCTCAACCTAATCCATGAGCCTCTCAGTGTGATATCCTTAACTCAGTTACAGCTGCAAAGACCGTTTTTCTAAATAAAAGTCATGTTCACAGATTCTGGATGAATCTATCATTTGGGGCCACCATTCAAGTCCCCACAGTGTTGAGTCTGACAGAGAAGGGAAAGGAAGGTGTCCCAAGCTGGGGAACAGCACAGGCTAAGGATCTTTTCTCAAGGAACCTTACAGCTACAGGGCTTGCTGATGGCAACATAGGGGCCTGAGGTTAGGTGGGGTCAGACTACAAAAGGCTCTCTGAGCGTCAGAGGAGCTTGGCCCCTTCGGCAAAGAGGGAGCCACTAATGATTCTTGAGCAGTGAAGGAGCATCATAAAATGTGTGGTGGGCAAATCATCCTGTATTAGAGGCAGACAAGAATGGAAGGAGGGAGGTAGTCGTTCAGTAAAAAGTGATAAAGCACCTACTATGTGCCAGGCATGTTTTATGAGACTTGGAGAAAAGCAATGGAAAAAAAGAGATTAACTGCTGCTGCTTTATTGGGTCTTAAAACTAAAGGAAAGAAAGGAGGAAAAAAAACAACAAAGATTTATCATATTAACTAGCAATAAAAGCTGCAAAGGAAAATAAGGCAGAAATGGGTATGGTGAGCGATGGAAGTTTCCTATACAGGAGATTCAAGGATGACCTCTCTGGTGAGGTGATGTTTGAGCAAAGCCTGAAGGAAGGGAGGCCTCAGGTTTCTGAGGGAACTGTATCCTAGGCAGAGGGAATGGGAAGTGCAAATGTCCTGAAGCAGCAACATTTCTGGCAGGTTCAAGGAATGGC
This sequence comes from Antilocapra americana, assembly GCA_007570785.1. Lineage (NCBI taxonomy): Eukaryota > Metazoa > Chordata > Mammalia > Artiodactyla > Antilocapridae > Antilocapra > Antilocapra americana. The sequence continues at coordinate 1,192,835 of ML661325.1, forward strand.
AAGGAAGAGAGTGTGGCTGGAGGAGAGTGAGAAGGGAGAGGCTGTTGGTGAGCGTGTCAGAGATGAAGTGGGGCTAGATCACATGGGACCTTGAGGCTCTGGGGAAAACGTGGCTTTTACTCTGAGTAAGATGGAGAGACTTCAGAGGATTTTAAGCTGAGAAACATCATTGGACTTAATTTTTTTTTTTACATAGACTGCTCTAGATGTGTGTGGAGGGGTGATTAGGGGCTGGGGGAGAGGGTAGTGGAGGGGTTATTGTGATGGGAAGGATGAAGGATGACATTGGCTTGAAACGGGTTGTTAGTGGCGGGGTAGTGAGAAGCAACCAGATTCTGAATGTATTTTAGTGGATTTAAAATTTTTTATTTATTTATTTATTTTTGGCTGAGCCAGGTCTTCCTTGCTGTGTGGGGGCCTTCTCTAGTTGCCACAAGCAGGGCTATGGTTCATGGCAGTGCGTGGGCTTCTCACTGTGGGGCTTCTCTTGCTGCAGAGTGTGGGCTTCAGTAGTCACGGCTCGCAGGCTCTGGAGAATGGGCTTGGTAGTTGTGGCGCATGGACTCAGTTGCCCCGTGGCATATGGGATCTTCCGGAACCAGGGATCAAACCCATGTCCCCTGCATCGGCAGGTGGATTCTTAACCGCTAGATCACCAGGGAAGTCCCTGAATATATTTTAAAGGTTCAGTTGACGCAACTTTCAGATGGATTGCCTGTAGAGAGTAAGAGAGAAAGAGGAATTTAAAAAAAAATCACTCCAAGTTTAGGCTTGAGCAACTGGCAAGGTGGGGCTGTCATTTTCCCAGTTGAGGAGTGCCATGGAAGGACTAGGGAGGGGCTGAGAGGCTGGGGACATACTAGTTGTTGGTGGTTTGGGAAATACTAAGTTACTGAATCTTGCTTTGTGCCAAGTGTTGTTCTAAACCCCTCAGAGGTATTGATTGCTTTGAAACTCACAGCCACCCCATGAAATGGGCACTGTAACCGCCCCACTTACAGGTAAAGACACTAAGGTACTAACAAGTTAATTAACTTGCCCAAGGTCCCCCAGTTAGTGAGTTGCTGAACTGGGATTAAGTCCAGGCATGTTCCTGACAGTTCCACAGGACTCCCACCAGTTTTTTGAGAGGTCAAAGGAGAGGAGGTGGACAAAGGATATTTATTTAGGGAAAAAACACCCAGAGGAGATACTGACTTGCCTCCACCCAGCCTCCCCTCAGCCCCCACACTCATATGGATCTTTTGGCCTTTGGGAGAAACTCTCAATCCTCCAGCCCAGCTCCATCTAAGATCCTCTTGCCAGGAGGGTAAAGGGGCACTCCTCTAAGCTGATTTTAAGTGTATTTACCATTTCTTCTTATTCTGATTGTGAAATGCTGGCTTTGTTTCCATCTGCTTCAAAAAATACACTGCAGGAAAAAAAAATGACTTGGTGGAAATGTTTAAGTTTCTGGGCCCCAAACCATTTCTAAATATTATTTTTTAAAAAAGAAAAATAATAATAATGAAAACTGGCCTAAGTTCTGCATAGCTGAGAAGGCCTGTCCAATGGGGCGAGTGAGCATGGGCACATGGGGGCAGGAAGGGGTAGGGGGAGGGGCAGATGGCTCGAATCGTATCCCCTTCCTGCCGGCTGCATTATTTTGCTTCATTTGTTTGCCCGGAAAGCATTCATGTCAGAGGCTGACTCTCTCTAAGGGTCTCTAGCAAGAACCCTGCAAAATGGGTCATATCTTTTGTTAGCTTCATCAGATTTCAGATTTGGAAGGCCTTTGGGATTCAAGGCCCAGGGCCCACGCTGTGTAGCTTCCCCAGGCTGCCCTGTTCCTGTGCTCTGTGCCCCCCAGCAGCCTCCTGCTCATCTTGGAATCTGTTCCAAGAGAGAGCTGGCCGATGATTTCAGGAAATCTGCAGGCCTGGGGAATCACACCCATTCACATTGAAGCAAAAGGTTAATGGGAATGAGCGAGAGGCCTGCATTCAGGGCTGATTTTAAATTCTATAATTTTATCTGAGTTCCATTTAAGTTCTTAGAGGAGGTTCAGCAGAGATCTGGGGTTGGGGGGTGCTTGCTTGATTAAAGCATTGGGGATAATTTGTGACCAGCTTCTTGGCAGCACAGCCAAGCTCCTTTGTTTGGCTATCAAGACCCTGCACAGGCTAAGCCAGCTTATTTACTTTTTATTTCAAAATGTCTAGCATACTGGATGCTATTATGGACCAGGTAATTCTCTGGTTACTTTCACATTCGTTGCTTTATTTAATCCCCACCCTAATCCTGAAGCCTAAATGTTGTCATACTTACAGACAAGGAAACTGAGGCTCAGAGAGGTCACCCTGCCCCCGGTTCCTGACAAGGGCGCTGTGTCCAGTGCTCCTTGGTGACCCCACCTCAGTACATCTGTCTTGCTCCTCCCAGCACCACTGCTCCAGCTGCCTCGGCCAAGCTCTGCTATGCCCCAGCCCTGCTTCTGTGCTCCAGGGGCAGCTCTGATCAGGCTCTGGCCGTCAGTCAAATCCAAACCACAAGCCCTGCCCCAGGCTCCTCTTCATCCTCCAAGAGAGGCCACGAGGAAGCAAGAGCACACCAGATCCCTTCTGCCAAGAGACGAGGCGGCCTGAACAGCATGGGAGTCGGGAGTGAGGTCTCAGGCAAGGCTCTATTCTTGTCTTGGAGTCATCGTTTATTTTTATGCTTTCTCAGACTACCTGCCAGCCCAAAGGTGGGTGGACAGCATGGCCTTACCTGAGGAGGTGACAGGAAGGCAGACTCTCAGGCCTCACTCCAGATCCACTGAGTCAGACCATGCATGTTAGCAAGACCGCAAGAGGTTCAGAGCGCATGCACCGACCTCGGAGGTCTGCTGCTCCGGCTGCTGGGACTCGTGTGTGCCCATGTCTGGCTTCCCGGCCAGGGAGCAGGGTCTTGCCCACAGGTCTATCAGGAAGAAAATGACCTCCGCTACTCAGGAGGTGACCCCGAGCTGCACAGTGGGTCCTTCAGCTTCTGCTCAGATAGGCCCTCAGGGGTGGTTATGACCCCCCAGTTCAGTTCAGTTGCTCAGTCATGTCCGACTCTTTGCATCCCCACGGACTGCAGCACGCCAGACTTCCCTGTCCATCACCAACTCCCGGAGCTTACTCAAACTCATCTCCATTGAGTCGGTGATGCCATCCAACCTTCTCATCCTCTGTCGTCTCACCTTCAATCTTTCCCAGCATCAGAGTCTTTTCCAATGAGTCGACTCTTCACATCAGGTGGCCAAAGTACTGGAGTTTCAGCTTCAACATCAGTCCTTCCAATGAACACTCAGGACTGATCTCCTTTAGGATGGACTGGTTGGATCTCCTTGCAGTCCAAGGGACTCAACCCCCACCAGATCTTGACTTCTTTCCCAGAGCTCCCCTTGTCTGCCCTTGGCACAAGGAGCCCTCTCAGCCCAGAGCAGGGTCGAGATGTTTTGTTTAAACTTCCCACTTGACTAGGCGTGGGGCTCTGCCCTTCTAAGCAGAGTGAGGGCAGCATTCACGTGAGGTTGCTGCTGGAAGTTGACCGACTCTGTGTTTCAGCCTATCTGGCTGTACTTGACCCTAGATGGCCGGCTTCTGTGGACAGAGTCCTGGCCCCAAAGGCACGAGTAAACAGGTACCTCTCCGCTCACAGCTCAGCTCTTTCCCTTATCAGCCTCGGAGCCCCTAATGAATGGGTGTGGCTGGGCTGAGTTCATGATTGAGGGATGAGAAAGAAAACAGGTCCAAGGAGCAGGAGGCAAGATGGGAGCGCAGATTACCAGCTTCTTCATCACTGCCTGAAGAGAAGCTTCATGCCTAAAGAGAGCCAAGGATTAAAAAAGTGTTCATGCCTTTGGAAGACTTTCAGCAGAGGTTCCTCTAGTGAGATAATTGACCACAGGACCCTAGTCTGATTTCTTTATGATCTTTCATGTTCATTTTTTATGCTTATTCAGGAGACTAAGTGCCAGAGCTCTCACATCCCCCTCTGAAAGGTACCTCTCTCCAGGGATTGTGCAGTGTCCATAAATGCATTTTTCCCTTGTGTATCCTGAACCATCCTATTTTCCCATTTTACAGATGAAGAAAAGGACAGTACCAACCCCAGGGACCATAGCCAGTAGGAGCCAGTATGCAAAGGTGGAGTTTTCTACATCACCATGTTCTACTACATCCCAGCAATGCAAATGGGCTATTTAAGGACTTTTCAGAGCTCCGTTTATCAAAGACATGGAGTCAGTCCTTCTAGGAGAACTTGTGTTCTAACTGTAAAAGCATAAGTGCATTTCTAAACAGTAAAATGCCAAGGAGACGCTGCCTCTCCTTGGGCCTCTGCTCCCACCTCCACCGCCCTTGTGGCCCCTTGTGCCCAGCGCCCAGGCTGCCAGCTGAAGACCAGCAGATGTCACTGTGAAAAGAGAGCCTGAAAAAAAGCAAAGCCAACTGCCTTGCAGTGCTTATTAGTGCATGAACACAATGATGCTCTTGATGTGTTTTCAGAGGGAGGGGTGTGCAGGCCAAGTCCATGAGGCATGTGAACTAGACTCCACCACACAAAGGTCCAATTGAGATGAGAGCATCCATTTCTTTTAGGGAAGCTTGTCCTGTGTCAACCATGATCTGGAGGAGAAAAGATACCATATGCCATAAGGGCAATTCCCATCTCTCTCTGTCTCTCTCTGTCTCACACACTCTCTCACTCTCACAAAATCTGGCTATCCTGACACTAAGCAGTAAGGACTGTCTTGTGAGAAACAAGAGTTTCCATCTCTCTCTTAAAAAGCCAGCTGTGTTAGTTTCCAATTGCTCCTGTAACAAATTACCACTAACTCTGTGGCTTAAAACAACACAAATTTATTATCTTTTGGAGGTCAGTCTAAAATCCAAGATGTCAGCAGGGTTTCTGGAGGCTATAGGGGAGACTCTCTCCTTGTCTTTTGCAGTTTCTTTCTTTCTTTCTTTGCCTCCCAGTCTGTGGGATCATAGTTCCCTGACGAGGGACTGAAGCCAGCCCCTTGGCAGTGAACACATGCAGCCCTGACCACTGGACTGCCAGGGAATTCCCACCCAGCTTTCAGATGGTCCCCGCTTACCCTGTCTGGTGGCCCCCAACTGGCCATCAATCCCATCATTCTGACCTCTGTTTTCATCGTCACATTTCCTTCTTCCCCTCTTTGGCCTCTCTTCTGTCTTTAAGAGCCCTTATGATTATACTGGGTCCACCTGAGCAATCTGGGCTAATCTCCCTGGTTTAAGATCCTTATTTTAATCACATCTACCAAATTACTTTTGTATAAAGGAACATATTCACAGATTCCAGGGCCTCTAGAGGGCTATGAATCTGCTTACCGCAATAGCATAGGCCTTTGTAAAAGCAGGTAACACATGAGATTTATTCATGAGTAACCACAGACATGTTTTTAGTCATTTCCATTACTATAGAAGAAAAGCAAGAAATTTCAAGTATAAAAACTGGTACAAAAGTTGAAGGTGAAAGTTGACAAAATGGAAAGGAGGGGAGGGATAAAAAGAAAATGCAAAATATATCAAGACCGGGTATGTAGAAAGACAAGGAAGACTTGGAGAGAGAGAGTATGGGAGGAGAAGGAGTGGGAGGTAGGGTGGAGAGGAGAGATACGTGAAGGGAGAGTGGAGGGGTGGAAAGGTGTTACAAGTGGAGGGAACAGCATGAACAAAGACCTAGGGACAAGATGGAGCCACAGATGCCTCATTCCTCCTGCTGCTGTGGCTGGTGGTTTGCAGATTGGTCTCCTTTGGCGGACACTGAGCTCTTTGAGAGCAGGGACTGTGTCTTCTCTTCTGGATACCCCGAGGGCTTAACAGAAGACCTGAGCCCTGCCAGCCTCACCCAGCCTCCTACCCATTCAACATCCATTCATTATCCATTATCATCCATGCGTCCACTTATCCATCTAATGGGGATCTTTACCATTGTGTCTAAGATCCCTTGAACGATTGATTCTTAGCCTTGTGAGCCTCTATGTCCTCAAAGATCCTATTCCCACTACCCTCAAAAGCTGAGAGGAAGGGAGAAGTCACAGCTTAGGCTATCCACAGGGGCTTTAGTGCAAAGATTTAAACTCAAGTTTGTTGTTGATCAGTCGCCCAGTCGTGCCCAACTCTGCAACCCCATGAACTACAGCACGCCAGGCCTCCCTGTCCCTCACCATCTCCTGGAATTTGCCCAAATGTTCATTGCAGTGGTGATGCCATCCAGCCATCTCTTCCTCCGACGCCCTCTTCTCCTTTTGCCCTCGATCTTCCCCCAGCATCAGGGGCTTTTCTGATGACTCGTGATGTGGCCCTTCAAGAAGCAACTGTCAGACTCGATTTGGGGCATCTGAGGGGGAGACCCCAGCTACAGTGCACTGTAAACTGTACATCAGCTCCTGGCCTGCAGGACTGCTGGAGGATACGAGGGGAGAACACAGTGGGGTTAGCTGCTATTTGCTGGTAGGTTTAAATTACGCATGAGGTAAACTGAGTTTGGCCTTTTATGTATAAATGGCCTTCATGATTCAACTTTATTCCAAAAAGGATTTGAGGAAGCTTAAAATATATAAGCTAATGTAAGATGATAACCTATAGGGAGTCAAGGAAGTCAGAATAAAGCAGAAAATAGAGAGGGGAAATCAGATTATATCCAGGGCAATGATTTATCCATGGACTCACAAATGCTGCCTGGACGTGGGTTACTGCTGTGACTCTGAGCTTCCTGTGAAATGAACTCCCTTCAAAGTTTTAGAAATACCTTTTTGCCTTATAATATGCACATAACATAAATAACCTCTCACAGGGAAAATGTCTCATTGCTTGGAGAGCCTTGTCACAGCCTGCCCACACCCAGTTCTCACACAGTGGCCTTCAGTCTTTGGGAGGAAGCCCAGGGGTCCGTCAGCTTAAGAAGAGCTGAATGTGGGCACTTGTTCTTTGTAGTCCCAGCAGATGGATGGATGGATGGATAGATGGATGGATGGATGATGAATGGGTGTTGAGTGGGTAGGTGGATGGATGATGGCAGTGGAAAGAACCTGAACCTACCTGTCTATGTGCCTGGACATCACACACCATCTTGTCTCCGTCCAGAATCAGGCCAACCCCCTCCTGGATCAGAGGGACCCAGCTGTCAAAGTTCTACACGTGTCTGGGGTCTACCCAGTGTCTGGAGCTGAGGATGTGGATGGAATGGGGGAGGCTTTAGGAAAAGAGATCATGTTTTTAATCGTGCTGAGTATGCCTTCTGGTTTCCTTTCCTGCCTCCACCTGTGCTTCAGACAGGCCCTGGGCATGGGTGGGTCTCCCAGGCAATTCTGCCGTTGGCCTCCAGGCTGGGAGTGTCCTGTTGCTTGCTAGGTGATGGGGCAGGCCATCCCATGCCCTGCCCAGAAGTCTGCCCAGTAATGAAGCCTTAATGAGGTGGAAGGGCAGCTGAGCTGCGTTTGGGATCTGAGACTCCCCAGGACTTGGAGAGGTCACTACAACTCTCCCAGCCCAGGTTTCTCCTGAGTCTGAAACAACTTTTCATGGTGAATAAGAGCCAAAGTGCTAGAGTTGGAATCTCTGCCGTTTACTAACTGTGAACTTCAGCAAGTTAGCAAACTTCTTGGTGCCCCAATTTTCATCAATAAGCGTTATCACTTACCTCCAAGATTTTTAGTGAGGATTGAATTAGTTAATTCACTTGCAGCAACAAACACAGTATCTGACCCACTGTAAGCACCTCAATGAAAGTCATGTAAGATGAGTAAAACCAGAATTGCCTTGCTCACCTCTTGGGTTTGCGGTAATACTCATTCATCCATGCAATAGATTATTGAGCACTTTCTACATCCCCCACCTGGAACTAGGACCTGAAGGTGCGCTGCCTGTCCTTGGGAGCCCTTTTGTGAAAGGATTTTGCAAACTGCAAGCTTGTACAGATAAGAGGAAGGACTGTGGTCTCACCTGTGCTTCAGCCCCTGAAAAGATGCCTTTAAAACCGACCAGCAGCACAGCCTTCTTCAACCAGAGTTTAGGCAGCACTCCAGTTCATAAAGCCGTGGAAGCAGGGCGGCTCTGGCAGGATATCTGGGGATGTAGCAGGAGGCAAATCCTGCTGGTCCCCTGGCTCCGTTCCTCTCTGCTCCAGCCCCTGCACCTGGTGGCCCATAAGGCACCTTCTAGAAACCCTTTGGCTGCTCCAAGCACAGACGAAGCCCTCTGATTGGGAGTGGTTTGTGTCCTTCTTTTGGCTCGCACAGATCTCTCTCTCTAACAAATATATCTTTTGAGCACTTTTCTGTTGACAGGAAAATAATGGCAAAGTACAGAGCACCCATAGATCCCCACGTCCCCCGCGTCTAACCTCACAGCCTCGCCTGTGAGCAGCATCCTGCACAGATGGTGCATTTGTTACAACGCCTGCACGGATACAACGTGATCACCCCAAATTTCTAGTTTACAATAGGGTTCACTCTTGACATCCCACTCTCTTTTAAATGCACTCTCTTGTCAGCTTCTTGATAGCTCAGCTGGTAAAGAATCCGCCTGCAATGCAGGAGACCCTGGTTCGATTGCTGGATCAGGAAGATGCACTGGGGAAGGGAAAGGCCACCCACTCCAGTATTCTTGGACTTTCCTTGTGGCTCAGCTGGTAAAGAATCCCCCGGCAATGCAGGTGACCTGGGTTGGATCCCTTGGTTGGGAAGATTCCCTGGAGAAGGGAAAGGCTACCCACTCTAGTATTCTGGCCTAGAATTCCATGGACCGCACAGTCCATGGGGTTGCAGAGTCGGACACAACTGAGTGGCTTTCACTTCATTTGTCAGCTTGGTGAGTGCGTGTCTGGATGCTGGCGTCCGGGGCACACAGCTCCATGGTTGGGCGGCAGAGGTCATGCCGAGTGGGGGTGCCCGCTATGTAGCCGTGGCTTTCCTGTTCTCCTCAGAGTCTCCATCTGGAACCTCCCCCAGCACCTTCTATACAGCGGATGCTCAAGCCCTTCAGGCCACAGTGAGGATTATCGTCAGGACTTCCCCCAGTCACTATGTGTCCTCTGTTTTCTGGAACTTCTCTTCAAAGACCCTTCTGGCCACTATAAAAATTTCATTTTTAATATCCAACATGAGCCTCTCCTTTGTGACTTTTGGGCCACCTCCTGTTCCATTCCTTCATCCTCAAAATACTGCCCAGAGGAGAGACAGACTGTGGTGGAGGCGCCAGGTGGCTGTGTGCTCTCAACTGAAGCAAGCTCTGAATGGGTAATTCGTAGTCATCGTCTGAGACGCTGGGGCTGCTAGTGTCCACTCGACTATTCTGGCTGACTTCCCTCGACAGTAAATACACACACACACATACCCTGAGTTTTTCAGCATTTAAATGGATTTACACTCATATTCAAACTCCGCTTAGCTAACTTACTTAAGTCCTCTGTGCCTCTATTTCCTCATCTGTAAAATGGGTACAATCATAGCACCTCCTCATAGGGCTGTCATGAAAGTCAAAGGAGATAATACAGATAAAGCACTTAGGACAATGCAGGGTACTTCATGACTATTCAGTAAATGATGGCTGTTGTTTTTGCACTTACTGTTATTACAAATGCAATGTTTATATATATTATAATATATATGTATTTTATATAATATACCATATATCTGTAATACTGTATTATATTAAAAGTTTCTGAGACAAACAGTGCTATAATGAATCAGCTCTAAAAGGGGCAGCCTTGAAGGTGGCAATGGAATGATTCACGTATCTATCACCCATAAGCCTAATTACAACAGTTTTCATGTACTGAGTCCCTGAGATGTGCCAGGCGATGTGCTCTGAATATTATTTCACTGCATCTTGGCAAAGCAACCATTAGAGAAGGCTTGGTGTTTTGTTTTGCCTTTCAGGAAGCTAAACCCATAGGCCCTTCAGCTGGAGGCTCTAGCTACCTCCATACCAGCTGTTGGGGGACCCTGTCCTCTGCCAGTCCCAGCCCAGCCCCTCAGCAGAAAGCTGGCCTCTCCGCCAGCATGTTCTCTGAGCTGTTTGCTTTTACACTTCCCACTTTATCTGACAGCCCACACACAGCTCCACGGCTCGGGGGACGTCTCCCCAGGCTACAGAATTTTTACAAGCAGCGCACAGTGGAAACATTGGCAAGCTTTTTTCCCCCTTTTTATTTTCCAAAATACAGCCCTGCTCCCTGTGTGTGTGTGTCCAGTTAGGCCTATGTGTCCTTCTTGGTGTTCAGAAGCTCAGAGCCCGTGGCATCTGGCTGTTGATGTATGTGTATTTTAGTGTGAGCCCACCTCTATTTCCCAGTATGCAAAAAGAACCATTTCTGCCTTTCAGGGTGTGTGTGGGTGGGTGTGTGGTGTTTGTGGATCTCTGGACTGCTCTGCCTCCCTCAGGCAGTGTCCAGAGGCTCACTTTCCCCTGCGTGTGTGTTTGTGAGCCTGTGTACGTCCCTGCGTCTCTCCCCAGGGTGTCCAGAGACACATGTAAACTATCTTTCACTTGTGTTGTTGAGACTCTCCTAGGATACTTTGGCCCGGCTGAGCAGGGAGAGCTGGGCATGGGAGTGTTTAGTCTGGAAGGCAAGCAGGCGGGCAGCAGAGACTCCCAGTGGAGCACCCAGGCGGCGAGCCGGACCCCAGGGCCCCTCCAGGACTCTGGACGATGGGGTGGGGATGGGGGACGTGTTCCAGGGCCACGTCTGGGATCCGTAGTGCTGGGTTTTCCTGCTTGGGCAGCACTGGGCTCAGGATGGTTCTTCTGGTCTGAGGACTGAGCGGGCTCTCAGCCAACCCCAGCCTCGTGGAGCCAGGTTCCTTATTGTTCTTGTTTTCCTTTTCTTGTTTTTTTTTTTTCAGTCCTCAGAAGAATAGATTTTTAGGCTGAATTGAAGCTGGATTAGCACGGGCATATAGAAAGAGCTAAGTCGTGTCCGACTCTTTTGTGACCGCATGCACTGTGGTCTGCCAGGCTCCTCTGTTCATGGAATTTCCCATGGGCACTCCCAATACTGGAGTGGGTTGCCATTTCCTTCTCCATTAGATCTTCCCTACCCAGGGATTGAACTCATGTCTCTTGCATTGCAGCCAGAATCTTTACTGCTGAGGCACTGAGGAAGCCTATATAGAAAAAGAGCATGAGGCTTTGGTGTCCTGGTTCTGTCATATGCGAATCGTATAATATTGAGACAGGAACAGTTACTGAACTTCTGCCTCAGTTTCCTCACCTGTGAAGTAAGCATAATGACATTACGTTGCAGGCTTTTTCAGGAGCCTAAACCATAAAATCTGTGGAGACAACCTCACAGGTTCTCTGTCCCTTTTCAGTCCTCTTGTCTCTGTGGAATTTTCTGGGTAACAGCTTAATGACGGGAATAGCAGTGCAATGCTATGAATTTCTAGGAGCAAAGCTTTTTATTTTATGACCTAGTTGAGGGGCAGAGAGGAGGGCTTAGCTTCCCAAATGTTTTCTTTTCTCTGGCTTAAACCTTCATATTTCACACTAGTCAGTGTTCAAGGGCATTTAAGGCAACTGGAGGAGGGGAAGGATGGACTTTCTGCAGAAAGCAAGTACCTGCCTTCCCAACAGGAGCAGGTTCATGAGCAGGGATCCCATCCTGGGCGCATCAGCTATTAGCAGGCTGGCCATGGGGGTAACAGGTTGCTTCATTCCCTGCATGATGCTTGGACACTATTCTGGGCAGTGTAGACTCCTTGCTAAACAAGACAGATATGGGTCCTGCCCTCCAGAAGCTTATAGTTTCTTGTGTAGAGATAGAAAGTAAACATAGGGACCAAGGAAATGCATACTAGCTAACTTCTAGGACATGAAAAAGGTTAAATATGGGCATTGTGATCAAGAGTGAATGATGAGATGTGGGGTGCATGTGTGCTTTGTTGCTTCAGTCGTGTCCAACTCTTTGTGACCCCCCGGATGGTAGCCCACCAGGCTCCTCTGTCCATGAGGATTCCCAGGTAACAATACTGGAGTGAGTTGCCATGCCCTCCTCCAGGGGATCTTCTTGACCCAGGGATCAGACCCATGTCTCTGACATTGGTGGGTGGATTCTTTACCACTAAGCCACTGGGGAAGCTCTGAAATGTGGGTTACCACTTACAAAAGGTGGCCCTAGGAAAGGCCTCCCTGAGGAGACAGCTTTGGTCCAGACCAAAGATCTGGGACAGGTGGCAGGGGTAGGGGGAACTTCTCAAGTCTTCTTCCTTTTCAGAGTACACACCCAAGTCCTTATAGTAGCCGGTGAGTGCCTACGCGATCGGACTTGCTGCTCCGCTGCTGTCCCCAGGTCTCCAGATACACTGGCCCACATCCACCTCCCACAGATACCCACATGCCTAGCTCACTCCCTCATTCAAGTCTTGCTTAAAGGTCAACTTTTCAATGGGCTTCAGACTCTCCTTTTACCCTATGCTATTTTCTAACTTACTCTGTAATTTTTTTTTAATTTACTTTTGTATTTCTCTCACTCCTGGATGATAAGAACCATAAGGGTGGGCGTTTTTGTCTGGTTTTATTTGTTGATATAAACAAGTACCCAGAACATTGCCTGGAGCATAGCAGGTGTTTAATAACTATTTGCTGGCTGGATGGGTGGGCCCCTGGGGACTCAAGGCCAATCCTCATCACTAGAAGAAGCAATCGGTACAGTCTGAGTCTCTTCCATGGGTCTGCCCACGTGCTAAGTAAGCTGTGGTGATGGGGCGCCCCAGATCTGACATGAAGATGGGGCCAAGAAAAAATTAGCCGAAAAGTCCTGAGTCAAGTTGGGGAGAACAAGCATCTGAGGGTAGGTACCTGGGTGCCCCTGAGGATGATGAGAAATCTGATAAGGGGCGAGTTAGGGGTGGGAGAGAGACAAAGATGAGTGGTGTGAGGAAGAAGTCCTCTCTGGGATACAGGAGGAGAGGGACCTATCTTAGCTAAAGCTACGGGGTTGGGAAAGGATGGAAAGATCCTCCAGTACCTGTGGTCCCACGTATCCATGCACAGAAGCACAGTGATGCTTCTCACAGACCTGAGTTCATATTCACCTCTGCTCCTTACTCCCTATGTATTCTGGGGTAAGTTACTTAACAGCTCTGTGCCCTGTCTCTGATCCAAGGCTAAATATTCCTTACCTCACAGGAGTATTGTGGGGGTGATAACTTAATTATTAAATACATCGGCTTTGGAATCAAGTCAAAATCCAATTTCTGGTTTCAGTTTTTATGAGCTGTGTGTCCTTTGGGAAGTGACTTAACCCCTCTGATCCTCAGTTTCCTTAATTGCAAAACGAGACTAACATCATCCTTATAATAGAGTTATGGTGATGAAATGAGACAGTCAATGGAAAGTAGAATACCTGTTGCGTAAGACCTGAAAGGACTCAGCACAAGGCCCGGCACGTAGTAGGTCCTCACACTCAAAAGGGGCGCATGAAGAAAGCGAGGCTGGCTGACGTGTGTAGGATCAGCTAAAGACCAAGACTCTTGTGTGTGCTGGGCCAGGGCTCCGTCAGCTTGGGGTCCCTGCTGCCATGGAGTGGCAGGTTTTCCATGGTGAAGTTCCCTGGTCATAGGCCTTAGGAGCTGCATTCTGACCTCATCAGGACCAGAGAAAGGAGGCAAGTTTTGCAGAGGACAGTGTGCCCTGGACTTTTATGCAAGGCCTTTTCCTAGGTGGAGGGTTAATCATATTTGTCTCCAAAGTCCCTTGCCACAATGATAGCCCACCTGTTTCCAGGGCTTCCAAGAGGGTAACTGGGAGCAAAAGGAAGCCTGGTGAGAGAAAGGCTCCTCCTGGGGTGAGGAGGAGTCTCCCCTCAGTCTCCTGTCTGTGCCCTGAGGATGATGGCCAGATGGACGGTTTGTCCTGCCTGCAGGGTGAAAACCTGGGCTCTGAAGCTGGGGAACTGAGGTTCCCATCCCCCACTGCCTGTGCCATCTGAGACAAGTCCCTTAACCAGAGTCTCTTTCCTCTTCTGCAAATGAGATAATGGTAACTCGAGGCCATGGAGGCCGTGGGGAGGGGGAAATGTGTTAACTCCTGTGAAAAGCCCTGCCTGGGGCTGGCACAGGGCAAACGCCAAGAAAATGAACGAGGGTTCCTTTCATCATGCCTGGGGAGGGTCTCCTGTTGCTGACACCCTTGGAGCCGGTGCATCTCCCTCCCACTCTGCCCTTGGGGTTTTGGCTCCCTGGATGCTTGCTGTCCTGGTCAGGAAGTGCCTTGCAGCCCGAGGCAGCCAGGGAGTTGGACTCTTCAGGCGGGAGAGGCGCCAGTGGACATTATGTTCCTTCCCAGGAATGGGAAATCGGGAATGTTCCTGGGCAAGGAACAGGGCTCTGGGGCGAGCATGCCGGGAACATCCACTCCCCCTCCCATGGTGCTCTGAACCTCGCTGGCCCTGCTGGGCCCTGTGGGGGAGGAAGACACGTCACAGGGACGGCCAGGCCTGCATGGGGCCCCTGGTGCATCTGTGCACTCCCTTGCAGAGTATACAGTCCCACACATTCACAAATAACCTCACAGCCCTGCACACACACAGTGACACACTTACAGGCAACCTCAGATACGTATTCATAGGTCTACACCCACATGGCGACATGCTAATTTCTGTTCATTTGTACACATGTAACCCACAGGTGCTGAATTTCCAGCTCATGTGCATGCACTGGCATATATACACAGGATATAATAGCTTAATCATTTCCATCATTTACCCGTACTCACGGCTTCCCAGGTGGCTCAATGGTAAAGAATCCGCCTGCTAATGCAGGAGGCACGGAAGACATGGGTTTGATCCCCCGATCAGGAAGATCCTCTGGGGTAAGAAACAGATACACTCCAGTATTCTTGGGATGGACGAACCTGACGGGCTACAGTCCACAGACTCGCAGAGTCGGACACGACTTAGCAGCTGAGTACACACTCACACTCAAAAATGCACACCCTGTTTCCTGCACAATCATATAGGTGTTAATACTCATGAAAGACAGGTGACTGTGCATGCCATAAACATGCACGTGCATGTAATTCCACACACGTAACCATGTACACCAAAGTCCCCTGGCCATTTGGCCTTCTGGCCGCATCCATTACTGTACTCTCCAAATACAGCAGCTCAAGCCCTGTCACTGCCACGCTGACCAGCACCCTCTCCCCAGCATCGCCAGCATCAGCTGCTCCCTCCACAGTGCATCCGTCTTCCTGGCCTTGCTCCAAGCACCTGAGGCTAGGACCTTCCTTCCAGTGCCCATCTTCATTCCCAAATGTCACTGCCATGGGATCTCTTGGCCACCAGGCTTTTGTGGAAAATAGGAGTGGGCAGAAAACAGGTCTTTTTACCCAGAAACCAGGTGACAATTCTCTGTCTCCGCAGAGGACACTCCCTGCCTGTTTGGGGTTCTGTTTTCTTGCCTTGGCACACCCCTCTGTCTCACCACTCTGAGTCCTTTCCCCTCAGTTCAGCCTCCTAGCCTGCACTCATCAGAGCTCTGCAGCTCTCAGGGATCTAAGCCCAAACGTCCCCTTAGACAGAGTAATTTAGTCCTCTCTTGATTCTCCTTCCCTTCTCGGGCCAGGAACCAAAGAGGCCCATGAAGACATTTTCCCAGACAATAACAACAACTGCTACTGCTAACAATGTTAGTAATAAAGCTCTGTCAAAAAAACCCCTCTGACTTAATTGTGCCTCTTTCCTAAAAGGCAGAGTAGCTTCTGTGTTTGATGTTAATGGCATTTTTTTCTTACATGGACATCACACTCATATACACACAAACACATACACCCAGCCTTGAGGAATTAATTTCCTTTTTCCTGCTCTACTCCCCACTTCCCCCTCCCATCATCAGGACAGTTGTTGGAAAGGAGGAGGCTGAGCCCCTGAAGAGATCCCAGAATGGCAGGGGTGGGGGTGGGGAGGGGAGGATGGAAAGCTTCTGGTAGGATGCGGGGCAGGGAAGAGACTGGACTGGTCTCAGTTTTGGAAGGCCCCGTGTGTTCATTGAATCATACCCCGCGCTTCCTTGTCTCTCTGCCTTCTCTCTGCACTCTGGTTTGCGAGGCAATCCTGGAGCCCCTGTTGGTCTCCCCAACTCTTTGGGAATTAGGGCCCATGTTTTCCCAACTTTGGGTCCCCAATATACCCACACAGCTTAGTGCAAAGAATGCTCAATAAATTATGTATCTTTATCTTTAGCTCTCTGTATCTACATATCATTAATATTTATATCATCTATATCTATCTGCATAGTAGTTCAGAGCAGAAAAAAAAGCTGTCTGGCTCAGCCAAAAATCCTTGGCCTGAACAGCAGAAAGCCTGATTTCTGGTTCTGCCTCTACCACTCACTGGTTTTTGACACCAAATAGCTCATTTAGCTTCTCCAGATCTCTCATTTTTCGTGTGAGAGGAGTTGAACGAGAACGGTGGTTTTCAAATTGGATTCCATGGCACCCTAGGGTTCCAGGAAGCTGCCATGGTAGGAGCAGAGCAAGAAGAGAAGAGGGCAGGAAAACAGTGTGGAGGTTCCTTAAAAAGCTGCAAATAGTCCTGCCAT
This sequence comes from Antilocapra americana, assembly GCA_007570785.1. NCBI lineage: Eukaryota > Metazoa > Chordata > Mammalia > Artiodactyla > Antilocapridae > Antilocapra > Antilocapra americana. Next base: position 1,209,414 of record ML661325.1, read on the forward strand.
ATGACTCAGCAATCCCACTGCTGGGCATATACACCGAGGAAACCAGAATTGAAAGAGCCACGTGTACCCCAATGTTCATCGCTGCATTGTTTACAATAGCCAGGACACGGAAGCAACCTAGATGCCCATCAACTGACGAATGGATAAGAAAGCTGTGGTACATATACACAATGGAATATTACTCAGCATTAAAAAAAAATTCATTTGAATCAGTTCTACTCAGATGGACGAAACTGGAGCCCATTATCCAGACTGAAGTAAGCCAGAAGCAAAAACAACAATACAGTATATTAACGCATATATATGGAATTTAGAAAGACGGTAACGAGAACCCAACATGCGAGACAGCAAAAGGAACGCAAATGTATAGAATAGACTCGTGGACTCTGTGGATGAGGGTAAGGGTGGGATGATATGGGAGAATGGCATTGAAACATGTTAATTATCATATGTCTAATCATTCGCCAGCCCAGGATTGATGCTCGGGGCTGGTGCATCGAGATTTCCAGGGGGGAGGGAGGAGGGAGGGAGGAGGGAGGGGGGTTCTGGAGGGGGAGCATATGTAAACCCATGGTGATATCATGGCATTGTATGGCAAAAACAATAAAAAAAAAAAAAGAGAGAGAAGAGGGCAATGGCTGATGGGCAGGCTCTCACTCCTGGGAGTGCAGCTCCTCCTTGCTCTTTGTTATCTACTAAGTTTTCACTCAGTTGCATTTAAACAAAGGGTCCTATTGTTTACAAAAGAGAAAGTTTATAAAACACTGGCCTAGATGCTCTCTGAGGGCTTTTCCAGCTTTGAGGAAATAGAATTTCTCATCTGTTTCACCCCAAAAGCGCCTTTGTAAGGAGAAAGCAAAACCAGTTCTTTCTCTCTGGGTTTAGGGCTAGCTTTCCTTTTGTTTCTGGAGTCACCATCCACCTTTCACCTCCCGACTAAGACTAGGGTGTTCATTCACCTCCCCCCCCCCCCCCCCCACCGCCACCCCCAGTCACCTTACCTCTGCTTCCTCAGACTGCAAGTGAGGACCCTCCCAGCACTAAACTCCCAGGGTTTTAACAAGACACTTGTATTCAACAAGTGGTGGATGCAAAGCCCCAGCATAGGAGGTGGTGTCTGAACAGTGACCTCTGAGCAGTAGCTTTGGTGACTGCCAGCGTCCCAGGAGACAGCTGTGTCCCTGGGCATCATGCCTGGCAAGATGGGGCTGCAGACTGCTCCGTGCTGAGGAATCAGTGTGCTGTGAGACATCTAAGTAGCCATCATCTTCCCAGGAGACAGCTCAGTTGTGTAATTTTTATTTCTATATTTTACACACCCTCCATCAGCAAGAGAGACTTGGGCCAACCTTTCACCAGCTTTATTGTTTGCTTGCCTTCCAGCTGTGCCAATTACCCTCTTCTCATCTTTCCACAGTTCCCACCCACCAGGGAACATGCCTGCTGGCCGGCAGGGTAGGGGTGCAGGGAATAGCTTTTGCATATTTCTTTAAAGACCCATCTCCAAGACCAGCACACAGAACAACTGTGTGGGCTGGATTTCCTGTCTGGCTCGGAGGTGGGGGCTGTCCGTGACAGCATACCCCCCATTTACCATCTGTTTGTAGGCAGAGACATGGTGTGGTGTGAAAGATACTAGGCTTGCCATCAAACAGAAGCCATCATTGTCTAGCAATTTAATTTGCCTCTGTAAGCTTTGGCTTCCTTATCAGTTAAATCAAGACCCTAATGCCTTGTATCATGAGGCTATTGCAAGCATCTGTCCTTCAACACGTATTTATTGGGTTCCCCTGGATGAAAGAATGTTTATGGTAGAGCTTTGCAAACTGAAAAGTGCTGTCTAGATAGGAGGTATTTTCATCACTGCAGTCTGTCCTTGATTATCTGAGGAGCTTTATCAGGTTTAGATTATCCAGACTCATTATTGTGAGATTAGCAGACTAGCCAACCTCTCCCCCTCTGCTGTTGACTGCTTTTGTGGTTTTCATCTTGGTCCGCCAGAGAGGCTGATTCCTTGGAGGAAGCCCAGTAGGGAGAGACTACATCCTGAGCTATTATTGATGACAGTTTTTTCTATTCCATTAGGATATGCATTTGACCTCTTTCTTCCTTAGAAAACAGAATGGGCAGTGCTAGGCTAGAAACCATGGGTGCTGTAAAGAAATACAAGCCCAGGTCCCTGACTTCCATACCCTCTGTGTAAGTGGGAGGGCAAAGATCCACGTGCTGTTTAGCAAGCACCATTTCTGTGAGCAAGGTACTTTGCTAAGTACGATAACCCATATGCTTCTCATCCAAACCCGTTAAGTGTGTATTATTAGCCCCATTTTGCAGATGAGAAAACTGAGGCCCAGAGATGTTGTCACTTGTCTAAGGCCACACAGCTAGTAAACTGTATAGCCCGAAGAAGCTGCCTGCCTTTGACACTGGACTGTGCCCTGTGTCCACCTCCTGCTCTAGACTCTGAGTTCCTTGTGGGCAGAAGCTGTCACTGTATCTGCTCATCACCGTGCCTGGCAGAGGCCCCTCCTGAGATGCTGGCCCCTGAGCTAGCTCATTCTGTACCCCCAACTCCTCACAGCCTCTCCCCACACACCTCGCCTGCTCATCACATCCCAGAAGGACTTTGGCCTTCCTGGTCTCCCTGCCAGCAGTTCAGGGCCCTCTGCTCAGCTGCCAGGTTGCTGAGGCAAGCGAAGGCTCTGACCAGGGCCTGGGGCTCCTGGCTGTACTCCTGGATCTGTCTCTGTCTCCCCAGACAGAGGGGGCGGTCCCTGGCATCAGAACCCCAGGCCCTCACCTGCCAGCAGGGCTGGGGGGGTGCTCAGCCCACCAAGCGGCTATGCCACTCACAGCTGCCAGTGAAGATGGAGCCCAGGAGGCCTGGTCAGCGGTTGCCTGGGAGTTGAGAAATGTGCTGGCTCCAGCCTGGCTCTCTCATCTGAGAAATCAGGGGAACCTGACCCAACAGCCCGCTGTTTTGTTTCCGCAGTGTCTGGGGCAGCTGCGCAAATCAGGCCTGCCTGACAGAGCCGGGGCCAGGGAAAAGCAGACTGGTCCTTCGCTCTCCTCTGAGGTCCGTGTTCAACGGATCGCTGCCAGGGGAAGCATTCTGAGTGCTCTGGTCGGGCCAGGGCTGATGTGCAGGGGCCAGGCCTGAGGCGTCATGGAGCAACCAGGCATGTCTGGCTTTGGCCTTTGTCCCCCTGAGGTACATGGGGAGGATCCCTGCTCGGAATTTGGGTGGGTCTGGTTTGGATCCCTGCCCTGCTGCTTGCAGCTGTGTGCCCTTGGAGTTGTCCCTTGACTTCTCTGAGCCAAATGTGGATGATAGCAGCAAACTTAGAACGTGGTTGTCAAGACAGACTCACTGCAATAATATATGTAAATTGCCCGGCACATAGTAGATGCTTTATAAGAGTACATTCCTTTTTCTTTCCTCACCAAGCCGAGGTTTCCTAACTTTCCCTTGTCCCTCACCTGTGTCTATAGCACAACAGGGAACCCAAAGCTCTGGCTTCTGTATAGACCACTGTCCAGGACTCTTGCCTTGTAGGTTTTCCTATGAGCTGGGCTGCTGCCCACATTGCGCCATATTCTCAGCACACACGGGAGGAAGGCAGCGTTATGTAAACGTATAGGTTATGATCACAAATCTAGGTGTGATCATTCACAAACCTCTGTGTTAACTCACTCCATTGATTCACCCATTTATTAAAAACAAAAAACAACCTTCAACTCAACTTTTCCTCTGAGAAAGGCCCTATCCTACACCCCAGGAATAAGACACAGTCCCTGCCCAGGGTCTACTAACTGGAGGAGTTGAGCAAGTGAAGAGAGAAAGAAATTCCACGAGCTAGATACACCAGCAGAAGCAAAGCACTGAATTCTAGGACACTTCAGAGATGAGTCCTCACTCAGCTTGGAGAACTAAGGTAGTCCTCCCAGGAGAGGTGGTGTCAGAGTACTAAAGGATAATTAGAGATTTTCTTGGCAGAAAATTAAGGGAAATTTTCATGGAGAATTATTATAGGAAGAGAGTACACACACACAGGCCTGTTGGCTAAGAGAACGTGCCCATATGTTAGAGTTCATGAAGTGCTACAAAGAATTTTCAAAATTTCAGTGATTTCATACAAGGATAGAATGTTTCTTGCTTATGCGGTGGTCCAGCACTGGTATTCCTGGTCAGATGGTTCTAGATGTGCAGTGATTCAGGGATGCAAACACTATCCATTTCTGATTCTGCCATCCTTTATAGCCTTAGAATCAGCCACTTGTAGCCATGAGCCCAGGAGGGAAATGAAATGACTTTTGGTGAGTACATAGTAGTACCTCCACCATCCTGCATGAAGAATTTCTAGGGGTTAAGGAAAGTTGGAACAAAAGCTGAGCGACAGGGAGTGGTGAGACGTGGCTGTACTACAGACAAAACCAGAATGTGTGGGTGATACAGACAAGCTCAGGAGTTTTGCTTTTTATCCTGAAAGTTGTGCAGCGTCAGCGAAAATGTTTAAACGGGGAACTGCCTTCATCAGATTTGCTTTTTTAGATCAACGACTCCAGCTGCAGGGTGGAGGACAGACTGGGGGAGAGAGACTGGGAGGCAGTGGAACCAGTCAGAAAAACATTCTGGTAACCCGGGCCATCTTCCCTAAGGATGCACGAGCAGCGGAGATGGGGAGGGAGAGGGAGCATTGAATGTTGTCCTGAGAGGCAGTCTGGGTCATGGATTGGAGTCTGCTTTGCAGCAAAGCTTCAAATAGCTTTTGGGTTCATGTCTAGTGCAATAGCTAATTGAACCTCATGCTCATGAAATTACAGTCAATACAAAGCAGCTTATTTGAGCTCTGTATTTCCACAAGCCTGAATCTCATCCATTAGGGACTTGGTCAATAGATTTGATCAGTGCAGTTGCTAATTTTTGGAGAAATTAGAAATGGTGATGGTGTTCTCCGAACATCTATGTATTTCTGTTTTGTCCTCTTTTCTCCATGCCCCCTTCTCCACACATTTGTCTCCCTTAGAGAAGCAGGGATGTCTCTAAATATTCATGGGAAAATGGAGATTTCCTTACCCTTGGAAAGGGGCCCTGAGTGTGTGGCTATCTATATTCCCTGTCTTCCCGATGGCCCCACATATAACTCAGAGTGTCCAGGAAAGAACCCTACTGGCCACAAGGTCTGGAGCCCGGGGGCTGCCTTCTTGCCTCACACTGTGAGAGAGAAAGGATTCAAGTCTCTGCAGGCAATTCTTTGTTTGGAATCTTATGTAATGAGTTCTACCATCTTTAAGTCTTCTTTCACTTACTCTGAAGGATGCTAGAACTTTGGGCTACCACACACCTTGCAGGTTAACAAGGTTAACAATCTGGTTGGTCCAGATACACTTGGTAAATAGACCCACACCTCATGAAATGCAGCAGTGAGTTTCCTCCTAAGTCAAGGGAGCTTCAGTGCCAGAAGTTGAAAATATTTAACTGGGCCAGATGTGCTCCCAGAGTAGCACATCAATTCCAAGTTAAGACTTCCAATGAAAGTACCTCTGGGTCTCTTTTTCTGCTCCATTCAAGAGTTGTGATGTGGTCTCTGGCCATTTGAAGGACCATCAACTTCTTCCTGGCCTGACCGCTAGTCTCTATGTTCCCTGACTGCTGGCCTTGCCTCTACTTTCAGTCTCCGCATGCTCTCTTCAGCCCCAGTTTACCTCTGTGCTCACAAACCCCTGACGCCTACCCTCCTCAACATTTCCTTCCAGCGCTGACACATGCAAAATGGTTTGAGGTCCTTCATAGCTAGTGGTGGTTTTCTCCTCTTGGTTTTTGGTGACTTCTTAGGTTAGACTTGTAAACTGGTTTTTCTATCAGATACAGATTTCTGACTAAGTCATTATTTCTGTAATTTATTGACCACTTACACAAGCATTCTCTATATGTTGTCTTATTAGATCCTTAGAATAACTGTGGAAGGTACACTTGTAACACAGGATTGTCTGTCTAAAGCCTCTTTTTCTAGGAATCCCTTTCACAAATCCATACGATTTCAGTAGAACCTACTAGATTTCTATCTGGCCCCTCCCCTTCAGACCTATGTGATTGATCCCAGGGTGAACACTTGTCAAAAGCTGAATAATCATTCCCTTTGGTGGGAACTTTGGTACTGGGACTGGAAGAAGGGAATCCGTTTCTCTCTCAGGGTCTGAACAGTAATAAGCAAAACAACAGGTCTGTCATAGCCGTACTTTCTACCACATGAACCAAAACAGCAAGCTTTGAGCTTGAGAAAGCAGATCTGGAAGGAAGCAATAATGTGGTATAAAAAAACAGATATGGTGGAGAAAGACCAGAATTCAAAGGCTCAATTTGCCAATTACTAGTATGTAGTTTAGATCAATAATATAATACTAATGCTAGTATTATACTATCTAATATTATTGAGTCTTACTATATACCAGAAACCATTCCAAACACCTACATGTAGGCTTATCTGTCTTCACAACAACATAAAATAGTTTCTATTATTAATCCTACTCTTTTCCCATGAGGACACTGAGGCCCAGCGTAATTTATAATTTGCCCAAACATACACAAGTGGTTGGGTACATGTCTTGAGCCTCATCTTACTCATCTGGAAATAGAGTACCAGCGTTTGTGTAGAAAACCATTAACATAACAGTCTGAGACTGCCATCCTTAGAAAGTTCTGTTCACAAGGTTGGCCCTTGTCTGCTGGATTTCCAAAGCGTTTCTACCATTTCCCGATAAGGATGGTACACTATGCCTAAAATGTTTGTGCAAACAATAGGCTTTTGCTTGAGGCCCCCTTGACACAGCTCTCCCTCACGTCTGTTATATGAAGCAGAGGATGAAGTAGACTCAGTACTTTGAAGAGGGTTTGGTCACCAGGAGCACCGGTGAAATGCTTCGACCCTCTGTGAGCAGCCCCATGCAGAGGGCACAGCCTCTGTAGCCCTGTGTGAGGCCCCTGGAGCCCTCCCGCCACCACCGCCGTTCCTATTTTTAATCCTCCAACAATTGCACTTTAGGATTGGCAGCCTATGCAGAATGGCAAAATATTTCTAGATGTTTCATCAACAAAGGAAGTATTTATTTCGAGAGGTTTTTCCAGTTTTTAATAAGGTTGTGCATGGGGAGGACACTTTCCGTTGCTATATTTTTAGGTTAATTCTCTGGGAAACTGACTGTCACAGGCCTGGTGACGTGGAGGTGGCACAAACAAACCCACTACCAAAAACAGAGACCTTAATGGTCTCCTGCTTCCTCTGACAGTGTGGGAAACTGAGGTTTGGGGGAAAGTGATTCCCTGGGTGTCTCCCAGGAGGTGAAGGGTCACCTTCCTCCATCTGTGCCAGTGAAGCTAGGTGACCCCCCGCCCCCACCTACTGGCCTTGTATGTGAGCAGGGTCAGGAGTGGGCCATGCAGGAAACGTGGAGGAAAGGCTCAACCATTGAGATCTCCTCCTAGGAACCAGCAACAGGGTGTAAACATTCAATTCCATTCAGACCTGGTTGGCAGCCAAGGGATGGCTTGTCTGAGTTCAGCAGGGTGGTGGGGGAAGAAGGAAAGTGACTAATGGCCTCCTGCTCACTTGCCAAAACCCGTGTGTGTATGTAGATGAAGCCAGGTCTGTAGCTGCCAATAAGAAAAACAGAATCCATTAAGCAGGTAATTGAATTCAAAAACACCATTTGGGCTTTAAAACATCTAAATGGTTCAGGGCAAAGTGGGACTTGGGGGCTTAAGTTAGACAGATAACAAATTCCATCTCATAATTCAGTCATCTGGAATGGCATTCCCTAAAGCGGAGCTATTAATAGTAGGTGTTCCGGGAATAAAGATTGCTTTGGTCAATAAGTTTAGGTAATGTCCTAGTCAACCAAACTGAATGGATATCTTTACTCTAGGACTTCTCAGACAGTGCCTGCTCATGCATATCATGAAACTCCAAGAGAAGATTATAGTATAGTATTTTAATATAGTGTATACATGCATGTTTTATATATATGTATATATATAGACACACAAACATAATACTTTACATTATTAAACACAGCATTCCACACTTCTTCACCTGAAGATTCCTCTTCCCATGCAGTATCTGATGGCATCATTATTTCAGAGCCTGCTTTGGGAAGCACAGCGCTGGATAGAGTCACCCATTCCCTAGGCCTAAGAGAACATTTTAGGATAGAAAAATCATTCTGCAAGGGAAAAGATAAGACTGAAGGGACAGAGTTTGGCTAGTCCAGTTCTCTGGGCCAGGTGGCTGAGTTGTAAGCTAAGGAGTACAAACCTAGGGCTCAAGAAAGATGGCATTTTGACATCTGGTCCCTTTGGGATTCTCTGAACCTGGATGTTTTACAGTCCAGGACCCACCCCCAGGTGCTGACCTTATGAAGGGACATTGTGGCAATGATGTCACACCAGGTGGCCCTGAGCAACTGTAGACACTAGGGATTTGGGGCCTGGAAAAAAGATGGCCCAGGACACTTTAGTACTGCCCACAGTTTTCTAAAGTCCCCCGCTATGGAGGGGGGCTTGACTTTGCCTCATGACCCTAAGGGAGGAACATAGCCAGGGCTAGAGCTGAGTGCTTTGGAAAGGCAGTGTTCAGCACGACCCAAAGGAGAGCTCTCCAGGGACTGTTGCTCTCAGGCCATGGGCAGGCTGGATCCTGTGCTATACCACTGTCTGGAAGCAGGGGCTGATGACCTCCCAGTGGGGGCAGGGAGCTAATGCAAATTCTGGATGAGAAGTGATTTTTGAAGGTCTCTCTCAACTCTGGGATGTTTGACTCTAGGTAATTCGACTTTATCATATTGACAAATGACAGCATTCTCCAGGCTCCTTATCATCTACGTTCAAGTTATCAGCAGGGCCATCTCTTCTACCTACAATCCAATTTCTAATCCATCCATGACTTTCCACCTCCACCGCCACTTCCCCAGTCACCTTCTTCCCAGACCACTCTAGGAGTTCTAGGAGCCACTTAACAGGCCTCTCTGCGTCTACTCTTGTCCCCTTTTAACCCGTCTGACACAGCAGTCAGTGAGTTAAGACTCTTGGAAGATGGGCTAACTCCTCACCGTGACCCACAAGACCCTTCCTGCGCTGGCCTAAGACCGCTGGTCCATCTCACCTCGTCCTGCTCTCCCTCTTGCTTACCAGGCTGCAGCCTCGTTAGCCTCCCACGGATGCAGCAGGCTCTCACCTTCTGACCATGTCTGAAATAACATGTCTAAAATGCGGGTCTCTGTTCTTCCCCTGGCTGCTTCCTACTCATCCTCCAGGTTTGGGCGCAAATGTCACTTCATAGAGGATTCTGTGTTCACCCTAGATGAATATAGCCTTCCATCCTCACCGCCTCTGCTCACTTCTCTTTCACAGTTCTTTGTCTGTTTCTTTCCTAGCAATTATAGTAATCTGAAGTTTAATTTTTATTTCCTGTCTCTCCTTTCCTGATGTATCTCCCTCATCCCTTCTTCCCACGTCCATCTCAAACGCAAGCTCCCTGGGGGCAGAAACCTGGTTTTGTGACATGCATTCCTAGCTGGAACAGTGCTTGGTGAATTGCAGGTACTAATAAACCTTGGCTGAAAAAATGACTGAACCAGTAACCACTTTACGTTTGTTGGGGGGGTGGATGGGATGTCAGGGAGAGGGATCCTCTCGACTTACTTTAGGTAAAGGTCTCACTTTAGGTGAAGGATGCAAGCTGTGAGGAATGCCACTGGGTCTCCCTCATCTCCACATTCCCACGAGGGGCTGGCCCCTCCAGACTTGCCCCTCTGCCCCTTCCCTGCACGGTTCAGCCCCTCCTTGTAACACCCTAGGGAGATGGCCACAGTCTGAGTAACTCTAGAGTGTTTCATCAGACCTGCACCAGAAAGTCCTCTCCTAAGTAAGAGAATTGTTCGACAGAGTGTTAAGAAATCTTCCTCCCTGGAGTGCTTTTTAAGCAGGCTGATTTTCACCTTTCTGGGGCTGCCTTGAGTGACTTCTATCTGGAGGTGAAAAGTGAGACCAATTTGGGACTTGAATGACCTCAGGAGTCCCTCCCTGATCCCGATACCTCCGTTCTTGTCAGACCTGGAGTTCCACCGCGGGGTTCTCGCTGTCTCCTCAATTATCTGCTTTGACTTCTTCCTCTCCACCTGGGCTCTGGATGCACCAAGGCACTGTGCACGGAGTCGACGGCTTTGATTAAGCAGCTTTGATCTCTGTTGAGCATCTCGGAATAATATCTTTGCTCTCAGCATCTGTGCCAATTCCCGAAATAGTTTAGCCCAGCCAAGCAGGAGGGGGGCTGGATTGCAAAGTGTATTATAGGAGAGATTTAAAAAGAAAAGGCAGCTGCAAACAGTTAGGGGTACGTGTGTATGTGTGTGAGACAGAGAGACCGACACACATACTCCTGTAAATGTGAGCACCCAAGGCCCCTGGGAAATGATTACCATGCTCTCAGCATGCTCCAGCCCTGTGTTCACAGTGGCCGCCTGCTGCGAGAATGTGCAGCTTGCAGCAGTCAGCTCCTGAGTCAGGTGGCGGTCCTGTGGCAGAAACACAAACATCAAAGGCCTTTGCTTCTGTTTACTTGGCTTTCCTTGTTTTCACCAAGGCTTTCGGAGATTGTGAGCCAGGTTGTGTTCCGCACGGCTGTGCCCCTGGTGTGGGCGATGGTGTAGTGGGGTGGGTCAGGGAAGGGGTGGGAATCACTGCAGTTTTGAGGTATTGATCTGAGAGGGAGGTGGGAGGGGGGGTTCTGGAAGGGGAACACATGTATACCCATGGTGGATTCATGTCAATGGATGGCAAAATCAACACAATAATGTAAAGAAAAAATACATATATACGCTTGCCCCAAGCTGGAGGTGGCAATGCTTCTCAGCACATGTGTTAGGTTGGGTGCATGTTTACCACGAAGTTGGTATTTAATGTTAGTCTCTCGGTTGTGTCCAACTCTTTGTGACCCCATGGACTATAGCCTGCCAGGCTCCTCTGTCCACAGAATTTTCTAGGCAAGAATGCTGGAGTGGGTTTCCATTCCCTTCTCCAGGGGATCTTCCTAACCCAGGGCTCGAACCTGGCTCTCCCACACTGCGGCAGGTTCTTTACCATCTGAGCCACCATGTAGCTTATTTAACTGCCTCTGTGTAGTTAAACATGTATGTGTCTACATGTCTTGGGCTGGTAAGCCGTCCCGTGTCTGCGCACTGTGATGCCCGCGTGCGTGCTTTCCCGTCACAGAGGTGAGCATCCTGATGCTTGGGTCCGTGCGTGTGCACCCATCTGTCCATGGACTGGCACACACATGTGCACATGGCGCTCTGTGGGTGGGGCTGTCCCAGAGGGGTTGGCGTCTGCACAAGCAGAAGGCTGCCTGGGTGGTTACATTTGCATGGGGTGAACTCCAGAAGTGGAAGCTGCCTGGAAGGTGTTTGATGTCAGGGCACTTTGAACAATGAGTCCTTATGTCCTCCCCTTCAGCGCCATCCTCTGGGAGCCTGTCCTTGTCTACACATCCTCCACAATCAAAAGTGGAGGAAAAGCATCTCTATTTGGAACCGTTTGTTCCCCATAGGAAGCAGTCCTTGGTGCTGAGTGTTGCTACAAGAAGCCTTTGTTCCTCTGGTGGATATGAATGTATGCATCTCCCATAACCCCTCGTGGTGAGGGCCTTTGTACTGAGGCTGAGGGAAGTGGGAACTGGGAGGCAGACTGTGGTCTCTCATCCTTTCTGATCCAGCCCTTCATGTGGGTTCCTTTGCTCAGAGGATCCGCCAGCCATGGGTCACGGGACAGCTGTGGAAGCCAGACCCTTACCAGAGCTGGGAGAAGAAAGCTTTGGGAAGGAGAAGTCTGTTTTCTAGGGCCATTAAGCCCAGAGCTACCTGGGGTGTGGATCTCAGCTTGATGGGTTTCCAGAGAAAAGGGAAATCAATAGCAGAGCTGGGACGTGGGAAGGTCCCACATCAGGACAGATGGGCTATTGGGTCAGGCTGTAATCAGAGCCCTGGGTGGTGAACGGTTTTTGGCATTCTGTGTGGCCCAGGGGGGCCTTGACGGAAGGTCGCATCTGGTATTTCTCAGTGGTGGCTGCCTGGAGCGCTATATTGAAAAGAATTCTCAGACCAAGTGGATTCTTCTAGGGGAAAGATGATGAGCGCATTAATTTCCTATTGCTGATATAACAAATTTTTAAAAACTGGTGGCTTAAAATGGCACACGTTTATCCTCTTACAATTCTGAAGGTCAGAAGGCCGACACAGGCCTCCCTGGGGTAAAGTCCAGGTGTCAGGAGGGCTGTGTTCCTTCCAGAGGCTCTAGAAGAGCATCCGTTGCCTCGCTCTTTTCAGGTTCTGGCAGCAGCCATATTCCTTGGCGTGTGGCCCCTCCTTCGCCTTCAAAGTCGATCAACTCTCCCTCACACTGCAGCTCTCTCAGCCTGACTCTCCCGCCTCTGTCTCACACTTACAAGGATATGCGTGATTCCATCGGGCTCACCCAGATCATCCAGCATCCTCTCCCCAGCTCAGGACCCTTAATAATCACATCTGCAAAGTCGCTTTAGCCATAGCACATCGCACAGTCCCAGGTTTCAGAGCTGAGGATGTGGACGTCTTTGAGAGTGTGATTCTGCCTGCCATAGCAGGGATAGATTAGTAGCGACACCTGCCAAGGCACTGGGGGGGTCAGTTTGGGGTGATAAGAATGCCAGATGCTGGCCGTCTCTAGTCTGGGAACCAACAACAGGTAGAGTTAGACAAGGGATGTCAACAGACTGGGGAGGGATGAAAAGAAAAGGAAACTAAATGTACTGAGCCTTCACTGCGTGCCAGGCACTGACTGTAGTTCAAAGATTTGTCTCGTTTCATTATCACCTCATCTCTTTGATCAGGTGACAAGGTGACTGGTAGTCTATGGTGAAGAAAACTGAAGCCCAGAGAGGTTATGGGACTCATCCAAAGTTACCCAGCTGGTAAATGACATGGTAGAAATTCAGACCAAGTCCAAAACTAGCCCACGGCTGAAGCAGAGAACCGGGGCAGCTTCTGACATGGCCACGATGTCCTTTCAAGTCAAACGGACTGCCAGAGGCAGCAGTGTCGTCTGGGATCGATGACAGCGCCTGACACAGAGTTTTTCTCTGGAGCCATGCCCACCTTGCAGATTATCCCCCGGCTTTGCAAGTGGGGTTGAGCGAGAGGCCAGGGGCTTCAGCCCCATCAGCAGAAATGCTAATGGCCTCCCGAGCAAATGTCAGAAAATGCACAGCCAGCATCTCTGAGTGTGACTTTACGTGAACGTGGTTTGTGTTCCAATTGTCTTTCACTACCGACCTCGAGGGGCTGCAGAGGGAAGCCAGCTAGGGGAAACAAAATGGAGGTATGGGGTGGGAGCTGTTTCTTTTAATATTAAATATCCTAATCGACACATCAGGATTGTTTGAAATGGGGCAGAGGAGGCTGGCAAGCCTGCTTCCTCCTGCTTTTTGTCTTTTGTGCAGACAAGCGTTGGGCAGCTGCTGGTGGTAGGCAGTGAAGTGGATTTATTACTATATCTGAGCTGAAGTCCCGTGGTAGTATTATGTGCCATGTGCCACAAACTGCTGGAGGTCCAAGGGCAGAAGGGAGGGTGGGCTCAGTAGAGCTAGGGTGTAGGGCCTGGGGAACTTGCCCAGGGTGGGATACGTCGGAGTGAATTTTGGGATTGGCGATGCTGGCCAGAGACAGATGCCAAGAGAGGCTTATTTAGAGAGAATCAGACAATTTTCAAAGAGCAGTTATGCTCCAGCTACTATGCTAAATGCTTTAACTATAAAATCCTTAATCCTATCACCAACACTTTGAGGTCAATATTTCCCGAATTTATAGGTATGGATGATGTGGCCCAGAGAGGTTAAGCAACTTACACAAAATCACACAGCTCGAATGTGACAGAACCAGGCCTTGAACACAGGTTTGACTTACTGTACAGTCCACATCCCTTCAAGCACTGCGAGAGGACACTGCCCCTGGCCGTCAACAGTTAGGCCCCAGAATTCCTGAAGAATCTGCTGCAGGCAGGAGGCAGGTATGCTGCAAAATGCCAGGCCTTCCTGCACCAAGCAGAGGTCAGGTAAGAGACAGCAGTTTCCCTCTGGGTGTCTGGCTTTGAGCTGCTCTAGCTTGCCATCCTTGGGTCTGTGGTCAGAAATGGCCAGGTACGTTTCCCTAGGAGAGCAGGCCTCAGCACACAGAAAACCACAGTCCTCGTGTGGACGAGGCGGAGCACACGCGGACTTGCACCTGTGTGTGTCTGCCCACTGTTGTGGATCTCACAGGCTGACGGGCTCCCAGTAGGCATGGAGAGGCTGGCATTGCTGATGCTGCCACGGAAGAGTGCATAACAGGCCTCTGGTCAGACCTCGGGGTAAAACTCTCCCTGTCCCCCTATACCCCGCAAGCCCAGAAATTCATAAACCTAGCTGCAGTACAAAACCAGCGTCTGCGAGGATGGGTATCTGCGAGGATGGGTGTCTGCCTCCACCACCAGCAGCGCCAGCACCAACCCCCATTGTCATTATGACTGTGGGGCAGGCTGCAGTCTTGGCCCCCTTCTCAGATGAGGAAATCGAGACTCCGGAAAACTAAATGACTTGTGAAGCTTCTGCAGCAAGCAGATGGCAGTGTAATCATTTGCCTTCATTTGTCCCAGCTCTCGAACCTGTACCCCCGCCGACCTTTTGCTGCCTCTGTGGCTAGTCACACTCAGGTGATGAGTGCTGGTCGCTGATGGGTGTGGAATGGATGCAGAGAGTCAGACCTCCTGACCCACTCTTTCCTGGAAATGAAGGCGGGGAGAAGAGGTGGGAACTGAGTGGACTGGCCGGGAGTGGGGGGTGTCGGCGGATTGGGGGGCAGGGCCTCTGGCTCGTTCTCTTGACAGTACCGGCATCAGAGAATATTTGGTCATTCAGTGCCTATTGTGTGCCAGACATAGTGATAGGACTGTTATATCACTCCTCCCCACCACTGTGAGTTAGGTAGTATTAGACTCATAGGAAAAAGAGAGCACTGAAAGGCTCAGTTTAATAGTTTCCTTGTGTATGCATGAGTCAGGGCCTTGCCACCAGGCCAGGCACCCTAATTGGCAGTGATATGCTGGAGTTTGCTAGTACCTTGCACAAGAGCCAGGTATTAATTTTCAGCAATTTTGTGAGTTCCTTGTTAAAAAATAGTCATTATTTAAAATTAAATTATATAACCTGACAATGAAATGCATTGAATTAAAAATGAAGGTAATAAATACTCAAAACTCATCACTTCTTAATACCTTTACTACTTCCTGTGCTCTTAAAGTTATTTACGTCTACTGTTTCGGGGTCATGGAAATACTATTTAAAGTACTATGGAATGGTTTGCTGTGCTCAGCTCTTCCCATTGCTACATTCAATGATGTCACATCAGTAGCTTGCAATCAGCCATGAGGGTGGTATTTACACCACAGAGGCAAACATGCCAAATCAGGGCTGGTTTTAGTTTTCCTGGAGACCCAGCTTTTAAACGTTTACCTGTATACCACTACGTGATAGGCCTCAACTGTGTCAGGTTTCAGGGTGGGTCTGATAATCTAGAGGAGGGGTCAGGGTCCTGGGTCTGGGTAGCCCAGCCCCCACGGTGGCTCTTTGCTTGGCTGAATGTTGGTTTGGTCCCACCATCACTGCTGATGGAGCTAAGGTGTGTTAGGCAGCACCAATTTCCCCAAAATCACAAGGGCGTTTTCTTTCTACTCTGCTGTAGCCAGCCTTCAGGATAACAAAGCTAGTATCAAATGTTTGTCTTTTGAAAATCATGCCCTGGAAGTAACAAAATTCAACCCTTATATAATTATTAACTAAGTGTAGAGAAACAGGAGCCTATGGATAAGTCAAGAGCAAATTAAAATTATCCAAATTTTAACCTGCCTGCCAATGCAGGAGACATGAGAGATTCAGGTTCGATCCCTGGGTTAGGAAGATCCCCTGGAGGAGGAAATGACACCTGACTCCAGTATTCTTGCCTGGAAAATTCCATGGACAGAGGAGCCTGGCGGGCTATTGTCCATGGAGCTGCAGAGTCAGACAAGAATGAGCAACTGAACATACCACCACATAGAAATAATTACTGTTAATATTTTGGTGTACTTTCCACCTGATACTTTTCTATGCCTTTTGTGAATACTTTTGGAAGGATAACATTACAGATGATATTATATTACTGGCTTTTTTCATCTACATTATAAGCATCTTTCCATGTTAATGTTTATAGCATCTATTTTAGTATATCTATAGTAGTCTATCACTTAGACTTACAGTATCTCCTGTTTGGGGACATTTAGATTATTCTCAAATATAAACTGTGCTAGGAAGCATATTCTTGTCATGAAATTCTTGTGTATCTCCTCAGGATAAATTCTCTAGAGTAAGAGTGCTATGTTAAAGGACATCATACAATTCAGTGTTTATATCAGTTTGACCATTCAGTTTGAAATCAAACCAAGGAGGTCAAAGGGACTTTAGAAATAAGACTATCACTCCAGGTTTTAACATGGTCCAGAAAGAATATATTATAAAGGCCACTTATAACTCAATAAGAAGTAAACAATTCAATTAAAAACTGGACAAAATATTTGAACAAACACTTGCCCAAATAAGATGTGTGGATGGCAGGTACACACAGAAAAAGACACTCAGCATCACTGAAATGCAAAATAAAACCACAACAAGGGACCTCTACACCCCCGTTAGCATGTACAAACACAGGAGTATGACAACTACCAAGGGCTGGCAAGGATCTGAGGCAACTTGGAAATTTCCTATATTGTTGTTGAGAATGTAAAGTAATGCCACTACTTTAGAAAACAGTTTTGCACTTCTTATAAAACTGAACACCTACTTACCATCTGTTATGGGTCGAACTGTATCCTCATCAGAAAGCGATGTTGAAGTCCTAAACCCGGGTACCTGTGCACGTGACCTTATTTGCAGATGTGGTCAAGTGAAGATGAGGTCTTTGGGGCCCACCCCTAAAGAAAATTAGGTCTAAATTAATTAGGTCTAAATTAATTAGGTCTTAATTTAATTAGGTCCTAAAGAAGGACTGATATCCTTCTGAGAGGGGGAAAATCTAAACACAGACATGCAAAAAAGAACCCTCCATGAAGACACAGACGTACAGGGAAGAGGGCTGTGTGAAAACGGAGGCAGAGGTTGGAGTTAGACTGCCACAAGGCAAGGACCGGGTCTAGAGCTGCCAGACTCTGGAGAAGGCAAGAAAGAATCGCTCCCTAGAGGTTTCTGAGGGAGCATGGCCCTGCCAACACCTTGATTTCAGACTTCCAGCCTACAGCACTAAGAGACAGCAAGATTTTGTTGCTTTGAGCCACCCAGTTTGTGGCGCTTTGTATGGCAGCCCTAGGAAACCACACACCCACACGACCTGGAACTTCCATGCCTAGGTATTTAACCAAGAGAAATGAAACCATGGAGTTACACCAAAGACTTGTTTACTTATGATCACAACAGCTTTATTCATAACAGCCCCAAACTGGAAACAATCCAAATATTCAACAAATAATGGCTATGCAAACGGTATTAGATTCATATGATAATTCCACCAATTAAGAGGAATGAACTATTACTGGTCCATGCACCAACATGAATGAATCTCAAAAACATGTTGAGTGATAGAAGCCAAGCAAAAGAGACCGCGTACAGAATGATTCCAGCTGTATAAGATGCCAGAAAAAAGACAGATTTAATCTCTAGTGATCGAAAGCAGGATGTGGAGTTTTTGGAGTGATGGAACGGTCTGTACAGTCATCCCCCACCTTATCCACAGTTTCACTTTCCACAGGTTCAGTTACGCACAGTCTGAAAATATTAAACGGAAGATTCCAGAAACAAACACATCATAAGTTTTAAATCGTGTGCGATTCTCAGTAGTGTGCTGAAGTCTCACGCCATCCCGCTCTGTCCTGGCTGGGATCCACAGCCACTGACATGATTGGCTTCTGATGTCCAGCTGACAACATGGTCATGGCTCGAGGATCCAGGATCATACTAAGCACATGATCTTCCTTCTGACACACCATCAGAGGGTCAGAGCCTAATGTTATGTCACAATGCCTACCTCATTCATCTTGCTTTGCCTCATCGTGTAGACATTTTATCATCTCCCTTCATCATAAGAATAAAAAGGGTGATTATGGTACAGTAAGATATTTTGAGAAAGAAAGACCTCATTTACATGAGGCTACAGTGCATGCATGTTTGCATGCTAAGTCCCTTCAGTCACATCTGACTCTTTGTGACCCCATGGACTGTATCCTGCCAGGCTCCTCTGTCCATGGGATTCTCTAGGCAAGAATATGGAAGTGGGTTGCCATGCCTTCCTCCAGGGGAATCTTCCTGGCCCAGGGATTGAACCCAGGTCTCTTATGTCTCCTGCATTGGCAGGCAGGTTCTTCACCACTAGCACCACCTGGGAAGCCCAACTTTTATCATACTATGTTGTTATAATTGTTCTATTATTTTATCAGATATTGGTATTAGTCTCTTAAGTACCTAATTTTTAGATTAAACATTATCATGGGTATGTATGTATAAGAGAAAACACAGTAAATACAGGATTCGGTACTAGCTGTGGTTTCAGGGTTTTGGACTGTGTCCCCCATTGAGAAAACCGGGACACACTGTATCTTGATTGTGGTGATGGTTACAGGAGTGCCACATTTATAAAGACTCATTGAACAGTATAAATGGATGCACTCTGTATAAGTTTTTTGTCAATAATCTAGGCCTAAAGAGGCCAGAGTCACGTAGTTCTGATGGCCAAGGCTAAACCTGAACCCCGTCATCTGAGTCTTAACTCAAGAGAGCCCTCGAGAGAAAAACACAGCCCACCCGATCCACTGTACAGAACTGTTAGGTTTGCCGTTAGACCCTCTTGACACGCTTGAAGAGCCTTTCCCTGGAAGGCATTCTTCACAGCTCGTCTCCAGGGAGGATGTCTTTTCTCAAGGGTCCTATAAGAGCACAGAGATTAAGCAGGAGCTTGACTAAAGCATTTTCAACCTGCCCGGCCCCATCGGGGAGCAGAGTCCCAGTGCACTTCCCATGGAACAGAGAGACGGAGATATCTGGAGCCTATGATGTGCAGTGGGGCACGTGGCATGGCACGCACAGAGGACACACGCCGTGGAATGCTCTCACAGCGCACCCCAACAGGCTGCCATGGCCGCAGAGGCACCACACATCTGTGAGCTCCTGCTGAAGAGAGGGCCTTGGGCAGGCAGGACTGCCTAGAGGTCAGGAAGCCCCCTTTACCTAAAGCTTGTTGGGCCTCAGTTTCCTCATCTGTGAAGGGAGCACATGATACTTTGAAAGTTCACTGAGAGAAATGAGAGAGAAAATGTATGACGCTCTTGGCTCCGTGTTGTTTTTTTATTTAGTGGCTCAGTCGTGTCCGACTCTTTTGCAGCCCCATGGGTGGTAGCCTGCCAGGCTCCTCTGTCCATGGGATTTCCCAGGCAAGAATACTGGAGTGGGCTGCCATTCCCTGCTTCAGGGATTCTTCATTCCTGACCCAGGGATCAAACCTGTGACTCCTGAATCGAGAGGCGGATCCTTTACCACTGAGCCACCTGGGAAGCTCTTACCACTGTGTGGCATGAGGCAAAAGCTCAATACATGGGAGCTTGCTTTATCACTTGAATTATTATCGCCAACCCTGCTTCACTAAAAAGCCTATCTTTGATCCAAGTGTAAAAATGAGGCAGGTAGACCAGCTGGTCATCCCCTTTGGCCTTCTTAGCCAAGGTAGGGCAGATGGCAGCTTTGACAGATGGCATCTGTTTCTAAAAACCATTTCTGGCAAGAGGAGTCACAAAGCATAATAAGATATGCTTCCCTTCTCATCTAGAAGGATGGATATCTAGTTAGGACAGGCCCTGGAGGACCCTGAGTGCAGGCATAAGGACTTTGTATTGTATACCATATATTGCATTGAAATGTTGGAGCAGAGAGTATCCTGGAGCAAGGAGTGACCTGATAAAGATGGATCTAGGATGTTAACGAATTAAATGAAGCCTATTGGAAAAAAAGTGTCATTTGTGCCCTCTGTGATCCCAGCTGATAGGAACCCTCATCCAGGGTCTGTACCCAGATGCTCTGGGAGGGAGTGCTTGGCGGGATCTTGGCTTACCACCGGCAACCTCGGGACCAACTTCCTCCCAAGACCCCTCTGGCCTGAAGGAGGCATGGCTGAGCCACAGTGTGAATACTGGCAGGGTGCTTGGTCAAAGAAGCCCCAATCCCAACCCTTCTGCAGGCGAGTGAATAAGCAGGTCATTGATCTGTATTGGGGTGTAAACGTCTGGACAAATCTCTGAATCCATGGTGATATGGAGTGATACAGCAAGGCTTCCTCCAGACCCTGAGCATTCTTGGTTGGATGAGCTTGGGTGTGCGAACAGAGAAACATTTATTTTCCCCCTCCTTTCTTTTTATCCCCCCCTCCTTTTTTCCTCCTTTAACTTCCCAGGTAATGCACATGTGAAACAATAACATAGAAGTATATGTTGTACTTCTATGAAAGCATGATTTCAACCTCCCTGCCTGCCCTGAATGCCCTTCCCCCTGCCTGGAGGTAACCACTGTGAGCAGTCCATGCATTTACATGCATATATGTCCATATACGACTACAGAGCTTTTTTCACATAAATGGAACCATCCTGTACATAGCTTTCTCCTCCTTGCTTTTTCACTTGGCAGCTTTCCATGGCAGTGCATATAAATTCACTTCTTTCCTTCTAATGGATGCAAAGTACTCTATACTTTGCATGGACTATAATTTCTTTAGCTCCCTGTTGATAATTATTTGGGTATTTTCCACCTTTTTTGAGACTACAAAGCATTTTTTTTTAAAATTTACAAACCTCCAAGGAAGGCAGAAGATTGCTCAGCATTGAACCCTAGCTCTGCACAGTCAGCATCTCAATCACCATGCTTTTTCCGGGCTAGGCTACACTTAAGGCTCCCCCTACGTCTCAGCCTCTCTTGCCCTCAGCCTTAATAACATGTGACATTTGGCACAAGAACCACAGAGCCATGGAGAAGCTCCACTGTCTCTCTGATGCGCTGTGTTTCTTTAAGAGTTCTTGTTAATGTTTCATGATGGATGGCGACGAAACCTGGGAAATGTACCAGCCTGGATTCTTATAAAGTATCTGCTCGAACTAACTTAATATATTCATTTATTCAGTGTGACAGTAAAGAGGGAAAAAAAAAGACTGTGAATGCAGAACAAGCTCTGGAGGGAGGTAAAGGAGGACAAGAGGGAGGGAACTAACCTTTATCAGGCCCCAGCTAAGTGCCAGGCGTTCTCCATTTGTGTACTCATGAATCCTCCTCATGTACCCAGGAGGTTCCTATTAATATCCTCATTTTGTGGATGAGAAAACTGAGGTGAAGCCACTCATTCAAAGACATGCAGACAGAGAGAGCTGAGATTCAAACGCAGATGTGCCTGGCATCAAAGCCTCACCCACTTTCCTTCTAATTCTGCCGCTCTGGTTGCTGTGTTACTGGAAGATACCAGAGATAGTGACGCATGACAATAATAACTAACATTTATTGGGCGCTTGCTGTGTGCCAGGTCCCCTTCTGAACACACTGCGTATTAGTGTGTTTATAATCAGGTGAGGCAGTGAACCGCTGTTGTAAGCATTTTACAGACAAGGAACACTAGGCTTAGAGAGCGGACCTAGATTGCCCTTGGTTGCAGGATTCTGGCTGGCAGAGCTGGAACTTGAACCCCTGCTTTCCGCCTTTCACCTAGATGACCTGACAGGCTAGAGCTTTAGGGGTGACTGAAAAGATCAAAACAGCAGCCTGGCACACCTCTGGGGCCCTGTCCAGCTGTTCCCTTGGTTTCCAGGGAGACGGATGTCCAGTGAGGGCATTTGCTGGGCATTTGCCTCGAGAAGACCTTCCTGTGCAGGCACCATGTCTGCAGGCGCCTTGTGGGACTATGGTTAGCTCACATCACAGCTTCAAGCCGAGTTTCTCCCTGAACAGCAAACAGAAATGACAAAATGCAGAGCAGTGAGTGACAGCACACAGGGACCTCCATTGCCGGGGGTGACTGTCTGCAGGAGGAGCCCCAGGGCCCATGCTTGGTGGCGAAGACCCATCCCGCATCTCATGAGGGAATCCGTCTCACTTGTCCTGGAGCTTCCTGCTGTACTGGACTCACCAGCTGAGAATTCATGGGGCAGAGGGACCAGGAAATGCAAAGCCTCTGAGAGGGGAGGCAGCCTGGTGTGGTGGTGTGTTTGAGGGAAAGAGAGAACCCCATCTTGGAGAAATGCAGTGAGCGCCTGAGAGATGCTAGCACTGAGGTTGGGGAGGGAGCCCCGAGCCAGGTTGAGCTGAGATCTGCGGGTCGGGTTGACATTTTGGATTTAACTCCCCTGTTGAAGGGGAAGTTGTTGGGGCTTGGGGGAGTGGTTGGTTGAGTAGCGGAGTGATTTGATCTGATTTTCGTTTTGTAGGATTCCTCTAGCTACTGAGGTGAAGGTGGGCAAGAGCAGAAGGAGGTAAACTCAGGAGAACCGGCAACATCTGCATCAGCTGGGAACATGCTAGAAATGCAGACCCCCAGGGCTTGCCCCGCATCCTCAGAATCTGCAGGCTCAAGTGATTCCTAGGAGCAGCACTGCTCTCGAGACAGAAATGATGGTCACCTGACCAAGGGGTGACAGTGGAGAATCTAAGATATGATTGGATTCAGGATATATTCTAATGGGAGAGCTGACAGTGTTTGCTAATACTGGGGGTGTGGGGTGTGAGAGGCAAAGCCTCCAGGCTCTCACCTGAACTTTCAGCTTGAACAGCTGGTTCCGTGAAGAAGCTGTTTACTCAGATGAAAAATCCTGGGGAGGGAAAGGCCTGCAGGGGAGTTCTGTCTTCACTGTGATACAGTGAGTTGCCTTCTAGACATCCAGGTAATACAGGGAGTTAGCTCTACAGATTCAGAGTTGCAGGGAGTGATCTGGGTTGGGGATATAAATCTGGGCATTTAAATTCATGGGAACTTCAATTGAGTATGACTAGGAAGGACTGATGTCGAAACTGAAACTTGAATACTTTGGCCACCTGATGCGAAGAACTGACTTATTTGAAAAGACCCTGATGCTGGAAAGATTGAAGGCGGGAGGAGAAAGGGATGACAGAGGATGAGATGGTTGGACAGCATCACCAATTCAATGGACATGAGTTTGAGTAAACTTTGGGAGCTGGTGATAGACAAGGAGGCCTGGCATGCTGCAGTCCATGGGGTTGCAAACGGTCAGACACGACTGAGCAACTGAACTGAACTGAGAGAGGACTAAGACCAAGGGCTCATGCTGGCCCTCCAATATTTTGAGTTGGAAAAAGCAGGAGAGTCTAGGGTAGACTACAAAAGCTACCATCATGGTCATCCCTTTTTGAGCATCCAATCTGTGGCAAGTACCTCTATGTGGCTTTTGTCTGTCTTTCTCAATGCAACTACACAGGTATAAGTTACTTTGTACATCTAATATACAAAAAAAAAATACACAAAAAGCTGTGGTTCAGAGAGGGTAGGTATATAGCTGAGACTCTGAACTCCAAACAATTTTCCATGTCCATGTTCTTTTGTTTTTATGGCCTGCCCAAGGCTGATCTTCAGGTGGGTTCTGAATACTAGGGAAATGTGTCTACATCTAAGTTGCCGCCCATTGCCCATCATCCTCAGTCTTCCTGAAACCATGGCTCCCTATATCCTGATACAGCCAGCAACAGGTGGGTCAGTGATAGCAGGCAAGGTAGACCAGACAGGGGGGCCTTGATTGGAAGCCTGTGCTAATGTCTCTCACCCCCAAGCAAGGCTTGTCAGCTGTCCTGGGGCTCCAGAACCCTGCACAAGCAGGAGGTGGGACAGGGAGTTTTGAAGAAGGGCTGGGTACCCTGAGAGGTGTGATAAACAACAGGTTGGAGTGATGAGACCTTGGCAAAGAGGAACCTGCAGGGACAGATGGGAGCAGCTTTCTGAGCACATCAGGGACAGAGGCATGGGGTGACGGACCCGAATATTACATCTGGGGCGCAGGTGGAGACTTGGACTAGGGAACACAGCCCAGGGTCAGGTATTATTAATAAGAAAGTTGCTTTATTCAAGCACTTACTGTGTACCAGACACTGTGCTAAGGATTTTTATATGTACTATTATCGTTTAATGCCAAATAATAATAGCTTTTATTCTATGCTATGATTCTGTGTTCACTGTCTAATTAATTTTCACAACTCCATGACACAAGTACTATAATTATTTCATTTTATATCTTAAGAAACTGAAGCACAGAGAGGTTAAGTAACTTGCCTAAGGTCACACAGCTAAGTGGCAGAACTGATTTGAACCAAAGCTGTCTGACTTCAGAGTTAAGGCTTTTTAAATCACTATTCTATAGAGATTTACATATAGAAACTCATGTAATCAGCACAACCATATAGGGACCATTATTATCTCCACTTTACAGAGGAAGAAAGTGAGCCTTAGAAAGCTGTGCTATTTATTAAGTGTCACGTAGCTTAAATGCAAGGAGCTGGATTACAGACTCTACTGTCTGAACGTTGAACCACCAGCCATAGCACCCCATCCATGCCACCTAATCAAAAGTGGGGCTGGCAGAGAGGGGACTTCGTGGCATACCCTTTGAGCATGGAAGTCAAACTCCTTAAAACCCCCTTACCAAGGATAAGAGGGACTCGGCCTTGATGAGCCTAGCAATGTGCTGGAGCAGGCTCTTCCTGATTCATAAAAGCTAACTGCATGCGTTTCTTCCCAAGTCTGCAGTCTCAGATGTCACAGTAATTGCTTGAAATCAGTTATAGTGGGAGTGTTCACACCATGGAAATCAGCAAGGGCTACAAATCAGGGATTAATTTCTCCTGGAGAGCCAAGGCACTAGTGCACCACTGATTAGACTTGAACTGACATTTAGAATCAAGAATGTTCCACTGGGGCCAAGGGAAGGTCGTGGAGTCAGGAAACCAGGTCCATCTTTGCACTGGTCCTGGGGAAGACGGAAATCAGCAAAAACATTCTGCAAAGGGATACACAGCAGCTCAAGTGTGCTGTGTTGTCATAGCATCAGACTCTAGAAATACATCAATGACTTCGAAAGATGTGTCCTTGATCTTGTCACACTTAGAGTCCAGTGGGGAAGATGGATAAAAATAAAGAGGTGGAAATGTACATTTTCAAGTTGTGACATTGTGGAGAAAACAGAGGAGAATCTGGTTGTACAAGGAGTCAGGGAAAGTGGTTGTCAAGAGTTGACATTTACACCAGAGACCTCTGGGATGAAAAGGAGACAGCAAGACCCAGGTAATGGGAGGAGTGTGTGTGTGTGTGTGTGTGTGTGTGTGTGTGTGAAGGTGAAATACTGGGAAGAGCATGACAAATGTTGGAGGCCAGGTCAGGTGGAGTGGGTAGTGGGCAAGGAAGCATAAGATATGGCCAGATGGTATCTGAGCGGGGGTGGGATGAGAGGGGTGACCTACTCTGGTTTCTGACGATGACAGATGACTTTGGCTCACGTGTATACAATGGGTTGGGAGGAGTGTGGTCAGAGTAGAAGCAGGGAGATCTCTTAAGAAGAAATTATAGGAACTTGGGCAAGAGAAGCTGGTGGCCTAGACTATACGGGAACACATTTGAGATGTATTTAGGAGGGACAAGCTGATGGATTGATATGGGTTGCAAAGCGAGAGAGAGGAATCAGGGAGAATTCCCTCATCTGGACCTCAGTTTCCTTGACACATTAAAGATGAGAACCCAAAGCAGACTTTATGAGTTCAAATCGTAACCCTAGCTCTTGTTAGCGATGTTGCCCTTTGCAAGTGACTCAGCCACTGAGGGCCTCAGTTTCCGGATCAATAAAATGGAACTCATAATCCACAGAGTTCTTGCAAGGTTTCAATGAGTTATTCTGTGCCAAGTGCTTAGTATAATACCTGAATTTAGTTAACCTTGCCAAAAAAAAATGAATACTCTTTTGATTATTCTGCTGATCATTTATCTGCCTGCCATTAAGAAACTGAACTTTTCAAGGCAAGCAGCTCTTGTTTGGAAAGAAAACATTCTAAAGAGGAGGACCATGGACATCCCTTCTTTCTCTGTTTGTCTTCCTTTTCCCAGCATGAATGTAGCAGGCGAAACTGTTCGAAGTAAACACAGGTTCAGTGCTCTCAGATAAAATCAGGTTAGACAGCACAGCAAAGGCCAGACAAATAGCACTGATGGACAGGAGGAAACAGGCTGGCTTTATGCTGACCTCACCAGGCCATGGCTTGCCAGGGGCTGCCCAGTGGGGCTGGACCTCCCTGGTGTGTGGGTGGGACGTCCATCCGGGAGCCCATCACCTGTGCTGTCTGATCCCTTTTCTGGTGTGGCTTGGGATGAATCACCACTGTCAGTCACCGCCTCCCAGCCTGGACACAATGATTCACTGGCTCCTGAAATTGACATCCAGGGGGCAGCAAGAGGTGGGGGCCAGAAGAAAACAAGGAAGAACAGCAGTACTCGACCAGGTTGGGAGAGACTGGAGGTGTACAGGGCACTGGGGAAGGGGAGGCAGCCACACGTGGTGAGGGGCCAGCACATTCTAACAGAAGCTAGAGGTGGCCAACCACCCCCAGCTTTCGGATGCCTGACTCAGGTTTTCTCAACCCTCTGACTCCCTGTCTGCCCAGTCTAGAAGATTTAGACAAGATATATTACAAAAGTACAAAAGTAATAGGTAGCTCTGGTTTCTAAATGTAAAACTGCAACGTTGGATACATTTCTAACCCATAACCAGAGTTGTGTCTGCCACTGTGAGATTCTGATGTGTGATGGTGTAGCCCTGCTAGAGAATGGAGAATAATTAGCCCCTTCTAATTATAATAGTGCTGTGCCATGCTAAGTCGCTTCAGTTGTGTCTGACTCTTTGCAACCCTGTGGACCATAGCCCACCACCTTCTCTGTCCAGGCAAGAAGACTGAAGTGGGTTGCTGTGCCCTCCTCCAGGGGGTCTTCCCGACCTAGGGATCAAACCTGCATCTGGTTCTTTACCACTAGTGCCACCTGGGAAGCCCAGTTATGATAGTATAGTAGTAGTAATAATGACCTTTACCTGTGAAAACACCAACAACTCAGGGGAAACAGAGCTTTGGGGCAGGGTCACTTTTTGAAATTGCGGTGAAATGTGTACAACCTGAAATTTACCATTTTATCCATTTTTAAAGTTCAGTGGTGTTAAGTATATTCTCATTGTTGTGTAACCATCATCACCAGCCGCCTCCAGGACTTTTTCATCTTCTCAAACTGACACCCTCTATCCATTAAACGATAAACTTTCTATCCCCTACCCATAACCCTCAACCTCTGGCAACCACCATTCTACTTTCTGTGTCTACAATTTTGACCACTCCAGGTATTCTTGCCTGGAGAATCCCATGGACAGAGAAGCCTGGCAGGCTACAGTCCATGGGTTGCAAGAGTCAGACATGACTTAGCAACTAAATTGCCACCATCACCAGGTACCCAAAGAAATGTAATCACAGTGTTTTTATCTTTGTGTCTGGCTTATTTCACTTATCACAATGTGTTCAAGGTTCATCTATGTCATAGCATGTGTCAGAATTTCATTCCTCTTTGAGGCGGAATAATGTCCCATTGTACGAACATAGCACATTTTGCTTACCCATACATCCGATGTACGCTTGGGTTGCTTCAGTTTTTTTGGATTGCTATTAGGTGTGTTGAAATGATTCAAAGTCAAAAATACCGTATAATGAGATACACGGGTATCTTCTGTTTGTACGCTGTTGATGTCAGAGAGCTTTTGAAACTCAAGTGTGTAGGTAAGAATAGGAGTTTGATGGCCAGACAGGCCTGGATTACAATCTTGGCTTTGTCCCCTTACTAGTTGTGTGGCTTGGAATGAGTTTCTTAGATGTAGCATGGCACAGTGTCCTTACTGGAGAAGAAGTGAGGACATTATGCCGAGTGTGGACAGTCATTATGATTCTAAATAAGAGAACAAGTGTGAAAATGTTGAGCAGTTTGACATTTAATACTCAATGGATTTCATTGTTAATTGTGCTGCTTCATTCACATGAGAATCTGTGGTTACGTAGGATATGAAATATTTGTCTCCTATAATGGGTAAGGAGACTAAAGCACTCAATGAATTAATGGTCAAGGTCAGATTAGAACCCAGGTCTCCTGAATTTCAGGTGATGGAGGATCGGGAAGGATCACACTTAATTTATGTGCCAACCCCAGTCACTTGCCAGTGGCTGCCTGGAATGCAGTAGAGGAGTGCCGTGTTTGATTAGCAATGTCTGCCGTGAGTGTGGGAATGGGAAGCAGGGGCACAGCACACGTATGTGCCCCCTCTGGCCTGGATTATAGTTGATAGCACTTACCTTAAGAAAAAAAAATAAGTTCCAAAGAGAAGGATTCTCTGCTGTGTGTGTGTTTTAAAACAGGTTCATTGCAGAGATAACAGGGAAAAAATGATTGAATGAATGTTAGATTTCTAGTTTGCCTACCATCAAAGACCAGAAGGTCATCGTCCAAAGCAGTTAGGAACAATATTAAGCTTGCCAGCTGATCCCACACCAGCAGACTGCTTGTTGTGGTCAGAGTTCATCTGGGTTTCCAAGTAAAGCAGCAGACTGCCCAAGGAGGCCTCACTGTCCGTAGAGGGCTGAGACAGGGAGCTGGACTGTGAAATCATTGGATCGACACTGGTTGGCGAGACCGACTGAATGTGTGACCAGCTCCCTGTGTCCTCAGGGAGAGAATGCCAGTTGTCCCTTCTACCCGCCTTTCAACCTTTCAGAGTCCAAGTGGGTCTTGTGGCCCTGACTGTCCTCCCATCCCTGCCAACCACCATGTGCCAGGCAGCTGGAGGGACAGTTGTGTGGCCCTGCAGAGTCAGCACCCCAGTGGCACCAGACAGGCCTGCCCTGGAGCCTTCTTTCCATTCAGGCACTGTCCTATGGTGAACCTGTGCCCGTTAGCTCCAGGATTCAGGTAGAAGCACAGAACTGCCCATAGCATGTTCTCACCCGTGCCTGAGACACTCAGGCCCCAGGTCCAGTGACAGGCAGGCTATGCCTTTTGCCTTCATTCCCCAGCCTGGTGTACCTTCCCCTTGCCACACCACTGCCTGATTTTGTGTGCATGTGACCTGATGCCAGCTAGGGCCCTCCTCCTGACTCAGGGGACAGTTTATACTTAGCTTGAGCCCCTCACTCTCTGCCCTGTAGAGGTCCAAGGCTCTCCCCGATTTCGGTCAAGTCCTAGTGGATTTCTGGTAAGAGATCTATATGCTCAGTCTCCTTAAGTCCCCCAACTCTCACCTCTTAGTTTAATGGTTCTTTTCCCACTCTGTCCCTCTTGACTCTGCATCAAGTTTTCTGGGTTAGAAACCCAATCTTTCTCACACGAAGCAATGTGTATGTGTATAAAGTATACCAACGATTTGCTGGCGAGACAAAGAGGGGTATGTATTTCAGTTCATATCTAATAATAAATACTGTTTGGAGGCAAGAAATACAAAGAACAAAAGCTGATATTTACTGGGTGCTTATTACATGGTAGGCAAT
Source organism: Antilocapra americana (assembly GCA_007570785.1). Lineage (NCBI taxonomy): Eukaryota > Metazoa > Chordata > Mammalia > Artiodactyla > Antilocapridae > Antilocapra > Antilocapra americana. Next base: position 1,239,140 of record ML661325.1, read on the forward strand.
TTACTAAGCACTTTATGTGCGTGATCTGATTTGATTGGCCCTACAATACTTGGAATTAGACACTATTGCTATGTCCAGTGTATAGATTAAAGTCAGGCTGAGATGGGTTTGAGGTTACGTAGCTGGGAAGTAGCAGAGCTGAGGAAGTGAACTCGGGCAGTCTGACTTCAGAGCCATCACCCAAACAGCCCCTGTGCTCCCCTGCTTTCCCCCGCAGCCCTTGATGGTTTGGATTTTTCGTTGTCTGCTTCATCCAGCACCCCAACCCCCCACAGTCCTCGCATCCTGGTAACATATTCTCTTTCCTTCCCACTCTCATTTCTTATCTTCCTCTCTTTCCTTCCAGATAAGTATAGAAACTCCAATACTGTCTGCCTCTGTTCCAAAGAACAGCTCAAGTCTCCCCAGCCCTTTTCTCAGAGTCCATCGAGGTTCTCAGCAAAGCAAATAAACCTCTCATATCATAACATCCACACACTTTTGATGTTAGGCGTGTGGACGCAGGCTGTGCAGGCTTTCTGCTGTAGGACAGAGAGGACAAGTGTGTGGCCTGCGGCTGCCCTCCCACTCCCATGGCAGGCATCACTAATTAATGACAGCACTCCTTCCTGCAGAGCCCAGACACAGCACAGAGCTCCAAAAAGCCATGGCCGACCGAGCCAGGCTGTTGCATGGAATGAAATCTTCCTCCTTCCCTCCCACAGGATAAGGCCTTGACAGTACAGGAGGGGCACCAGGCCATCCTTTAAGGGGAGCAGCGAAGCCTGATCCCCATCACTGAAGGAGAGCAGGCCTGAACGGTGGGCCTTCCACCAGCCCTTGACTCCTTCTCTGGGCCTCATTCTTTTAGCCTAGACTCTCTGTTGAGTGAGAGGAGAAAGTTAATCCTTTGTTACAAGGATGTTGGTCCCACAGCTGAGCATAGAGGCAGCTACTGGGGATCCCAAACTGTAGACAAACTAGATTTGTCAGTTTCTTGGCCCTGCCTGTGTTTCCTCATTGCTTTCCCTGAGTCTTCAGTAGTCTTGTTGCATGTCTCAGACCATGACTGGGCTGCAGGCTGTTAATGGAGAGGCCAGGAGTCCAAGATTCATTTAGAGCTGCTTAGAGAAGCTCGCCCTCCCTCTTGCCCAAAGGAGAGTTACAAGATTGACCAGAGAAATGAGTCTCATAGACTAGGGAAGGGAGGCCGCCATCCTTAGAGCTTCTGGCAAACTTTGAGAAGGGGTGGGTGGTAGAGCTCTGAATTTCAGAAACGGAGAGCAAGATAGCACTCAAATCTCAAGGCTCAGCCTGGTTGAATCTAAACCAGCAGCTACATCCTGAGGACTTCACGATGCCAAGAGGTTCTTGCCAAGGAAGAGAATTGAACGCCACCTGCCCAATGAAGGAGAGGGAGCAGATGAACATTTATTGAGCACCTACTATGTGCTTGCAATGTATAAGACATTTAAATCTGTTCTCATGTTCAGTTCTCAGAGCAGTTGTGTGAGGATGCTCTCCTCTTCAGAGAAGAGAAATCTAAACTCAGAGAAATGAAATAATTTGCTCAAGTCATGCAGCTATTGAGTAGAAGAAGTGGAATTCAGATTTAGGTGTTCTGCAACTTGAAAGCCAAGGAGCCTATTGCCTGTGCTGTATTTCCTGAGGCTAAGGACTCGGGGGAGAGTAGCCCCAGGCCTGGGACGCTGAGCAGAGACAAAGCCATTGCCGAGACCATCACCACGTTAAGAGAGCAAAAAATGACCGCTTGACAAAACTGAGAAGTCAGGAAGTGTGCATACTTATGCCCACTCCAGGGACAGCAGCTTCTATCTACCTGTGGCTCCTGGACTCTCTGGGCTGCTGACGAATACTTAGGGTCCTCTTTTCCTCCCCAGCTCACTGTCACCCCGCACTCCTTCCAGGCCTTTGTAGCTGATGCTATTCCTGAGGCTGGGAAGCAGGTGGGGCATTGTTGGGTGCGGGGCGATGCTTGCCTGACACCCCTGCGCGTGGCTTCCTATAGCTTGTAAGTCTCTGCTTGCATGGCAGCTCCATTCAGGAAGCTCAAGGAAGAGCCTTGTGCCTTTTTTTCTCCAAGTATCTGGCTCTTCTGCAAAATGGAGTTATTAATATTTACCTGAGAAGGTTGTTGCTTGTATTAAAATCAATATGTGTAAAAGCCTTAAGAGCTCTGAAACACACATCACCATTGCTCTTATGATCTGCTCATCTCTGACTCATAAGATACAGATTTGAGGACAAACATATCTCAAACTTTACACCATTCAAAGTGTTTATCATCTTTTCTTGGAAGAGCAGAAAGGCATTATAGAATCAATTTAATAATGAAACATTTGGCAGAGTGTTCTTAGCAATCTTCTTATAAAGAACTTTTTAATCAACCAAAATCTAAAATGTGAATATAGTATGTGTGATCAATTACAATCATACTTTGATTATTTCATTCTAGAATTGTGACTCACAGTGTAACATCAAAGGAAAAAATAGTATCATCATTACCACATCATCATCATCACAATCTTAATGCATAGTCAGTTGGACCCCCCTCCCCTAAATACATTGCTAATCTCAAATCCCCCACATGCCTACCAGGGAGGTATTATGAATCTCCTTCTTCAAATATACCACTGAGCTTCCAAGAAGTTAAATATCTGTATTAATTCAAGTAACAAAGTTTCGGGGCCAACATTTGAACCTAGTTTTCTCTGATGTTAAAAAAAATTCACATGCTGTTTCCTCTATATTAATCAACTTCTAGCATTTCTCCTGGGTTTTTCCCATCTTCACTAGCCAGGGATTCTGATTCAGTTAATCTGGGGTGGGGCCCAACATGTATAATGGAAGCTGGATTCCCTGAATCAATATCTCAGTTCAGTTCACTCAGTCATGTCTGACTCTTTGTGACCCCATGGACTGCAGCACACCAGGCTTCCCTGTCCTTCACCAATTCCCAGAGCTTGCTCAAATTCATGTCCATCGAGTTGGTGATGCCATCCAACCATCTCACCCTCTGTGGTCCCCTTCTCCTCCGGCCTTCAATCATTTCCAGCATCAGGGTCTTTTCCAAGGAGTCAGTTCTTTGCATCAGATGGCCAAAGTATTGGAGTTTCAGCTTTAGCATCAGTCCTTCCTGAATATTCAGGACTGATTTCCTTTAGGATTGATTGATTTGATCTTTTTGCAGTCCAAGGGACTCTCAAGAGTCTTCTCCAATACCACAGTTCAAAAGGATCAATTCTTTGGTGCTCAGCTTTCTTTATGGTCCAACTCTCACATCCATACATGACTACTGGAAAAACCATAGCTTTGACTAGATGGATCTTTGTTTGCAAAGTAATGTCTCTGCTTTTTAGTATGCTCTATTGGTTGGTCATAGCTTTTCTTCCAAGGAGCAAATATCTTTTAATTTCATGGGTATAGTCACCATCTGCAGTGATTTTGGAGCCCAAGAAAATAAAGTCTGTCACTGTTTCCATTGTTTCCCCATCTATTTGCCATGAAGTGATGGGACCAGATGCCATGATCTAAGTTTTTTGAATGTTGAATTTTAAACCAGCATTTTCACTCTCATCTTTCACTTTCATCAAGAGGCTCCTCAGTTCCTCTTCACTTTCTGCCATAAGGGTGGTATCATCTGCATATCTGAGGTTATTGATATTTCTCCCAGCAATCTTGATTCCAGCTTGTGCTTCATCCAGCCCAGCATTTCACATGACGTACTCTGCATAGAAGTTAAATAAGAAAGGTGATAATATACAGCCTTGACGTACTCCTTTCCTGATTTGGAACCAGTCCATTGTCCCATGTCTGGTTCTAACTGTTGCTTCTTGACCTGCATACAGATTTCTCAGGAGGCAAGTCAGGTTGTCTGGTATTCCCATCTCTTGAAGAATTTTCCACAGTTTGTTGTGATCCACACAGTCAAAGGCTTTGGTGTAGTCAATGAAGCAGAAATAGATGTTTATCTGGAACTCTCTTGCTTTTTCAATGATCCATTGGATGTTGCCAATTTGATCTCTGGTTCCTCTGCCTTTTCTAAATCCAATTTGAACATCTAGAAGTTCTCAGTTCGTGTACTACTGAAGCCTCACTTGGAGAATTTTGAGCATTACTTTGCTAGTGTGTGAGATGGGTGCAATTGTGCGTTAGTTTGAACACTCTTTGCCCTTGCCTTTCTTAGGGCTTGGAATGAAAACTGACGTTTTCCAGTCCTGTGGCCACTGCTGAGTTTTCCAAATTTGCTGTCATATTGAGTGCAGCATTTTCACAGCATCATCTTTTAGGATTTGAAATAGCTCAGCTGGAATTCTATTACCTCCACTAGCTTTGTTCATAGTGATGCTTCCTAAGGCCCACTTGACTTCACATTCCAGGATGTCTGGCTCTAGGTGAGTGATCACACCATCGTGATTACCTGGGTCATGAAGGTCTCTTTTGTATAGTTCTTCCATGTATTCTTGTGACCTTTTCTTAATATCTTTTGCTTCTGTTAGATCCATACCATTTCTGTCCTTTATTGTGCCTATCTTTGCATGAAATGTTCCCTTGGTATCTCTGATTTTCTTGATGAGCTCTCTAGTCTTTCCCATTCTATTGTTTTCCTCTATTTCTTTGCATTGATCACTGAGGAAGGCTTTCTTATCTCTCCTTGCTATTCTTTGGAACTCTGCGTTCAGATGGCTATAGCTTTCTTTTTCTCCTTTGACTTTAGGTTCAGTATCTGGGGTGGTATAAAAGACCACAACAAGCCTGTGCAGAAACTAGTGGGAGCTCCTGGTGCCAGCACAGCCCTTACCTGTGTAGATGTTTTCACAGCGTCTCCTCCAGCAGCCTGTCTGTAGCAGAGAATAACCACCACTCAGTATGGCTATTGTCGAGGGAGATTTGGGGTAATGACCTCGCACATGGGTGATGACCTCACACACTGGTAGCCCTGGATGTTCGCTTTTCCCCTGGAATCGAGTAGGTAGGCTCCCAGGCAGCTTCTAGAGCTTGTGACATCCTGATGTGGCCTCAGTGGGCGCTGATGTCTGGCTCTGTGATGATGTCCTCTCTCCCTGTCTTCCCCTCTGCCTTACTGTATTTCTTTTAGTTCGTAGGCTATACCAGGCTCTTTTCTAGTTCAGAACCTTTACACATACTAGTGAGGAATATTCTTACTCACCCCACCCCTCGACCTCCACCTCTGCCTTCACCCAGCTTGATGAGGCTCCACCCTCGCCTCTCACAGTAGAATCACTTTGCGTGTGTGTTAGTCACTCAGTCGTGTCTGACTCTGTGCGACCCTATGGACTGTAGCCCACCAGGCTCCTCTGTCCTTGGGATCTCTAGGCAACAATACTGGCATGGGTTGTCATACCCTCCTCCAGGGTGTCTTCCTGACCTGGGAATTGGACCTGCATTTCTTGTCTCCTGCTTTGGCAGGCAGTTTTTTTGTTTTTTTTTTTTTTACTACTAGCACCACCTGGGAAGCCCTAGAATCATTTTAGGAAGTTAAAAAAAAAAAAAAGAGAGAGAGAGAGAGAGAGACTGTTCAGGCCTCACCCCAAGTCAAACACATCAGAATTTCTGGGGGTGAGGCCTTGCACTGGTATTTTTATATCATTTTCCAGATTGTTTTTATATGCAACCAGTGCTGGAAACTGCTTATTGTAGTTAGTTCCTACTTGATTTAAATGTCACTTTCCTCTAGAAAGCCTTCCCAGGCCTACCTCTCCACCCCAACGTCCCCACCCCTAGACTGGGCTCATCCCTTCTGCTGTTTGTGCCTGTCGTCAAGGCCCTAAGGAGCCACTGGCTCTCACGCACAGTGGCCATGTCGGCCATGTTCACCCACTGAGCCTCAGAGTCAGTGCCTTGCACGTAGGATGTCCCTGCTCCGTTTTGCTGGCTGATAGAATGAGAACCAACAGATATTTTCAAAATTCCATAATTACCCACCGATGCCTGCTCTGTGCCAGATGCTGTGCTGGGCTCTGGGGATTTAAAGCTCAGTAAGGCGTGGCCTTTGACCTTGTGATGTTCATAGTCAGGCAGGGAGGACCAAAGTGTCCACAGATAATTTCAATGTGACATCTGATTTGAGGCACAGGTGGAATGCTGGCAACTTCTTCAGGACTGAGGACACCAGTTGGGATGGCCAATACCCACTGGTGAGCTTTGAGGGACACCAGGAGGTGGGGGGAAAGAGTGAAGATGAGAAGACAGCTTGATTGGTGGGTTAGGGACCCAGATCTGGGGCTGGAAGGCTGGAGGAGGAACCATTCTGGGTACCCTGTGCCCAGAACAGGTCCTAGAACATGCTAGGTGCTTGTTAACAGCTTCTTGAGTAAATCAGTGAATAAATGATTGGATGAAACAAGTCAATGCCTAGTCTCTGAGAAACTGGAGAACTCATTGGGCAAGGATCAATGTGTGCTTTATAGGTTTCTTTGTCATAAGCTTATAATGAACAAGCAGTGACCTACGGGCTTTAGGTCCAGAGCAATGTCATAGTTAAAAGAACACAGGGCAGAAACCAAAAGGGATTACAACATAGCTCAAGTCCTTTGTGTTTCTCAAACACCGTGAAAGTGACTCAAAATCCACAGTCATGCATCTCAAGGTGCTTGCTTGCTTACAGTTTCCACACCCCCATCCATTGACCTTGTAACTCTCAGTTCCCTTGGAGCCTGTCTTAGCCAAAGCCCCCCAGATTCCCTCAGGGATAAGCTCTAGGGGCACCAGGAGGTGGGAAGAGAGAGTGAAGATGAGGAGACAGCTCCTTTGTTGGGTTGTAGTTCCCAGACCTGGGTACCAGGAGCTGGGGGAGGTCCCACGCTGGATCCTCCATGCCCCGGGAATGTCTCTCCTCTGTCTTCCCAGGTCCAAGGAGACACCTCCATGGAGGAAGAAGGACAGAGGAGGCAAGGACTCTGAGCAGGCAGAACAGGAAGGGAACTGTTTGGGAATGTATAAAAGACAACATTAAAGAAATCATATATAAACAAGATTTGCACTTCCTGAAATGCTATTTCCTCAATGACCTTGAAAAGTAACCTCGTTTCTTTGATAGCCCAGTGGTGGGAAGTGTGTTTATAGTTTAACACTGGTCTTGAATCATCTCAGTCCAGGTGGGATACTCATTCTCTGTCCCTTCTTACTTCAGGCCCTTCACATACCCCTGTTTCCAAGCTCAGTTGAGGAAGGAGACACTGAACCACCTTGCCCTGTGCCCAAGCTGTGGCTGCCCAGAATTCAAGTGCTTTCCCATCAAGTCATCTATTCATAGAGTCAGAGGTGAGACTGCCAACTCCCTGGCTGTCTCTTCTGGGGTATTGAGTGGCTTCTGATGAGACAAAACTCTCAAAACTGAGAATAATGTCCCATTTCATTCTTAAGAAATTATTTCCTCTACACTGCAGGCCTATGGGAGGCCATTAGATGACCTTGGGTCTTTACCTATTGTCCATCCTCTTCAAGTACCAGTAAAATGAAGAATAAGCAGATGGATAGATGGACAAATGGAGGGATGGGCAAGTGACTGACCCCATGGCAATTAAAAGAGATGAGAGCTCTGGCCGATACACCCGCTGCAGAGAGGGTACCTCTGGCAGCTAAGGTTTATCGAGCCACACTGCACCTTTCTGTGCAAAAGGTCATCTAATTGCACAAGACAGCTGCAAAATGCCTGCATTAACTACCATCACCTTGGTCTCTTCAGCTCCATTTCATCTTACTTTCTTCCCCTTAAGCCCCAGATGACCTTTCTGTTCTATTCTTCCTTACCTCATGCATTCATTTCACATGGCTCTACCACTTACTTGCTGTACAGCCTCGGGCAAGTTATTTACCCTCTCTGGGCCTCTATGTGGGCATCTGTAAAATGTAGGTAACAATAACACTTCTCTCATAGAGCCAAGGGATGACAGGATGAGTTAGTTTATGCAAAGCACAATGCCTGGTGCCCAGTATGCACTATTCCAAGTGCCAACTCTATAGATCACCTACTAAGTGCCAGGAGTGGGGAGCCATGCTATTCACAGTCTCTCTTGCCTTCCTCCACTGGAGACACCCGCCTGTGATGTGAGTACTTGTGAGCAAGGGGCTTTGAGCCGGAGGTACCTAGCTGCGTGGTGTGAGCTTAGCCAGAGGGTCCTACCCTGTCCCCTTCCCTTTGCTCTCAGGAAACCCTAGATCATTCAACTGCCTTTTGAGGCCAGGTTCCCACAGGGGGACCCAGCTTGCCCATGATGGCCCAGGGTGGATGGGACTCCTTCCTGCCTAGTCCTGGGTGATGCCTAGCAGTCAGAAAGGGACTCCCACTTGGCATTCAGATTGTAGGTTCCTCTAAAATGCTAATCTAATCATGCCTCTCCCTAGCATATCATGACTACTGATGCTCTGGGGAGAAGTCCTCCTGCTTTCAACCTGGGACAAAGTCCCATGTGATCTGATTCCTGCCCACAAAGATCCAAGACTGGATCTCACCATGCTCACCTTGCACTCTGACCCAGCCTTTCTGAACCTCAGTCCCCGCAAAGTGCTCACATCCCTGACCTCTGTTTTCACTCTGCCTGGAACGCTCTCCACCCTCACCTCCACACTCCTCTCCAGTGCCTGTCCCATTAGATCTCTGCTTAGCCCCCAGCTCCCCTAGCTATTCTCAACCCTGAAGTCTGGGTATGCTGCCGCCTCACCCAACCCCGAACTCCCTAGCGGTCCCAGCCTCGCTGTGTTCCCTGTGAGGTCCGGGAGAAGGACCCAGGCCTCTCCTTGTCCCTGCTGCATGCCTGGTGTCTCCACTGGGTCTCCACACACCGTGAGCTCCATGTGCCCAGGTGCCTGCCTCTGCTCGGGGGGCTCTAGGAGGGGGGACCTGTGCTCTCCCCTGCCCAGTTCCAAGGAAAAGGCTCAGCTTCTCTGCAGCTCCTCACCCAGGGTGTCTGGAGTCCTCAGGGGCCAGGCTGGCAGAAAGGGGCTGCTGACCAAGCACATCTCTGACTCACTGGGCAGAGGAGGCAGGAGGCGACTGCTAATTGCCTGGTCCCTCCGCACGCAAAGGAAAGCCCAGGCTTTGAAGCTGCAGCTGAGTCTCGGAGTGGGCGGGAGAGGCTGATGAGGTGATGCCGTGGCGGCGGGCACCTCTGAGCCCACAGGAAATTATTAATAAAGAAATAACAACCGCAGAGCACTTTATGTGGATAAATAATGACACCCTGTCCTCTCTGGCAGCATGGCCTAAGCACTTCCCAGCCACAGTCTGGTTCATCCGGCCCCCTTGGAGAGTCAAGGCAGTTAATGGAGGGGCCCTGTGCATCCTTCCAGCCTCATCCCCACCCCAGTGCTGCCCACCTGGTTAGGCCAGCCCTCCTGGCCCCTCCCCTCAAAGCTCCTGTTAAACCAGGAGTTTGGGGACTCCATCAAGTCCAAAATGACAAGTTGATTACAGGTTCTTCAACTCCAAATGGGCAGGGTGAGCGGAGCTGGAGCCTAGGTGGAGAGGCAATTGAAGCTACATCCAAGCCTCTCGTGAAAGAGCGTGGTGATCAGTTAGTGCCGTTTGCTATGTTTCTCTGATCTAGTTCTCACTGTTTGTCTCAGTCGGACTGTTTGCCCTCTTTCTCATCTCCCCAGCAACCCGTATGTCCTTTAAAAACTCATTATAGGTAAATGAACAAGCTCTAGCACGCATGTATGTGTTCACAGTCACCCTCCATGATGGACAGTGTGATTTGTCCGGTATTGTCTTCTTTACACGGGGCCTCTCATTTCACTGAACTTTTGTGTCCAATCCTTCAGCTGGGAGTGCCTCCTATTTATAGTAACTACGGAAATCCTCCTCACCCTTTGAACTCAGCTGCCTCTATGAAATCTGTCTTGAGCATCCCCTGTTCCAGCAGCATCTGGCGTTATTTACTCTCTCCCTGTCCCTGTGGCTCCTGTCTTCTCCTGCAGCCGGATAAGCTTCTTGGGGTTAGCCTGAACCCCATTCATCCCAATAGCTCCCCCACCCCACCTGCCCCTCAAGGCTTAGTTGCAACACTTAGAACAAGGGTTGGCACACTTTTTCTGCATAATCCCCAAGGAGTAAATATTTTAGGCTTTGCAGAACCACGGTGTGGTCTCTGTTGCATATTTCTGCTTTTGTGTTGTTTACAGCCCTTTAAAAATGTAAACAGCATTTCATCTCAGGGACCATTCAAGAATAGGCCAAAGGCTGGATTTGGCCCGTGGCCTCAGCTTGCCAACTCCTGATTTAGGTAAACAGAAGCTTGAGGCACTCCTGCTGTGTGCTTGGTGTGATTCTAGGCATGGGAAAGACAAAGATGTACAAAACGCATCCACGTCCACGGGGAATGTCCTGACTGGAGGGAGAGACGTTCATAAACAGGCCATTACAGTAAGGTGATGGGGGTCCCTGAGAGAACTGTGGGGACGTCAGTTTCCTGGGGAGGATCTCTGATCTGAGCCTGAGCATCCAGGAATGAGATGGAAGAGGGGAGGGGTGAGATCCAGGCAGAGGGGACAGCAGAGTAAGGGCATGCAGGGATAAACCAGCACTCTGCGTCCGGGCGCTCCAAGTGGAGGGTGCTTAGCACAGTCCCCCGCAGAGAGTACAAATGCAGTGTCTGAGCAGCTCCCATCACAGTCCCCCGGCCAATGCCAGATCCTGAGTCAGCACTCACGAAATCTTTGAGATTTGTGTGGTTCCTTAACTTCTTCTCCATATTCATTTAATTCTCGTAAAGGCACAGAGCCTGAATCCAACCCTTAGCAGTGAAACAGGCCCCCTAGGGAATGGGTGCTGGTCACAGTGACCACTGACACATCTTCCTTGATGCGAGTTGCATTCCTGCCTCTGTCTCTACCTGACCTCGATGATGTAAGTTATTCTGTTTCTCCAAGTGTTGACTCTCTCCCCGTAAGCAGGTAGAATGATGGGACCCGCCTCTTGGAGGGGCCTTTGGGACTCAGTGAGCCCTTGGCAGATGCCCTGTGAAGGTGACAGGCAAGAGCTCTTTCCCCTGTGCAGCCCCAGGACACGGAGGGTGTTAGGGATGCGCTGAGGGTGGTTGGCACAGACTGAGCGGCAGACGGAGGGTGTGAGGAAGAATCCTGACAGAAGCTGGGAGTACACATCCCACCTAGACCGGCTCGGGCTCTGGACTGGCCGGCAGGGAGGCAGAGTGCCCTTCATCTCTGAATCGTTCAAGGACCAGGGGCCATGCAGCTCCCAGCTGGCAGCTTATGGCACCTTCCAGACAAAGAGGATTTAGGTCTTAGAGAGTCAAGCAGAGACACAGGGCAGAGTTCCTGAGGCACAAAATGTAGACTTGTTGTGTGAGTCTGTTTATTTATTGGCTCCCGGTCTTTCTCCAAAGGAAATTTGAGACAGATTGCAAGAAATGTGCTTATAAGAGCATTGCTAGAAAGAGAAGTTGGAAACAACTGTACCCCAAGAGCTGGGTTAGACATTGGATCTGGTTCTGAACCTCTCAGCGGCTGAGGCATAAGCAGAGGCCATGGAGAGAAAGAGAAAGGGACTGTTACTAAAAGAGCATCATTATCGTGGAAGGTATTCTCACACGACAGCCCTACGATGATAAGCATTATTATCTTCATTTACAGGACCAAGAGGTTAGAGGAGCTACATTGTGTTTTTATAAACGTATTTATGTACAACTGTGTTTATTGAGCATCTACTATGTAGCAGGCACTGCGCCTGATACACAGAATTTTAATTCTTCTAACAATTCTCAGGAGTGGATATTGTTATTATCCTCATTTAACAAGAATCCTCACTCAACAACAATCCTCATTTAACCAATAAAAATCAGAGAGGTTAACTGATTTCCTCAAGGACACACAGCTAGTATTTAAATCCAGAGGAATTTGATTCTAAACCTCTTCTCTCACCATCCTCTTAACCCAACTCCTCTGACAATAGGCTCCTTCGCACTAAGTCCTATAAGAAATTTCTCATATGGAGTCTTAATTGGAGGGATAAGGAGACAGTGACATAATAGTCAGTTATAAAGAAATCTCTTAATTGGTTTTAAATGAAGGATTAAAAGTTTTTATACGTTACCTTTTTTAAAAATTATCTAAATAATTGATTACGCTGCACTGGGTCCTAGTTGTGCTGTGTGGGATCTAGGTCCCTGACCAGGAATTGAACCCAGGCCCCCTGCATTGGGAACGCTGAGTGTTAGCCACTGGACCACCAGGGAAGTCACCATGCCTTATCTTTTGCTTTGATGAAACAACACACATGCCCAAAGCTCTTTGTCCTCCCAGGACCTGTTTGCTTCCTTCCGTGATGGGCTAGGCCTGGGCACAGCAGGACTCAGGGGCTGGGACCCGGCCTCCTTCCAGGACAGGATGGGCTGCGGCTGTTAGAAACAACACATCCATTATGGTTTGAATTTCCCGCCCTGCCCTGCCCTTTCCCCTTCTTGGAGCTGTGTTTTTATGACACTCAGTTTGCTGCTTCTTGGGGCCAGGCACCTCCTCCGAGCTGAGCCAGCCTTTTATGGCCATGGAGCTAATTAAGTAAGAGCAACTCAGGGGCACTTGGAGAGCGGCTCTGGTCCTCGTCAGGCCTGGGCCGAGCAGCCAAGTGCCTCTGGCCCGGGGAGTGGAAGGAGCTCTTGGCTGAGCATCAAGCTCTTCCTCTCTCTTGCTGGTCCCACTCACCTTCTCCTTTCCTTCTGATCACAAATGCTTGCAGCCAGTTCTTCCCCAAGCTACCTAGGGGACCTTCGGCCTAACGATCACCATGTCCCAAGTCTTATTTTCATTTCCCCTCTGGAGGGATTTTTGCACAAGAGGACTGTGAGCGCGAACTCTCAGAAGGCGTACATGTGTCCGTCTTCCTTTCTGGGATGCCAGCCCTTGTGCGTACCACCCTTGACAGGTAGGAATGGCGGCAGCTCCCAGGCGGCAGTTATTCTCAATGGAAGGTTACAAGCAACCAGCCCTGCAGGTTGAATTCCTCGGCTCCCTTCTCCCAGGGTCAGAAGAGGGCGTTTGTTCTCCCAGGATTGTTGTCCTGAGCCAGGCTTACATTCTTCAAGAAAAAGTAGACAGTCTCAGAAAGGAATCTCAATGGACGTGTGGTGATAGCTGGAAGTTTCTGTGGGTGAGGGGTGAGGTCACCCAGAGAGCAGGTTTCCTTGAGTCTTGGGCTTCCTGGGTATTTCTTCACTTCTCTGCTTGGTATGTCAGGCTTTCTACCCTCAGGCCCAGTGCCCGACTTCCCAACTTCTCTCCTGGAGGTGCAGCAGCCACTGGAAGGGGAAAGAGCTAGCCTACTTGGGCTTGAATCTCGTGTGTAGCTTTGCCAAACCTCGGTTTCCTCGTCTGCAAAATGGGGCAACTGTGGGACCACCCTTTGAAGTTTGGGTGACGATTAAAGTAGGGAATTCATGAAAAGGGATAAGCAAGGATCCTGGCACAAAATAAGAACTCAAAATAAAGGGTGGCTCACCCTCTAGGCTCCTAGTTACTAGCCTAACTCTCCCAGGGCCTCTGTAGCCCTCTAGTCACATCCCTCACACACACAGCAGCTTCCTTTTCTTGTCTTAACTACAGGAAACCTCCATCATCCTTAGCATGGTACATAAGACCCCACACAGCCTGACCCCAGCCCTCTTTTCCATTTCCTCTCTCATCCTAACCACTCCTCCAGCCTCCCCCAGCTCCACCCTGCGCTCATGCACTTGAAACTCTAATTGTATGTCCCCCAGATTCCCTGAGATGTTCCCCAGATTCCCTGAGATCTTTGTAGCTATTGTTTCCTTCTCCAACTCTGCCATCTCCCACGTTATTGTTGTTGTTTAGTTGCTAAGTCATGTCTGACTCCTTTGCAACCCCATAGACTTTAGCCCCCTAGGCTTCTCTGTCCATGGGATTTCCCAGGCAAGAATACTGGAGTGGGTTGCCATTTCCTTCTCCAAGGGATCTTCTGGACCCAGGGATTGAACCCACATCTCCTGCATTGGAAGGCAGATTCTTTACCACTGTACCACCTGAGAAGCCCCTCTCACATGTCTCCCTTGACAAACTTCTATGTACCTTTTAAGGCTTAATTTAAATGCCCACTTTCATGGAGCAGTCTTCCCTGCCCACCATCACACACACACACTCTCTCTCTCTCTCCTGCAGGGATCTTCCCCTGCACACCCATTACACATGCCCCTCTAGAGGAGGTGACACTCTGAGTGAACATCCAGTGTGTTCGCCTCTCTCTCTTCTTCACAGTCCGAGAGGTTCTGGAGAGCAGAGACCATGTCATATTTCTGTATTCCTCTTGGCACAAGGCATGGCATACACGAGGTGCTCAGGAAGAACTAACGCATGGGGAACCAACCCGTTCATTGCTGTTCTCCCAGAGGGATGCGCAGTGGGAAGTCTCCCACAGCCCGATAAATCAGGGCCGCTGTGTATAGTCATGTGGCTTGGTGGGGGGGCAGGGGTTGCCTCATGCACAGCCATTTCCAGGGTCCCTCCATTAAGTTAGCCCCAAGTTCCCATAAGTTAGTTGATATTTGCACAGCAATTCATAATTTATAGGTTTCTTTTCACAAATAGCATAATTAATAATGATAACAATAGCCAGAATGCTTACGTTTACTGCGTGCTTACTCTGTGTCACACATTTGACATGGATGATTTTACTTAGTCTTTATAAAAACCCTATGAGGCAGGTACGTTTATTATGCCCATTTTTACAGATGTGGAAACTGAAGCTCAGACTGAGAGTAGGGACAGTGGACCTTAACCTCAGGCCCTTCCATGCCAAATCCTGTGATCCTGCCACCCACCCTGAGAGCCTGGAGAGCCTGGTGCTTACTTGCACATCAGAAGCTACCAGGGACTTCACTCCTCAGCTCCCTAATTTCTTTCTTTTTTTAATTTTTGGCTGCACCTAGGGGCAACGTGTGAAATATTAGTTTCCCAACCAGGGATTGAACCTGCTCTTCCTGTGGTAGAAGTACAGAATCTTAACCACTGGACCACCAAGGAAGTTCCCTCCACTCCCTCGTTTCTGATTTAGCTCCTTCCCTGTCCCCTTGCTCCTCTCTCCTACCCCTCACTCCGGAGCCTCAATGATAAGAATAATGTGGATTATATAATTCCCCAAATCCTGGTGTGTACACTGAAAAAGAAGCAAGCACTAGAGTTTGACAATCTTGGGTCTGAAATTGCTCTGCCACCTTCCATCTGTGTGTCTGTGGGCAGGTGTCCTAACCTCTCTGTGCTTCCATATTTTCATTTGCAAAATGGAGATGTTACCACCAAACCCAGAGGTTTACTATGAGGATTTAGAACCTAGTTCAATGCCTGGATTATAGTAAACATTGAAATAAATGTTTTCCCCCTTATGTCTCCCTGAAAAAAAAAAAAAAAACAGAAACCTTATCTTTTTTTTTTTTTAGAAAGTGATTTCTATGGCACTGCGGCTCAAGGAAACCATAGCAACCAGTTTCCTGAAGCTTGGTTTCCGGCCTTCCCCAGCTGTACAATGGTGCTGGGACACAGCCTTTGTTATCCCAATACCCTAGGGAAGATGGGAAGTCACGCGCTCTATGGGGTGGAGGCATCTGCTAGGGAGAATTGCCTAGGCTGATGGTCATGTCATTGCCATTGGCACCTCAGCTCCTGATGAACTGAGCCTGGCCCTGTCCTGTCTCTCAGCGGTCAGGTCACAAGGGTGCCATGGTTCCCCACTGCTGACTCAATTCATCTTCTAAGGCCTGCCTTGTTACGGGTCAGGCTGGAGCAGCTGGTTTTCTTTTTTATGGGGATGAAAGCAGCATTTGGTTGGGTCTGGAGAGCTTCCTGACTCTCCTTAGATCTTTAAGACATTTCCAAGGATATAAAGACACAGGGTGATTGTATGTGTGTGTGTTTGCGCGTGTGTCTATGTGTGTGTGTGCCTAGGAAGCATGCCAGGAGAGGACATGGTATATCTGAAGGGCAGAATAAAGGCATCCAGCTACGAAGAGGCTCTAAGATCAGCCTCATTGAGCAGGGAACTCTGTGACCCTACTGGCCTCCGAGGCACACTGTGGTCTGGCCCAGTCCATGGTGACACCAACCCATCTGGCCCTGTTACTGGCCCTCTGCAGGGGAGCTGCCCTGGGTACTTGACGTAGTCAGACGTGAACTGGGACACTCCAGCTATGGAAGGAGTTCCCAGCAAGCCATTCGGGCAAGAGCAACCTGGCTGCATCGCAGTGTGGGGCTGAATATCGACCAGGCCCTCGGGGGCAGATTACAGGGGTCCCAGGCAGTGGGGAGGAGGGCAGCGATGGGTACGGGGCAGCATCTGAGGGTGCTCTGGGTGCCCGAGTGTCCATGACTTGTTTAGTCGCTCAGTCATGTTTGACTCCTTTGTGACCCCATGGACTGTAGCCTGCCAGGTTCCTCTGTCCATCAGATTTTCCAGGCAAGAATATTGGAGTGTGTAGCCATTTCCTTCTCCAGGGAATCTTCCCAACCTAGGGATCAAACCCACATCTCGTGCATTGGCAGGTGCATTCTTACCACTGAGCCACCAGGGAAACCCCATCACTTACTCTGTTGCAAACTCAGGGCCTCCCCAGCCCAAAGTCTTCCCCTGGGCATGTGGTCCGGGCTTGATGGTCGATGGAGCTCCTTTGCTTTACAGAGGAGAGAACTGACCTGGAGAGAACAGAGTTGCCCAATGTCACACAGCTTACCAAGCAGAGGGGTATTGCACTTTAGAGATGGAATGGCCCTTAAACATGATCGTCTTAATCTCCTCAGTGGATAGATGGGGACTCTGGCTTTCAGGGCAAGAAAGGAGCTTTTCAGGAGTACAGAGCAGAGAAAACCCGCAGGCCCTGACTCCATGAGGGTGTAACTGGTCTACCCAAGGGTCCGTCAAGTATGGCCCTTGGGCCAAGACTGGCCTGCCACCTGTTTTTGTAAATAAAGTTTTATTGGCACGCAGCCATGACCTTTCATTCCTACATTGTCCACAGCTGCTTCTGTGCTACTAGCGCGATGAGTAGCGACAGCAGAGACCATATGGTCTGCAAAGCCTAAAATATTTCCTCTCTGTAATGGCCTATATAGGAGAAGAATCTGAGGAGGAGTGGATATATGTATATGTTTGTTTATGACTGATTCACTTTGCTGTACACGTGAAACTAATACAATGTTGTAAATCAGCTATACCCCAATACAATTTTTTAATTAAAAAAAAGTTAATGAATAACACGCTCATGTGTTAAAAAATCAATAAAATAAAGTATTTCCTATCCAGCCCTTTACAGAAAAAGTTTGCCCACCCCTTGCCTAATTCACTGAGGTTTTCCAAAGGCCTGGAAACTGCTGGTCATCCTCCCAGTATCCTTCTCCTTCGAGAATAGACTCCACCCTTACTGTCAGGTCGGGCGCCAGCCTGAGACCCCTCTCTACAGGGTGAGACTGTGCCCTAGGAGTAGAGGGAGGGGAAGTGACAAAGAGGAATGCCTCCTTCAGAGGGGAGTTGAGGGTATAAGATGATTGGATGGTAAGAGTAAAAACAGTAGCTAGCAGTTGTGATGGGGTGACAGAGTCTCTTAGAAGGTCTTTTTGTGTAGGATTGAACCTCATAGCAACCTGGAGAGATAGGTACAGTTAGTGCGATCATTTTGCACAAGAGAAGTTGGAAGCTGGAGAGATTTAGGGACTTGCAGAGGCTGCTAAGTGGTGGAACCAGGTGTGAACCAGGGGAAGGCTTACTCTGGGGCCCCTGTCCTCCGCCTGCCACAGGATCTGGGTTGGAAGAAGGGGGAAGGCATCTCACTGGAATTAGGAGAGGTCAAGCTGTGACCCTGTGTTTTTCCATCCCTTTGCCAAATGCTTAGTGACTACTTTTTGAGCAAGAGTCACCGTGGAGCTGTGCTGGGTTCTATGAGTCAGAAGGAGAAGGAGGAGAGAGAGAGATGTCAGGTGTGGAGCCTGTATCTGAGGAGCCCCCCCCTGAGGAGAGAAGGCAGCTACACAATTAATGACTGTCTTTGGTAGAAATTGGCAGTGTCAAAAGAGAAGTGTGGGTAAGATGCCAGGGAATTCAAAGTGCTTCATGGTCTAGAACACGACACAGCCACACGAGTGTTCAGGATCAGGGGCTCCGATGCCAGAGTCTGGACAAGCCAGGCATGCGATGTAAACAAAGGAGCAGACCTCACTCACATTTAAGACACGGAAAGGCAGCCTTGGGGAGAAATAGCTCTCATAGTCCAGAACGCTAGGTGTGCAAATGCAGAATTTGAACATGAGCCAAACAGAACCTCTCTAGGGGCAGGTAAGTCATGACCTCTGTATTATGTTGACTGGTATATACTGACATGAAAAGATTCCACGTTGCTAAATGTAAAAAGCAGACTACAGAACAGATTAACGTCTTTCGGTACTTTTTTTTAATGTATATGTCTACATACATAGAAATACGCAGAGGGAAGGCTGGCAGGAATTACTCCAAAATTTTGACAGGATTTACAGAGACTGTTACTTTGCTTCTCTGGGTTTTTTCCTCCATTTCCCCCCACTTTTTTTTTGGCCAATAAACTTCTATTACTTGCCTGAATTTTTATTTTTGAGAGTTTAGGAGACAGATTATTTTATATGCTTCCCCAACCCACCATCTCCTAGTTTCTACATTGCAAGATTCAACTCAAACATCCCCTCCTCCAGGAAGCCTTCCCTGCTTCCCAGAGTGGGTTTACCCATATCAGAACTCTTCTCATGGGGAGATTACTCTCCATTTACGTGTATACATCTGGTTCCTCACTGAAGGGGATGCAAGATGTGAGCTTCCAGAAAACGGGGACTGCACCTAACCCATCTTTGTATTTCCAGCAGTTACCATGGAATTTAGCATAATATGTGCTCTACAAATATTTGAGGAACCAAGGCCTGAATTTAGAGCTGAAGGCAGGAGGGAAGCCCCAGTGTAGAAGAGGTAAACACAGTGGGCCCAAGGGCTGGAAGGGAACAAGAGGCAAGAACATTCCAGGCACTAAAGGGAACTAGAGAGCCTCCGAGGGATGGTGGATCATCCCATTTAACTGGAGTGTGCAGTGTTTGAGTGAGAATAGAAAGAAACCAGGCTAAGAAAGATGGAGAAGGCTGTGGACAGGAGCAGGACTGTCAGACTTGGGAGTTTAGATGTTGTTCCAGAAGCCAGGGCAAGCCTGCTCCCTCCCTTACAAAGCATCTCTTACTCCAGGTCATCATTCCTTTCATCTCCTGCTCTACGCCACCACGACCATCCCACCCACCCCACCTAGGCCCCCTGGTCAGAGCTTTTCCTGCCTTTCTGGCACTGAAAGCAGTGCTGGCTTCTGTCCCAAGCAGCGTGACCTGCTGCCCATGAGTCAGGGGCTCAGCCATTCCTCAGTGACTAAGGCTGTTGCTTCCCGCCAGCTTCCCGTAACCGCCTGAGTTAAGACACAGTCTGAATCACCGTTTATTGTTTTTAGAGTTGTTTTTTTTTTTTCCTTTTCTCCCTACCCTCCAGTTTTTTAAATATCAACCGCCTCAGCCAGCCAGTGGAGCTGAATGATGCTGAGGAACTGGTCGACACACCCACACCCACAAAAGAGCTCCAGAGCCCCACTCTGTTGAGGTAAGCAAGGCAGCTGTGGCTGTGGAGCCAGACAGACTGGTGTTCAGTCCTACTTCCGTCCCTGCCCACTGGGCTCCCCTGAGCAAGCCATTCCACCTCTCTAAACCTCAACTTCCTTATCTGTAAAATGGGGATGCACACGTGAGATGCAAATCGTCTCAGTCCTGTCCGACTCTTTTTCACCCTATGGACTGTACCCCACCAGGCTCCTCTGTCCATGGGGCTCTCCAGGCAAGAATACTGGAGTGGGTTGCCATGCCCTCCTCCAGGGGATCTTCCCTACCCAAGGATTGAACCCATGTCTCCTGTGTTTCCTGCATCGGTAGGCGGGTTCTTTACCACTAGCATCATCTGAAGAGCCACAAAATGGGGATAACAATGCCTATTTTAGAAGGTTATCGTAAGGATTGGGGGTAAAATCTGTAAACCAGCAGGCACATGGCAGGCATCCTAGGAGTAGCAATTGTTATCAGAAAGTGGAGCTCCTTCACTTGGGAAAGAACTGATGCAAGAGAAAGCTGTGGGTCTCATGCCTTCTGCCCATCTGTCATTTCAGAAAGGCAGGGTGATAATGAGCTTCCTGAAATTCACATTTCAGGAGTTCATTTTAGGCTGATAAGAAATCATTTATGAATAGCCAACATTTGTTGAGCACTTCTCATGTGCCAGGCACTGTTCTAAGTACTTTAATAACTTAGCCATCATAAGCTCATTGAGGTAGGTACTATCATTATCTCTCTTTACAGACAGAGAAACTGAGGCACAGAAAGGTTAACTAGCTCAGCAGAGAGAGAGGCAGAGTCAGAATCTGAATTCAAATGATCTACTTTCAGGGGACCATGTCATACACAGCAGCTGGAGTCTCTCAGGGATGTCCCTGGCCTGGCTGTTCTGTGCTTTAACAGGGTCATCATTAAATAATAACAGTGTGCCATGCACTAAACTAAGCAGTCATCAACTTTCAGCTTCATTTTCACAGTATTTATTAATGATAGGGTTGATAATCCTCATTTTCCAGCTGAGGAAATTGAGGCTTTGAGTAGGACCCCTAGTTAGTGGCAAAGTTAGTGTCTGAACTCAGTTCTCTCCTTCTCAAAGTCGGGGATGGTTCCACCACTCCCCGTGAAATGGCTGGCTGGGTTGGCAGCAGGCTGACTTTAGTCTTTTTGAAGCTCACTGACCTGATTCTTTGACAATAATGCCCCACTGGTCTGCCTAAATCCTCCAGAACAGGAGACCAGATTGATGGAGTCTAGCGATGGATTCCCCATCTTGGAAAGACCATCCTTTGCGCTGATGATGTTCTGTGACTCTGAGAGGCCCTGGGCAGCCCACGGCAAGTCAGGGTTTTGAGGTCCAGGAATTCTGTCCACAACAGCGCATGTCTAATGTCCAGAGACTCGCATGGATGCCCACTGAGCACTTCCTTCAGCCAAATGGTCAGGAAGCCACCTGGGGAATCTACACGTACAGGTGGAGTTCCTGTGGACATGGAAAGGGTCAGGGGACAGCCAGCCTCGGGAGGCTACATGGTGCATTCACATAGGATTTTGGACACCTCCACCTGATGGAGCTTCCCTGGTGGCTCAGAGGGTTAAGAATCCACCTGCAGTGCGGAGACCTGGGTTGATCCCAGGGCTGGGAAGATCCCCTGGGGGAGAGCATGGCAACCCACTCCAGTATTCTTGCTGGTGGGCTACAGTCCATGGGGGTGCAAAGAGTTGGACATGATTGGGCAACTGAGCACAGCACAGCAGCTGTAGAATGAACTGAGGAGGGTATTAAATAGATTTCCAGATCACTGGGACAGCTAGGTTGGCCATGAAACCCCAACCGAGCTGCTCAGGAAGGGGCAAGCCATGGTGTAAACTTTACCCTCTGGGCTCCAGGGCTGCAGACCACCGCCAGGGCCTCGGGCAGGGAAAGGGGACGTTGACAAAGCACTCTTTTCCTTTATCTGATTTGAGAAGAGGGAGGAGAGGAAGACAGAGAGAAGGGGCTGATAACGCTAATGTGCTAGTAACAATTGCTTCTGTGTACTGCTTGCTATGTGCTAAGCACTGGGCTAAACCTTTTACATACAGGCATTAGCTCCTGTAATCCAATTATTATCCCCACTTAACAGATGGAACCACTGAGCCTTAAATAAGTTAGTAAGCTGCCCAAAAGGAACTATGGACTGGGCCCTGAATGGACAACATGGCCTAGTTAATCCCTGGGGGAACCCTGGAGACTGGTATGTATTTTGCATGTTTTGCTTTGAAAACATTGAAGTTCAGAGAAGTGAAGTTTCACCCATGGTCTCACAATTAGGATGAAGGAGAACTAGACTCCAACCTAAGTTACTCTGTGGTTTGTCAATTATGCCACCCTGGCCCTGGCTAAAAGTTAGAAGACCTGGGTTTTAGTAGCTGCTTTCTTTGCCTTTTATATATAAAATGGGAGGAGGTGGATTAAATTATCCTTTAAGTTCGTTGAAGTGTTAATATTTTGTGATTCTCTGATGCAAGAATGCCCTGGATTTGGGGAACCATAGGTGGTCTTATTCTGAGATCCATCTAAGCCCACTGACCAAGGAAAGCTAGGGAGAGAGAATGGTTTGGTGTTTCCACCAAGCAGGGTGTCCAGGAAGCAGAAAGCCTCATGGCAGCAGCTAGGGAATGAAGGGTCAAAAATGTGTTTTCCTAAAAGAGAAAAGAGAGCTATTGGGCTTCACCCCAGAGGCCTGCAAGCCCTGTACTTGCCCAGCTTCAAGACGGAAGCAGAAGCCCGGAGTCAGGGACAGAGACATCAATGGTTTAAAGGATGGGGGACCTTACATGTCTGAAGCAAGGTCCTGGAGCAACACCTTACTGCGTGCGGCAGATGGCGCGCAGGACATGGCAGTTGTCTTTGCTTCCAGCAGAGAGGGTGGATGGAGGAATTAACAGTTATAGGGGGAAATGACGTCAGATCGGCTGTCAGTTACCAGGGAAACGAGTAGAGAAGCATACCCTTCACTGGCCTTTTGATAAGCTATCAAACTGGAGATGTGATCTAAAGATTAAAACAGTCGCTAGCTGAGGCCCGGGAGCAAGCATGTAGGCATTTACTGATTAGGTTCCATGATTAGCAGGGAAGGTCAGTCATATGAGTTGGGTGTTGATGAAGCCTGGGCTTGGCCGAGCATGGGATATGCGGACAGAAAAAGAACCGACGTCTTGTATGGCCTGACCATGTCGGAAACTTGGGTTGCCTTCTTCGTTAGCTACATGTGTCCTGGCAAGGTCTGGATTGCTAGGTGCCCTACTTGGTGCAGAGGAAACCTTGCAGAGCTGAGCTCAGCAGACTCCTCCACACTGGCGTTACTTGCTGATCTCAGCTCAATGGTTGAGCTCATCCAAGAGGCCAGTGGGCAGGACAGTCAGACAAGGCCCTGGGGCACCCCAGAGAGCATCTGTAGGTCCCCTCTGCACTGACCACAGGGGAGCACAGCTAGTTCTGCCTCTTTTTGGCTGGGTGAGTCACTCAGTCCCTGGGAATCCCAACTTGACTCCACAAATCACCACAAGTACAGGGCCACTTCTCACAGGTCTTCAA